>CM069857.1:278250084-279450084 GCA_036172795.1 Pelodytes ibericus
TTTTATGTTGAAAATAGTTTTAATGGTTTTTCCAGTTAAAGCTGAGACGATGAACCCATTTGAAATACAGCCAAATTATTCAATGTTCTTCTACAGGTATTTGTGCTACCTCCAAAATAAGTTGCTCTCTCTCTCTATCTGGGCATCGTGCCAAGCCTAGATAGACATTTAGTTGTAATATAACAATGTGCCTTTGTTTCTCAGAATTAGCCATAACAGAGTACGGGGAGATTCGGACTGGTGTCATTACGGTGCTAATGAAATCATTGATTAGTATTTAAAAGTATAGATTAAGAAAAGAAAAAATAATCCAGTATTACTATAAACCTAATCCTTCCATAGCACACTATGGTTTTCTAACAGTCAGATCAGACAGCTAGATGTCCAGTTCCAGAGACGTCGTGTGGGTGGTGGTGGTAGAGCGGAGACGCAATACTTGGATGGTCATGGTCATTTAGATCCAGCAAACAGGTAATGTAGCGTATAAGATGTATCTCCAGCTATTTTACCGATTGACTCTGTATGTGTATTCATTGACGACGGAAAAAACAAAGAGAAATCATCTGCCTGGGCGAAGTTGGCGACTAGAAAGACGGAACTCAGGATAATCCACTCAACATCATGTTGGAACAAGACATAGAACTTCGGCAACTGGTCATTACAGTTGGGTGCACTATGCAGACAGAAGGAATGGAAGTCTGGGGAGTCCACGTAATAATAGTTTTCAGGTGATATAGTAGCTAACACTAGGATGATGAACCTGTGTATGAATAAAGCTATGCAAAGAAGAACATATTTATCACTGATTATCAATGGTAATGGCTTATAACTGGATCACAGTCCATATCCCATGGTACTTATGTAACCAAGCAGGCCTAGGTACCAAAATGTCTCACATGTGAGACACAGCAGTTCCTGGTTGTCGCGTACTGACAACGTCAGTGCGCGCACAGCCAATCAGGGCAGGGGCTTGCCTGCCGAATGCAAGGGTCTCTCCCCTCGTTTTTGCATGGTATAAGCAGGGGGGACCTAGTTAAGGTCCCTCTTGCTGATCCCATGCAAAAATGAGGGTCTCTCCCTCTGCGCTGGGAGAGAGAGACAGTCGCCGACCAGACGGCTGCCTGCTTCCTATGGAAGCACACGCCAGTTTATTCTCATACTATGGACAACTAAAATTTCACTATATTAGAAGTGTCCCTTTAAAGAACTATTACCATTGTTAATTTATAAAGCGCCGTCGCATTTCGCAGGTTTGGTACACAGACATTTCTTGGCTGGCACATAGGTTCTATAGAATTCAATATCTTCTTTTGAAAAGTAAACCTATCGTATGGGATGCTTCACTATTAATGCAAATATTACCTTTCTTGCGTTTGGTTCTTAGAGATCCATTTTCATTGGTATTCCCAGAAGATGCACATAATGTTTACTTTAATATGCGACTCCTCTGAGAATAAGGATGTAAATGTTACAAAACAGTAAATAATTTATCTGGAGCTGTATGAATAATACGGCACATCTCATTTCAATACATATTTTATAGCACTGCTGCATTAAAAAAACGTGAGATTATTCCCCCCCCCCCCCCTTTTTACAACTTAATACCAATCATTAAAATTTGGTTGGATGGATTATAGGAATATAAATTACTACATTAATTCTCCCGCTCCTTAATGTGAGAATATCCAACTGACCTGTGTTGCTGTATTATAGAGGGGAAATTATGTTTATTACAAATAAAAAGTTTATTAACCCATGCAGTATGATAACACTTTGCAGTGTATTCCATGCGCTCTCACACACAGTGGCAGCCATTGCTATGTAGCGGGGTTTATGGTTGGGGCTTCGGACTTTGCTCCATTACATTTCCCCCAGAACATCCACTTCTTTACTGAGGAAGAAGCAGAGCGTAAATTACCAGGGTGTCGTAAGTGTCTTGGTGTGTAAATGTCACAGGATGAAAGATTTGACGACCTAAAAGAGAGTATTGCTCCGACTCATTAATAACTAACTATTGAACTAGGAAAGGTGCAGTTTGCATGTTGGGGATAGGTCAACGGTGCAATGAAGGTGCTGGGAGCAAGTCATTGTTGCAGTGTAAGTGCTGGGCGCAAGTCTTTTGTGCAATGTGGGTGCTAGGGGCAAGGCTTCAATGTAATATGGGTGCTGAGGGCAAGTCCTTGTTTCAATGTGGGTGCTGGAGTCAAATCCTTGTTGCAATGTGAGTGCAAGTCGTTGGTGCAATTTGGGTGCAAGCACTATGAGTGAAATGGGTGCTGGGGTAAGTGCTGTGGCAAGTTCTGTGAGTGCAATGGGTGCTGGGGCAAGTCCTATGTGTGCCATCTATGATGCTCTGGCAAGACCAGTTCTCCATCGTTCACTGTTAAGTGAACATACTCCTGTATATATTTAATCCAATTTTAAAATAACCAAATAAGAGCAACCACATTGTCCTATCATATATGCAAATATAGCTGGAAACGGAGCAGCAGTAAAGCAAAGGGGAGGATTTTTTAGATAATAAATCAAGGGATTTTCTTACATTTGTCTGAAAAGATAGATTTTACAGATCACAGCCTGATCTTTCACAATGAGAACCTGATACCCTTCAAGTTGAAAGTTAATAAGTAAAACAGCTGTTGCTCTGGCAGGTCAAACACAAGTCTAGAGACAAGTGGAATTACGGCTAACAAAGGCAGTCGAGGAATGCTTATGGGCGTGTTCTAAAAACTACAGTATCCAGTATTAATGAGGAAGCCACTTAAAGGAATAGCATCGTTTAAAGAGGCAGTAAACTTTAAAAATAAAGCAAGAGAGGCAGATGTTAATTTTGCTATTGCATCTAGTCTGGGAATAAAATAGTATGTACTAAATATGTACTGTGCCGTTTAACCCCCGAGACCAGCTACAGCAAATGATAGTTATAATCTACAGATTTAATCTAGAAATTGGGGTTCCTCACTGCAGGAGCAGTGAGAGAAATACCCTCTCTGGTGGCATAATAACCAGCTCCACTCTTACAAGTAAGCATCATTTTATTTTTTAATCGTGGGTCTGTCACCATGGAAACCAATGAAATAGCTCTAGTAACATAGTAACATAGTAATTTAGGTTGAAAAAAGACACAAGTCCATCAAGTTCAACACTTCTACCTATCATTCCAGCTTTTGATCCAAAAGAAGTCCTTCTTGACTCCAAGGGGCAGATTTCTAATCAATAGATCAATAAGCTCTATTATTAATGCTTATTCTATTATTAATACCCCTGTATGTTCTGCTTTTCTAAAAAAAAAAAAATTGTGGTCAATTCTAAAATCAATTGTGGTTGATCTCGTGATTAGACCACTTTTAGAACCAAATTTTGCTCAATAATTACACCCCCCCCCCCCCCCCCATTCAGTGCAGGACAGTCGCGGGCAAGTCACATTGAAACATACAGGTTCCAGGTATGGAGAGAAATGGCATGCACTTTTTTTTTTAACGTAAACACTTATTTACCCCAATCCTAGGCCAGCTGTAAAAATAACGCTAGCATCTATTATAGAATTGACGGCAGGTTTTCTTGGTGAGAGTTCTTTTAAATGAAGTAGCTGAAATAAATGATGCCTCAGTACATGAATGCATTCCCATTTTTTGAGTTCTATTAGCATAACTTGCTTTCCGACGCTTTGATGCGTGTTTGGAACTATCAATAGAAAGCCATGCTTTATCTGGCACTACCAGAGAGATGTCTCAGTGTAAGAAACTAGACACACTGTACCTAGAGGTCATCTGACCCTGGGTTGGAATCAGTGGTACTGCGTCTGTGTAGTATATATATATATATATTGCACTACTGGCCGTTATGAGGAATGTGCTCGTTTTTTAGACTCATCTCTCTCGACAGATGGAGGTCAGTGAACCTTAACTAGAAGATGTGTCCGGGTTGAACACAGGTCACACGAGTAAAATGTTTGCTCAGTTCAAAGCCATAGTAAAGTCCATTCAAGGGCAGTGCTGATATAACTTGTAACTCAGGGGGGGCTAGCCCGACTACAGGACGTAGAAACAGTATAATGGAATTGTTAAAAATCTCAGTTAGAATACACAGATTGTCCACAGCCGAATACAACAACTCCTTGTGTTAGACTGACTGCATACTACAAAAACATCCTACGGGGCACACACAAGAATACAGTTAAAGCTGGCTAAATGCTTGACATACTTGCTTCTAAGATTAGTCTACAGGGTCATGTAAGGCAGCCTTAAACAAAAATACTAACCCTAAAATACAGTATTTCATCTATTCTAAGACCTTTTTTAAAGGGGTGCATCTTACAATCAACGCAATTTTCCACTCAGCGTTTTGGCTGATGTAAGGAGGGAGGAGTTTGGGCGCTGGATGGCGTTACAGTCGGCGTTCGAGTTCATGCATCTAGATAAGTAGAACTGTTTTCGGAATTTCCTCGACTTTCTAAGAGTTTCCAGTTTTAACACCCCTGGAAAAAAGGGTGCATCTTAGAAACAATGGCATCTAAGAATCTAGGAAATACGGTAATATGAAAATGTCAAACGAAAAATACAGGTATATGGCTACCAATTAGCAGATCGTATGTGCAACTAGATTGCGGGGGTGGAAGCCAGGCCTTTTTCTTTAAGGGGGTCAAAGGACAGAACTTCTGGCCGCTCATGCTGCCACAGTTAGCTATATTGGTTTAGTGGAAAGGGCAGCGATTGTTTTTGCACCCAGGCCCTTAGCGGCTTTGTCCTGCCACTTCCAGATGGAACTGCTGTTTAGCCAAACCCACCCATAGCACCCCCCCCCCCCCAAAAATGAAGCTCTGGTTTTGTGTTCCCTAAATCCAGTTATCATGACTGCCTTAACAAGCTCAGGAATTAAGCTGAGAAACTACCTCAGGTCAATGTTTTAGTATGACTAAGAGCTGATGAAAGTCTCAATATTTGGACTGTTAAAGGACAGGTAGCCTTTTTTAACCATTGCTTCCTTAGAATAGTGTCCCCCATTTGTCAAGTAAACCCAACATGTCCCTCGGCTCTGCCTCAAATCAGTCTGGAGTCTAGCGCAATCAGCCCGCTCATCTGTTTGGGGTCTGTATACAGCGACTGTCTCTCTTTGCCAGCGACAGAGACCTTTGTTTTCAAAGGGGATCAACATAGGAGACCTAGACCCTTTTAATGAAGATAAGGTCCCTTCTGTTGATGCCCCTTTTAAATCGAGGGTCTCTCTCTGCAATAGGAGAGAGAGAAAGCCGTTGACCAGACTGGGAGGCCTGCTTCTCGGGGAAGCATGGCAGCTGCTGTCAGAGGATAAACTGGCATGGACTATGAAAAGTACAAGCCGCTTTACCCTCATACAAGGGGCACTAAACTGAAACAAAGGGGGGCTGCAGACTGCATTTGGGGGATGCTGCTGTAGACACCTGATACTGCTAGTACCAAATCTAAAATAACATGGAAGTGTGTAAAATAATAAACGAGCTGAAATCTTACTAATGTAAAAATCAATTCTCGCCTTCAAATATATAAATTACAAAAAGGAGAAAATGTACAATAAAACAAAATAGCATCATTAGACTAGAGACAATGGCAGCGGGAAGGTACACCTCTTGGACTTTCAAGATGTCCTTAAAGGTAATTAAATTAGGCATTATTCCCTCCAGCAATTTTTTGCGTAAGTGTCACCCAATTAAAACATCTGTAGGAGACATTCTGCTCCCTCGAAAATTTTCGTTTGCAAATTCCATTAAAAAAAAATGACAACCAACAATAAGGTAATTATTGAAATGTCTGCACCTGTGCTGACAGCTTATTTTCCTTCTTCCTAATTATTTCTTCCCCCCCCCAACTCTTGTCAGAGATCATATGAACCGAGACTTTGAAAGGCCAACTGAGTCAATGCAAAGGGACATGGATCCTACATTAGACAGGGCTAGTGCTCAACGACAAACTTCTTTCCACTCCAAAAGGTCTAGATTGATACAGCAGAGGAAATGTTGGGTGACATATCCGACTGCGATTGAAAAAGCAATTTTGGAGCAATCTCTGCAATTTATTTATTTAAAAAAACACCTGAAAACTAGAGCTGTACTCGATTATGCACTCATCTCCGTAGAGAAGTGAGAGAGAGAGAAGCAATGGAAAGTGGATTCAAGTCGACTAATTAAACATATGAAGTCAATTACATTAAAAAAAGACACATAAAATAAACCGTACAATTTCAGCAATTAGGCTTAAAACAAAGAGATGTAATGTGGTAATATGTATTTTGTTGTGCAGCAGCAAGATGTACAATATATTATCACACATAATTAGATGAGTTGAATGACTACTTGGCTTACTTGATGGTACGCAGATTTCCACTGAATTGCAAGTAAGCCAGTTTATTTACAGTCAAATAACGTTACACTTAGACTGTCGCAAGCTTAACCCTGTAAGCACCAGACAGATGCCACAAGTTGCCAATCTCTTGGATGTAGAAAGCAGGAAATGAGGAAGGTGATCACACCTGTCACCTCCAATGCTAGAGGGCATCATACAACTAGCCGTAGGGATGATATATCGAAAGATATTGAGTGATTTACCATGCCTGCTTTACTCCATTTAGTAGTCTCAGGATGCAGACATGTTGTTTAGAATCTTGGGTCAGATCTTCACTCACCTTGGTTCAGATGAACAAAGATCTGACCCATATGACCAAAGATCCTAAACAAAATGTCTGCCTCCTGGTAGAGCTATATGGAGCAAAGATGACTCCATAAGGTACTTTATCTGTTTTCTTCCATTAAAGCATTTTTATATAAATGCCTACACTTTCTTTCAATAAACTAATCTTTCAAATAAGCACAATTTAATTTTTTACTACAGTTGTCCTTTAACTATACATTGCGCAGGGAAAAACCGGTTGAAGAGAGCAATTGGTCCTGCATAATGTATGGTGAAAGATTTAAGAGTGCATTACATAAGACTAGCTCTGTTCTTCTTGTGAGAGAAACTCACCCGGTTTATTTACAATTAAGTTAGTGAGACAGACTGCACCTCATCTTTTAGTGAATATCTATCCATAAAAAAATACAACAAAAAAAAAACCTATCTGTGCTCCAACATTTTTTTTAGCACTGAAAAAGTCTGCCTCGCTGTGTGTAACATCAAAATGTACCAGTGATTATGTATGCCTCATGTACTCAATAAGCCCTACAGAATTTACTCAACAGTGAGAGAAATCTCTATGCATTACAACATGTTTCAATACATCATTCTCTCTCAGTGAGATGCCTTGGAAGCTCCAGCAAGAGAGAGGAAAAATCTAGCTACAAAAAAAAAAGTGCCGCCCATGCTATCCTCCGACCTCATCAAATGCTTCAGGAAGGACCAAGTCACCAGGAAATTGTAAGACGGAGAGATATAAATGTTCTTTCCGCTCTACCACAGACCGCCATACAAAGCAAACAGCTGGAGTGATTCAATCTATATGAAACGTATCATTATTGTCACATACTGAAATCCACGCCACACATGACTCCTTAGAGAGCAGAAAACTGCTAAAAGGCAGACAAGCACCTACTGAGTGTCATCCTGCATGGGAATTAGTCATCACTTAAAGGACAACTTTAGCAAAAAATGAACCTATGTTCAGTTGAAAGATTTCATTACGTATAGGTGGTTTATTTAGAAAGTATTTAATGTAACAATGCAAATAAAGTACTATATTGAGCCCTCTTTTCATTGTTTTACTCTATTGGGCAGCTGACATTATTAGAATCTTGGGATCAGGTGTTTATTTGGGTCTAGGACTCTTCTCCGCCGCGGCTTCATCGCTGACAGTTCAGCGCGGCAGTTAGAACGCTGAACTGTCAGCAATGAAGAATAACGTGGCCGCTTCATCGCGGACGCGGCTGTGTAAGATCTGACAGTTCAGCTCTGAACTGTCAGCTCTTACAAATGTGCAAGTGAAAAGAAAATAACCCCCCCTAATAAATGAATCCCCCCCCAAAGTGCTCCCCCAAACCCCAATACTAAAATAAACCCCCGAACCCTAATACTAACCCCCGAACCCTAATACTAAGACCCTAAACCCTAATACTAACCCCCGAACCCTAATACTAACCCCCTTAACCCTAATACTAAAATTAACCCCCCAACCCTAATACTAACCCCCCTAAACCCTAATACTAACCCCCGAACCCTAATACTAACCCCCTTAACCCTAATACTAAAATTAACCCCCCAACCCTAATACTAACCCCCCTAAACCCTACTACTAACCCCCGAACCCTAATACTAAAATTAACCCCCTAAACCCTAATACTAAAATGAACCCCGAAACCCTAAAAACTAATTCTAACCACCCTAAACCCCAATACTAAAATTCTAATTCTAAAACTCTATCTTCTAACTCTAACACATTAAAACGTACCTTTAGCGATGAAATGTCCCGCGATGAAATCTCCAGCGACGAGCAGTCGTGTGGTGAAGTGACGGCGGTGAAGCGGCTGCGCGGATGCCGCCGCGATGAAGTGTCCCATCCCCGCTTATTTACCTCCTGTCAGATCCAGCCCATCTGAACCAAGATTCTAAACAACATGTCTGCCCCCTGACTGAGCTGCACAGAGCAAAGAGGGCTCAATAAGGTACATAAAATAATTTCCATATAAAACATCAATACTTAAAGGACAACTGTTGGCAAAAAAAATGAAGTTCTGTTTAATTAAAGGATTGCATCAAGTGTAGACATTGTAAACAGAAACATTTAATGAAATACAAATAAAACACCTCATTGAGCTCATTTTTTTTTTATATAGCTCTATCAGGGGGCGGACATGAAGGAAGATCTGACACATCTGACCCAATATGTCTGCAATACAAGCAGAGAGGTAATATATTTGCATTATTTCAAAGTATTTCTATTTAAAATGTCTATACTTAATGAAATCTTCAATTAAACAGCATTTATTTTTTTGATACAGTTGTATACTATTATATATAAGACATTCCCACCATTGCAATAAATATTCTTGCCCAGTTTGTGCCACAAATAAACACACAAATAAACATCCATTACCGCTTTACACTATAGGTCTCAAACGCAAATAGCCTATATATCGCTAGCACACATACACGTGTAACTGGTTCCTGTGTTAAACCAACACTTGGCTGGGTTTCTATCTTTAAAAATAAAAAAAAATCAATAATGTGTGCTCTTCACGGTACAAGAACCCTGAACCAAGTTCCAAAGACAGAAGGAAATACAACACCTACGTTTACTTTGCAACATAAACTAAGAACGTGTTTCACTGGAAAAAGGGGTGTCCTGCAAAATGTGGGGCTTCACAGTATGAAAGGGGAATTTCCACCTAGATCATGCTCTGTGTGTTCCTAATATACCGTATTTGCTCGATTATAAGACGACCCTGATTATAAGACGACCCCCCCCCAAACTTTGGATATTCCATTAGGAAAAAAACTAAAAGCCTGAATATAAGACTACCCTATAGGAAAAAAGTTCAACTTGTATATATTCACATGTAAATTGCTTTTTTAATAAAAAATTATGATATCAAAAAATGCATTTCTTGTTTTTATTTCCTTTTATGTGTCAATGCTGCCTCTCTCTTTCCCTTGCCCCCAGCTTTCTCTCTCTCCCCCCCCCCCCCCCCCTTAGTGTTGTCTCTCTCTCCCCCTCCCTTTGTATCCCCTCTCGCTCCCCTTGTCTCTGTCTCTCCCCCCCGTGTCTTATAATCGAGCAAATACGGTATGTGACATGCACTTGTTTTTTAGTTTAAAACAATGTACAGTTCTCCTGTAGTTTTACACTGAATATAATTTCTCCGGGGCTTCATCGACATACAATAGAGAGAGCTGAAAGATACGCAGAACCACTGCCAAATACAGCAATAAAGGATAACAATGTGCATCACATCTCCCACCGCAGATGGGATGTTATACCTCACCTCTCACAGCTCGGACAAGGTGGAGATACACTTTTTGTATTAGCATAGTGACCCAGGCAAACTACCGACAACTCTGTTTAAATGGCAGTGGCAGGTTTTGGTGCAGTCCCTATCCTCACTGAAAGATAATGTAGGTTGTATTATACGAGATAAAAAGATCAAAAAGATCAGCAAGTCGCATCAATTTACCATCATGTTAAAGGAAGTTGAAGTATAATATTGTTTTTAGACAGAAGATGTTCCTTAACCCCTTCGTGACGCATGGTGCTTGCGTCCCAAACGACGCAAGCACCAAAACGTCATGATTGGTTCCTGGCCACCCAGCACAAGGTGATCGCTAGCCAGGAACACTCTGGCAGAGACCCGATCAGGGTCTTAATAGACCCTGTGGTTCCCTGCCAAAAAATCGCGAGACCTCTGGACGTCACGTGTGACGTCACGGAGGCGTGCCCGAACCCGGAAGTTCGGGCACAGCGCGATTTAGCAAAATGTAGCCGGTGCTTACACTCAAAGTGGCCTCATCTGACAGGTGGGATCCCGCTGTAAGTGCCTGCAGCGGGATCCGAAAACAGCTCATCGCGGGGAGCCGCGGTGCGCTGTTTAGTACAGGACGTACTATGCCGTCCTAACGACTTTAAGGCACTTAAAGTCAGGACGGCATAGTACGTCCTAACGTCACGAAGGGGTTAAATTAATCAGAAAAACTCCCAAATTGAGTCATCACAAGGTAACTAAAGAAATAAAGTCAGGCGTGATCGACGAACTGGTCAATGGCAATTACGGATGCATTGAGACCTGATACAGATTAATAAACAGATCACACAACACTTCCCTTTAAAGATGGCCAGTGTTAAAAATGCCCCCCCCCCCCCCCCCCATGTTAATTGGTTTATTTAATTATACATCATACAGATGCTTCCAAATTCGAAACGTTCTATGGTACACTCAGAGACGTGTCCATGTGGCATCAGCGGTGGCCAACAACATAGTTGATGGTGGACATTTACTGGACCTTATGGTAGACCATCTGTCTACATCTGATTCCCACCAAAATACTTACCAGATGCCTTCCCATCTCATTTATACAATGGCCATTCGCTGCTTAGTTGACAGTGACTCTCTGCCAGGACTTCAACACGCTCAACTGTGTAGTAACCAAATCCATGCAAATTTCAACCAGTGCTTGCACACTTGGTGACGGCTCCTATGAACTTCCAAATCAGAGCATAGACATTAAATGGGCATGCGTTATGGATCTTTGATCTCATAGGTTCCTCTGCTAACAACTATGATATTGTATTGGATCCTGACTTCAAGCTAGATGAAAATAATGATGGTCCTACTTTCCTGTGGTGGCCATATCTACAGGTTGGACATCGTGATGCTATGTAATGCTTTGTGAACCATCCTCATACCTGTGGATAGGAAATATACCAGAGATGGGCAAAGTGTCCGACAAAGTCTGTGAAGGTCCAAAGAACTTCATTAAATTGTCCATCGCACAGTCCAGTAAATGCTCGCAATGAACATTCAAATACACTAGGAGGTTCATTCATGAAACTGCCGAAAAGTGCACGAAATTAGCAAGGGAATCATAAATTGAAGGCCACACATGCAGTATAGCTGAACTGGAGATGTTTTCCCAACTCTGCTACTTTAGTCTTAACTTTACATTGTCCTTGTCAATTTCCTTCTTTCACAAATAAAGCCCAGGGTGTTCCATTTGCACAAAGTAGAAGAGTCAGACTTTGTTAGGTACGATTAGAACTAACAGCCTTAACTGATGATACTTTAATATATTGAATTCCTCTATTAGCCCACTGGCCCAAACTAATACGTTGACTTCAATTAACGATCGCGAAGAGTGACGAACTGTGACGGTCCAAATAATACGCCGCGTGCAATGCCTAACTAAGCACAATTTCTGAACTAAGATATGAAACGAGCTGGCCAGACCTCACATTTTGGCTCACCGATTGCCAGCTTTTTTCAATTTAATTTTAAGTGGGTGAAAAAAAAAAAAAAGTGTGTTCTCCCCTACACCTCAGAATGACAATTTGAAATATTGAGCAAGTCATAACTCAAGGAAGTTTTGACAGCGATGCCACAGCCTAGAGTGAAGGGCAGTGCAACATAAGCAATTATTGTAAAACTCTTAATAAGGGAAAAGGCTACCAACATGTGCTCTGTTGAAAGGCTCTGACTGACTGCGGGTTGTGATAAATTTCTGCCCCAGATAGAGGAACGTTCTAAAAAATACACTTTAGAAACTATTTCTATACCTTGCTGAAATGAATAGGTATGTAAATTCTAAATCTTACACTGTCATTAATCAAGGTTAAAGGGACAGTTTAGTCCCCAAACTCACTTTGGTGCAAGATGAAGATTGCTGCTTGTATAGTGCACAGGTTTTTTCCCGGTGTGATTTGATGCAGGCATTCTGCATAAATCACATTTTTAATATTTGACTCAAGCCCTCCCCCAGGGATTACTCTGTTTTGTTTCACTTCCTGTGCAGCTGAAATATAATACATTGTGTGGAATAGGAGGAACTTGCTCTTGTACACAGTAGGATCTCTTAACAATGCAACACATTGTATGATGACATCACTAGAGAAACAAATTATTCTAATTGGAGCAAAATTACTTTTACTCAGCTAGTGTTGGCATTTCTGGTTTCTTGCAAATCGATATAATTTAATCTCGCTGTAAGTATTTTAAAATGTAAGCAATGCAAAATGTAAAACGTGTATTTTAAACTATTTTAAAAAGCACATTAACATGCATTAACATTTGGAAGATGCATTTTGGGCACCAGACAGTCCCTTTAAAACAACATCACCTTTTACCTAATATCTTAACCCTCGAGTGCCACGGATATGAGCCATTATGGATTATATCTTAAAATCCTAGGTCTCACTGGGCAACCTGTCATTGGAATTTTGTAAGAATATTTTTGTTGCCTACTGCACATACCTGGGAACAGAATCGGTAGCTTAAATTGCTGTTAAAAATGGGTTGCACTGGCCAATAGCAGTGGCCACGCCTACAATGTGGGTCAGTGGGGAACTATCGTTGTCACATGGGGTAGCAGTTGCTACTGGGCCCATCATTCCAGGGGGACCAGCTGCCCTGTCGATCTCTGCAAAAAAAAAATGTGGCCAAACGGGGCATCTGCCCTGGGGGCTATTCATTCTTGGGGCCCAAAGCAGCTGCCCGGTGGGCCCCCGCTGCCTGTGTGACTGTCTGTCTCACACGGAGACAGTCACGATCGGGCAGCAGCCATCAGTCCACTCAGCTTTTCGTCACAGTCGGCGGAAATGACGGTAGCTGTATTTCCTGCATGAAGTGTGTGTGCAGGAAACACTTCGAGGAGACGGCTGGGGACTAGCACCATTCAGGTAAGTACTGGGGATAAAGGCCAAAACAATACTGGCAAATGAAGGGCAAAATCATACTGGCAAATGAATGGCAAAATAACACTGGCAAATGAATGGTAATATAATACTGGTATATTAATGGCAAAATAAAACACGGAGGAGATGGCCAGGTAAGTACTGGGGAAGGGGGTAGGAGGCATGGTGGGGTCAGGGCATCGGGACCTGGTGGTTTCTAGTTACGCCTCTGATGTGGGTGGAGCTAATCTTCACCTAGAAAAGAGAATCCATAGGACCATGAATTAAGGGTGAAACCTCAGACCTTTGTGTCAAACCCTACAATGAAGCAGGAATGCTAATGTTCATTATGATTTCCTCATATTTTTTTTCCTTCATATTTTTCATTATTTTTCAGGAAGAAACATATGCAGACCCCATACAACTTAATTTTTCAACCACACTTGGCATTGCGGCTTTTCTACTGTAAAGATATGTGTAATATCTAGCAAGGTTTCTTTATAACAAGTCTTCTGTATTATCACTTCCTGCCTTCCCCAATACACACAGTAACTAAATTAAACATACTCCAAAAAACAGACTGTGAAAAACAAAGCAAGGAGAGAAAAGGGGTCAGAGAGTGGGATAAAGACAAGGTGAAAACATTACAAATGAACCAATGGAACAATTACTTCTTTATTAAGTGTTCTTGCATAGCAAGACCACTTAATATTATCTCACATATATATTCTTATTCTAGCCAAATTTACCACTCTAACTCCTCCCACAGTTTTTTACACTACATAGACAGTAATATACCGAAACGTGCAGATTGTTCCCGATTGGTGTGCTATTACTTTGTGGAACGTTTCGCCGAATGGTTCACGAAATATCGTTGTTTTGTGGCGAAATTGGTCCCATAGGAATGAATGGCGGAATGTTCAAAACTAGAGTGGGAGCTGCCAAAAGCTAGATTGTGAGCTGAAAAATCAGAACATGATTTCTAAACTGCCACCATTCCCTCATTTTCTAAACCCACCTACACAAATCTTATATCAAAACGTTCAGCTATCCCTGCTGCCACTAAACATGTCCACGGCTAAGCCATAGTCCTGATAGTTTTCACAATATGATCATTTGTTTGCAACTCACGCCGTCCATTGACATTCATTGGAACTCCACTCTAGCCACCTCAAATTTGAAGGTCAATATCTAAACTGCGACTGTGCCCCCATTTTTAATATTTAAGAGACGTACTATGCATCAAAATGTAGGTCTGGGTCTTGTGATTCTCACAATATAAAGTTCTTCGCTGTAGGATTTATAGTTTTTAAAATACGACCGTTTGAAGATGGCAACCACACTCCAACCTTTCCACAGTTACTCCAGCCACTCCAATCACACAAAAATTACTCAAGCCACTCCACCCAGTTACTCCGCCCACTCCAGTTGTAGACTACTGGTGGAGGCAAGAAAACTTCACACAATTTCCCCAGAAATTGTAGCTTTTCTAGTTATTTATTAAACTTCTACAATCTGCAGCTCATCAGGACATGTACAGATTTGAATTAGAACATAGTTATTTGAATCCCACCTACCCCTGCTGTGCTTCTACAGATCCATAAAACTAATCATTATGCAGTTAGGTTTTTTTTTTACACATTATTTTAAATCTTGGTCTCACATAATTTTTTTTATATATCTTGTTAAATGTCCGAAGTTCACCTGTATAAATTCCCCACAGGCACACACCATAAAATATACTTACTAAACTTTATTTTTCATTTGTGCTCCTAATATAGGAGCACAAGTGGGAAAAGTAGTTATTTCTATTCTAAGGATAAACTGGCATGTACTTTTGATAGTACACGCCAGTTTATCCCCTGCCCGACAGCTGCCATACTTCCATGGGAAGCAGGTAGCCGGTCAGTCGTCGACTGGCTCTCTCTGTTAGTGCAAAGAGAGACTCTCGTTTCTACAGACCCTCGTTTCTACATGGCATCAGCAGGGGGCACCGTGACTTGCACAAAGAGAGGCCCCGCGCTCTGCAGACCCCGATCAGATGACCCCGCTGTAATTGGTTGACACTTTTTTCCCTGGTGGTCCGGTTAGGGTTGCCACCTTTTTCTCAAAAAAATACCGGCTTTGGTACTGTCTCCATAGACTTAACATTGGCCTGATGCCAATTTTTTACCGGCCTGCCGGTAAAATACCGGCCAGGTGGCAACCCTAGGTCCGGTGGGTAGCAGGGATCTGTGCATTCGACAAACAGCACAGAGCCATTTGCCTGCTCTTAGATATTGCAGCGCAGCTTTAATAAATGAGAGAGATGATTACCTTGTGACACCCCGGTGGTACGACAGAGGCTAATGCAGCATGTAAAAGTAGGAAGAGGGGTCTGTGATGGGAGTATGGGTCTGTACGCATATTGATTAATGGGACTGATTCAATGGATATAAACTACATAGACTAAGGTTAAAAAAATCAAATTCTCTTTTCTGCATTATTTAACCCAACTAATTTGAAAAGTACAAATAAAAGCAATTTTTTGTGTGAGGACTTCTATAAAGTCCCTTTAAATGACAAGACTACTATAGTTGGTCAAACTAGAACTTCCCATGATTCAGCGACATGTGTTTAAAATAGATTGAAATACGCTGTCATGGAAACAAGTGTTATAGCCAACAACACAACTTGAAAAAAAAAACGGTAGTTAAAGGCTCCGAAAAAAATAATAATAAACATTTTGAAAAAAAAATCTGCATTTGAATCTTTACTTATTGATTTGCAAATATATATATATATATATATATATATATATATATATATATATATATATATATATATAAAACATATATAAAAAACAGGAGAAGTAACAAAAAGAAGAAACATAACAAGTGTGTTTAAATTAAAATAACAGGGAATTGTTTTAGGATCAGCGAGTGTACTTAAGAATTGTGGCCTTTGTTTATTTAGATTTTGGGGAATGGCCTTCTAGCACAGCATGTTTGAAAAATGGGGGCAGGTGGCCAACTACATTCAGGATCTAAGGTCATAAAGGTCATTGTGAAACATTTGTATACCTGGGAACTTTCAGGATTAGCTCCTGAGTTTTAGTGGGGGGGGGGGGGGGAGGGGGGGTGGTTTCTGATAATCTCAGTGTACATGGCCACATTCTCAGAGTCTAGAGTTACACTTCTGTTGCCAGCTGATCTAATGACACTGGAGAATTTGTCCCAGTAGGGGCTTTTCTTATAACTCATAACTCATAGGGGAATATCTTGAGATAGAAATTCTCAAGAATATACCTAGGATAAGGGATCCAGGAAGGCACATTTGTGAAACACTGAGGTCTATTCTCTAAACCAGTAAACTGTCAAGGGAATAGCTAAAATCACGTATGAGTAACAGAGTTGGAATTCAGGCAAGTTGGACATTTGTTTGTTTTTTTTTATGAAAGAATCAACTTTTTATTTATTTCCTTTTTTTAACTAATTTTAATAGACTGGATTTTCACCGTATGTGGAAACGATATGGCGATAATTGTTTTTGTTTTTTCAAAAAACAGTGGAAAATGGGCAAAAATGCAATTACCACTCTGTCAGTCTATCAAATTGTCTTGTCTGTCAGTCTGTGTAACTTCTCTGTCACCATATCTGTCTTGCCTGTCAATCTGTGTTTGTCTCTGATGACAGTGGACTGATGAAGCTGCAGCATGGGCTACTAAATGCCCCCCCAAGCCAAGAGTTGCCAGCCCCTGACTCCCCTGAATAAAAGTGTCTGAAATTTGAAGTGTAAAGTATATTATTCTTGTAATTGCCTTTATACACTGTCCTTTTAAGTCAGCAGTGGACTGTTCTGAGTGCAGTTCAGTCTCAGTGTGGCAAACTACTCTGATATTCTAGAGTATAAAAGGTCACGACACAACAAACTCAAGGTCATCTTCCACAGGCCTCTGCCTTCAGTTAGTAGTTCATCCTTGCCAGCTGTCAAAATTACAGGGCGAAAGGGGGCAAGCCAAAAGAGATGGGTTCAGGTGGCATCATGTGACCATTAATGACCTCTCAAATTTTAGCTCCAGCCTGTCCAAAAAAAATAGAACTGCACCAGCAAACTCGGGACTGTTGACATCTATGAGAGTTGTAAAAATGTTTAGCTATGGCACAAGAGACTTCATCAACAATGGAACATAATGGTAATAGCCAAAAGCTATTGCTATCGTACCGCCACGTGCTGTAAGATTCCATAATCCTTCAACATATATATACAATTCATTAATTAGACTTTGAACATCTCACGGTGCTCAGGAATCATCTGTTTCGTATACACATCCTCCCCAGGCCCATCGGGTAAACGCCCCATCCAACCTGACTGTATGTGCCCCATCAGCAAAAAAAAAAAAAAAAGGTGCTACACTTGGCTTTGTTGCCATAAATAAACACCCACTCTAGAAGCAGCCGGTGTGAGTATCACATTGAATGTGTTTTATACGTCTGGATTTGATCAACATTTGACAAGTTAAGCAGAACAAGTATCTATGAGGATATTTGATAGACTGTTTGATTTGACACACGGCTGCAAAGTCTTCTGCTATTTCTTCAGACAATCAGAGAGAAAAGAAAAATCAATGAAGAAATAAAATAAAAAAAAGTAACAGATAAGCACATAACATTTTCCAGAAAATTGGCATGCTTTTTTTTAATGGAAATGGTAGTTTTTAGCCAATCTTTTATCTAATACATGTTTTTAATACATACATGAAAAATGCAGCTTTTTTAAATACATTTTTTTAATAATGTATATATAAAAAAATGGTTGTCAGCTTGTACGTTTTTTAAAATTGCCGTTGGCTATAATCTAGAGTGAGACATTAGTGCAATCTGTTCATAAAGCAGTGAACTAACAAATAAACTACAACATTCAGGGGTTAAATGCCGAGTTGTAACGATGGCCAATTTGGAGAATTTTCATAACTAATTTTTTTTTGGTTTCCCTGATTTTTTGCAGTCATTGTCTGTTAACCACAGTACACTGTTCAGTGAATAGACCCCATTGGGGGTTTATGTATAAGGCACAAATGTGAATTATGCGGAATAGTTGCGCTATCACTTTGGGTCAATGATGCCAGTATGTTTCACCTTCTCTCGATCTTCCAGGATGCTGTGACCTAGAGGAGGGCTGGCAAATTTTGGCCTGAGGGGGTGGGTGAGCAAAAAAAAATATTTTAGTGGCCCGTGATTCAACTTAATCAGCCCACCCATGATTATCATATAAAGACACCAAGAGACAGGAAAGACAAATACGTTGACGGATTAAGCTACAGAGATTGGTAGATAAACAAGACAATTAGATAGAAAGCGCTATGTATTGGGGAATTTAGAAGTGAAAAGTGGAGAAGGCTTCACCCATTGAGTCAAATTAGCCCACTGAGCCCACTTCCATGGCTCCGATCCCGAGAGTGTGGGGATTACACAAAAATGTTCAAACGACATGTGAAGATTATTATACATAATCCCCATATTGTATACCCCTTGGCCCTAGGATTCCAAACAGAGGTGGGCAGATCACTTGGGCGCTGACTTTGATCATTGGCACTAAAACTAGCCTGGCATGGTGCAAAAACAGGCAAAAACTACTTTGGGTTTACCCAGTATTCAGGATCTGGCGATTGTGTCTTCTGATATAAAGGGACCCTCTACCTAATTATGACTGAGCGGATAAACTGCTATAAACCCATCCTTGATTCCAGGAAAATGTACATTCAGTAGGTGATTTGTGCACATTTGTTTTAACGATATCATGTTAGCATTTAGTTTTAATACATTTTGAAGACATTACCTTAAATTACCTTTGCACCTGATTTTGTTGAAAATAACACAGTACAAATATCCAACATGGAAAAGAAACACACAAATTGTACCAAAGTTGCATGTTCCCAGCTCTTCCAATCCGGCGCATGTAAAAATAGATCTTATTTCCCTTACCGTGCACAATTTCATTTTTCAAACTCCAACACAGATGCTACCTAAAATATACTGTTTATCCTTGAAAAATCCACCTTGTGAATAAAGAGAATATTTGCAGACATACGGTCCTTGGCAATTCCCGATTATTTTAAACTTAGAAAATACAGAATCCAAGCAGTTTATGTAATGATCATAGAGGGAAATAATTGGATGTGCTATTAAATCAGCGGTACGTTTTAGTATATAGATAGAAACATAAAATGCGTCAGGAGATAAGTACCATTAAGTCCATCTAGTCTGCCCAATTTATTAGTCCCTGACTTTATCTAATATCTAGGATAGCCCTTTTCCGATCCCATACACACTTAAACTTCTTCACTGTATTAACCTATCCACTTCTGCTGGAGGACTATTCCATGCATTCACTACTCTCGAAGTAAAGTAATAATTGCTGATATTACTTTTAAACATTTGCCCCTCTAATTTAAGACTTTGTCCTCTTGTTGTGTTAGTCTTTCTTCTTTCAAAGTTACTCTCCTGCTTTACTGTATGGTTTCCCTTTATGTATTTAAATGTTTCTATCATATCCCACCGTCTTGTCTTTCCACCAAGTTATACATGTTAAGACCCATTAACCTGTCCTGGTAAGTTTTATCTTTCAACCCATGAACCCGTTTAGTAGCCCTTATCTCAACTCTCTCCAAAGTATCAATATCCTTCTGGAGATACGGTCTCCAGTACTGTGTACAATACTCCAAGTGAGGTCTTACCAGTGCTCTGTACAATGGCACGAGCACTACCCTCTTTCTACTGCTAATACCTCTCCCTACGCAACCAATAATTCTACTAATACCTCTCACTATACAACCAAGCATTCTACTAATACCGCTGCCTATACAGCCAAGCATTCTGCTAATACCTCTCCCAATGCAACCAAGCATTCTGCTAATACCTCTCCCTATACAACCAAGCATTCTGCTAATACCTCCCGCAATGCATACCTCTGCCTATTCAACCAAGAATTCTGCTAATACCTCTCCCTATACAACCACGCATTCTGCCACTACCTCTCCCTATACAACCAAGAATTCTGCTAATACCTCTCCCTATACAACCAAGCATTCTACTAATACCGCTCCCTATACAACCAAGCATTCTGCTAATACCTCTCCCAATGCTTCCAAGCATTCTAATAATACCTCTCCCTATACAACCAAGCATTCTGCTAATACCGCTCCCTATGCAACCAAGCATTCTGCTAATACCTCTCCCTATACAACCAAGCATTCTGCTAATACCTCTCCCAATGCAACCAAGCATTCTACTAATACCTCTCCCTATACAACTAAGCATTCTGCTGATCTATTTTATCCTCTGAAATAATTACTCCTAAATCCCTTTCCTCGGATGTTTAGGACTGTATCCAATATTCGATACTCTGCCCTTGGGATTTTATGCCCAAGGTACATTACTTTGCAGGTATCCACATTAAATGTCAGTTGCCACAGCTCTGACCCCGTTTCTAGTTTACCTAGACCACTTGCCATTTGTCTTATACCTTCAGGATCAATCCTGCTGCACATCTTTGTGTCATCAGCAAAAAGTAATGGATATATGTGTATCACTGAGCTCTACAGCAATAAAGCTTACAGTAATGTGCAGTAGCTGTAGTAATGTCACAGAGCTCCACTGCAAATGTAACAGGTTGTGTAGTCACCTAAAGATTCTAGCCATTCCCACCGTAATCAAAACATTTTTCCACTATCAATGAAGGAGAAAATAGCCTTTGAAACATTGGGATTCTCCATATTCTACCCCAGGAGCGGGGAACTGATAAACTACACCTCCCATAATGCTCTTTGAGCTACAAGGCTGGCAGAGGAGTATGGGAAACGTAGTCCTGCAGCATCTGGAGGGCCACAGGTTTCCCACCCCTGTTCTACACCTCTCAAAATAAAATATGCACAATTATTTTACAAACCTATTGGGAAAAGGGAATAGATTTTGAAAAACGGGAACAAAAATGAAGGTATTCCAAGACAACACAAAAACCCCCTAACCCCCCCCCCCCCCCCCCCATGAAAAACACCATTATTTTTACATTTTCACCAAGAGCTTGGGATTTTTCTCATAGCGAGAGATGGCTAGAGAGAGGTGGTCAGAGTGAGGTCTGATGACCTCTCACGAAGCAGGTTCATTTTAAAATATAATGGGATTTTGATCCCCAGATAAACCCTGCTGCAGCAGGGTTCTGTCTAATGATATTGAGGCACTTAGAAGCAGTTTGTTACACTCACAATTTACTGGAGCACTTATATAAATGGGTGCACTTTACTCTGTGTAGAGAAAATTTGAGTATTTTTATAGCGTGTTTATGATTTTTCTTCCACACCGAAAGAAGTAAAAAAAAAAACACACTAAATAACTCGAAAATCACTCTCTCCAGAGCTCAGTAGCAATACTCTCATCTGTCGATCACACCATGAGTTCATTTCTCACTGTGAGTTTCGTTAAAGCGACAGTACCATCAAAAGTAAAAGATGTAAATATGCTTAAAGGGACCGTATCACCTAAACATTGCTTAAAACTGTGAATGTAGAAAATACACATTGCGTTAGCAGACTTGCAATCAAATGCCTAAATGTGGAGGAAAGGGTGTTTTAAATGTGTTTGTCGTGTCCCCTGTTTATGAAATGGCCTGTGGCTTGAATTGCAAAGTACATTACCCTTTTCAACGGGTAATGTGTAATTTGTCTATTAGGCCAGAGGTGATGTCATAAACTGGAGACATTTAAAAAAAAAAAATTCTCCTAATTTAGGCATTTGCTTGCAATTCTGCCAAAACAATGTACAGATCATTTTCAATCATTTTGTATTCCCATGACTCGCAGTATAAGCAATGTTTAGGTGATACCGTCCCTTTAAACTTGGCTGGCTCTTTCAACCTGACTCCATTCCTCAAAAACCTAGCCCCTATATTAATATTAATCACTTACATATATACATTAAAAAAAAAATGTGTATATGTTATGTGAACATTTTTTTTAATGATTCAGCAATTTTTTGGGTGCCTCTCACTCAACTTTTTGTATTAAGGTTATTTTGGGTACATAGCTCTTCTCTAAAAATGTATGGACTCATTTTTTTTTTTTAAGAAACACTTAGAAATGTATAAAAGAGGAGATGGAGCGTACAATAGGAAATAATTATTTTTTCGCACAACGGTCATACAACTGTGACCTTTGTCCCCTAAAATGGACATGTCAAGCTTGAAGAGCATTTATCCAGACTGGAATGCAGCTTTTCTGTGGAAATGTCACTCAAGGTCATGGTTTACTACTTGAGTGTTTGTGTGGGTGTGTGAATGTGTGTACCTCTCTACGTGTCAATACTCTCACTCCACCGAAGACAACTGTACATGCAACAAGCTATCGTGCAAATGCCAGCTAAGTATAGGAAACTAGCACTGCACAGAGGACAATCAGGCCAATAAAACACATTTATTTAATTGGATACTATAAAAAAAAAAATCTAGACCATAAAAAAAAAATAAAAAAAACATGCTGCTCCTTTAAATGATGTTGGGGTGAGTGACACAAGCCCATGGGTGATCTCCACAAGAAAACTAGGAATTACTGAGTAAATGTCCCTTGATTGGCAGTGAGAAGAATAAATGAGCTCAACAATTTGACTTCGAGAGTCTTCCAAGTGTATTTGTATGGCTTTTCACTTAATGATTAATCTCGGAACAGGTGAATTCTGCTCACAGCTCTATCTTCCCCCGAGCCTAAACCTTTTTCAGAAAAAAAGCACAAACAGATTATGGGAACAATTATTCGCGAGAAGGAGCTCTGAGGAAAAGGTTTGATTTCTATCATCTCCGGTAAATATGGAGATACAAGTCCCAGTGACCAAGGTATCCAACATTCTACAGTCACCCGACTGTGTCCAACTCTCCTGCCATATGTTCTTCACTCAGCAAGAATTTACAGTGAATTAGTAAATCCCTAGTTACCGGTGGTGGTGGGGAGACGGGGGGAATTATAAAATACTGTTACTGCTGAT
Organism: Pelodytes ibericus; assembly: GCA_036172795.1. Lineage (NCBI taxonomy): Eukaryota > Metazoa > Chordata > Amphibia > Anura > Pelodytidae > Pelodytes > Pelodytes ibericus. Next base: position 278,273,436 of record CM069857.1, read on the forward strand.
GTTTAGTCTGGGAGAATAAGAATAGATTAAGGTGTCGTTCTGTTAATCATCCGAACGTCTGACTTTTATGGAAAACATTGCAATCTTCTCAGTCATAATTTGAATATTCCAGCTCGTTTTGGCCTGCTAACTCCACACTGAAAAAAAAACTGGGGGGTTTGCTTCTAAAACTCAATTTCTGGGGAAAAAGGTATACAAGGGACAATTGTGAGGCAAAGCGGAACGATCAGCAAGCACATTTCATATGGATTCCCAAGTGATTGGTCCACGATTAGTATAATGTAAAAAAAAAATTGTCCTCTCTCCATTTCCTCCTGTGTTCTAAAGGCGATCTAATCTATAGGAGCATTCCGTTGGTTGCCATGACGACTGCTCCACTTTTGGGACCTTGACTGACAATTTACTTTTATAAATAATCGCCTCTGCTTCATATTAAATAAAAAGGTATTATACCACATAACTTTAGTAATAGTCCCCACTGGTAGTCCAGGGCTTGAAACATTTCTGGAGACTTTAGGAGTCAGACAAACCAACTCAGGAGCCAGCCTTACTATAGAAAAGACCAAGACAGTCTTTAAAGCCCTATTACACCCACCAAGTCGTCTGTACAGGCCAAGACAAGTGTGTATAGCCCCCCTTTGTTCCATGATCCCACACCATGCATACTGTAGATGTCTAAACTGAAGATATCTATTTAAAATTAATTATGTATCAACCATGTTAGCAAGTTCCAAATGATTACTTTCTATTAGTTAAAGCAAACTCATAGGGTGTGCTTGAAGATCTGTAACGAACACCCTTATTATTATATTTACATAGTGTTCTAATTACTTTATCCCATAAAAATATATATTCTTTATCCGTTTATCTGAATATATATTTCCAATTTTGTGAAAATGTATTATATTAAATCTAATTTTTCATCAACAATATAAAAATGTATTTTTAGTATCCCTTACAATTTTTTTTTACAAATGTTTTATAATTATTAAATAGGTTTATATTTGACTGACGCACCTAACCTAAACACTGGAATTTACACAGGACACACCAAGGCCGCAAAGCCTAACTCTAGTTACACTGTACCGGGTTAACCATAAACAATAAAACAATATACCATAAAAAAAATAACATTTTTTTTTAACACTAACTAGGTTTGTTATATATATTGTATAATATTTAGATTTCAAATGCTTTGCCTACGATCCTGGAGGCTGAGTAGCAAACTTAGAATACTAATAACCTAAAACACTTACAAATGTAAAAAATAAAATAAAAAATAAACCTACAATAGCTTGGGTCTCTAACGCAGGTGTGCATACTGCATATGGAGATTGATTAGAATGTCAGATAGTAGCTGATGTTGTATGATCTACAGCAAAGTAGGGAGTTTCTCCGGGGAAATCAAGGTCTTGCTGCCGATAATGCCTCTCACATTGAAATAGTGAGCTTTTTTATTATAATGGCTTATTAATTTCTATTAGTTATTGTTGAACCATATTTTAAACAACTGTTCTACCGACAATAAGATTGAGACGATAAGAAGAACTCATGTTGACCAAACTCTGCATTCTAGAACTCCTATTCTTCGAACCCATGACAAGTTACATGTTATTACAATGTATTATTGCCCCCAATTTTTCCATCACTTGAAGTGCTAACATCTGGGCAAAATCCAGCTTAGGTCTAATATATAATTGGTATAAGTTCCTTCCGTGATTGAATAATATGGGCTCATCATGAAAACCTCCGACCTCTCAGAAGAGGCTCTGGAATAACACAAAGAGTACTTTATTACTTACCCAGCCCTGTAGCAAGGTGTACTCGTTATATATTAAATGATGTTATTTAAGGAAGCCAGCCGGGAAGCGATTATGATATTTCCTGTAATTATAGAATAAAGACTTACATCTACATTTCACTTCCAGGATTCAATAGGTTTTACAAGTCGGCTGTCCTCGCAAAGTTATTAGTTCAGGAAGAATAACATATTTAGGAGTGTTTTGTTTTCCGTAATAAATTGGGGGAAAAAAGAGAGAGTATTCCCAGAGCTTTTCAAAACATAGTGTGTCATGGGAAACACAGGTAGAGCTTGCCAGTGTTGTCTATGTTTTATTTGTGAAGCAGTCTGAGCATTCTTCTGTTGGGTAACACAGAACCAATGAGCGTTTGACGCAAGGATTAAGGTCACACAAAAACCCCAGAGGGCCCCCATAGTCAATAGGTCTCCAAACTCCTAAAATAGACCCCAAATGTGATATGATCAAGGTCTGTCTTTTCTTTATGACACCAACATTATACAATGAATGACATGCATTCTACAGTAATGTGTTCCTTAATAAAATGCTATCATGAAAACTCTCTAACCAGATAATTATTACACCCCTGTATTATTGCCCTGCGGTCTTTGTTATCTGCCTTCTGTCACCTTAAGCAGTTCAATAGGTCTCAAAATCCTTTTCCTTCCTCGCTCGCTGTTCTGTATTACCTTACCCCCAATCAATCTGATGCAGAGCAGAGGGCGCCCCATGGGGATATGCACTCTAGTTTGCGAACCTATTGTCCAGATCCCCTACCACCTGCTTTGGAGAAATGAATGATGCCTAAGTACAAGCCAATATAAATCAAATATATACCCTCAATCAGTAAATGCATCCATCACATTATGTAAAAAGTCCATTGAAAAAGACAGTTGTACAATCAGCTCGCGTCATGTGCACAGTCAGGTCCATATTAAGGCTCTCTACCTTGGAAGTACAGACTCAGGCCACCGGATATGACATCATACGACACTGCAGCGTCTAAATGAAGACATTTATCTTTTATTGAACCTTCTCGCAGAGATCATTCTTTTTACGGACATTGGTCACTGATGTTTAGCTGAAAGACCTCATCAAGTGCAGGCTTTTTTTTTTTTTATTACAAAAATACAAAAGATACATAACATACATATATGTAAAGAAAAAAAGCTAAGCACAGTCTCATGGTACCGTTCAGTTTACCTATTCTAATTGTACCTTATTTTACCATGAATCAGACAACAATGCACCACAGTACCACAAAAAAGATGTTTTAAAGGACAACTGTAGCAAAAATGTAATTTATTTTTAATTGAAAGATTACATTAAGTGTAGACTGTTTCCACATAAATTCTTCATTGAATGAATATTTATAAGTAAAGTTTTTCTCCAAATAGCTGGAACAAAGGGCTGACATGTTGTTTAGAATCTTGGGTCAGTTGCGTGAGATGTTCCTTTATCTGACCCAAGGTGAATGAGGATCTGACTCAAGATTCTAAAAACATGTCTGCTCCCTGATAGAGCTATGCAGAGCAAAGAGGGCTCAATAAGGTGCTTTATTTGTATTCTTTCATTAGAGGGATTGTTGTCTAAAACCTCTACATTTTCAGTTAAACCCAAATAAATGTTTTGCTACAGATGTCCTTTAAGCCTAACCATGCCAAAGACATATACTTCTAAGTAAGGGTTTTGGGGTTGGACGCATGTTAAATTGACATAATCTAAACCAATGGGGGGTCCTTGAAGACAGGTATGAGAAGCACAACATAGGAACGGTGGTGAGCATTAGCAGGAGTGCCAAAACTGACCTAGTCCATTACTAAATCCCTTGGTTTTATATCTTTTACAAGAGCTACGCAAAATATTTGTAATTATAATAGCCGATATCACTTCATTTTTTGTTATTTTTTTAGACTTGGCCTTAATGCTGCTTAATCCAATGCAAGGCACACTCCTTCAGAAGACACAAGATTATTGTTTTATTATGCTTACATACATGATTACTTTAGTTCCATGTGTACCATCTTGGCCTCCATGAACAAAAAACACCATCTGATTAAACTTTCTCATACAGTATTCAGCCACCAAATATACCTTATCTCCCTGTATCTAGTATTCTGGTTTCCTCTGTAATATTACCAGCCAACTGTGGGATAAATGGGTGGGCTTTCAATACACACATTACCTTTTTCAGTTCAGTTCTTAATCTATAGCGAGCATCCTAGGGGGAGACGAGGGGGGTGGGAGACAGTTTCCACCATTAGATTTTCTTCTTCACTTGAACTGTCAGTCTCTTTCTCTCCTGCACTAAAACACTGAAATTATATTGCAAACAACATCACAGTCTTGAGACTGGACTCCCTGATTTCTAGAGGGAGTAATGTCCATAACAAACAATATAATAAAAAAAAAAGCAAAGGTGAACTGTAAAGACAAGCTGCAATTTCAGTAATAAATTCAATTGTTCCTAATGGAAAATATTGTCGGAAGCAATCAGTCTTAAGCTGCGCGGAATCCAACTGTACAAAGTAGTTCTAGACAAAGATATGTTTAAATGTTTCAATTTTTACTACACCTGTTCACGTAACCAAAACAGTGAAAGGTTTGTCTGATTCCAAAAAGATAACATTATACAAAAGGACACGTATCACGCAATGCTATGGTTCAAGACATGTGATCTGTACATTATACTAGCACAATTACTAGAAGGTGTATAGATCCTCATCATGCATTTGGCTATATTGAGCAAATTATATGTGAACCGATTAATATCACTGGACAGGCATAGTGATGTTATCAAACTAATGCAGGGCTTGACCAACTTAATTTAATTTTAGGAGCCAGGCACATACACAAGTACAGTCAGTCACACACACACAGTCACACACACATACACACACACACACACAGCCATTCACATATGCACATAAAGTCAGTCATACACACAAACCGTCAGTCAAGTACACACACAGACTGTCACATACAGTCAGTCAGTCACATACACACCCACACATACTGTCAGTCACATACACACAGTCAGTCACATACAGTCAGTCAGTCACATACACACACACACACACAGACTGTCAGTCACATACACACAGTCAGTCACATACAGTCAGTCAGTCACATACACACACACACACAGACTGTCAGTCACATACACACAAGCCATCAATTTTTTTTTTTTTACCTCAATGCACGGAAGGGAGACATTTCTCTTCCAGTCTGACTTGTGGTCCTGCCGAGCGACGGGATGTCACGTGACAACTGGTGCTGAAATTGCAGCGCGTGAAGGGGCAGAGTTTGCAGTCTGTGCATCTTGCACACACACACACACACACTGCTCCCTCGAGCACCGCTGTAAAGAAAAGGGAGAAAAAAACATTTTCCAGCGGCGATGTGTGCCATGTGGTGATGGCAGTACCTGTGCACCAGGTCTAATTTCCTGGTCACCATGGCGACCTGGCACCGGGGATTTATCGAGCCCTATACTAAGTGTGGAGTCTCGTATTTTTTTGGGCAGACAAGATGGACCGAATTATTCTTATCTGCCGACACATTCTATGTTTCTATATTTATGACATGACCTGAGGCTTGGTATGCAAATGAACTGCTTATTAAGTGTAATTTGCATACCGAGCCCCAGGTGATGTCATAAGCAGGAGACTCCACAAACACATATACATCACATTTTACTCCTAATTTAGGCATTTGCTTGCAATTTTGCTAGCACAGGGTATAGATCAGTTTCAATCATTCTTGTATTCCTTATATGCACAGTAGAAACAATGTTTAGGTGATACAGTCCCTTTAACCTTTTTAGTAACATAGAAACATAGAATGTGTCGGCAGATAAGAACCATTCGGTCCATCTAGTCTGCCCAATTTTTTTTAAGATTTGTATTAGTCCCCCGTTCCCGGTCTTATATCTAGGATAGCCTTGTGTCTATCCCACGCATGCTTAAACTCCTTCACTGTGTTTACCTCTACCACTTCTGCTGGAAGGCTATTCCATACATCCACTACCCTCTCAGTAAAGTAATACTTCTTGATATTACTTTTAAATTGCTGCCCCTCTAATTTAAGACTATTTACTCTAGTTGTGGTAGTTTTTCTTCTTTTAAATATACTCTCCTCCTTTACTGTGTTGATTCCCTTTATAAAGTACCAGGATTAGTACATGATGCACTGAAATACTAATGTATATATATATATATATATCATACCCCGTTTTCCATCACCCTTTTTGATGACCAGGCAATCTAACTCAGAACTGTTATGTATGTTAAACCAGCGAAAAACTCACAGTAATGGTGAGAAAAACAAAACAAAATGCATAATCAAGTTTTTTTTTTTTTGCTTTTGCAAATTTATACCATTAAATCCTGTATATGATTATCCAGTCAGTTTCCAAATAAACATGTTCCATTCAAGAAAAATAAAATAAAATCCACCCACACATTTCAGATTAATCATCCTCAGAAACTAGCTGACAAACACAAATATAAAGACAAATATGATTGCAAGGTTACAGTTAGTTAACATGGCACAAAGGCATGCTTGGATTAATTGGATTCAAATGATCAGCTACACGGTACTGAATTTTATCAGGACTCTGATAGCAGAAGACTGTTTTTTTTTTTTTTGTTTTGTAAAAATATATTTTGGGAAGGTATTTTAACCCCTTCGTGACCCATGGTGCTTGCCTCCCAGACGACTCAAGCGCCAAAACGTCACGATTTGTTCCTGGCCACTGATCACAAGGTGATCGGTAGCCTGGAACACTATGGCAGAGACCCGATCAGGGTCTTAATAGCCCCTGTGGGTCCCTGCAAGTAGATTGCGTGACGTCACGGAAGCGTGTCCGAGCCCGGGAAGTTTAGTGAAATGTAGCCGGTGCTCGCTTTGAGCACTGGCTACATTTAGGGTTGCCACCTGGCCGGTATTTTACCGGCAGGCTGGTAAAAAATTAGCATGAGGCCAATCTTAAGTCTATGGAGACAGTACCAAGGCCGGTATTTTTCTGAAGAAAAGGTGGCAACCCTAGCTACATTTCCCCTGTCAGACTGAGGCCACTCAAAGTGGCCTCATCTGACAGGTGAGATCCCGCTGCAAGTCCCTGCAGCGGGATCCGAGCACAGCTCATCGCGGGGAGCCGCTGTTTAACGCTGGACATACTATACCGTCCTAGCGTCTTTTAGGCACTGAAAATCCGGACGGCATTATACGTCCTACGTCACGAAGGGCTTTAAGACTAACATTTGCCACAAGCACATGTATGAAGCATACAACTTGTGTAAGGCGGAAGTTTCCTGATTCAGACAAACATCTAATGGTCTACTTAATAAAGAGAGAACTGCAGGCAATTGTGACAGAATTTCAAACCTAGGAGTTGAAAAAATTCCCCAATGCGGCTCTCAGTTCCCTACAATTCTCTGTTTATTGCGTACACCCTAAACATTTCTACCCATAATGCCTTTGCAGTGCTGCTGTTCCCTCAGATAACTCATATGTTAGACGCATGCTGGGAAATGTTCTAAACACTAGAGACAAAATATTTTTTGCTAAACCCTTTCGTGAAGCATGGTGCTTGCGTCCCAGAAGATGCAAGCACCAAAACGCCATTTTTTGTTCCTGGTCATTGGCAGCCAGGGACATAGCTGCAGCGATCTTAATACACCTGTCAAAAAAAAAACGTACATACATTGAAGCACCTTCATCCATGTGGTACTAATCATAAATATACAAAAAATATCTCACCGACCACAGTTAAAAGATCTTCAATCAATGTAGTTAGAGCCACTAATTCCCCTAAAAACTTTCCCGTCCCCCCTCCGCCTCCCCTTTTTTGTTTTTTTGTGTGCCACCTATTACTTTTTGGGGACTCTTTACCTTAATAATTTTTTTTTTTTTTTTTTTAATCCAGTCTGTAAAACAACATAAAAACTTAAAAACAAACGTTTTCCTGTATGTCTCTATACTGATTCAAACACAAACAGATTTTTCATAACTCCCTCCCTGTAAATATGTACCATTTCTTACATGTCTGTTATGTTACTTTCTTATATCGTCACGTTTCACTATTTAAGTAATCACTCATCACAGGTATTTAAGAAGCGGATTTCCGCTTTTCACTTATTCCCTTGACGAAGCGCCAGTACGCAGGCGCAAAACGCGTAGGCTTCTCTGCCCCACCGGGTGACTCTCACTTGTTTATAGCTTTAGCTGTGGCGTTGGATTCGCAATAAACGCTGATACACAGTATCTTCTTGGAGTCCTGTGCGTCATTGTTGCAAGCAGACGACGCTCTATCCTTTTTTCTATGGTTTCATGATCTGAATCACGGCGGGAGTGCCGAGAAGTGTGGCCAGCTTCATAATACAGAAATAGTAAGTGTGGGGGCAGTCATTCCAGATTTTATGCAACAACAAAAAAAAGTGACCTCCCCACGTCACTTGTGACATCATGGAGGCATGCCCGAACGCGGAAGTTTGGGCATGGCGTGATTTACTAAAATGTAGCGGGTGCTCGCTTTGAGAGCTGGCTAAATGTTTCCTGTTGGACAGAGGCCAGTCAATGTGGCCTCATCGGACAGGTGAGATCCCGCTGCAAGTCCCTGCAGCAGGATCCGAGCACAGCTCATCGCAGGGAGCCGTGATGAGCTGTTGGACTTTCTATGCCATCCTGACGGTCTTTTTGAACCCAAAAAATAGGACGGCATAGAACGTCCTAGAATCATGAAGGGGTTACAATATTTATTTAGAAACGGTTATGTACTAACAAACAATTTACTGGTTACCACAACAAAATGGATCATATTTTATGCTCAGTCTGGATAAATAAGAGCAGGTATAATATAACATTGAGGATAGAAGACACATATCTCCCTATGTTAAATGATGTGTTACATTTACAGCAAACAGAATCATCTACGATATTAATCAAAGTCATCATAACCATACTTCTTTTCTTAAAACCCTTTGGGTTTATGATCAAATCCCAGAGGTTTTAATCCCTGGATATTTTAATCCTTCTTCCTCTAAGAAGACATCTAGCCATACGATGAGTAGACGAGGTAATCATGAGGAGGGACCCATCATATATCTAAAGATCGCTCCCTGTGCGGCTCCTCCATTTTATAGCAAGGCAGTGTTACTTTCTCAAGACAAGTAGCTTTGAAATAGAACATCTGAAACCCAGAAATTGCAAACGTGTGTGAAATTTATACCAATGTACAGTGTGGTTTATGTGAATTGATGACTAGGAATAGAAGACAGACACCACCACATAACGCATGCCAACGAATGACTCACTGATTATACGCAAGAAGTTAATTTCAAAACTGACTCGGGGATTTAGTTACCCATTCATTTTACACGAACATAGCATTAGTGGACAGCAAAAAAATGTCTACTATTGGGGGCTGAAGGCCATCCCTGTATTTCTAACCAGTTCAGCATGATTAGCAGAACTAAAAACCCTATATTTAATGTAGACGACATGCTTCAAACCCATGTCTTATCCAAACCTCAACTAGAAATATATACATGGATATGGATATCTATGGATATTATAAAGCCACAAAAATGTTTTTTTTTTTTTTTTTAAATTAGTATTTGCCAATAAACAGCATTTACAAAAGTAGTTGTTTTTCCCACAGAAATATATGATCTTTCTGTCCACACAATTATCTAAGAAATCAAACAAAGCTAAATATCCAACTTTGGGTTGCGAACTCTATTTTTGGTCATCATACTAGTCACAAGTTGTAATCACGTCTATGAGAGGTTCATCGGAAATATTGGGAGGTATTTACGAAAAGTGAGACGCAGGTGAGTTCAGGTGAGATGAACATTTCATCTCACAGATTTAATTATACATTGTATAGGAACTCACCAAGTCTACGCCTATTGAAGGACAACTGTACCAGAAAATGAACTAATTTTTTTATGAAAGATTGTATCAATGTAGATAGTTTGCATAGAAATGCTTTAATGAAAGAATATAAATAATGTACCTTACTTAGCCCTCTTTGCTCTGTTGAGATCTAACAGGGGGCGGACATGTTTATAATCTTGGGTCAGATCTTCCTTCATCTGAACCAAGGTGAATGGAGAACTGTCCTAAGATTCTAAACAGCTCCCTATCAGAGCTATACAGAGCAAAGAGGGCTCAATAAGGTACATTTTTTATACTCTTTCATTAAATCATTTCTATATAAAATGCCAACACTTGATGCAATTTTTCAATTAAACATGAGTTTTCTTTTTGCTACAGTTGTCCTTTAACAGAACTGGACAAAGAACAAGAGGTCACCCCTTGAGACTGGAAGAGCGAAGATTTCATAGACTGCAAAGGAAGGGATTCTTTACGGTAAGGACAATAAAGATTTGGAACTCACTGCCAGGAGAGGTAGTGCTATCAACCACATGATAAATAGATGCATTAAAAAAAGGATGTTTGTACGTGACGTGCCTGGAACATCAAGTGTCGGAAAGGGGTTAATATGTTTGCATACTATCCCTTTAAATTTTGAAAAACATATATATATGAAAAAAGATACCGGTAAAAAAATATAGCTCTGTAGTGTGTTCTTAAATACTTTAATATGTGTGCATATATAAAAAGTGGATATAGAGCTAAAAGCTGATCATTGCTGACATTATTGGCTTATGTATCCCCAGAATCCTTTGCTGTGGTGGTAGCACTGTAAATGTGAGATTTCTTGGAGAAAAGCAGAGTGTGTGTAATGTTTATAACCCCTTTGCACCGGATGGTGCTTTTTTCCTTAACGACCAAAGCACCAAACCGGTCGTCCTTGTGCCCCTGGCCCCCCGATCACTTTGTGGTTGGGAGCCAGGAACATAGAGGCAGAGACCCGGTCAAGGGGAGCCGCAATGAGCTGGTCTATGCCGTCCAGCAGGTTTCTTTTTTAGCAAAATCTAGCCAGCCAGCGCTCAGTTTGAACGTCAGCTACATATTTCTGTAGACTGAGGTCCCTCAATGTGGCCCCTGTTGCAAGTCCCTGCAGCGGGATCCGCGATGAGCTGTTAAATGCAGGATGTTCTATTCGATCCTACAATCCTTTAGGCACTGTATAGAGGGAAGGGGTAAATAATGAATCTACTACACATTAAACTGCAGGTGGAAGGCTTTTACTATCACCTTTACTACACCATAACTTACATTATGTGTGAATCTCATGATTGATTAGACACTCACCAAACGACATTGATTGTACAAGCCATAAAATAAATCCATCAGGGATATTTATCAACAAAGGCATCCCCTCATCAATTCTGAAGAATGGACGCACAGCCTTCTCACTTTCTGAAGAAGCCAACTACCTCCCGAGCTAGGATTTATAATATCCCTAGAGTAATGCTCAACCCTTTATTTATATAGCCTTGCAGATTTGTAAGGGCACTTTAATTCCCTGAGATACGCACATGCATATTCATAATATTGCTTAATACATGAAGAAAGGATGGATTTTTTTGTATCATTTGTGGTTTAGACACACTTCCATACCTCCCAACTGTCCCGTTTTTTTGTGGGACAGTCCTGGACAGACGTAGAGTTCGGCGAGACATAGGGATTTGGGACTGAAATCCTACAGACGTTTGCACAGTAACACTTTCAATTGGCGTGGTAGCGCTGCCATGCAACCTCCCAAGCTCCGCCCCCGCGTCCTGACGTTGGGAGGTAAACACTTCCGTTCTAAGAAACGCTATATTATCATTTTTACATTTATAAAGGCCCGGACTGGTCTGTTTAATATTATTATATCAGTGTGGTCTAAATTATTGTAGTGTTTAGAATAATCTAGCTTTTAATTGTATAGAATTCTAACTCATGGAATGTTATGTCTTTTATATATACAGCTCTTGCTTTCACTATGAGATAAAATTATGAATGCATGGTTTTTCATTCAGTAGAGATCTTAAACAAATGTCAATGAGTCAAAGAGGTGGATTAGCCCATGCACACACTCCGCGTACTATCAAGGAGATGTTGCTAATTAAATATGTGTCTAGAGCAACGAAGCAGGATAATACACAGATCTTTTTTCTGAGCAGATTGAATGAATTTCATGAAGCATCTAAATTGATCTAAAACCTTGTAATAATTTATACAATACTTACCTTATGTGTTAGCATTTAAAAAGATACTGTGACGAATATGAGGAGCCAGCGCTCATGGGAAATGTAGTTCCCAGAGCGTTGCGACGGGAGGGACTACACCTGACGGACAGATCATCTCGGCAGCACCGCGGAGCAGGTAAGTTCACCAGCTTCACTGGTGGAAATGGTCTATATTACCTAGCAAGCTGCCCACACTGAATTTAGGTAATGTAGATCATTCATAGGGCTGGCGCTGCCGAAATGATCTGTTATCCGTAAGTATTCATTATCGCACAGCCAGTTTCAAAGGTCAATAAGTATTAAAAAAAAAACAACATTTGAGGGGATAGCTATCATTTGTGAAGGAAATTACACAGTATGGGTCCTTGAGAAAATAGATGTGTGTCAGTTTGGACCAGGATAGAACCCATCAGCTGCACCAGGATAGAACCCATCAGCTGCACCAGGATAAAACCCATCAGCTGCACCAGGATAGAACCCATCAGCTGCACCAGGATAGAACCCATCAGCTGCACCAGGATAGAACCCATCAGCTGCACCAGGATAGAACCCATCAGCTGCACCAGGATAGAACCCATCAGCTGAACCAGGATAGAACCCATCAGCTGCACCAGGATCGAACCCATCAGCTGCACCAGGATCGAACCCATCAGCTGCACCAGGATTGAACCCATCAGCTGCACCAGGATATAACCCATCAGCTGAACCAGGATAGAACCCATCAGCTGCACCAGGATAGAACCCATCAGCTGCACCAGGATAGAACCCATCAGCTGCACCAGGATTGAACCCATCAGCTGCACCAGGATAGAACCCATCAGCTGCACCAGGATAGAACCCATCAGCTGCACCAGGATAGAACCCATCATCTGCTTCTCAAGTTGCCAAACTACTGAAATGTCGATCTTTATTCAACTGCGCAGCTAGGATATAAAAAAAAAAAAAAACAGAGCTACACAAACACAGGAACAAGATGGGATTTCAGGAATGAGGGAGAAGAGGTGGGGGGGGGGGGGGGGGAGAGAGAAAGTACAATCAGATAAACAAACAGGGCAGAAAAGATAGTAAAAGAACACATGGTAATAATAACAAGCAAATAAAAAGACTCACAGATAAGGAGGCCTAAAAAAAAAAGACAGCTTTATAGTGATACAAATCTTCCTACAGTCACGTTTACAAGGCTTATCACATTGTCCAGGTTCTTAATCAGTGATGAAACTACATATCCCATGATGCTCAATCAACCATGTGACTGGCGTTAAAGGACACTTAGGTGGTCATGTACTAAACAAGTGCAGTGGGGAAAAAAGTATGTAAAACATAGTAAGGAGTAAGAAGCAATTTGCAACTTTTTGTAACATTTTGCACTTGTTTTCCCGATTTGTGAATTTTGTGAAAAATAATTCTTATTTGTGTGTGAAAATTACACCAGCTTTTAGCAAGCGCCATCAAAAGAGGTAGAAAAAATATTAGCTAAATTGCCCGTTTCTATTCACAATTTGCGCGTATGTACTATATGAGTGTTAAATGTTTAGTACATTGCAACAGAAGCAAAGTGCAAAAATAGTTTTGCACATAAAATATATTTGCGTTTTTTAAGTACATGCTCCTCATTGCTCCCAAATATCTACCATGAGGGGAATCTACCCCCAGCCCTATCCTAGAAATATTAAATCATTTTGAGAGCACTACTTTTCCAGATACCTATACCCAGCCATTTGGCTTTGAGGAACCAGACCGGTAACCACTGTGCCCCTCTGGCACCCAAGTTCCTATGAGGAAATAGTTTTGGGGATATACCATGTAACTTCCCCTCTAGAATCTGTGCCTAGACCCCTTTATTTAGTATATGTAACTTTAGTCATTCTGGCTGCACCATTTAATATTCCCACCTCCCAAAAAAAACCAACCCAAAATATCTAATGTTTCATCATGTGTAAGTTATACCTCTTCTCCACCCAATATTTTTGTTTACTAATTCATGTTTTATTGACAATATAAAGTGCACAATAGTTAGAAAGCCTGTTATATTTCCTAATATCTTAGTAACATATTTAAGAAGTTTTACTGATTGGTAGGTTTTACAGGGTTGCCGGTTCAGTTCCTGGCAGGGTCAACTCAGCCCTTCATCCTTCCGAGGTAGGTGCAATGAATACCACCGAATTAGGTAATAGTAACATCCTCTGGACGTACTTGAAAACCCCCGAAAGTGTCTGAATGTACCTTTTCTTAAACAATGTATTATTATTAATATAAGTATTATTATTATTATTGTGGTTGTTTTAAAAAAAAGTTAAGTTAAGTTTAATCTTGCTGCACCAGATGGTTTAGTGTGGTTTATAATAAATTTAATTTCAACATACAAAAGTTATGTTGATCTTAAAAAAAAAAAAAATATATATATATATATATATATATATAAAATTAAAAAAATTCATAATAATTACATTCGTTAGATTACTAAACTGTTCAGAATGCTAGCTAGTCAATCACACGCCTGGCTAGGCTCTGCACACAGAAACGGCAGATACTCGACCGCAACCTACACAATGTCATTCATATTCATACGTGTGCACGGCAATTTATAAACCAAAGTGACATGAAGTATCGCTCCACTTAAAAGATAAAAGTTTGAGCACATTTCTTCTTTATAGGTCATGACACACTGTATAAAAAAATGTACCCTGAAGACATGTCATTGTGCTAAATAGCTTCTGCGGCAATGAGTAACCTGTCACATTACTCAAAACCTGCAGTAATAATCCGCAGATCTTTAACTAGTGTAAAAGATTATATGTTCCCCATTGATGGAATGTGCAACCTGGGTCAGCAAAGCTCGGGGTTCTAAGTTAAAAGACAACTGGAGGCAAAAAAAAAATAAAAGAAGAAATAAATACTTATTGTTTATTTGACATATTGCATTGTGTAGACATTGAAAAAAAAAAAATGCTTTAAAAAGGTATAATACAAATAAAGTACATCTGTGCTCCATTTAGCTATCAGGGGGCTGACTAGGGTTGCCACCTTTTCTTCAAAAAAATACCGGCCTTGCTATGGTCTCCATAGACTTAACATTGGCCTCATGCCAATATTTTACCGGCCTGCCGGTAAAATACCGGCCAGGTGGCAACCCCAGGGCTGACATTTTGTTCGGAATCTTGTGTCAGATCTCAAGATTCTAAAAATGTCCATCACCTTATAGCAGGGGTGTGTCGTGTTTAAATGTTTTAAATGTGCCCACGATGTCTCCTGTTTATGACATCACCTGTGGCTAAATATGCAAGTTACACAATCCATACCATATCAAACCACAAGTGAGATCATAAAGAGGAGAAACCACTCACACTTAATGGGACACTTCCACCAAAAAATGAAAAGGGATTATTTTTGTTTTATGTCGTTAGTTTTTGTTATGGGAGTTTATTTTTTTATTTTATTTTTACTAAACAAGTGTAACTGGGCGCCGTCTTTTTATGAAATGTAGTGTTTTTGGGTGCCATCCCCCAGTGACTTTACAGCACTAGTATCTCACTTTGGGGCTGGGGACACAGATTGCAGTTTATAAGTCAGAATTCTGATCATAGACTTGCATTAAATGCAGTGGCGGATGCTCCATATGTGATAGGTGTTTGTCATAAGAAGGTTTTCATTAGATACCATTATGTTCATCATATCTTATAATTTACTACAAATAAAATCATATAATATGATGAAAAAATAAAACATTTTTCTAACTTTGACCCAAAAATAATTTACACAAATACAATCATTAAAAAAGACCCAGTCTAAATTTTGTCCCGAGTTCAGAAGCTTGTTTCCATGTATTTCCATGAGTTATAGGACAAAAAACAACAATAGTGTTGTTTTTAGTACAGTGAGCTTTTGACCGCAACCCAAACCCTAAATTGAACCCTAACTCTAACCCTTATGTTAACCCTTAACTTATTCTAATTTTGATTTAATTGTAACCCTATCCCTTATGCTAACCCTAAATTAATTATAACCCTAACAATTATTCTAACCCTACATTTTAGCTAATTAAGTATTTTTTTCATTGCAATGTTGCTGACTGTCTCTAGGGGCAGTCAAGCAACAGCATTAGAGCAACGGAAGTGAATTGTTTTCACTTCCGACGCTCTACCCACAAGAGGGCAGCAGCCATACTGGAGGAGCATGCTTCTCCTCCAATAGGGCGCCCACGATCGCTCCTTGGAGCGATTGTGGGTGCCCTAGATTAAAAATATCAGTGCTGGCTAACGCATCAACATCGTTGATTGCAAAAACCACGGAATTGCCAGCTGGGCGTGCTTGACAGGTCCATTGTGGCAAAGGTGTTAAACAAGTATGACTGGGCACCGCCATTCTGTGAAATATAGTGTTTTTGGGTGCCACCCCCTAGTACGATGTTGCATCATGGGAAATATTCACAAAATGGAGCCAGGATATAAACACCTAATTTTATTTTTCCTTTTATATGCAATTAATTCAATCATATAACAAAAAAAAACAGTAGCCAAGTTGGAAAAATTCTCCCATTCAGCTGCAGAGAGTAGACCCTAAAACGTACAGCTTGTTCTTTGGAATTTCAAACATAAAGCATTAAAATGACTAAAATTTTGCTTGCAGCAAAACGAATCCAGCGAAACCTCAAGGTGGAGACAATGGTCACAATCAGACCAGCGTCTCACAAAAGGTATTTGTGAGACGCTGGTGGGATAGAACAATCCCATTTGTATTGAAAGTAATATGATTCAGAAATAAATAATTTCCCTCTATGTCGTGTTTGTGTTTTACGTTTAATCAAATGCATTTGATTCAAATCAATACAAGAGAGGCAAATGCTAAACAACTTCAATTGAAACTGGCAGAACTCAATCACCTGTTCACCCCAAGGCCTTAGACCTAGTCTCCTGTGTATTCAACGTTCTCATATATATATATATATATATATATATATATATATATACACACACACAACACATTAATAGCTAACGAAGGCTCTTACTGAAAGGTTGATGGCTGCATTACTTTTCCTAGATTCCAAGAAATGTTGCATTTCATATATGTATTTATTTTTGCTTAAGTTGAATGAAAAAACAACAACATAAGCTTAACTCCATTGGCAGCACACACATAATAGCGGATGTACATTATGCTCTCATATTGGAGCATGCTGGTCTATTATATAGAGAACAATATAAAAAACAGCAATAAAAGCATATTCTTGGATATATTGTAATCATATATAACAGCTTGACATATGAGAATAATATTATTTATTTTTGATGTTTTTAGGTAAAATAGTAAAATAATGTTATTGTTAGCATAAATATTATTGATAATTACATATACATACACAATGATATAATAATAGGGCTGCTACTACTAATAAATGTAAACATATGTATTTATATTCATATAATTATCAATAATGATACTATTAATTCTAATATTGCTATTAGAAAATTATAACTGATAATGGTCTACAACACAATTATATATCATTATCTTTATAATTACAATTATAATTAGGTGTATGTATATTTAATTATAATTGTAAGTGTGTGTATATAGAATTATCAGTAATTTTAATGTTAAAATGATCATTATGGTTATTATTCCATTATCTACTGTGTTTTAATGACGGGTAGTAATAATAATAATATATTATATAGGCTTTAATATTCAAAAAAAAAATGGAAAACATAGTATAGTTTATATGTGGAGTAGGTTTTTAGAGGACGTAGTGTATGAAACAATGTAAAGGAAATACATAAACAGGAGACTAACCTCAAGAAATAAATAATAATAATAATAAAAAATTTAAAAAAAGGATTTAATTAGGAATAGATAAGATGGACCATTGGAGGGTTCATAGCGACATCCTAAGTAGGGGAGTCGATGCTCTCATTTTTCCATTTGCTGTTTAAATTAAAGAAAGTAATAGTGTTTGATTTTGGAACCAAATGAACGAGCCTAGATGGTAAGAGCTCATCAGAATGGAATCGTCCTGATCAGATTGGCCGGATTATCATCCTCTGATGACAAGGAACAAAGCTCAAATTCCCCCTGAATATATAAACGCCACTGTGAAAATAAGATTTGCAGATCAAATATGCTGTAAAAGCCGCACGGACCCATCTTTTCCGGCCCTTATCAAAACCTTGCATCAGCTTTTTCAGTTTCAAAGGATCGAGAATGGCTGGCAACGGGCCAGAATATTCAAACCGCTCGCTCTCCAGCAAGAAAACATTGATCTGTCTATGGAAAAGCCAAACAACCATTAACTAGTTAAATAAAAAAAACAACAACTGCAGAACAACCATACTCTTATTAAACACGCACATATATACTGTGGAACATTAATGCATGCTTTATAAAACTGTAAAATGATGTCTTGTAGCATTTGATTATTTCAGAATATTCAGGTGCATCATTCCAAAGGTGTTTTAATCAGGTAGAAGTTGTTTTTTGCCGGATTAAAACTTGGTTAGGGTTTTTTTTGCCAGCTCTTTAATCAGTAAAATAATAGTAGACAATCCAGGCTGTGCCAGTCAATAATTAGTATACGTCTTTGTGTTGCTCCGCCTTTACCTGCCTTATATGGTAATATCGGGTAAAGTTCTATATTATTCCTTCTGAGGTCTATTTACTAAACAGTGAACAGTGGAGAAGTGACAAGGCAATTGCGAAACATAGGTATTAGTACATGGGTTAGAAAGGTAAGCAAGTCGGGATTTTTTTCGAAATCATATATTAATGACTGATGCTTGCCATTCATTTCACAGTCACAGCCCCTCCCCCAATTGGACTGCTATTCCGTTCTCTGGTAGCACTATGGGGGTCATGTAGAATTTTTTTTTTTTTTTTAAACCCCGCCACTTTTCAGTGCAGGAGAAGGACCTTCGGCAAACAGTGTTTGGAGGAGATCCTCTAAATCAAGCGCTTTTCAGTGCCTGATTTTATTTATACATAGGCTGTGCCAGCACAATGAGTGCCAGCACAACCAAAAAGTACATATTTGGCAGAAGTAGCACAGACTCTCACAATTTTGCGGGAGTCTCCTTGATACATAGACACCGACGCCAATAGTGCTATTATGTGGCGTGATCTACGAGTGCATCGTGTTTATATATTACCACCCTATGTTTCATTGCAGATTAGTGGCATATATGTGATCAGACAAACTACATCCCCCCCCCCCCCCCCCCGTTAAATACAAGGTGCATGAGATCTTGGTTCCTTCGGTCATGGTGAGCAAGAAGACACATAATGAATCTTGTAGCACATGTTCAGCTTACCAAAATGTTTCACGGTGATGCAGAACGTAGAATTATCTGCTGGTCCAACTCAGACCCCCTTGTTGATGCTAAATGGATCTCAGCTCTAACTATAAGCTGGTTCCAGTCCTATCCAACTTTAGAAGTGTTTGCAGCTAAAACTTAAAGATTGGTGAAAAGATTGCACGGAATCTGATATCAGATAGAGATCGCTTGGTGCATCTTGTGTAATACACTTCCAAATATTTACTCAAGCTGAGCATGAATTATTTCTTACGAGAGGATTCTAACACATTTTGCAAATTCCAATAATTCACTCTTTTTCCCTAAAAAATAATAAAGTGAACAAAACCGTAACAACTCTGCATTTCACCATCAGAAAAAATACAGGTTAAATTATTGTTATTTGTAATTGTGTTTTTAATTCTATATCTTTTAAGTGGGAACCTTGGACACCCAAAACCTTCTATTTTGGTGTGTATGAGTATCACAGCACTCCACAGTAATACAACAGTTATTTGTGTTGAGTAGCACCACCCCAGAGTTCCACAGCAATACAACTCACAGTAATGAGCTTTTAAACGATCATACATTTGTTTATATTATATTCTTGTTATAAAAGATTTACTCAATCACATAAATTGCTAAAGTTCATGAAAATCTTGGAAAAACGCCCCTACCCACCACAACACCCCATTACATTGTCCATGGTCTTGGAATTTATAACATTGGCAAGCAGATCATTCAAATTTAGGTACTGATGTCTTCCCTGCGAAATTTCAAATACTTACTCAACTGAAAACAATCTAGTCTGACATTATAACAAAAGGTCACAGTTCAGGCTTTGTAAACAACATGCAAACCTGACTTCTTGATTTATTACCCAATGAACTAATGCTCATCTGTGGTCAAGGCTTACCAAAGCGGTTACAAATAGTGTGATACACACAGAGCAAAGTGTCAGGGTTTATGTATTAATGCACTTGCTCGTGGGTTTTTTTTTTAGTCATTCCGGAACTTAGCTGGAATTTTATTTTATATGTGGAGCAATCTGGAAGTGGGAAAAGTCTTGAATTTTGCCGAGATTCAGCTATTTACGGGACAAAAATCTATGTAAATTCCTATTTTTCTTGGAACAAGCTTAAAAGATACACGCAGTGAGGCAGAGCGGACCCAGAGCCTGGCACAGCCAATCAGAGCAAGGGTTCACTGTTGACATTTTGATTGAGGCCCATCGGGTCCAGTGGTCTCTCTCTCTCTCTCTCTGCTAGTTAGGGTTGCCACCTGGCCAGTGGCATCAGGCCAATGTTAAGTCTATGGAGACAGTAGCAAGGCCGGTATTTTTCTGAAGAAAAGGTGGCAACCCTACTGCTAGTGCAGTTAAGGTTTCAGAGGGTTAAGGTTAAGAGGGTATCTCTGTGAGAGACAGGCGGTGACCGGAGCAGACTGCTTGTCAGCATGGCGGGGACCGGTTGGAGGATAGGCTGGCAAGCGCAAGTAAAAGGTTTAGGGCCACTAAACCTTTTACTTGTTGTTCTGTGTTAGTGAAAAAAGGTTTAGTGACTTACCCTTGTGTAGTGTTTATTTTAAATAAAAATATTTACCTTAAAGCATTACATCAGTTGTTTTAAAAATAATGAAAAACAAGTTTTGTGTCAATACAATGAAAAAAATAATGAGTCTACTGGTTATAAAAATTAGTTTGTATAAGTCATTATTGATTTGTGACGGATAGTGACTAATTTTCTTTCTTTACTTACATTTGTACAAAAATCGCCCCGAGCAGTGACTAATGTGGATTAATCAATTATTATAAAATATTTACCGCTATATATTAATGTACTGCTCCTGCAGCCACAAGGCACCCATTCCTCAATCATAGCTCTGAAAGTCTCTTATATTATAGCCAGACTCTTTGCTCCATACCCACGGAATACCACTAAAAGGATGGAGCTTCAAATGAAGCAATGCTGGATTTGCATGGAATATGGGTGCCTGATCCTTCCATGAAACAGCTGACCCAGTTTGTGCCGCTAGGACGTTCCACGCTGTCCTATTTTTCTGGTCCCAAACGATGCTGATCACGATGAGCCGTGCCCGGATCCCGCTGCAGGGACTTGTCAGATGAAGCCCCTTTTGGGTGGCCTCAGACTGACAGGTAAAAATGTAACAGATGCTCACACCGAACACCTTGTGATCGGGGCCAGGAACTAAAAATGGAGTGTTGGTGCTTGCGTCTTCTGGGATGCAAGTACCACCTTGAGTTCTTTTTTCCTCCCGGGCAAATGCTGGAGAGCTGAGTGGAAGGATAAGCAGAAGCTGCTAACTTTATATGTATGAGACATTTAAACATATTGTAGATGCACAGCTGTACGAGCATTATGGGAGATGTAGTCCATAGCATTCGGAGTGCCGAATGTTGCCTACCCCTGTTATAGACCATGACTAGGCATTGGAGTGGTCCGGGTGAGGTCGTAGGAGGTTTGTATTGCAATGTTTCCTACACAAAACTATCGTTTTTAAACTTGGGGTGTAAGGTATTAATGACATCAGTTAGGTATAACACACCTTATTGATATAAAAGATAATATCAAGTAAAAAGGTATTGATAAAAATTATTATTTGGCTATAAACCATAACCAAGGCCTGTGACATTATATTGTGATGCTAGAGGATTAATTTGGGCCATGCTGACCTCCATGGTACATGATGGCAGCTATGAAATGTCATTAAACCGTAAGATATATATAGTTAGGACCATATAGGATGCCAGATGAAGATATCCGAACCTTGAGTCATATCCATGAGGGTTCTATACATTTTACAAGCCTTACATGACGCCCAACCTTTTAAAAAAAGCCAATAAGGGACACCGTTTTTGGTGGGGGAGTGGCGTAGGTGTGGCTAAGGGCGGGGCATTTTATTTGTCTCCCAAATTTGTCTCCCAGAAAATAGGCGAGGCAAGCAGGATCTAGAGCAAAAAATACTGATTATCCCTCCAAATTAGGACTTGTATGAACAAATGATAGTTTGGAAGTTTTTCTTCCAAATGTCTAAAGGGCGGATCACCAAATAATAGATTTAGGGGTTACCAAACTGAGTTTAAATAAGGGTATCCACAGACTTGGAATGTTAGTAAGTCAATGAAAGAATGTGACCTATCCCTTACCTGACGCACCACCTACAGAACTGTACAACCAATTCAGTCCTCAGCATTGCAGGTTCATCTCAGCCCACCATGCTTCCGACCTTACGTATCACTTTAGGAGTCTACTCAATAAAGAGAGAACGGCAGAGAACTGAGATGGGAATTTCAAATCGGAGCTACTGTGGCTTTAAGTTTGAAACTCCCATCTCAATTCCCTGTGATTCTCTCTTTATTGAATAGGCCCATTATAGACAAAAAGTGTTATATGAAAAATAGATTATAATTATCATTGAAACAAGATTACCTAAACCACCTCAGTTTGTTTAATAATAGACAAATATCACGCAGTGAGTAGCATTTTCAACCTGCCATCTATACTACAAGTTAAATGTTGAAAGACTAAGTGCTCTGTTCCCATCAGCTAGCATGAGTACTTCAGAGAGCGCTAATTGAGGGTAGTTGCAAATGTCATTAGCAAAGCACTTGGCCGACACGTTACATGTTTGAATAGTTGCTCCTCCTCTCATTAAATAAAAAGCCGTTTGACATTTTTGGCACAGCAGTGTGAATAAAAGCCCATGACAAAGCTTTGTTTAGTACTTGTGTCTTGAAAAACTGCCACAGATTTCTAATCCAGCTCGTGAACCAAGAAACCTTTTGTGGTCAGCAGTCTGCGCCGAGATAAGTTATTTCACAGACTAATTATAAATACAGATCAGGATGCAAGATGGAAAAAAAGATTCCAATGCAATACAGGGGGTTAAGTTATCTGAAACAGTCTATATCTAGCAATGCAGGGGGTTAAGTTGTCTGAAACTTCCTATATCTAGTAATGCAGGGGGTTACGTTCTACGAAACAGCCTATATCTAGCAATGCAGGGGGTTACGTTCTACGAAACAGCCTATATCTAGCAATGCAGGGGTTAAGTTATCTTAAACAGCCTTTATCTAGTAATACAAGGGGTTAAGTTCTATGAAACAGCCTATATTTAGTAATGCAGGGGGTTACGTTCTACGAAACAGCCTATATCTAGCAATACAGTGGGTTACGTTCTATGAAACAGCCTATATCTAGTAATCCAGGGGGTTAAGTACTCTGAAACTGCCTATATCTAGCAATACAAGGGTTACATTCTTTGAAACTGCCAATATCTAGAAATATTGGGGTTATGTTCTCTGAAACTGCCTATATCTAGCAATACAAGGGTTACATTCTTTGAAACTGCCTTTATCTAGCAATATAGGGGCTACGTTCTCTGAAACAGCCTATCTGCTAGCAGATGTGTCTGATAATGACTATATGTATATTATAAACATATTATTTGATCTGGAACCTATATGGTTCCCAAGGCCTCCTAATAATCTATATAACATAAAACATGTCCCTGAATGGTAGAAACTAAATGCGGTCACCCTCAGTGGACATCATTTCAACATATAGCGCACAATGGGGAATTAGTAATAATAAGTATAGGACGTCCCACCTTTTCTTCAGAGTAAAATAAATAAATACACTGGCCATTCTACTGCAACATATAGTAAATACTGAACAGAAGTAAAAAAAAAAATTCCGGCCTGCCAGTAAAATACCAGCTGGGTGGCAGTCCTAGTTTTGTCTAAATCATCTGAAAAAAAGAGCCAATTGTTTCTAAATGTTGCGCTGGTGCATGTAAAGCATGTGTTAGTGGTCTGCTTCATCCACAGGAGCACAAAGAGGGCATATTTAGGAGGGGAAGAGCACTTAGCGCTAGGCGCCATCTCTGCTTTCTTTACAAGTAACCCCTGATAAATATAGGTCAGTGCACGAAATCCAAACCATTACACGGACAAGCACAATACAGACAAATAAACAAAGTAATACTATACTAGAGGAAATGCCAGTTGTACACTTGTAGCTGAAAGAAAAAAACAGGGTTCAATACCACAGTCTTAATGAACCTCTTTCAACCCATTAACTGCCACACTGCATGTAACATAGACTGTGCCGGCTGATAAATACCATTCGGCCCGTCTCGTCTGCTGAGGTGAGACTTAAAGGGTTTAATTATTGTAAAGGAAACATGTACAAATCACAAAACCATACATCATGTCTATTTGTGACACGGTGAGGTGCAGAGGAACATTACAGCTCACGGACAGCAATATATTATACAGCGGGAAAAAATGGCGACTTCTTCCTGCCAGAAGAACAGAGTTGGCCCTGCATAATGCATAGCTAGAAGTGAGAATTGATAAAGATTTAACTATTCATTATCCATGGCCAGCTGAGATCTACTAGGAAAAGCTCACCTATGTGGTACAATAAGTATAGCAGAGTCTGTGAGGTGTTCATCTCATCTCAATAAGTGCATGTTATTATGAAAGGTTCATTTTTTTTACCCCAGTAATATTCTGGGTGACGATATGCAAACAATGATTGCAATTTTGCCTCAATGTCCACTTTGTTCAGATTACAACAAAGTGGAGGGGAGAATCTAAACCACTTGACATGGTGGGAATGATCTGCAGTGCTTTGCACAGATGCTTTTCAGTAAGGGGCCCACAGCTTATAAGTAAGGAACTCTGTTCCCTGTATCCCTTATCATAGTATCTTGTGATAGACATGAGATAGGCCTTATTGGAATCCCTGTATCCCCTCTCATAGTATCTTGTGATAGACATGAGATAGGCCTTATTGGAATCATTGTATCCCTTTTCATAGTAACTTGTGATAGACATGAAATAGTCCTTATTGGAATCCCCGTATCCCTTCTCATAGTATCGTGATAGACATGAGATAGGCCTTATTGGAATCCCTGTATCCCCTCTCATAGTATCTTGTGGTAGACATGAGATAGGCCTTATTGGAATCATTGTATCCCTTTTCATAGTATCTTGTGATAGACATGAAATAGGCCTTATTGGAATCCCCGTATCCCTTCTCATAGTATCTTGTGATAGATATGAAATATGCCTTATTGGAATCCCCATATCCCTTCTCATAGTATCGTGATAGACATGAGATATTCTTTATTGGAATCCCTGTATCCCTTCTCATAGTATCTTGTGGCAGACATGAAATAGGCCTTATTGGAATTCATACTACCCACTCAGCACCAGGAAAGCAGCAGTTCCAAGGTTAGCCATCACACTCCAGATATGTGGACAACATTACCCATGATGCTCAAACAATTGAGCATCATGGATAAAGTAGGCCAAATAAACAGATGCATCCTGCACCCAAGCCACGCTATATTACCCCTCCACTGCTACCTCACCATTGTTTGCACAACCTTCCGCTTCCTATGCGTATTTATTACAATGAATTAATTACATGATGATCATCAAGCGCCCCCAACTCTTTACATTAATTAACAGAGTTTAGAGGAAAAGTAAGGTTATTTTTAGTTCCCTGTATAACTGCAAAACATTGAGCAGATCTGCAAAAGTCTGGTTTACTGCAGTGTCGATCCTGTAATGTAAAACGTATGTCCACTATAGCCTTTCATTAATCTTCATACCCCCACCCAGCTCCCTGTGGTTTAAAAACACAGATTCCTTTAGTTTGTTCCAACACACAAATAATATATCTGGAAAAAAAACAGAAGCATAACATACTTGGAATGCTTCTGTGGGCAGAGCGAACTACTTTGCTAAATGTGCACATCACTGCCGCTGAAGCTTGCTAATGATAGTGCACTACAGCTAAATAACAGTTGACAAGTCAACTTATCCTGGATGCACGCCACATAATTCACGCCATGGACTGTTCGACCTCTAACCCAACTATTGTCACTTTAGTACTGCCGCTACTTAACCTCTACTTAGAGGCCATGCATCTAATACCATACTTCTCCCCTCACTTAAAAAATAGAACAAGCATCAAACTCCAGAAAGTATACAATTAACCGGGAACAAATGAAAAATTCCACATATTTACGACTCCGTCTGACAAGCAAAAATATATAATTTCCTTGTGGTTCTATTCAAATCTGTGTTCTTATTCAATGGTTATTTGTCGTGTCAAGGGCTTTGTAGACATCTTCAAAAGCACTGGCTTCATCCGATTCACCGTATTCTGGTTAATGAGAATTCCTACAGTAATAATACGTTAGGGCACATCATCGTGTCCTTTTTTTTTTTTTTAATGCCGTTTGTAGAAAACAAAAAAGGTTGACGCAATTGTTTTGGTTTATCGGTGTTATTTTAGTCACAGACAACTTGACACAAAATGTACTACGTTTGAGAACACGGAAGAAGGAAGGTTTGTGGAGCTTGACATCAAGGTGGTAAACTAAATAAATATGCGATCTTTCTCTAAAGAGATTTCCTAGTTGAAGCATATTACCTATTTTGGGGTTTGTGTGTATCCTTTGGGGTATGTTTGTATCCGTTCAGCACAATGGAGAAGGAGAGAAGCTTGGCCCATGCCACGTATGTGATGAACCTTGACCCTTTGGGGAGTCTGTGAGTGCAATCACAACACACATTGTACTTACATTTTTTTATTACTGTATTACACTATATGTATTTTTTTTTTCTTCTTCCATAATTGAATAGTATGAGGAGCCTTGAAGATTGCACTTACCATTTACAAGGCAATTTATCTTTAAAGGTGGTGTTCACATAGCGCACCCACCACCACATACACCATGTATCACGTTTTTTTCATATTATCTGTGTGTGCGGGGGCAGAGAAACACACAGGCGGTTGCAGCTTGTGGAGATCAAGCGCTAGGATATTCCCTTTTTTTTCCCCTTTCCTAGTTTGGGGTATGTCCACAGTGAGTCCTGATAACCGCAAAAGGGGAAACGGAGTTTCTACGAAAATATTCTGAGATTAAAGCATAAAAAAACTAAATGGTTGGCAACCACAGTAGACGGATAGCATGAAGCAAGATCTTGCATTAGCCCTTATTGTAAAACAGTGTGCATGATGCAAAGCTATTCTTATCTCTTAAACCAGTAATTCAGGAGCAAATGCCAAGTTTTCTTCTCATAAAAGAGCTGTGAAAACTGAGAATCGGAGAAGGAGGGTAATAAATATGGTGGAACAGAAATCCACGTGGGAGAGAGTCACGACCGCCATAAACCAACACAATTGCAATGATGTTGACAGCTACAATAAATGCATAACATACCGTAATAAAAATAAATATTAAAAAATAAACAATAAAAAAGTTTATTAAAAGGAGATTTTTTTAAAATCTTTCCTTAACTTTTGAGTTTTACAGAACTAATATATAAATGCTCGCTTTTGTATCACTTACTATAGACTTCCCTTCATTTTGTAACATGCACTCTCCTTCATCTATATAAATAAATATATAAAATGCACCTGCTTCCTTTATCCTTTTTTCTCTGCATTGAAGCATTTTTTTTTTCTTGAGAAAACATGCCCTTTATCTCACCTACTATTCTTCCCAGCCATTTGTTCTCACTTTGCTCTACTTTTATGTGATTCCTTTAATCTCCTGGTACATAAATCCTACATTCCCCCGCTTGTACCTACCTAGTTTTACGACCTTGTCGTCTGACCTTGGGCTCCCCTTTCTGGTTCTCTCTTCTCTCTTCCTCAAGTCTAGTTCAACCCCCTTGTGAACCTTCATCAATCAGAGAAAATCCCAAGAGAGATATTCTGGTCAATGGTGAGTATCGGACCATTGTTTCATTTAATGTACACAGTTTGAGTGAGAGATACGCAAAAAAGGTCAAGAATTATTGTTAAGAATTATTGGATTTACAGAGTCATTCTCAAACACAAATCTACACACCACACAAGTCAAACGACTTTGATAATGCCTCTGCTACCCACTGAATTTCAGGCGGAGGGGTTTTTTCATCACCTGTACCCCATAATTACTTAAATGTTGTGTAATTACAGTCATCATAATCCGCAATGCTGTACAATGGACTAAACATAACGTACAAACGGCACAAAAATATAGGATTTTTTTTAAACAAAAAGGTGAAGGTTTGCATAACATAATTATCCAGGAAGGGTACATTGTGATATTAGCGGGTTTGAGTACGTTCTAGGGATGTCACTATTGTCCGCCAGGGGATGTTACTCTTACCCAGTTCAAATTGAACAGTCAATCCTGCTGGGAATCAAACTTAAGCTCAATCAAAATCAAGTAACCACAAGGTTTGAAGCCATATCACCAGCATTAAATCACAGTTTTATATTATTAAAATATAGACATTAAACCTACAGTTGAAACCATGTCATTATATGGCATGTCAAACAATACATTCAAGTTGTTTGATTTGAATTAATATTAAACAAGTCTTGAAAATGGCACATTTGAATTTCTGGAATGTTGTGGATGCACATAATAATTCCATCCATATATATATATATATATATATATATATATATATATATATATATATATATATATATATATATATATATATATATATATATATATATATATATATATATATATTTATATATTAAAACACTAAGTCAATTGTTAAATGCTTCAAGCAGCTATGTTACTTGAAAGCATAGTTATATAAATGATATAATAAAGACAAGATATAATAAATGTAACTGCAGTTTGCAAATGTTTTCATTTTGATTTATTAATTAAGCATTTTCATTGCAAAAATGTGTCATTTGTCCCAAGGTGATGTCATAAACAGAAGACACTGCAGACACATTTAAAACACATTTTTTTTCTCTTAATCCAGGGTTTGACAAATCCCCAGGATTGGTTTACATAGAATTGTGTGGAAGTTCTATTTCCCTGGCTTCTCAGTTGGTCTGCCTGTCTCTGAAAGTCTACAGAAATCCGTCAAGCCCTGTATCTATGCATTTGCTTGCAATTCTGACAACCCCTTTATGCAATGGCTCCCAGATCAGTCTTTAAGGGCCACCCAACCGACCCGGATTTAGGGATTACTAAGTTGTATACGACCCCACATTTCCCCCCGGCAAATCGAGATGCATTGCAAGGTGGAAGAGCTTTGTAGGTCAAGTGTCAAGACTACCATGCATGTCATGGAAGCGACCAGCGCTACTGCGTATGCGCACAATTCTGTGAATACACAGTGGGCAATCTCTGGTGTCCCAGAGAATGAGATCAGTACCGCAGAATGGCGGTCGTGAATCTCAATGTTCCACCAAACTCTACCTCTGTCCCAAAAAAACGACGGACACACATAGAGTTCGATGGAACAGTGAGAATGACCACCAAATCGGACTCGCCCCACGCCAAGTGGGACATTTGGGGGGTATGGTCTCAGGTGTTTTTCGACACAAATTTGTAATCCCAAATTCCAGCCCTGTTGGTTGGGCTTGTGGTCTAATGTATAGATACTGTTTTTCCTCTACATAAACAGTTTAAACAATGTTTAGGTAACTGAGTCCCTCTAGTCATTTTCTAGGGTCATAGGTATGTAGACAATTAAAAATGTGGAGCGTTTAACATTGCTTAATTTGGTTTCCTGATGATCAGCAAATTTGTAATTGCCAGCTGCTAACTGGATTACTTCAATGGCTATTAAAATTCCCTGAGATAATAACTTCCTATGTTGCGATAGTACATTGACTCGCCTTCAAAAAACGTCTTTCAAAGTCTCCATCTGATTACCATGCCGCGCACATCAGCAGCCTTACCGCATAACTAGGAGCCAAACACACAGTGGATAGTGGGTTTATTTTTTCCGAGCTATCCTACCTGCTGAACTCTCACATCTCTGAAATAGGGAGTATTTTTTTGTTGGTTGACAAGCACACTTCATATTTTCACCAATGGACTTCTGACAGCGCAGTTCTGTTTAGCTTCTTTCAGCTGCGTATTGTTGAGTCAAAGTCTGGAGGTTGAAGTGGCAATGTCTGACATTCTATCAGAATGCTCTGAACTTTTATATTAAATGAACCAATTTCTTTCATTTTCTAGGATGAATTTAGGTTTAGAGATTCCAAACAGAGAGTTTGTTTTTTTTTCCCTAGAGGTGGTGTGTAGAAACCGGTTTGGGTCTCAACCGGTTATCAGTTAAAACCAGGTATTTATGACCTTTGTGACATTCCCCTGCTACTCTTTTATTACTTACCACGTTTATTTGTATTGCTACCGCTTTCTTGCCATTAACCTGACCAGATCTGACAAACTCCTCCTACTTATGATTCAAAGCATATGTATGTCTGTTCAGCCATTTTTTGGGAAGGACATGCTGTCCTGCACAATGTACAAATCATATGTTTTAAGAAGGAAATTAGTTAATCAAGAGCATTCCTATGGGATAGACTCGTTGATTATCCAATTGGTTACCCTTTGACACACTTGCATTCTGCAGGGGAGCATGCGGAAACACTGGATGATTTGGCAACCCTAGCTTTACAACTAGCTGGGGGGTGGGGGCGCGTTAGATGTGTGCTTTGTATAGGCTCCTGTCCAATATTATACACCCATCAGTCATAACATTGTGACCTCTGACTGACAGGTGTCAAGCCGGCGGAGGCAGTATGATCCTTTGGGCGATGTTCTGCTGGGAAACCTTGGGTCCTTCCATTCATGTCCCAATCGAGAATCTGTGGGACGTGCTGGACAAACAAGTCCGATCCATGGAGCCCCACCAACTAACAGGACTTAAAGGATCTGCTGCTAACATCTTGGTGCTAGATACCACAGCACACCTTCAGATGTCTAGTGGAGCCCATGCCTCAACGGGTCAGGGCTGTTTTGGTGGCAAAATGGGACCTGCACATAATTAGGCAGGTGGTCATAATGTTATGGCTGATATATGCACAAATTGAACCTTGCCCCAGCATATTGGGATGCCATGGGGTGGAGCTTGGGTGGTTGAGTATCAGCATTACCACACATGCACAATAGGTGCTGTCACTCACACTGGTGTTTGATACCCATGAAAGCAAGGATGTTTTTGGTGTATTTCTCTGAAGAAAAGATCAAAAGGTTAAAACATAAAGATCATTTTGCCCAGCCTTCTCTGCTCCTATTTATCAAGGGTGCCAATGTTAGTGGAGGACACTGTAGATATTTAAATTTTAATGAACACAAGTTTTTATAATTCTTTAACTTTAATATTCACGAAAAAAGAAGGTCATTTTCAAGGCCAGTGCTAAATGAACCACTGCCAATTGAGCATTTTTTAAAAAAACTGAAATATGTATTATGGTATGGCTTTTTATTGGAGATCTGTAATGAGGCAATGGGGAGTATTCAAAGACCTTAATTATGACTGGTTTTTTTTTGTATCTCAAAGTTCTATTGCAGTCTGATGGTATCGAATGACCAGAATTCTATTTCGTGGGTGACTGAATATCCCACAAAATAGGAGCTGCCTCAATTCCGGGGCAATGTTCTAAAAGTGAACCAAAGACCATGGCAACCAGTAAAAATGTCCCTGGAGTTTTTTTTTTTCTCACCTTGAAAACTTTACCCAGCCCTTTGCTAATTTTATATAGCTCTCAACTGGTTTATTTTTAACCTTTTCACATGCTATGATTGTCATTCAAAGAATGGAAATGAAACATTGAGCCAAGATATAGATAATTCAAGAACAGGCCACTTTGGACTATATCCAGCCCTCGTTCAGCCAGTATAACTCAGAATACAAGACATAGTCCAGGTGTCCTCATATTACCCTTCTGTGATATTGGTGATAAACCCAAATTATTAACCTGCCTAGCATTATAGCACAGTGATATGCTGTACATCCCTCTCACATGGAAAGGGAAGGATGGACTGTATCATCTAAACATGGTTCTCACTGTCCATGTAGAGAATAACAAATGATTGAACATGACCTATACTATGGGGGGCACGTATAAACCAAATACTGGCGCAAATGAGCTGTGCGCCACTGCATAAAGAATGAATGCGTAGATTTAGATTGTGTTGGCGCTTATTTCGCCGGCCCAGCCTAAGTATAAAAAAATCAGGCGCCGAAAATCACTCGATTTGTGTCGGGGAAAAGCGCAATTGCCGTTATATATAACAAACGGTGATTGACTTTGCAGTGCGGGAGTTTTTATCCATTGTGTTTGCAGATTTGAAAGCAAAATGCCTAAATTAGGAGAACATGTGTTTCAAAATGTGTCTGTTGAGACTCCTGCTGTGGCTTGATATCATACATCCCAACTGTCCCACTTTGTGCAGGACAGTCCCAATTTGAGAGGTCTGCCCCGCTGTCCTGCTGAGCTCTATCTCTATCACACTTTCCGGGAGCTCAATGGGACAGCGGGACTCAGGAATTCGTAACCACGGACCTGATCGCACTCTCCGGTGTCCCAGACACGGGAGAATGCTTATCGCTCATTCACAGCACTGTGCACATGCGCAGTAGCGATCCTGGCGTCAGATGCCAGGTTCTGAAGCCATCACAGAACACCGTCAAGTCACTCACCTACCCAGACTCCGCCCCCCAGCATCCCAGGGGCTGTGTTGGGAGGTATGTAATATGCAAATTACTCATTTCCCATTGAAAAACAGTTCATTTGCATATCAAGCCACAGGTGATGTCATAAACAGGAGACTCCACAGACACATTTAAAACGCATTTTTCTCCCAATTTAGGCTTTTACTTGCAATTTTGCTAACACAATGTATAGATCATTTGCAATCATTTTGTATTCTATACATGCACAGTAAAAACAGCGTGTATGGGGGATAAAGCCCCTTTGAGATTTCTTGGTGTATCCATCAGACTGAAAGATAAGGCATTCCCATTTAATTTAGGGGCCCACTCCAAAGCTGCACTGAATAATTAAATACTGCAAACCAGGCATTTTTTTTTTTTTTTTTACTCAATACAGCCCTGGAGAACATGTTTTTCATAAGCATCCCTAATAACAAGGCAATGTGGTCCCAATATCACACTGAATAGTATTGCTGTTTATTTCTTTTTACATCCAATGTACTACAATCGTTTGTTGTACACTTCATTCCTCTCAGTTCGGCAGGCCATTAAAGCATCACTACACATATATAATGGACTGAGCGTCAAGGACAAGTAAGATGGCTGTTTGCTAAAGGTGCTTTTATTAGTAAGCACAGCAAGTTTTTTTGTCGCTCCAAATACTTTAAAAGGTGGTGTCATCCTGCAGGCTTTATTAAGACATCCTTCCAAATCTACTTTTAAGGTATTGAGTCTCTTTAAACTGGAACCAAGAAATAAAAGTGATATTGTCATTTGTTATTCATTTACATAATCAAGTGGAACGCCAGGAGAGAAAAAAAAATCCTCTGCACCTGTAGTTATTAAGCGATGTCCTTTTGATGATGTCATTTGCCTGTTCCCTGCTGTGTGCTTTTAGTCTGCACATTATCAGGCTTGACAGTAGAGCATTCGAGTCACACATTGCACCTCTTTTTAATTGGTTAAAGGGAAGCTTGTGAAGTTAAAGGCTCCAAGCTCACCAGTCAGGCATGTGATAATGCTGTCAGCACATCAAACCCACTGAGTGATGTCTATGGTGACCTGACATCTTCCTTTGATACTGGATGCTGATTAAAAAAATCCATGCTGCAGGGAAGCAGGATGACATTGTTAACCCCTGCTGCCAGGGACAGATTCTATTGGTACAGGAAACAATGATTTGGAACTCAACATTCTGTCTGCTATGTAATATTAGGGATCATATATATATCAACTAAGGATATGTATAAACCATCAATAATTTAGTGATTTATGTCTATGCACATACTCAGGATGGAAACTTTTTTTTTTTTTATGAGCCAGATTCAAAAAGGCAAAAAAAAAAGTTTTTTTTTAAAGTGCTAAATTTGGAGCAAACTGCTATATCATTCCATTGGTTTCCATGGTTATTACTACTATTTTAGCACTTCTATATTTACATATTGTACATCATTTTCTCTTAATGTATTAATTTGCTAGTAGTTTTGATAACTATATATCATTTGGAATCCCTTTTCTATTCTCTATATCCCCAGTATAAAGAAGGTTTTGGTGACTGTGTCCCTTTAATAGTGGGCAAGTCATGTGACAGGGAGGAGCCTATGGCTCATCATAGAGGCTTAATTAGGGTTTTTAGTTAGAGTCGCCACCTTTTTCTTCAAGAAAAGAAGCCAGTGAAGAAGTAAGAGAGAAATAGAAGGTACGTTATTACGTTGGAATATAATTAATTATCTTATAATGTATATCATATCCCGTTTCTTTGTTTTAATTTCAATTGTGCAATTTCAGCAGACGTCTGATCCAGGTATTGACATTACTGAGGACCAGTGAGCATTCCAATACTTGCAAAATATGGGTAATAGTTGAATGATTTTTTTAATTTTTTTTGCTATAGATTTAAATGAGGAAGATCTGCTAGATTGCCCTCCAGATTACAAAGTGTTCCTTCCATTTATTACAATGCAACTCAAGCTGTGACTAACTTTAGCATACAATGCTTTCCGTCCTACGTAATTAGGCAGATCTGCAAGATAAATTGCAACAATAACAGAAAAAGACATCTTGGGAGATTTCATTTGGAAAAATTACATATTTTGCTTGTGATTTCACCTCCCCCCATCCTCCCAAAAATAAATTAGAAACTATTTTAAAGAAAGAGTAAAAAATACACATTTTATGAAAATACTGACCAAATGAGATTTTGAGATATATATTGCTATTATTTGAAGGGTGCTTTAGTGTTGTGGTCATTTATGTATATGTGAAATGTGTGCACCGGATGAGTAAATTACCTAAATCAGGCACTATAATTCTCCAGATTACTTAGCTTTGCTATTTTACTCTGCTATTAAATTAAGAAAAAAAAAAGATGTTTTATATATATATATATATATATATATATATATATATATATATATATATATATATATATATATATTATACACATATATAAAAATATGTGTGTGTGTGTGTATATATATATATATATATATTATACACATATATAAAAATATGTGTGTGTGTGTGTATATATATATATATATATATATATATATATATATATATATATATATATATATATATATACACACACACATCCATGTATAATTTAATAAAAACATCACTTATCAATGTTTTATTGGCGTGGTAATCGGTTTAATATGCCATAACAGCATATTTATTACAAACAATGAATGATTGTGATTAGAGTTGAGAGGACACCTGGATGTTCGGGTTCGGGGGGTTCGGCCGAACTTCGGCAAAAAGTTCGGGTGCGGGCCCGAACTTGACCCCGAACCCGAACCCCATTGAAGTCAATGGGGACACGAACTTTTGGCCACTAAAATGCCTCTGGAAAGGGCAAGAGGGCTGCAAAATGAATTACAATGTGGGTAAGAGTAGGACAAGTGCCCTGCAAACAAATATGGATAGGGAAAAAAAAACATAAAATACATACAAATTAACCCTAATTGTGATTTATTATTAAAATATGCTACTATGGCGTAGATGACCACATCAATGAACACGTCATGTAATATAAAATACACATATTACATACGCCACTGTGTAACTCCAATAAAAGTTAGAGAATGACCACGTCATACATCACCATATATTATTTTATACAATGCCATCACAGCTCTTGTGGTATGACAATGCCAGTGATATCATTCCAGCTACAGCTATAGTTCACATCACCATTTATTGTTCGCCATCAGGTTGTACATAACGTTTGGCCATCATGCCACGTGTGTCACGGAACCATTACATGTGGGCATTCCCTCTGCGGACATGGAATGGTACCAAGATACACGTATGTGTCAAACATTTACCGTGTCAAGGCAGCCATGTTTGGTTTGTAGCACAGAATCCTGGGATATCTAGAAAGCATTGTAATAAGGATGTAAATTAAAAAAAAATTGTATTAAAAAGGTTCAATCCAAGCAGAAATTGTTTTGAAAGTGCACTCCAACATACATCGTTTCTGCATATCGGAACATACAACAATAAAGTGCATGTTCCACATGTTTTGCAGACTTTTCATTTATATGAAGACATTGGGAGAATCAGTGGGAACATGTATTGGTGATGTCACATGAACAGTGGCGTAGCGTGGGTTGTCAGCACCCGGGGCAAGGCAAGTAATTTGCGCCCCCTAACCCGTGGATTTTAGCACTCGAGTCTCTTCTACTAGATTAGTTAAAGAAACCCTTACCCCCCAAGCACATGTATTGTTTGTTATGAAAATACTTATGTAATTAAAGTAAAATGCATCTAAATACAAGTTTATTTTCCAACACTTTATTGAGTGCGAACATGCATTACACACATTCTCCACATTTTCAGCAGGTCTATGAATACAAATATACACATGTAGTAACCTAGCATGGGCCATGCTATTATATGTCGTCTCACAACCATCGTAAACGACAAACAATATCAAGAACAAAAACTAAACATCAAAATGGA
This sequence comes from Pelodytes ibericus, assembly GCA_036172795.1. Classification (NCBI taxonomy): domain Eukaryota; kingdom Metazoa; phylum Chordata; class Amphibia; order Anura; family Pelodytidae; genus Pelodytes; species Pelodytes ibericus. Next base: position 278,310,151 of record CM069857.1, read on the forward strand.
ACCATACCCTGGAGATGATCCAAGACTGGGCTAGATGGAGCCAACTTCCTCAATCCTGTACCTCTAATGTTACCCCCCCCCCCACACACACACACATATGCCATAATTGTTGTGCCATTCAGATGCCAGTAATATTGTAACTTTCGGATGCCAGTAATATTGTGCCAGTCAGAGCCCAGTAATATTGTGCCAGTCAGAGCCTAGTAATATTGTGCCAGTCAGATGCCTGCAATATTGTGCCAGTCAGATGCCTGCAATATTGTGCCAGTCAGAGCCCAGTAATAATGTGCCAGTCAGATACCAGTAATATTGTGCCAGTCAGATACCAATAATATTGTGCCAGTCAGATACCAGGAATATTGTGCCTGTCAGAGCCCAGGAATATTGTGCCTGTCAGAGCCCAGGAATATGGTGCCTGTCAGATGCCTGTAATATTATGCCAGTCAGATGCCTGTAATAGTGTGCAGTCAGAGGCCAGGAATATTGTGCCAGTCAGATGCCTGTAATATTGTGCCAGTCAGATGCCTGTAATATTATGCCAGTCAGATGCCTGTAATATTATGCCAGTCAGATGCTTGTAATAGTGTGCCAGTCAGAGGCCAGGAATATTGTGCCAGTCAGAGGCCTGTAATATTGTGCCAGTCAGATGCCTGTAATATTATGCCAGTCAGATGCCTGTAATATTGTGCCAGTCAGAGCCCAGTAATGTAGTGCCAGCCAGATGCCTGTAATATTATGCCAGCCAGATGCCCAGTATTATTGTGCCAGCCAGATGCCCAGTAATATAGTGCCAGTCAGATGCCCAGTATTATTGTGCCAGTCAGATGCCCAGTATTATTGTGCCAGCCAGATGCCCAGTAATATAGTGCCAGTCAGATGCCCAGTATTATTGTGCCAGTCAGATGCCCAGTATTATTGTGCCAGCCAGATGCCCAGTAATATAGTGCCAGTCAGATGCCCAGTAATATAGTGCCAATCAGATGCCAAGTAATATAGTGCCAATCAGATACCCAGTAATATAGTGCCAATCAGATGCCCAGTAATATAGTGCCAATCAGATGCCAAGTAATATAGTGCCAATCAGATGCCCAGTAATATTGTGCCAATCAGATACCCAGTAATATAGTGCCATTCAGATACCCAGTAATATAGTGCCAATCAGATACCCAGTAATATTGTGCCAATCAGATACCCAGTAATATAGTGCCAATCAGATACCCAGTAATATTGTGCCAATCAGATACCCAGTAATATAGTGCCAGTCAGATACCCAGTAATATTGTGCCAATCAGATGCCCAGTAATATAGTGCCAATCAGATACCCAGTAATATTGTGCCAATCAGATACCCAGTAATATTGTGCCAATCAGATACCCAGTAATATAGTGCCAGTCAGATACCAGGAATATTGTGCCAGCCAGCCCCCCCCCCCCCGTACTTACATGAAGCGGCTCCGTGTCCCCCGCCGGATGTCTCCTCCGTGCAGTCTTCCCTCTTGCACGGAGGAGGGAAACAGAAACCGGATGTGACGCGACGTCACATCCGGCGTCAGTTTTTTTTTTTTTTTTTTTTCGGCCGTCGCATCCATCGGATGCAGCTGGCCGGAAAAAAGCGTTCACAAGCGCAATGCGCTGTGAACGCGGCAGCAGGGGCTGGGGGCCCACGGGACAGCTGCCTTGGGGCCCCCCAGGAGTAAATGGGCCCAGGGCAGCTGCCCCGTTTGCCCCGCGTTAAAGACGGCCCTAGCATAGGGCTAGTGCGCCCCCCCAGATATTGCGCCCGGTGCGGCCGGCCCCCCCTGCACCCCCCACGCTACGCCACTGCACATGAATGCCCTGTCTGTAAGTCACACATGCTTTATGCTTTTCCACAGAGATTTCTCTCGCCTGTGCTAGGAAACCTCTGAAGGAGCACACTGATTGGTTTGCCACAGATGCCACCCAGCTGGAGGCCAACATTAATATCTATGGGGGCAATAGGAAATGGATTTTATTATGGGGTTTTGGTGGGCCAAAAAAGGTGGTAACACCACTCCTGCTGTAGATTTTTGAGGATGGACAGCAGTCGAGTGTCTATTATCTAAAAGGACACAATGCTACAAATCCCAGTCATAATTCAAAGGAATATTTTGGTCATTTTATCAGCATTTCTGCTCCACAGGTAAACAAAGAATGTGTTTTTAGATAAGAACCAGTCGGATCATCTAGTCTGCCCTTTTAAAAAAAAAAATCACTTTATTTTGTTCAGGTAAGTTCTGAACAATACTGGTATAATATGAGAATATCCAGAGAATGAATGCAATATCTGCATTATTTTTGCAATAATGTAATTATATGGGGATTGTGATGCAGTATATATTGCAGTGGCTATTGTATTATTATTACCTTATTCCTCTGCGCTGGAGTATAGAAACACAATGCAGCTGAAATAACACAGGACGAGCGTAGTCATTATTTTTAATATACATGCTAATTTAAAATGGTGGACATGTGTGTCCCTCTCTCCCCCTCTGTAATATGTGTGTTCACATAGAGATAGATAGAGAGGCAGGCAGACACACGCACTCACACACAGGTCAATCCTGATGTCAGCTGTGCAGCCATCCATTTAAAATGGAAGATTTCATAATAAGGGCTTTACTCTTCTCTGTTTCCATTTATCAAAGCCTTTCAAACCTATTCAGGCCCACAATTACAAGCCCATAATGGAACATGCAGCAGTATAAGTGTCTGAAAGAGATGTTGGCTCTAAAAATTGAGCTAGAAAATAGCCTAATATCTATTTTAAAGTGGCAGCAAAAAAAATAAATATATATATATATATATATATTAAAAAAAAAAGTGTGTTTAGAAAAATGTGTCTAGATTCTTTAATTTAAAATCAACACAAAATATCCAGATCCATGACCTTTTCAAATGCTGGAGTGGTGTGTGATGTGCTGTGTAAGGATGCTACATAGTGAGCATCCTTATTCTACCACAGCATCCTAAAAGTGATGTATTACATCCCCCCCCCCCCCCCTGAAGTATTAGGGTCCCTTTAAGATGTGTGAAAACGTGAATACTATAGAAAGCCACAAATACCAGATTGATGACTGAGGCTGCACTGCAAACACATCCTCGAACATTCTGCTTAAAGGTGCATGCCTCACAATCAAAAGCCTGAATGAGCTATTCCGAATGCCATTTCAGCATTTGGTCCTTGATTGGCAAGCTGGAGCATCCTAGGTTACTATGGCAACCAACAAGCAAGGCTTTGGAAGCAACATCCATTTTTATAACCCAGACAGTTGGTTAGAAACCTCCTAAAGAACAACATGCTAACATCAGCACAATTAAAACACTTACAGAATGCACAAAAGATCCTTGGAAAACATTTTTTTTTTTTGGTTGCCTCAGCCTTCCTGCTCCCTTTTTAACACACCTACAATCCACCAACTAATACAAATAATAATAATAAAACAACAAAATGAAACAGTACAATCTAGATTCTGTCCAACAGTCACTCTCTTCATAGAGCTCTATTGGATTTCTGGAAGAGAAGCCACAGAACACTGGGCAAGGTTCCTTTTTGGAATGATGGCACCTAGTCCTTCTAATAGACTTTAAAACAAAACTGCCCCTTTAAACAAAAATAAAAATGTACTGTAATGCATTAATATTGATTACTTATATTACCTTCTCATCCTCCTGGCCAGTAAATGGATTTTTATAAACCAATCAATTAGATGTGAATATGTAACATAGTATGCATATTTTAATGAAGTGGTTGAGAAAGCAAATACAATGCTTGCAGAAGATATGTAGAATTATTAAAGTTTATCCTCTGACTGGCAGGTGCCATGCTTACCTGGGGAGCAGGCATCCCAGTCTTGTCAGCGACCATCTTTCTCTGCTAGTGCAGACCCACGTTTTCAAAGGGGATCAACAGGCCCCGGATCAGAACCGTGGGGAGAGCCCCCCCGCTATGATTGACTGTGTGCGTGTTGACACTGTCAGCGTGCACCAGTCTCCGGACCGGCTCTGCCCCAGCTCTGAGGCAGAGCAAAGAGTAAATCCATGTGTATCTATAAAAGGGGGTTAATGCAAGGAAGCAAGTTTTTAAAAAAAAAAACAACAACACACAACTGTCAAATTAAACCTGGGCTTTCATTATCGGCAGACCCACCCGATCCAGTAGTTTCTTATCAGCTGTGTCAATCTATATCATAATCCTGTGTGTTCCAGTGAGGTCTGATTATGTCATTCTAATGTCCGTATAAGGAGAAGACAGAGTAAGTGATGTTTTAACTAACCATGAAGTCACTGTAGGATAAAGATCCACTTGGACAGCCTTGAAGCAGACTTCAGCTGGGACCTGAAGAAAACAACTCACATCACGTTCAGCCATAGTGCGTGTCTTGTGGGCAATTCCAACATTAGCGCAAAGGTTAAAGAATGATGAGAGTTGTAGTCCGCAGCCGTCAGAGCAGAAGGGCCTGGTTATTATGGTTTTCAAGACTCTCTGAATAGTGTTATAAAAACAAACAACTTAACATGGTTTATACAATAAATGTAAAGACTATCAGAAAAGATATATACGCCGTGTTAGATGATTGCAAGTTATTGCATATAACAATTGGAAAATATGTTGTTCCTGTGCCTCTGGTGTCTCCTCTTATTGACCTCACCCGTGGCTTGATATGCAAATACAATGTTCTTCAGTGGGAAATATATCATTTGCATGTCAAACCACAGGTGATGGTCATATATTTAAATCACATCCTACTTTTATGTATTTGCATGCAATCTTGTTAACACAACGTATAAATATTTGATCAGTTTCTATTCTTTACATTCCCCACAATATTTCAAGTCCAGAGAAGCTGAAAGGATGTATTTCTGATATCAAAAACTTGTCGTTGTAATCCTTCGCTGGACTGTTAAAGCTGGCGGAAAACAGATTTCAACCGCGCTCTGCATTGAGCTGTCGAGAATGTGTGTCCAAGTGGGTAGATCTGCCCTGAGACTAGATCACTTTTCACACGCCATTCATTGAATTACACTCGTAACCGTAGAAACTGCCTCACGATAACTAGATCCAAGAAAATGATTATCTGCGCACACACATACACACACACACATACACACATACATACACACACACACAAAAAATGTACTTGAAAATAAAACTGTGGTTTTAGGAACACAGTCAGTGGATTCCGATCTGGACTGGGTCCCCAGGACCTACTTGGAAACGAGATAATTCTCAATGTGTTTTTCCTGGTAGAACACTTTCTAAATAAATTCTTTTTTTAAAAACACAAATTAAATAATAAATCCCCCCCCCCCCTCCCCGTTATGTTCCCCCTAAACAGGAGCCTGGGGTAAGACAGTTTATGTCCCACAATGCCAGGGGGATTTCTATTCTCCTTTACCTCTACAGACAAGTGATTTCGCCCCCCCATCACGAGTAGAAAACTATCAAAGGAATCAGAAAGTATCCAAGCTAGGATGTGCTGAGGAATACCAGGAGCATCCAAACCTCTCTGTGTCTCTAACCGCAGAAGAGGAATCTGGGACAATCTTTGAATAAATTAAGTGGTTTGAAAACTAAAGTTTCTGCTCCCCCCCTCTCCCCCCTTTATTCACCAACCAATATCACCCCCGCCCTCCCCCGACTTCTAATTAAAGGCACAACTGTTAAATAAAAGAACAGCTACAGATCGTTGGATCAACAAGAAACGGGCTGAGATTAACCCCTTGCATCCATTTAAAAAAAAAAAAAAAAAAAAGCTTCAATATGCATTGTCAGCAAAAACAAAACAAAAATCCAAAACACACAAACAAAGTCAATAAGGAAGGACATGTATCCAGATTCCAATCCTACTGGACACCTCGCCAATGACACTACTAGATGGGAAAATAGCTGAATTGAATGAAACGGCATTCACCGTGCAGTACACACGTTGGCGGGCTTCGCCTCATTTCCCAAAAGAAGGTGTAAGTAAATTAACCCATTCGCGACCGGACGTGCCTGCAATCTATTCCTAACTGGTGCAGGTCCCATAAACGCAAACCCTAAAAGTGCAAGATTGGGGGAGATAGGGGGGGGTATGAGTAAACCCCCCCCCCCCCCTTCAAGATTACTGATCAACTTGGGAGTCCAAAAGGGGACAAAGGAAAAGGTGAAAAAGGTTAAAAACCAGTAAAAAAAAAATAGATGACAATGCTGGGCATGAAGGGGTTACATTAAAATCACAGCCAGTTACATTTGTACTAGAGCACTTGTTTAAGACGTCTGCGTTTGTTAAAGTATTTGAGCGATTTCCAAAATATGTCTGCCCTGCGGTGAACGGCTGTCACATATTTGCCCCGAACCTGTCTTCAGGAGATGGGGTGGTAAAATTAGGATCTTCTACCCTTGACCCTAGAAGACCCCCCCCTTATGATAGCCTTACTCTGCATGCAGATTTGCTAAGAAGGATAGAGATACTTTGATTGTTGTAACCCAGTGGTAAAAAAGGCTTTTAGGAGAATTCAGCATACACCCAGGGGTTGAAGACTTCGCCGAATCTCTGTGCCCTTGTGAATTACCAATCTCTGTGTATGACATTGCACTGTGTCAATATCAGCGCTCACTCACCCAGCAGACCGGGGAAAACTTTCCTTTCCAAATTAAACAAAAAAAATGGGGGTCTAGTGAGTGGACCTCTGAGTGACGATCTATTATCCACTGGCCAGCTACTGCTCCAGACACAGGATAATATGCAGCTCAGCACACATATTAATACCTACATAAACACTGTAATGAGGATTGACTCTTTCATTCTTGTCTGTAATATAAACAATCAGAGACTGTCTATTAACTAACAACCCAACAAATACAGCATGGCACACCATGTGTACCAGTATTTATACATCAAAAACATATAACATACACAGTCATGTGCATTAGTAAATAAATAAATAAAAACATAACACGATATACTATAATAATAATAATGATAATAATATATACAGCTATGCTCATTTCTAAATAGAATAATCACATAATAAAAACTAGTATAGAGAATATATACAACCATGTGTGTTCCTAATGAATATAAAATACACACACACATATATATTTATATAAAATAAAGCCTTATACACATACTTATATCAGTATATCAATGCATATCCCCAAATTTTTAAAGATGCATATATAACAGAGCGCACATTTCTATTATTTAAAAATAGAATATGTATACACATGTCCACTACAATATCAGTACTTGCCCACCTCATTGCAAGGGTAAGCTATATCATAATAATATTATCATATACCTGATTATACACCCATTAAATCACAGGCATTATTGATAAAAAAAAAAAAAACACCTGCATATACTGCAGCCCAGCTCGGCTGTTGTAACTGCCAGACCAGTAGAGACTACACCTGGGATGATAGCTCACCCGGCACTCCAGCTATTGGAGACTACAGGTTCCAGGATGCCCAGCCAGATTTTTTTAAATTTTTTTGGCTTCCTCAGCATGATGGGAGTTGCAGTTCGGGACCATCTTTAGGAGTATACAAATTACAGTGAATGCATGGACTCTGGCACCAGTCCCTGTTCCCTCCCACTCCATAATACACAAACTTTCCAGCCTTTATCTAGACAAGGTGGAAACTTTCATTGTGCAGCAATCTGATCAGCGCTAACACCAGCCCCCGGGAACAAGCAATACAGCCAAAGTATACAGACCATGCAGTGCTGTGAATCCGTCGTGTCCTGATGGTGGGTCTGGGTGTTTGATGTTAGTAAATATCCATTAGGAAGAAGGAGGGATGGCCATGCTGTCTGCCTGTCTGCTCAGATCACACACAGCCAGCCTTGTGCTGTGCCTGCCTATGGACTGGGAAGCCTGTGACTGTCTATTCCTCCAGCCTGTGCTAGATGGAGAATTCCCAGCCCTCTAATCACAGCACAGCCTACTGGGGAACCCTGCCTGCATCCTATCCCTCCCTCCCTCCTTCCCTCTCTCTCTCTCTCTCTTTGCTCACTTGCTCTCTCTGTCACTTCTGGCTGCTGCCTCACACAGTCCTTTCCCCCTAATTCTTTCCCAGGGATCATCAATATATTTATCTATACAGTGCAATTCTTTTACTCTCCATCCATACAGAAAGCTGCTGCAGCCAATGCAACTGAAGATATAGAGGAATGTGGTGGTATTAAGCATTCTTTCATGTATCAACATCTCAAATCTGGATAGTTAACCCTCTCATTGCCAGAATATCTTGTTATACTCACACGCACACGGCATATTATATATTTATTTATTTATGGCTTAAAACATGGCTAATGGTGCAAGCATTGACACGTTAATGAAGCACAACGGTCAGGAAAAAATATAAGTTATGTTTATTTGAAAGATTGCATCAAGTATAGGCATTTTAAATACAAGTAGAGTTGCTTTGATGAAAGAATACAAGAAAACCTACCTTACTGAGCCCTGTTTGCAGCATATAACTCTATTACAGGACAGACATGTTTAGAATCTTGGGTCACATTTAAAAAAAAAAAAATTTCTCTCTTAAAGGTATACTTTTGCTTGCAATTCTGCCAGCACAATGTATAGGATATCTTTGATGATTTTGTGTTCTCTACATTCACACTATAAATGATGATAAGTGTTGGGGTCGCTTTAAAGTTGTTTCATGGATACATTGATTTAAAACTGTCCATTAGCTGCTCCCCTTTGTACACATATGCACAACAGCCTAACAGGCTTACATATAATATATACCTTATATGTGAAGCTCTTCATAAATGCATCAGCCCAAATATTAACCTGCACCTCTTGTCACAAGGTCTGGTTGTATAGCATGGGTGATAAAGGTTCAGAGTTAAAAGGTGCAGTTTGAGCAACAGTCCTCCCTCTCTTTCCAAGGCCTCCCACTGAATTTCCAGAGTCCGGTGAAATTATTTTTTTTTTTAAATTTAAAACTATTTAGAACTGTAAATTGTTTTAATTAGGTGGCACTGTCCCTTTAAGATTGATACTACACAGTGCCTTGATTGCACCCGCCTGGAATGTGCCATTGCTCTCCTTTCTCTCTGTCGATTGGTTCACTCACTCGCCCCCAATAATAAAGAATGGGCGCTACTGCCCCTTTAATGTCGTCTGCTGTTTAATTTCAATTAATGGCCATTTACCTCAGCTCTTGGAAAGGTTTGTTCCTGTATTTATTATTATTCTGTGTGTGTTTTGAGGGCAGCTTACTTAAATCAAGATTTTAAAGCTCTTAATGGGTAACGCAGTAGCCATTAACCATAAAAACCCTCCCTTCCTCTCACACATTAGTCTTCCTCAGGGACGTCTCTAGGGTAATCGGTGCCACAAGCAAAATCTGAAATTGGCACCAACAAATACTATTACTATAATTCAGAGTAATGGGCTGTGCATCACGTCCATTATCAGTGCACATTCTCCATTTAATGTACTGCTCATGCTGCCATGGGATGGCTGAACACACCACAAACTTACCATCGGGGGCCATGTTTTTTAAACTGGTAAATGTGTATTGATTAATGCCCACTCCTCTTATGTACCATGTTCTCATCCAATCAGTGTTTCCCTATGACAGTGATGGCGCACCTTGGCATCAGTGAGCCTTGATATTGACTGAGAATCATGAGATATGTAGTGCCAAGGTTAGCCATCACATTCCCATCAGTAGACCAGGCTGCCAGGCAGCTGTTTAAGCCATACATGTTTTTTTTAATGGTCTGTCACATCTATCAGCAGGTGGTGTCATAATGAAGCACCTTGACAAAGCCAGTTCTTGTAAAAAGCAAGTTCCATGAAATTGAATATCTGGGAAATATATTGGTTCAGCCATGCTCTCCACCACTTGCACAGTGTTTAGTGGCCAGGTTTGGCTTTAGGTGCCCAGTCGCCCTGTGATTTTTACCCCAGCACCCAGGACTTACTCCATTATATACATTTTATAAATGAGTGAAGTGCCGTGGGGCGGCATCCCTTCTAGGTTATATTGCTCCTCATAGGGGGTTTCAAGACGTGTAAGGTTGTGTTTTTGGGGTGTTTTTGACAGGAAGGACTTCAACTGAAGGTAATGGAGTGCGGTACTCGGTATAATTGGTGTGTTGGGAGCAGGTCAAGTAGAGGTTTAATGGTGGTGGTAGATACATAGGATTTGAGTAACGGGGAGTCATTGTCCGTTGTGTGTAGAAAGTATCCAGCCGTCTCTCCCGGGGGGGAGTCAGGAATATGGTGTAGCGGTGTCAGTGGCGAGCGATAGGTGGCTAATTGGTGGGACCTGTGGGTGCGGTGTAATGCCGCCAGTGTGGTGTAATACCGCCAGTGTGGTCGAGACCAAAGGGTGACCTTTTGTTAGTCTCTTGGTCGTTTGTGGCGTGGCCCAGAGGCAATTGCGGAGTTGGGAGTGGGTCGAGTGAGCTCACAGGTCCATCCATTACTTTTGTGTTGGGTGGTGGGTCCACTCAAAGGCTCTTTGTAAATGGCATGCCCAGTAATAAGATTGTATACAGGGCAGGCCCAGCCCTCCTGTTGATTTAGGTTTTTGTAGGAGTGTGGCTGCCAACCTAGGGGGTTTAGAGGCCCAAATAAAATGTATAAATATGGAGCGTATGGAAGCGAAAAATGCGGCGGGTATGGTTATGGGGATTGTTTGAAGCAGGTATATAACCCGAAGCAAGGTGTTCATTTTAATGGTGTTTACCCTGCCTGACCATGAGATGAGGAGGGAAGACCAGGTGGTCTTTCTGGAGGGCAGCTAGAAGGTGTAGGTCCGGAATGATAAGTTTAATGCAAGGCGTTCTATGCCGTCCTACAAGCGGGAAGGGGTTAATAAATGGATTTATACCACCAAAAATGCATTTTTCAAATATGTCCTAGGAGCATGAACAATACACTAAAAACTTTGCATGTACTGTGAAAATACAAACAGTACATTTACAAATCTCTGATCTACGACAGAATATTGAATTAAAATATCAAACTTCCAGTGACTTCATCATATTATTGTGGAAAGAAAATTCTCTTCTACGCAAAATCCCTGTGGACTGTGAGACAGAATTCAGCGCACACGTTCAGCTGTGACAGATACACTACACTCGGCAAAATAAAATATAAGCTTACACGAGAAAAACTGCATGAAATGCGAGGGGGAATGCAGCAATGTCAGCCCATTGAAATTAGAGGGAAATTGAGGTGAAAAAACTTCTGGAAAATCATGGTTTTGTTGCCTACCACATTGGAAGAAATATAAATGTGTGTGTCTAGTGGAGTTTTTAGAATAAGTTTATCACAGGCTCAGTTCACTGAAAGGTGAGATGAACATGTCCTCTTTTCAGGGCAGGACCAGGAGATAATAACAGTAAGGTGTCAGAAACAAATGTATAAAGAGAAAAAAAAAAAAAACACAAAAAAGGAATAAAATAGTGTAGTATATCAAAATCCAAAATGGTATTTAATCTAATACACAGGTAAAATTACACACACATTTTATAATTTTTGAATGCAAATAAAGGTACCGTATTTATCGGCGTATAACACGCACTTTTTCTCCCTGAAAATAGGGGGGAAATGATGTGTTCGTGTTATACGCCGATAAAAAAAAAAAATCTAAAACTTACCTCGTTCCTGCTCTGTCCCCCGGTGCTCTGAAGGTGCGTGGCTGTGAGGGAAGCGTTGTGAGCTCCCCTCCAGCCGCGCGGTCAATAAAGTGTGTTTTTTTTTAAAACAAACTTTATTGTTCCGCGCGGCTGGAGGGAAGCTCACAACGCTTCCATCACAGCCACGCAGCTTCAGAGCACTGGGGGACAGAGCAGGAACGAGGTAAGTACTGGGGTCTGGGGAAGGGGGGGAGGAGGGTGGCATAACGAGCATACTAAGGGGCAATATCCTGGCATATTGGGGGCAATATCCTGGCATATTAAATGGCATATTGGGGGCAATATCCTGGCATATTAAATGGCATATTGGGGGCAATATCCTGCATTTTAAAATGGCATATTGGGGGCAATATCCTGGCATATTAAATGGCATATTGGGGGCAATATCCTGCATATTAAATGGCATATTGGGGGCAATATCCTGCATATTAAATGGCATATTGGGGGCAATATCCTGCATATTAAAATGGCATATTGGGGGCAATATCCTGGCATATTAAATGGCATATTGGGGGCAATATCCTGGCATATTAAAATAGCATATTGGGCTTCAAAGTTCTTTATTTGAAATTTAAGTTTTTTTTCCTGAAATTTCCTTCTTAAAATGAGGTGCGTGTTATACGCCGGCGCGTGTTATACGCCGATAAATACGGTATTTAAATTATCTCAAGATGGCCATAAACTTTCAATGACCCAGTGCGAAGTCATAGCTGAAGGAACAACTGGAAACCGTAACTCCACTCATGGAAAAATGTGACAAGTCACCGCTGCCAAGTGACACCAAAACGAGTGAACATGCAAACTGAAACACGCTAAGTTCCAGATGTAACAGACCCACAAGCGGCAAATTGAGTCAGGTTGCGGCTCGATGGGCCAGATAGAATTCCCCTGCGTTCCACAGTACTTGGCGATGGTTGGTGGAAGTGGCCGCAGTCTGATCAGTAAGTCAGAGGAAAAAGCATTGAGTATGAAGACCATCCCTACGCATTTCGTGTGTTATACCAACTTAATCAGGGGATATCATGGCGATCAATGAGCATTTGCCCCTCCAGGCTGCTCTCTAATTTCATTCAATTAAATGCCCCAGTCAGTAACACTTTCACTCTTTCTATCAGATTGTCTTGTTTGCCAATTAATCTCTGCACTTTATCTGCCAGCAAATCTGTTATTGACCCCGGGGCCAACAGCTGTCAGCCCTCCCCTGCCTTTTCTCCTGCTAGAAGAGCTCAACTGACCATGGGAAATGTATAGCTAAATCTGTATAATCACTTTCTTAACAATGCATTTTATAAGGCCAAGGAAACAGTGTTGGACCTGTACAATGTATAGGCATGCCTGCAAGATAATGGCCATTTCACCTTTTAGTGAGCAGGCCCACAATCTATTCTATATTGTAAATGCATACTTTTTTTTTAATTGGCATATTAATTAGTCAATTATCAGTGGCTATTAACAAGCAAATAACACTGGAAACTGAATGGCAAAATAACACTTTCAAACAAATGGCAAAATAATATTGGCAAATGAAGGGCAAAATAATACTGGCAAATGATGGGCAAAATAAAACTGACAAATGAAGAGTAAAATAATACTGAAAAATGAAGGGCAACATAACACTGGCAAATGAAGGTCAAAATAACAGTGGCAAATTAATGGAAAAATAATACTGGCAAATGAAGGGCAAAATAATACTGGGTGAGTACTGGGGAAGAGGGGAGGAGGGTGGTGGTGTATTAATGGACAAATTGTCTGTGGCATATTAATGGGCAAATTGTCTGTGGCATATAAATGGGCAGGCTAATAGTGGCATATTAATGGGAAATTGGCTGTGGCATATTGGCTAGGGGGTTTAGAGGCCCAAATAAAATGTATAAATATGGAGCGTATGGAAGCGAAAAATGCGGCGGGTATGGTTATGGGGATTGTTTGAAGCAGGTATATAACCCGAAGCAAGGTGTTCATTTTAATGGTGTTTACCCTGCCTGACCATGAGATGAGGAGGGAAGACCAGGTGGTCTTTCTGGAGGGCAGCTAGAAGGTGTAGGTCCGGAATGATAAGTTTAATGCAAGGCGTTCTATGCCGTCCTACAAGCGGGAAGGGGTTAATAAATGGATTTATACCACCAAAAATGCATTTTTCAAATATGTCCTAGGAGCATGAACAATACACTAAAAACTTTGCATGTACTGTGAAAATACAAACAGTACATTTACAAATCTCTGATCTACGACAGAATATTGAATTAAAATATCAAACTTCCAGTGACTTCATCATATTATTGTGGAAAGAAAATTCTCTTCTACGCAAAATCCCTGTGGACTGTGAGACAGAATTCAGCGCACACGTTCAGCTGTGACAGATACACTACACTCGGCAAAATAAAATATAAGCTTACACGAGAAAAACTGCATGAAATGCGAGGGGGAATGCAGCAATGTCAGCCCATTGAAATTAGAGGGAAATTGAGGTGAAAAAACTTCTGGAAAATCATGGTTTTGTTGCCTACCACATTGGAAGAAATATAAATGTGTGTGTCTAGTGGAGTTTTTAGAATAAGTTTATCACAGGCTCAGTTCACTGAAAGGTGAGATGAACATGTCCTCTTTTCAGGGCAGGACCAGGAGATAATAACAGTAAGGTGTCAGAAACAAATGTATAAAGAGAAAAAAAAAAAAAACACAAAAAAGGAATAAAATAGTGTAGTATATCAAAATCCAAAATGGTATTTAATCTAATACACAGGTAAAATTACACACACATTTTATAATTTTTGAATGCAAATAAAGGTACCGTATTTATCGGCGTATAACACGCACTTTTTCTCCCTGAAAATAGGGGGGAAATGATGTGTTCGTGTTATACGCCGATAAAAAAAAAAAATCTAAAACTTACCTCGTTCCTGCTCTGTCCCCCGGTGCTCTGAAGGTGCGTGGCTGTGAGGGAAGCGTTGTGAGCTCCCCTCCAGCCGCGCGGTCAATAAAGTGTGTTTTTTTTTAAAACAAACTTTATGGTTCCGCGCGGCTGGAGGGAAGCTCACAACGCTTCCATCACAGCCACGCAGCTTCAGAGCACTGGGGGACAGAGCAGGAACGAGGTAAGTACTGGGGTCTGGGGAAGGGGGGGAGGAGGGTGGCATAACGAGCATACTAAGGGGCAATATCCTGGCATATTGGGGGCAATATCCTGGCATATTAAATGGCATATTGGGGGCAATATCCTGGCATATTAAATGGCATATTGGGGGCAATATCCTGCATTTTAAAATGGCATATTGGGGGCAATATCCTGGCATATTAAATGGCATATTGGGGGCAATATCCTGCATATTAAATGGCATATTGGGGGCAATATCCTGCATATTAAATGGCATATTGGGGGCAATATCCTGCATATTAAAATGGCATATTGGGGGCAATATCCTGGCATATTAAATGGCATATTGGGGGCAATATCCTGGCATATTAAAATAGCATATTGGGCTTCAAAGTTCTTTATTTGAAATTTAAGTTTTTTTTCCTGAAATTTCCTTCTTAAAATGAGGTGCGTGTTATACGCCGGCGCGTGTTATACGCCGATAAATACGGTATTTAAATTATCTCAAGATGGCCATAAACTTTCAATGACCCAGTGCGAAGTCATAGCTGAAGGAACAACTGGAAACCGTAACTCCACTCATGGAAAAATGTGACAAGTCACCGCTGCCAAGTGACACCAAAACGAGTGAACATGCAAACTGAAACACGCTAAGTTCCAGATGTAACAGACCCACAAGCGGCAAATTGAGTCAGGTTGCGGCTCGATGGGCCAGATAGAATTCCCCTGCGTTCCACAGTACTTGGCGATGGTTGGTGGAAGTGGCCGCAGTCTGATCAGTAAGTCAGAGGAAAAAGCATTGAGTATGAAGACCATCCCTACGCATTTCGTGTGTTATACCAACTTAATCAGGGGATATCATGGCGATCAATGAGCATTTGCCCCTCCAGGCTGCTCTCTAATTTCATTCAATTAAATGCCCCAGTCAGTAACACTTTCACTCTTTCTATCAGATTGTCTTGTTTGCCAATTAATCTCTGCACTTTATCTGCCAGCAAATCTGTTATTGACCCCGGGGCCAACAGCTGTCAGCCCTCCCCTGCCTTTTCTCCTGCTAGAAGAGCTCAACTGACCATGGGAAATGTATAGCTAAATCTGTATAATCACTTTCTTAACAATGCATTTTATAAGGCCAAGGAAACAGTGTTGGACCTGTACAATGTATAGGCATGCCTGCAAGATAATGGCCATTTCACCTTTTAGTGAGCAGGCCCACAATCTATTCTATATTGTAAATGCATACTTTTTTTTTAATTGGCATATTAATTAGTCAATTATCAGTGGCTATTAACAAGCAAATAACACTGGAAACTGAATGGCAAAATAACACTTTCAAACAAATGGCAAAATAATATTGGCAAATGAAGGGCAAAATAATACTGGCAAATGATGGGCAAAATAAAACTGGCAAATGAAGAGTAAAATAATACTGAAAAATGAAGGGCAACATAACACTGGCAAATGAAGGTCAAAATAACAGTGGCAAATTAATGGAAAAATAATACTGGCAAATGAAGGGCAAAATAATACTGGGTGAGTACTGGGGAAGAGGGGAGGAGGGTGGTGGTGTATTAATGGACAAATTGTCTGTGGCATATTAATGGGCAAATTGTCTGTGGCATATAAATGGGCAGGCTAATAGTGGCATATTAATGGGAAATTGGCTGTGGCATATTAATTGGCAATCTGGCTGTAGCATATTGGCAATCTGGCTGTGGCATATTAATGGGCAGGCTAATAGTGGCATATTAATGGGGAAATTGGCTGTTGCATATTAATTGGCATTCTGGCTGTGACATATTAATGGGCAGGCTAATAGTGGGCAAACTGGCTGTGGCCAAAGTGATACGGTGGCATGTTTGTGCGGCAAAATAACATATAAAGTGACAACGTGGCATGTTCTGCACGGGAAGTTCAGTGGGACAAAGTGACACTGTGGTATGTTCTGGCGGGCAAATTTACACTGTGGCTTGCGAAATCTTGTAGGTGCACTATGAGTACAAGCCAAGTGCTGTGGGTATTGTAAGGTGCTGTGTTTAGTCCTTTAGGTGCAATGTGGGTGCAGAGGAACGTAATAAAAATAAGAAATTAACAATTCTTTAATAACATTTTCATTACATAAGAAAATTGTTGAATATAATATTAAAAAGTTCATATAAGTATACATGCAACTAGTTATTTAAATAAATTTGGGGTCCACCTCAAGTTTTTTTGTGGTCAGAAAAGTAATATTACTTTACTGAGAGGGTGGTGGATGAATGGAATAGTTTTCCTTAAGAAATGGTAGAGGTTAATTCATTAAGGAGTTTAAGCACGCATGGGATAGGCATAAGACTATCCTTGATATAAGATAAGGCCAGGGACTAATGAAAATATTACTTTACTGAGAGGGTAGTGGATGCATGGGATAGCCTTTCAGCAGAAGTGGTAGAGGTTAATACAGTGAAGGAGTATAGGCATAAGGCTATTCTAGATATAAGATGAGACCAGGGATTAATGGAAGTACTACTTTCTGAGAGGGTAGTGGATGCATGGAATAGCCTTCCAGCAGAAATGGTAGAGGTTAATACAGTGGAGGTCAGAAATGTAGTATTATTTTACTGAGAGTGTAATGGATGCATGGAATAACCTTCCAGCAGAAGTGGTAGAGGTAAACACAGTGAAGGAGTTTAAGCATGCATGGGATAGGCATAAAACTATCCTAGATATAAGATAAGGTCAGGGACTAATGAAAGTATTACTTTACTGAGAGGGTAGTTGGATTCATGGAAAAGCTTTCCAGCAGAAGTGGTAGAGGTTTATACATTAAGGAGTTTAAGCATGCATGGAATAAGCATAAGGCTATCTTAGATATAAGATAAAGCCAGGGGCTAATGAAAGTATTACTTTACTGGGAGAGTAGTGGATGCATGGAATCGTCTTCCAGTAGAAGTGGTAGATGTTAATACATTAAGGAGTTTAAGCATGCATGGAATAAGCATAAGGCTATCCTAGATATAAGATAAGGCCAGGGACTAATTAAAGTATTACTTTACTGGGAGGGTAGTGGATGCATGGAATCGTCTTCCAGTAGAAGTGGTAGAGGTTGATACAGTAAAGGAGTTTAAGCATGCATGGCATAAGCATAAGGCCATCCTAGATGTAAGATAAGGCCAGGGACTAATGAAAGTATTACTTTACTGGGAGGGTAGTGGATGCATGGAATAGTCTTCCAGTAGAAGTGGTATAGATTAATACAATAAAGGAGTTTAAGCATGCGTTGGATAGGCATAACGCTACCCTAGATATAAGACAAGGCCAGGCACAACGCGGGACATTTGGGAGGCATGTAAGTGGCATTTCTGGGGTGGAGTTGTATGGTGGGGTTGGAGGGCCCCATGGCAATTTTTGCACCGGGGCCCTGTGGTTTCTAGTTACGCTTCTGGTGTTCACCCAAAAGATCCAAAGGAAATACTGGCATTATGATGAACTTCATATTGATTTCAGCACCTATTTAGAGCAATCAGTCAAGAATCCTAGCACAGACAAGCAGCTCAGTGGTGGTGTAGCAACACAGTGCACAATATGTGTCAAAGATTAGTATGAAAAAGCTATTGTCGCAAATACGTACCAAGGATGAATTAACCGCTTTACTTGCACAGCTGCTCGATCATGCCAATAAATGTGCATGGAAATGTGCTGCTGGCTGCCATCTCTCTAGCATCTGCTACACAATGTTCCATGGACTGCTTGAAGAGTGCGTTCGAAGACGAATGAAGAAGTCAACACTAAAATCTTATATCATCCCATCAACACCAAAGACTGAGGAGCCGATAAATGACTGGTATGTGGGGACGACACACATGTTTTAGTCATGTTAGTGAGGCACTATGCAAGACTTCCAATCGACAAATCCTACTTACCAATGTCAGGCCAATTAATAGCAGTTTGGAAGATATTTGTATCGCTGGGAGGGCTCAAAGCATCTGCATTGCCGGGGTTTCCCTCTTTGTCTAGGTCACAACTCAGCCGGAAGTTTGTTTGGAAAGGAAAAGTTGTCCTATTGGAAAGCATTACTATCAGCAAGTGAAGAAGAACTTATTGCCTGAAAGAAGCTTAGCATCAGTGACTCAGTACCTGAGGATGCTGTGAAACAGCTTGAAGCATTCAATTTATTTTGTCATCACTTGGTGAATATTTAAGACTAACAGAGTTTGTCAATGGGGAACAACAGAGGGGACGTAATTAAGCTCTGCTCTGTAATTATATCTTTGCCTTAAGCCCTGTGCCCTGCATTTCCTATTCTCAGTTTGGTTTTTGACTTGACCTACTTGTATCTGTTTCAGTTCTTCTCTTACTCCAGTCCTCCCTTACCCCTGTACTCTGTATTATGTTATTCGGTTTCTGCTCTGTCCTTTTTTTTGCAGTTGCTCTGCCTATCTATCTCAGTCTGCATCACCCTGTTTTTCCTGTCAAAGTTGTTATGTTCCATGCCTGCTCCAGGGGGTGCGCGCAGGATCTCCAGTTCCTGTCTTACCTTTACAGGATAGATACAAATGTTGGCAGGTTTCTCCACTTAAATTATGCAGCTATTGCACAGACATTATATGGTATATAAACTCACCAGTTGTCTTTTAAGCAAAGTGGCGTGGTGTTTTTAGATGGATTTTATTTTTGTAAATTACTTTTTTAAGCCTGTCAAATAATTTTCATAACTGAGAAGTACATATTGTGAAAACGCCTTTTTACAGTGTTGAATACTGGTTCTGCTGTTCAAATAAGAACCTGTATAAGGTTTATAAAGGTTATTTTTTTTTGTACATGCCCACCCACAGATTGATTAGCACAATTCTGCACAGGGAGCACAAAACTCTTTTGTGTGAAGCTGGCGTTGTACATGGTCGCAAGCAGAGATTGATATTGTGGATAATGATGGTTAAAAGTGCATCAACTATATACTAAGGTTGTTTCATAGAACAAAACCCCTAAACCCAATTTCATAAATATTTGAGTGGTGCGGCTCCCACACTGTGTACAAATTGCACCACTATTGTGTTCTATTTTTGTGTACACCGTTTAAATAAAAATCCCCCTCTGTGCTTATTTTTCAGCCTGTACCAATTTGATGGTACGGGACTACAAAAACTGTCCTGTCGAATTGCAGGACTGTTGATAAGTTGGTGCACTTGCTTCTGACAGTCAGAAGCTGCCTGTGAATTACTGAGGAGAAAGCAAACAGCAAAATTATTTGTACTCACTAGTAATTGTGAACAGATGCCAATGATAAATGGCAAAAACCAATGTTCCTTCTCATATGCCTGTCACGCCTTTGAAGGTCAACTGATTTTTACATCCAATAAAAACACAAATCTTACTACGCTGAACACGAAGACCACCTGCAGGGCTCAATATCCATTCTGCTAGAAAGAGGTACAAGTGATCCATAGTTGCCAACAGTCCTGGATTTTCTAGGACAGTTTTTTTTTCAAGTCCATTTTTTTGGGGTTGTATGTACAAAAAGCATTGCGTTTATACATCAGGGTTGACGCAATGTGTGACGGTATTAAGACCCTATAATGGTGCCCCCCGAATTTCGGATGGATTTGAATATGTCTGCAATTCGGACATCATAGCACATGTGACACTGATATCTCCCGACACAGAATGCAGCCGAAATGCACCAAAACAAAATGGTCGCCTCGGTACTTCCCATGGACTTCTACGGGGAGGACTCCTGCTTTTTTTCAGTCGGACCTCAGCTATTACCGAAATAACCAAATTCCTCCCAGTCAATCAGAAGACTTCGGCTATTGCCAAAATAGCTGAAGTCTTCCTGAAATGGGCCAATGTGTAATAAAATAAAAATCAGTAACAATTAAAATTAAAAAAAAAAAGTGAAAACATGTTTAAATACATAAAAATAAAGTAAATGAGCATTAAATAATACTAAACATTTTTATTACAATTTGCCAATGTTTATATTAATGTAAATATGCTACTATAATATATAACATTAATATGTGATTATTGGATATACATATTTATGAGTTTAAAATATGTTTACTTTAATTCTTCTACACTTCTCTAGTCAGTTCTCCAGCTAAAATCTCGGTGTCTGTCGCTGTTTTATGAAATACGGCTGCCGCCACAGGGTGTCGCAGCAACGGAGGCCGCCAAATCTCTTAAAACAGCGATGGACACCAAATTTCTTAAGGCCCTGGGTGGGAAGAGAAATCTAAAGCTCTCAATCTGTAGTCTGGGCCAATTTCTGAAAATATTAGGAAACAAGTAGAGTTAATATTATACCATTTATTGGCTAACTGAGAGTTTGATTACAAACTTTCAAGCTTGAGTTGCTAGGTCCCTTGCTCAGGCATTAATGAGGCTAAACTGTCTCTGTACTCTAAAGGTCTATCATTCTGCCCATCGAGATCACTGGACAAAATAACACTGTGCAGTGACATGGAGGGATTGTGCAGAACTCTCAGACTCAAGGAATTCTTTCATGACCAAACAGACATGAAACCAGGGACACCGTGGACAAATATAACAAAATACCTACAAAGAGATCCTCTTGGACAAATATACAGCGCTGTATTTAGCGAGAGGCAAACAAGGCAAGTGCCTAGGGCAGCACTTGCCTTGTGTTCCTCTGGGGGGATGGCACCAAAAAAAAAGAGCCGCCCCTTTCAGAAAAAAAAAAACTTGCTTGCCGGCAGAGATGTTGACTGGTGAGATCCGGAGGAAGATCTCCCCTCACCACCGCTCAGAAACCTGCAATAAGAAAGGGGAGGTGTTGACAGGTCATGTGAGCCAGCGATCTGACGTCAAACATGCACCACGTCACGTGACCTATCTGCATTCACCGTGCTGGGAGCTTAACAGGCAGCATGCTGCCTGCCACTAGCCACCAGGGACCAGAGTCCTGGGGTGAGTGGGGATGTAGGCATTCAATGGGGTGATCGGGGTGATCTAATGGGGTGATGTGATGGGGTTATGTAATGGGGGTGATGTAATGGGGTGAGGGGGCATGTAATGGAGGTGATGGAGGCATTTAATGGGGGTGATGTGGCATGTAATCGGGGTGATGGGGGCATGTAATCGGGGTGATGGAGGCATGTAATGGTGTGATGGGTGTGATGTAATGGGGTGATGGGGGCCTGTAATGGGGGTGATGGAGGCATGTAATGGGGTGATGGAGGCATGTAATGGGGGGGATGAGTGTGATGTAATGGGGTGATGGGGGCATGTAATGGGGTTGATGGAGGCATGTAATGGGGGTGATGGAGGCATGTAATGGGGTGATGGAGGCATGTAATGGGGGGGTGGAGGCATGTAATGGGGTGATGGAGGCACGTAATGGGGGGGGGGGTGGAGGCATGTAATGGAGGTGATGAGTGTGATGTAATGGGGTGATGGGGGCATGTAATGGAGTGATGGGGCATATAATTGGGTGCTGGGGTGGTTATGGACAGAAATTATTACAAAGAAGAAGCGCATAGATAACTCTCTGATGACAGACACTACGTCAGGCTTCAGGAGGATCCCATACACGCATACATGAATACTCTGAAAGCCAATAAAGCACTGTCTCTTAACATCAGGCACCAGGTAGAAGGTCTAGTGCCATCAGACCCAAAAGTGGGCTCGTTCTACATGCTCCGCAAAATACACAAAGAAGGAAACCCCAAAGAGCCATCAATTCAAGGAATTAGAACACTCCCAGAAATAAAAATCTGGTTCGGTTGACAGCATCCTCAATACCCTAATAAATAATGGGGACGGTAATGGGCACACAAATGGCACCACAATGTGCCAGCCTGTCCATGACCAAACTGAAGAAGTACTGCATCTCTACCTGCCTTACCAAACTGTTAGTATATCTCTGCTACGTCAATTATATTCTAAATATATGGACTGGTAGTGAGAAGGACTTCTCAGATTTCACGAAAACCATAATACCTTCCATAAGATTGGCACTGAACTATTCTCACACACACATCCATTTCCTGGACGCTACCATATACATTAAGAACAGCTCCTTTTAGACTTCATTATACCAAAAACCAACAGACAGACCAACCTACCTGAAACACAACAGCTCCCATCCCAGACATAACAAAAACTCAATCACCTATGCCCAAGCCTTCAGATACAATCACATCTGCTCAGATTCAACAGACCTAGATGAACATCTTCAGAACCTCAGGAATTAATTCATCAACCAGGGTCTCAGTAGACAAATCCAAGACACACAAATAAAGAAAGCCACTAACTTTCCCAGAGAACATATGCTGTGGTACACACAGCCACTAAACTGTGTATCTTTAGTGGTGACCTACAATTCACAAATTTAACTCCTGTGCAAGATCTCGAGGGAATTACAAATAATTGTAAACATAGATGAAAGACTCGGGACACTTTCCACTTTCCCCACTTTCAATCAAGCAGCCTGCCAACCAGCCAAACAATTGATGGTGAGAAGCACCCTGCACAGAGAGATGGTAAACTGTACATCTCCCTGCCAACAAAAGAGATGGGAGACCTGTGCACACATCCACAGCACAGATAAAATACCACATCCAGGCTCACATTTAAACCACAAAGTGAGATCCGAGCACAGCTCATCGTGTGGAGCAACGATGAGCTGTTTAACGCTGGACATACAATGCCGTCCTAGCGTTTTTTAGGCACTGTAAAATCAGGACAGCATAGTACGTCCTAGCGTCGGGGAGGGGTTAATGAATTTGGCATAGTTTTATGCCCACCACCCTCCAGCCAGGGAGTGGAGTGAGCAGTGATGCTCGGACTGAATTGATTCTATCTGTTGGACCTCTATAGAACTGGCTGATTTACTGCTGAGAACATTCTTCAATATCATGTGTTTTCCTTGCCTTTTTTTTTTTTTTAAAAGCTATTAACTATGTTCTGCAATTAGGAATTTTGTTCCTACCTCTATATTAATTTGACATTTATCAAAATAGCTATATGTGTCTGTGGGGATGTTAAGGAGTATCTCTGAAACATGTGTAACTGTTTGAAAAGAACCTATTAATTCCAGAGAATTGGGATGGATTTCAAAATGTAAAAGTAATTGGCTTATAGTTTCTCTTTTTAAATATGTAATCAAATATTAATTTCATACTGATATAACATGACAAGGAAATAATGACACCTGCAGAAGCTATGACGAGTCCCCTACTAGCGCCACCTTTAGGCCTGGGCGTGTAACAGTCCATCTTCCTGGGAGCAGTGAGATTTAAGGGTCTACTCAATGACCAGAGATTTGGAGGGAATTGAGATGGACATTTCAAACTTTAGGCCAAATTAGCTGAATTGGAAAAAAAATCTCCACTGAGGCTAAATTGGAGAATTTGAGCAACTTTAGCAATTGGAGAATTTTAGCAATTTTAGCAAATTTTAGCAATTGGAGAATCTTAGCAATTGGAGAATTTTAGCTATTTTGGCCTTAAGTTTTTTTTTTTTATTTTACATTTTTTATTGAGTCAAAACCATTTGTAAGAGAAATAAGATTATATCAACACCTAACAATAAATGGAAAAGGTTGTACATCTCCCAGATAATACTGTGTGGCTTAGCTGACTCATTTTATATTAAGAAAACTGACTCTGTGTTGCAAATTGGAATCTAAAAATGTGTCCACTGAATCCAGTCTGAATGTCAGTATATTAGTGATCTCTCTTTATTGAGCAGACCCTTTATTGTTCCTTTGGAACTGGCAGAAAGCAGGCCTTGATAGCTGAGTTAAAAAGTATAGGCAAGTTGGAGATGTTTTTCCAAGTTGGCTATTAATGTAGTTCACGTGTCCATTCACCGCAGTCCCCTTTTCTACTGACTTGATCTAAATGAGGATTATAATGTGCTTTGTATATTCTAGCTGCTGTATGTTATCTGCTGTTATATGTTTAGAACGAGCACATTTTTTTTAATACTAACCCCATGTAAACATAAAATATCTATGAAAATGGCATTACCTGGAACATTTACGTGTCTTTTTAAGGACAATTTATAGTTATTTGCAGGGGTCAAGTCCTGGGAAAAAAAAGTGTGGGAACTCACACAAAATCCACTGCGACCCCCCCCCCCCAAATATATATTTTACCGAAAATTCAATGAATTTTGCCCCTCTGTGCCAGGATTCTGCCCCTCTATATGCCAGGATTTTGCCCCTCTATGTCAGGATTTTGCCCCTCTATGTCAGGATTTTGCCACTCTATTCCAGGATTCTGCCCCTCTATATGTCAGGATTCTGCCCCTCTATGCCAGGATTCTGCCCCTCTATATGCCAGGATTTTTCCCCTCTATGCCAGGATTTTGCCCCTCTATTCCAGGATTTTGCCCCTCTATATTCCAGGATTTTGCCCCTCTATTCCAGGATTTTGCCCCTATATGTGCCAGGATTTTGCCCCTCTATGTGCCAGGATTTTGCCCCTCTATATGCCAGTATTTTCCCCCTCTATATGCCAGGATTGTGCCCCTCTATGCCAGGATTTTGCCCCTCTATATGACAGGACTCTGCCCCTGCCCCTCTTTGTCAGGATTTTGCCCCTCTATGCCAGGATTTTGCCTCTATATGCCAGGATTCTGCCTCTATATGGCAGGATTTTGCCTCTATATGCCAGGATTCTGCCTCTATATGGCAGGATTTTGCCTCTATATGCCAGGATTCTGCCCCTCTATGCCAGGATTTCCCCCCTCTAAATGCCAGGATTTCCCCCCTCTATATGCCAGGATTTTGCCCCTCTATATGACAGGACTCTGCCCCTGCCCTTCTATGTCAGGATTTTGCCCCTCTATGCCAGGATTTTCCCCCTCTATATGCCAGGATTTTTCCCCCTCTATGTCAGGATTTTGCCCCTCTATGCCAGGTTTTTGCCTCTTTATGCCAGGATTCTACCCCTCTATATGCCAGGATTTTGCCTCTATATGCCAGAATTCTGCCCCTCTATGCCAGGATTTGCTCGTTTAATCCACCCTCCTCCCCCTTCCCCAGACAGTACTTACCTCCGGTCTTCTCCTCCGTGCATCTTCCCCCCTGCACGGAGGAGAAGGAAGCTCCGGTCATCACGTTTTTTTTTTAAACTTTATTGAAGTCGTGCGACCGGAGCTTCCTTCCTCCGTGCAGGGGGGAAGATGCACGGAGGAGAAGACCAGAGACAGAGAGCAACAAGGAGGTAAGTACTCACCATCTCCTTGGTGCTCTCTGTCTCTGTCCAGCTCCTCCGTGCAGTCTTCTTCCCTCCGGAGGAGGGAAACAACGCCACCGGATATGACTTGTTGTCAAATCCGGTGGCAGTGACAGGAAGTCCTGCAGGAGCAAAGGGAACGGCGTTCCTGCCATGAAAAAGGACTCGAGCCCTGGTTATTTGTGCAATTAGTTACATTTTCTAGAATAATAATTATTACATTTACAACAATTATATATAAACACATGCACCACAAAACACTTAATTGTGAGTTTTATTGTTGTGGAGCTGACCAATGAATGTGGGCAAAATAACACTGACCAATGAATGTGGGCAAAATAACACTGACCAATGAATGTGGGCAAAATAACACTGACATATGAATGTGGGCAAAAAAACACTGACATATGAATGTGGGCAAAAAAAAAAACTGACAAACGAATGTGGGCAAAATAAAACTGACAAATGAATGTGGGCAAAATGAAACTTACTTACAAATGTATGGGCAAAATAAAACTTACTTACGAATGAATGGGCAAAATAATGTAATTATTAAGTAATGATGGTCTGTGCCTTTGTAAGAGGCACAGACAAACCTGGAATGGAAATGCATTGAGATATAGCAGCAGGGAGGGGGGACATATTGATCTACATTTATTTATTTATTTTTTAAGATAAAAAAAAAAACCTGCTCACTTGTATGTGTGTATGTATGAGTGTATGTGACAGACTGTATGTATAAGTGTATGTGACAGCATGTGTGTGTTTGACAGACTGTATGTATGTGTATGACAGACTGTATGTGTGTATGTATGTGACAGACTATGTATGTATGAGTGTATGTGACAGACTATGGATGGATGGATGTATGAGTGTGTGTGACAGACTGTATGTATGAGTGTGTGTGACTGACTGTATGTGTGTCTATGTGACTGACTGTATGTGTGTGTGTGTGTATCTATGTGACAGAATGTTTGTGTGTATGTGTGTATGTCACAGACTGTATCTATGAGTGTGTGTCTATGTGAAAGACTATGTATGTATGAGTGTGTGTCTGACAGACTGTATGTATGAGTGTGTGTCTATGTGACATACTGACTGTATGTATGTATGTCACAGACTGTATGTTTCTATGTGACTGACTGTATGTGACGTTTGTGTGCCTGTATATGACTGAATGTAATTGTGTGTTTGTGCTGTTGTCTGGCTCCTAGATTTTTTTGCTGGCTCCTAAAACTCAGTTAAGTTTGTCAAGCCCTGGTATAAATGTAACTAGTTATATACATAACTGGGGTCCACCTCAAGCTTTTGAAAAGGCTGGAAATATTTAATATTTTACAGTTTCTTTTGTGGTCAGAAACATAATATTTGTTTGCTGAGAGGGTGGTGGGTGCATGGAATAGTCTTCCAGTAGAAGTGGTAGAGGTTAATACAGTAAAGGAGTTTAAGCATTAATAGGATAGGCATTAGGCTATCCTTGATATAAGATAAGGCCAGGGAATAATGAAAATATTACTTTACTGAGAGGGTAGTGGATGCATGGAATAGTGTTCCCGTAGAAGTGGTAGAGGTTAATACAGTGAAGAAGTATAAGCATAAGGCTATTCCAGATATAAGAGGAGGCCAAGGATTAATGGAAGTATTACTTTCTGAGAGGGTAGTGGGTTCATGGAAGAACCTTCCAGCAGAAGTGGCAGAGGTAAATTCAGTGAAGGACTTTAAGCATGCATGGGATAAGAATAAGGCTATCCTAGATATAAGATAAGGACAGGCACTAAAGAAAGTATTACTTTACTGAGAGGGTAGTGGATGCATGGAATAGTCTCCCAGCAGAAGTGGTAGAGGTTAATACAGTGAAGGCGTTTAAGCATGAGTGGGATATGAATAAGGCTATCCTAGATATAAGGTAAGGACAGGGACTAACGAAAGTATTAACAAAACAAGATAAAGTGAACCTGTGCGCTAAAAAACCACTCTATTCACTAAAAGATTAGCCTTTTTAGAAAGACGAATTGTCTCCAGTAATATGCAAAGGGAAAAAAATAAAAGAGATAATAATATAGTGTAGTATCTCTTTAAATGTGTCAAAAAAGTGCAAAAAATATATAAACTGCACACTCATATGTCCCTGAGCAATCAACTGCTAAGGAAAAATGGCATTGAAGGAGCCCAGCTGTGCCAGGTATGATGTATCCAGTGGTTCCCGATAGAATGATCACATGGGGAGAGAAGGTAGGAATACAGGTGTCAAATAGCTATATTTCACAAAATGGAGGCACCCAGTCACACTTGTTTAGTAAAAAAATGTTATTAAATAAACTCACATAATAAAAACAAAAGACATATGTGAAATCAACCACTCAAATAAAAAAGGGAGTGTCCCTTTAACACATTGATTTCAATAACTAGATGATTTACTTCTGATAATGTGCTTTCTATACAGAACCATTAAGTGATGAAGCTAGAATGATATGTCACTTGAGCAGGTAAACAATTTGGAATGCCAAAATACATTTAGAAGGTCATGTCCATGGGTTTTTGTGTCAACCTAAAAGTGGCCAGCCTGCCCTCCTATGTATCCCATACACACCACCGAAGTGTATTCATATTTCACAGATACATTAATGTGTAGAATACGATAAGCACAAAATATGACTCTAATATATGGTGACTTGTGTTGTGGACGGTTACTATCCCTTTAATTCTATTTTTATTTGTTTCCATATGAATCCCAGATTAGTTACTATGTGCTGTATTGTTTGTTATATTGTAAGAGCTTGAGATAGCTACGGGAGTTTATATACCTTACTTACAAGGGCTCCACGTAACCAAACCAATTTTAATTGGTCCCAATTGGTCACAGTGCGTGAGGAGATTCTTTTCGATATATACTTTTTTGTATTTTAAATAGTTAACTGTATTTGTAAATATCCTGCTCTTCGTCTCCTGGGATGTATCCCTAGGTAGTTTAAACATTGGTTGCGCCAAATGAATTTCTAAGTGTATCATTTGGTCATACATTGATCCATGGACAATAATATTTTATACTCGGGTCTCAGTGTTTAGACAAGTGATCAAGAGGGGGAGGCTTGATAAAAGATTTGGCCAGTTTGGTTATGTGTCCCAAAGAGTTTCCCATTTATAGTCTTTATACCAATTGTTATATACTTTTTTTTATTTCTTACAGGATACCTATTTATTATTGTATTTACCTATTGTTACTGTCACTTGTCAGATGAAATACTAATATATATCATACCTCAAATACGGGGCTGTCCTGTCTAAAGCAGGATAGCTTAGAGGCATCTTTATATAAGACATAAAGTCAGAAGTTTGTACTATGTGCCTTGCTCTGCAGATCTTAACGTCTGCACACCCATGTATGAAAAAAAAACAAAAAAAAAATTTTGTTTGATAAAATCTACAGAACTACAATTTTCCAGAATCCATAATACAGGTGCTAATGCAGTTGTATAGACAAGCTGAGTAATACATCAGCCCCATAGCCATTACTACTCCTTTAAGGAAGTATATAGGCACACATAGTATAGTTAACTGGTCTACAAATACATCATTCCATTATTAATACACTATCCTAAATATGATATATTAGTGTTACCTGACACTGATGGGACTGTTCACTAAAAAGTGAATTTCAGATGAGCTGAGGTGAGTTGAGGTTAAATGAGGAGAACACTTTCATCTCACCAATTTAGTTATACATTGTGCAGGGACAATCCTGGTGGCAGGGGCATTGCTAGGCTCAAAAATGATCTGGGGCTATAGCCCACAGCTTTAATAATACTTAAAATACAATGATGTCTCATGATCGATAGGTAGACAGACAGAGGTACAGAATGCATAGGTATAGATATAGGATAGATGTAGAAAGATATAGGTACATGATGATGCATGAGTACATATATGATACAGATGCATATATAGATAAAGATACAGGATGCATAGGTACAGATTTAGGCTATATGGACAGGTACAGGATCCATAGGTACGGATATAAGCTATTAGGACAGACACAGGTGCAGGATGCACAGGTACAGATATAAGATACAGGTATAGTAATGCTTAGGTAAAGGTATAGATATAAGATAAAGGTATAGGATGCATAGGTACAGGTGTGGTCAGTCTTAAATATCCTAATATCTAGGATAACCTTATACCTGTCCCACGCATGCTTAAACTCCTTCGCTGTATTAACCTCTACCACTTCTACTGGAAGGCTATTCCATGCACCCACCACCCTCGCAGCAAAAAAATATTACGTTTATAATCACAAAACAAAACCTGTAAAATATTAAATATTTCCAGCCTTTTCAAAAGCTTGAGGTAGACCCCAAATAGATGTATATAACTAGTTGCATTTATGCCAGGGCTTGACAAACATAACTGAGTTTTAGGAGCCAGTAAAAAATCTAGGAGCCAGACAACAGCACATACACACAATCACATGCAGTCATATACAGACACACATACACACTCATACATGCAGTCAGTCACATAGACACACACACTCATACATACAAACAGTCTGTCACATTCACTCATACATGCATACATAGTCTGTCACATACACTCATACATACAGTCTGTCACATAGACACACACTCATACAGTGTCAGATACACACTCATACATACAGTCTGTCACAGAGACACACTCATACATACAGTCTGTCACAGAGACACACTCATACATACATACATACAGTCTGTCACAGAGACACACTCATACATACAGTCTGTCACAGAGACACACTCATACATACATACATACAGTCTGTCACAGAGACACACTCATACATACAGTCTGCCACAGACAAACACTCACACATACAGTCTGTCACACAGATACATACATACAATCTGTCACATAGACACACACACTCATACATAGTATCACACATACATAGTCTATCACATACATACGTACAGTCTGTCACATACATACAGTATGTCACATACTCTCATACATACACACACACATACAGTCTGCCACATACACTCATACATACATCCAGTCTGTCACATAATCATACAAGTGGTGTATTTAAAAAAAAATTAAAAAAATGTTGCTCAATATGTCCCCCCTCCCTGCTGCTATATCTCATTGCAGGGAAGGGGGCATTTCCGTTCTGCACAGACCATCACTAACCATCATTTGTCAGGGTTAATTTCCCCACCATTTGCCAGGGTTAATTTCCCCACCATTTGCCAGGGTTTATTTCCCCACCATTTGCCAGGGTTTATTTCCCCACCATTTGCCAGGGTTTATTTCTCCATCATTTGTCAGGGTTAATTTCTCCATCATTTGCCAGGGTTAATTTCTCCATCATTTGCCAGGGTTAATTTCTCCATCATTTGCCAGGGTTAATTTATCCATAATATGCCAGGGTTATTTATCCATCATTTGCAAGGGTTAATTTCCCCACCATTTGCCAGGGTTAATTCATACATCATTTGCCAGGGTTAATTTCTCCATCATTTGCCAGGGTTAATTTCTCCATCATTTGCCAGGGTTAATTCATACATCATTTGTCAGGTTTAATTCATACATCATTTGCCAGGGTTATTTTCTCCATCATTTGCCAGGGTTAATTTCTCCATCATTTGCCAGGGTTAATTTCTCCATCATTTGCCAGGGGTAATTCATACATCATTTGCCAGGGTTAATTCAGACATCATTTGCCAGGGTTAATTTATCCATCATTTGCCAGGGTTAATTTATCCATCATTTGCCAGGGTTAATTCATATATCATTTGCCAGGGTTAATTCATACATCATTTGCCAGGGTTAATTCATACATCATTTGCCAGGGTTAATTCAGACATCATTTGCCAGGGTTAATTTAGACATCATTTGCCAGGGTTAATTCATACATCATTTGCCAGGGTTAATTCATATATCATTTGCCAGGGTTAATTCATATATCATTTGCCAGGGTTAATTTAGACATCATTTTCCAGGGTTAATTCATACATAATTTGCCAGGGTTAATTCATACATCATTTGCCAGGGTTAATTCAGACATCATTTGCCAGGGTTAATTCATATATCATTTGCCAGGGTTAATTCATATATCATTTGCCAGGGTTAATTCAGACATCATTTGCCAGGGTTAATTCAGACATCATTTGCCAGGGTTAATTTATCCATCATTTGCCAGGGTTAATGTATCCATCATTTGCCAGGGTTAATTCATATATCATTTGCCAGGGTTAATTCATACATCATTTGCCAGGGTTAATTCATATATCATTTGCCAGGGTTAATGCATACATCATTTGCCAGGGTTAATTCAGACATCATTTGCCAGGGTTAATTTATCCATCATTTGCCAGGGTTATTCTGCCCATTAATGTCACCCTCCCTCCACCCCCTTCCCCAGTACTCACCTGTTGGTGATATTTATATAAAAATACATGGAGATCCTACCTTGTGCAGCCTGTTCCTGGGTGGGAGGTAAGTGGCAGGTCATAGAGGAGGCTTTTCTGCAGCCCCTGGAGCAGAGAGCAGCCTCTCCACAGCAGCACAGCATCCCTTGTGGTCTGTGCTGTGAGGGAGGACACGTGGGTTCCTGCCGGTCACATGGGTTCGGGGCGGGGTAATCATAGTGACAGAGCAGGAAGCAGGGGAAGCTTCACAGACTCGGGGCTATGGTCAGGAGACTCGGGGCTCCAGCCCCAGTAGCCCCCCCCTAACGACGCCTCTGCCTGGTGGGATGGGTCTAGGACACTTCATCGCCGTGGCTTCATCGCTGACAGTTCAGCAGGGCAGTTAGAATGCTTCATCGTGGACGCGGCTATGTAAGAGCTGACAGTTCAGCGCTGAACTGTCAGCTCTTACAAATGTACATGTAAAAAGAAAATAACCCCCCCCCTAATAAATGATTCCCCCCCAAAGTGCCCCCCCAAACCCAATACTAAAATTAACCCCAAAACCCCAATACTTAAATTAACCCCCGAACCCTAATACTAACCCCCGAACCCTAATACTAACCCCCTAAACCCTAATAATAACCCCCGAAATCTAATACTAACCTCCTAAACCCTAATACTAACCCCGAACCCTAATACTAACCCCCTAAACCCTAATACTAACCCCCGAACCGTAATACTAGAATGAATCCCCTAAACCCTAATACTAACCCCTGAACCCTAATAATGACCCCCTAAACCCTAATACTAACCCACCGAACCCTAATACTAAAATTAACCCTCTAAACCCTAATACTAAAATTAACCCCCTAAACCCTAATACTAACCCCTGAACCCTAATACTAACCCCCTAAACCCTAATACTAACCCCCGCACCCTAATACTAAAATTAACCCCCTAAACACTAATACTAAAATTAACCCCAAAACCCCAATACTAAAATTAACCCCCGAACCCTAATACTAACCCCCTAAACCCTAATACTAACCCCTGAACCCTAATACTAACCCCCTACACCCTAATACTAACCCCCGAATCCTAATACTAAAATTAACCCCCTAAACCCTAATACTAAAATTAACCCCGAACCCTAAAAACTAATTCTAACCCCCTAAACCCTACTTCTAACCACCCTAAACCCCAATACTAAAATTCTAATTCTAAAACTCAATCTTCTAACTCTAACACATTAAAACTTACCTTTAGCGATGAAATGTCCCGCGATGAAATCTCCAGTGACGAGCTGTCGTGTGGTGAAGTGACGGCGGTGAAGCGGCTGCGCGGATGCAGCCGCGATGAAGTGTCCTATCCCCGGTGGGATTCCCCAGCTAAGCAAACTCTCCAGGTTTGTCCCTGCACAATGTATAGCTAAACTGGTGAGACGAAATGTTCATCTCCTCTCAACTCACCTCACCTCACCTGCAACTCAACTTTTAGTGAATAGCTCCCTGATATTTTTTTAAAATCTCTTCCAAAGATAAGCGTATAGTTTAAAAAAAAAAAAAAAGTAATTTTCATGTGCGACTAAGGAGCAGAAAATTAACATACCTTCCCATCATAAATTATATCACCTCACAGATTGCGCAGTTTCTTGCTAAGAGATTATAGGTTACTGGAGAAAAAAAAATATAGATAGAAAAAATAGACTACAAATTAAAGCCTTCAACTTCTGTTCAGATAAAAGCTTCAGCATCTGGTGTTCTCAGGGGTGACAATTAAATGATGTGTGGAGAGCCATTCTGACATACAGAACAGCTCTGTGTCTCAAGTAATTGAGGTGTGCACTAAAATAAAAATTAAAAAGGGAGCACATTATAATCCCATTAGATTATTTTTTTCTCTCAAAATATGATCTGCAGCTCTGTTGAATGCCCCTGAATGCATGAGGCTTTATAAGTAATTGGTCTTGCAAAATGTTTGTTTCATATTTTAAACAGATAATTAAATTTGTATGATCCTTTTCTGAGTAATTGAATCACGCAACACATCTTTTGTATGTAAACAGGGTTTGATGTGGATGCTTTCTCCTGTCCTATTCCCAGGGCTGGACTGAGACTAAACACCAGCACCTGGGGACAATTGTCTACCAGCCAGATAGCCTTGTATCTTTATAACAGTGCCGTACCATTGCATTAATATTTTATTGCTCGGAATTAGAGAAAACTGTACATTTTTAAAGCACATTTGAAAAACGAATGGTTTATAAAGAAAAGACAAATGAAAGGACATAGAGGGTTATATGCAAAATGAACATTCTGGTGCCAAGAGGTAAACATGGAGGAATCACCTTGTATCCTGTTAGGCCAGTCTCGTCCTGTCTATTTTTCTGGGGGCCTTAAGTATAAAAGCATTGGGGGACAGGGAGGGCTCCGGTTTCAGCTATTTGCCCACTCACCATAAGGTTGCCACCTTTTCCTCAAATTTTTTTTTACCGGCCATGCTATTGTCTCCATTCACTTGCCATCAAGATCGTTTTTTAGCAGCCTGCTGGTAAAATACCATCTGGGTCACAGCCCGACCCAAGTGGGGTCACTAAGCAACTCCTTAATTTGATTATAGGGTAGCACCACCACCACTGCCTTATGGATATAAAGGACTCTCTGACACTTGTTTCTTCTTTGTGTCATAGGGATCTCCTACTTTCGGTTTTTTGGTTCTCAGTGGGGCTGTCATCGCCATTGACTCACTGAACGCTAGACTGAAAGTCATGTTTCGGGAGCTGCTCAAACAATATGGTTCAGTTCAACTCCAAACCAGTTTGGCTGCCGAGCAGGGATCTAGATATTTGTTCGGCCTGGATGCAGGAAGTCTGGCTTGTCCCTGTTTTACCAGGTGACACATCATTCCAAGCAGGAGGGGGGCTGGCAACGTCTGTTCCGGGGAGCAAAAATCTACTTAGTGGCTCACGGTGCAACTTCCACCACAACCCACCCGTTATCATCAGAGATATAGATAGACTAGGAAGACCAATAAAGACTCATAAATACAGAGAATGATAGACAAAAAAGACAATTGCAAAGCAAGCACTGAGTCATGTTAGAGAGCAGCTTGGGGGGAATTACCCACCAGCCCCCGTTGCAAGTTCATCCCTGAATTTGCCAGTGTTCCACATACTCTAGCATACAGAAAAAACTTAGAATACATAATGGGTTATTTGTAAAGGTCAGCACTGGGACAAAATGACTCCCTCCCAATACACACCAATGGAATGTTCCTGCTGATTCCTTCACTTTTAGAACTTGACCTTTGGTTTCCACGGCGATTGCTCCAAAATTGACCTTTTAGAATTATTTTTTGTGCACTCGAAATTCTATTTCTGTTTATGAATTGCTCAGATGTTGGAAGATATTTTTTTGCCTGTTCATTTAAAACCAAGGTAGCTCATATTTACCAAAATACCCAATCTGGAACCTCTAATAAAGGACCGTATTGTAAAGTGATACAGACACAGTTGATTATCTCTAAAAGGAAATTGTAGCTTGCTTTGGGTAAAATCTATATTGCCATTACAAGGAGGGAAAAAATAAATAACTTAATGTAGGTTATCGGTGTCTGGCTTGTGGAAGGTAGAAATGATCAAATACAAAAGTTGCTTTCTTTCAATTTCAGCACCATTAAAAATGCATTTAGCTTTATAAATCACTCGGGAATCCTCTTTCTTTCTAGAACTGGTATTTTTTTGTTCTTCATACAAATAGGCCACGGTTCTAGAAATATCCTCACGTTTAGCTTAAGCTTTATGTATTGTGTATGAGGACAATTGGTTGTTGACCAATTGTGGACAACAAATTTGTCAGTAATTCATGGTCCCCGATTTAATCCACACAGTCCTGATTTGCGACCACAATCCCGTGGATGTTGGGCAAAAGTAACATCTTCAAGACGTACTTGAAAGCCAGAGAACATCTGAGCACCCTTTTTTTTTTTAAATTGTTTTTAATTAGTATTTGTCACTGCTGTAAACCATTCTTGACCATGCCTGTGACAGACCCCTCTGTCTTGGAACTATACTTCTGTTCCGTTGCCTTCGTCTATCTTTCGGTTAATTGCCTGCCCGTACCCTCCGTTCATTTATTTCACAAACTACCGAATAAACTACTGGGTGGAATTGTCTGATTCTGAAAAAGGTATGTTTTGGGGGAATGTGATGCATATTTTGAAAGTTATCAATATTGTTAGTTAGTCACATTCTGTGAGCATATTGCTTTACGTGTAATGTTTAATGCTGTGAGTAGACCACTCTAAAGGTTTATAATGTGACAGTGACAATCCTGGATAGTCTACTCCAACATCCATTGTTCTGTATTAACTGGATTAACTGATTATGGTGGGTTCATTATGTCTCTTACTGTGTGTTTTGCAATTAAGTCTACTCACTGTATGGTAATTTGGTTGCTGTCTGAAAGTCTAATGTGTTCCTAGCCCCAGTTAGTTGGAGAACTATGTTTAGTTCCATCCCCCCCCCCCCCCCCATTGTATACTAATGTCTGTGATGTCATGTTTATGTCTTTTTATAAGTCTGTGTTGTTACACAAATAAAGTAGATCTCTGTTTAACCCTCAACACGGAGCTTGGTCTCGTACCTGGGGGGTGTGGGATTCGTATGATTTACTCGTGCAGCTGTTTGGTTCGTGAAGGATTTCGTATGGTTCCTGTTCGGCTAATTGGAACTGTTGTTAGCTGCTTCTTCATTCGGAAAGGGAACGTCCTCAGCGGTACACCTCTCCTATACCTGGGTGTACTGTAACAATGCCTATTCTGGAATATGCAGTCAGGGATGACTTTAACTTTCTCTGAGATATGAATATATTATGATTCTTTTTCTTGCTGACCATTGTGAATAACTATATACATTTAAAAACTAGATAATAACGGTGGCGGTTTTCACAGTCTTTATATTTTTTTTATAAACAGTTCAACAAACAGTGCCCTAAGTATGCTTTTGTTAAGCTGGGATGATGTAACCTTCATTTTGTTATGGAAAAAAATATATCCATTATTCATTGGATGTTTATTACCAATTGTGTAGGTTTCTCCATAATACACGGTCTATTGTAGCTTAACAGTAAAACCATCTCAGCTGCTGAGAAGCACTGGATGTTTTCACTTTCCCAATCAATTAACTTGATGTCGAGACAGGAAAGATCACCTTTAGTGGGGTTTGCTATACAGTGGGATTGTGTTGGTACATGCAGTGATTATTTATCCTTTAAGCCAGGACATTGTTCTTTCCTGTGAAATGATCGCAGAAACCATTAGCAGAGAGGCGTGAGGCACAACATGCAGCAGTTTGCCAACGTAATGTCTAAAAACCAGTCCAACAACAGAAAAGAAACTATGAAATTCAATCAAACTTCCTCCAAAAGCAAGTTTTCCAGGACATTGTTTTAGCATTTCTTTACACTCTCTTCTCTTCCCAATGTTAGTTGCTATATATGTGTTTTGAATCTCAATCTCAGAGTGGTTCCAGAAGGTGGGAGGTAGCAAGGTACCCGTACGGCATGAGGTGTCAGCATATACCTGTGGGGGAAGCTTGCCCCTAGATGGTAGCCTATCAGGTTCATCACTGAATGTTGGTAGCCTAACTCAGGCAAGGTGGGGAGCTTTGGCACTGGGTTGGTAGCTCCTTACCTGGTCATGTCCAGAATCTATGTGATGGTTTGTTTATTGCTGTTGCCTAATTTGTTTTTAATCACAGATAATAGGTAAAGATCCGCACCAATACCGGTTACAGGTGCAGAGATATCAAGACGTCACCCAACTCTTTCCAATAACATAAAGAAAATACGGGACTCAGCACTCCATGAAAAAATGTGAGAGTTTATTCGGACGTAGGCGACGTTTCAACCCTCGCGGGTTTTCTTCAAGCCTAGCCAATGTAGGCGATGTTTCAACCCTCGCGGGTTTTCTTCAAGCCTAGCCAACGTAGGTGATGTTTCAACCCTCGCGGGTTTTCTTCAAGCCTAGCCAACGTAGGCTTGAAGAAAACCCTCGAGGGTTAAAACGTCGCCCACGTCCGAATAAACTCTCACATTTTTTTACGGAGTGCTGAGTCCCGTATTTTCTTTATAATTTGTTTTTAAAGCTCAAGCCATGATAGCTCAGTTGGACAATTTGGCGAGTTGATTTTTTTTTTTTTTTTAAACTACAAGGG
The DNA here is from genome assembly GCA_036172795.1 of Pelodytes ibericus. Lineage (NCBI taxonomy): Eukaryota > Metazoa > Chordata > Amphibia > Anura > Pelodytidae > Pelodytes > Pelodytes ibericus. The sequence continues at coordinate 278,348,717 of CM069857.1, forward strand.
ACTCAATCAACTAAACACTATGATACTGTGAATGAAAAGAACAAAACAAAGGAGCTATACATAATATTATAATTTCAAGCAAATGCATACATTTATTGGAAAAATGTGTTTTAAATTATTATGTGGTGTCTCTTACTTATGACATCACCTGTGCCTTGATATGCAAATTACACATTTCCCATTGAAAAGCATTTTATTTGCATATCAAGCCACAGTGATGTAATCAGGAACACACCATCACACTTATGGTGTTTTGGTCTTTGGGAACTTGTTGCTGACCCTATAACCAATATAGCCTATTGCAGCTAACAGAATCAAGTGTAGGCATAGTAAAAAGCAATGCTTTAATAAAAGAATACAAATAAAGTACCTTATTGAGCCCTATTTACTAGATCTATCAGGAGGCTGACATCTTTGGTCAGATGAAGAAAGAACTGACGAAGATTCTAAACAACAATGTCAAACCCCTTGATAGATCTAACAAAGAGAGCTCAATAAGGTACTTCATTCCTATATTTTAATTAAAACATTTACATTTAAAATGCCTATGCCTTATTTCAATTAAACATACCTTTAGTGTGTGCTGACAGTTCTCCTTTAATTGGCTGTTCACATATTGGCACAATAGCTGTAGAATGATAAACTCATCAGGTTGGACTCGCCACAGATCTTCCATCACATTTCAGTGTGAATCTGCGATTACAATCTCTCTATCTTCATTGCCTACTTCACAGAAATCTGCTAACACCTGGCACCTTCCTATTGTGCTGCGTTATTTCTAAAGCTCATTTGCAATTCTAAATAATTGATCCCTCGTGCTCTAAATTGTATGTTTTATTCTCATTTCTCGATGGGTCTGGTTAGCTATCTTGTGTACAAGTAACTGTATTGTCAAGTAAAATATGTTATCATATTAAAACCAGTAATCTAATATGTATGGACATTGTAATGCCTGGTCGTTTGATGCACTTTTATGGATAAAGAGTTTCTATTTGCAGTGCATAGAATGCTTCTAACAGAGGGGGTGTGGGGGGGTGGGGATGGCTGTTAACTGTTGGCCCAGGGGGTGGGGAAAGTTGGGGTTGGCAAAAACCATGTATAGGGGATGTGGAAAGATTTTCCAAAATGCCTGATTTTCGAGGCATTGTCCTCTCGTTCACTTTTTAGTGAATTATTTAATAGGCTTTTAATTGTTATTAATTAATGTTACTTTTTAAAACTCAGCAGGATCAGACAAAATATTACATTACATTAACATTTATTTATACGTTGCTCAAAGTACAGAGCATGGAGGGGGACTAAATACTAAGTTATATGATCAAGAACAGACTGATACATGAGGTAGAGAGCTCTGCTCACAAGCTTACAGTCTACGTGTACCTTCTGTCCTTCTATAGTCCCCTGACTATCTGAATATACATCTCCTGCCTGAGGTGAACACCCGGGGAGTGAGTTTTTCCATGCCAAGACATTGGAAGGCGAGATCCTGGTCAAATCTCTCTTCACTGCCATTCTGCCACTATAGGGATACTGCGGTGGGTAACCCTCACACTGGCTCTTTTTACAAGAGAGCTGTTCTCTATACATGTGAGTACAGAGCATAGAGGAGTAATACTCTGAATACATTTGTTACTGTTTTGTTTCTTTTGCATGGGACAACTTTTGATACCTTCCTCTTAAATAAGGCAGTTCTACTAAATTCAGTACTGGTTTGACGTGTATTGGTTTTGAATGTGTTCTATGATTTTTATGGTTTTTTTTTTTTTAGATGTTGTCGCTCTACATTTTTAAAAAAACTTTAAAAAAAGTTTAGACATTTAAAATGGAAATGCTTTAATGAAAGCATACAAGTAAAGCACCTTATGGATCTCTCTGTGTTCTTAATGGCTCTATCAGGGAGGGGACATATTGTTGTTTAGAATCTTGGGCCCTTCATTTGATCCAAGATGTCATCCTTTCATTTACAAACAAAGAGGGCTCAATAAAGTGCTTCATTTGTTTTCCTGCATCGCATACATGAATGATAGTGGCATCCCTCATCTGGGACAGCATCCCATCCACAGGAGATACAGCAGGAGCATCTGCAAATGTATTCAAGTTATGAGAAAGATGATGTGTCTGAGTGAGAGATGAATTGTATAGCATTGGCCCTGCCGTCTTGTCAGAAGTGTCCCACCCAGGCACATGTCTCACTTACTGACAGGAAAAACCAACCATGAGGGTTAGGTGTTACAAGCCGTCTTTTGGTAGCCTTGCATTGATGCTTCCCTAGAGGCCTTCAATTGACTCTAGATTGCTTTAAATACTCAATGCAAGTGTTCAAATTCTTTTTGCAGCTTAGTAACTGTGATTGAAAGGAGCACGTTCAATTAACAATGATATTTATTCGATTCAAACTCAAAAAGAAAATATTAGTTTGTGTTACAGGAACTTTCCCCTCTCCTGTACTGTGCGTTAAAAATATACAGGGGAAAAAGCGCCAATTAAAAATCATTTCCTGGATGTCCGGAATCAAAATACAAACAGATATTGAGCCCTGGAAACATTAGACCCTGGAAACAGAACAGCGGCCCTACTATGCCATTTTATCCTGTCTTGGGGCTATTCACTAAAAGGTGAGTTGAGGTGAGTAGCAGGTGCATTGGAGTGATTAGCAGGTGAGTTGCAGTGAGTTCAAGTGAATGGCAGGTGAGCTGAGGTGAAATGAACATTGTGCTATACAATGTGCAGTAACAAACCTGGTGAGTTCCACCACTAAATTAACTTTCATCCCACCTCAACTCACAAGCTATTCACTTCAACTCACCTGCTATTCACTTCAACTCACCTGCTATTCACTTCAACTCACATGCTATTCACTTCAACTCACCTGCTATTCACTTCAACTCACCTGCTATTCACTTCAACTCACATGCTATTCACTTCAACTCACCTGCTATTCACTTCAACTCACCTGCTATTTACTTCAACTCACATGCTATTCACCTCAACTCACCTGCTATTCACTTCATCTCACATGCTATTCACTTCAACTCACATGCTATTCTCTTCAACGCACCTGCTATTCACTTCAACTCACATGCTATTCACTTCAACTCACATGCTATTCACTTCAACTCACATGCTATTCACTTTAACTCACCTGCTATTCACTTCAACTCACCTACTATTCACTTCAACTCACAAGCTATTCTCTTCAACTCACCTGCTATTCACTTCAACTCACCTGCTACTCACTTCAACTCACCTGGTATTCACCTCCATTCACCTTTTAGTGAATAGCCCCATTTGCGTCACTATGAAGCATTCAGGCCGTTTCGATCTTGGACCAGCAACAACTCTCACTAGCGGCATTACACTTAACAATTATGTATGTCTAAACATTAACACAAGCTCTAGGACCTCTCTACTTTTTTTTTTCTGCAATGTCATTTAACATTGACCATTTTGGCTCTACCTCACCTCTACCTGGGACCCAGCCCGGGGGGATGTAGATGAAAAAACAAAAAAGCTTTTTGATGAACAGATGTATTATTTTATGGAGATCAGAGTATGATTTCAAATGTATTTATTTACAAATATGGAATCTTTCAGGTAGCTTTTTTTTCCCCATTTCTAGTGAAAAAATAAATAAATAATTTCATTGGTAAACCTCTAGAGGTCAGCAGTGAGCGATTAGGCTGTGTTCCCTGCTGGGCAGCTGACAGGTCTATGATTGTAAAAAAAAAAAAAAAAAAGAGTTGCTGGCATATGTGTAGAATTTTTATATTTCAGTCTAATCATTTTTTAAAACAAAACATCAAACAAACAGCTGAGGCCTCTATTCATTGTATATGGCAATCAGCATTATATGCACACAGCTTGTCAATTAGAATAATTAGATATTATCTAGTCTGTAATATGCATAGCAGATTAGCATTTTTTAAAATAAAATAAAATGTGCCATTTGCGTTAACTATTTGCACACGTTTTATTCAAAAATAAATTATACATCTTTTATATAATGATTTGGGGTAATTATTGCAGAAGCAAAAAGTGAAAACCTTCAATGGCCCCAGTATGGGGAATAAAATGGTGTGTGCTCTTACATGCCATTATTTCCATGCCATTATTTCCATGCCATTATTTCCATGCCATTATTTCCATGCCATTATTTCCATTCCATTATTTCCTCTAAACGGCAGCCTTGATGCTTCAGTGTGAATCATGGTTTTATATGTAATTACAAGAAGAAACTCTAACTAGGTACCCAAATGGGATTATACACTGATTAGCTATATCATTATGACCACCTGCCTAATATAATGTAAGTCCTCTTTGGCCACCAAAACAGCCCTGACCCGTCATTGCATGGACTCCACTAGATCTCTGAAGGTGTGCTGTGGTATGAGGCACCAAGACGTTAGCAGCAGATCCTTTGAGTCCTGTAAGTTGTGAGGTGGGGCCTACATAGAAACATAGAATGTGTCGACAGATAAGAACCATTCGGTCCATCTAGTCTGCCCAATTTTTTTTGAATACTTTTATTAGTCCCCCGTTCCCGGTCTAATAGCTAGGATAGCCTTGTGTCTATCCCACGCATGCTTAAAATCCTTGACTGTGTTTACCTCTACCACTTCTGCTGGCAGGCTATTCCATACATCCACTACCCTCTCAGTAAAGTAATACTTCCTGATATTACTTTTAAATCGTTGCCCCTCTAATTTAAGACTATGTCCTCTATGTACATGGATCGGACTTGTTTGTCCAGCACATCCCACAGAGGCTCGATTGGATTGGGATCTGGAAAATTTGGAGGCCAAGTCAACACCTTGAACTTGTTGTTGTGTTCCTCAAACCATTCCTGGACCATTTTTGCTTTGTGGCAGGGAGCATTATCCTGCTGAAGGAGGCCAATGCCATCAGGGAATACCGTTTCCATGAAAGGGTGTACATGGGCTACAACAGTGCTTAGGTAGGTGGTACGTGTCAAAGTAACATCCACATGAATGGCAGGACCCATGGTTTCCCAGCAGAACATTGTCCAAAGCCTCACACTGCCTCCACCGGCTTGCCACCAGTCAGTGGCCATAATGTTATGGCTGATCGGTGTACGTACACCTATGACATCACATGGGGCTTGGGATTCATGGAAGGGCATTGCGCTATAAGTCAGACTGCGATGTAACTTCCACTGTAGGTCAGAGGATAAACTGGCATGTACTATCAAAAGTACACGCCAGTACATCCCCATACTAGGGTCAACTATTAGAAGCACAAGTAAAATATAAAGTTTAGTGTTCCTTTAAATAAATTTGCTGTAATGAAAAGGGAGCAATATCTGTCTCATCAGTGTTTTCCACTACACTTCCTAAGTTCCTATCTGCTAAAAACTGCATATAACGTGAAGGGGCAGTTATATGTATACGTTATTTCTGTTACTACAGCAACATTCCCCCACTATCTCTCCTGCCTGTGTTATATTATAGCACACAAAAGTAAACCCGACCCGCTTTCCAAACTCATGAAACAGAGAGAGGTTGATTCCACAGTTATAACTAATGAAAGAACTTTCTCAGAGGGGAGTATGAAAACTGCTACTGTACTCCGGTTTACTGACGTCACTGAAAATAAAGAACCCTGTGAAATTATTTTCAATGCTGAACTAGAAAAACATGTACAGCGTACAGAATATAAGCTAGGTGGAACTGCCCCTTTAAAGTCCCAAACATTGTTAAACTTTTTTCTTGCGCGGCATTCAAAACACAATTCTAGCTGGAGAATACATTAACTGCTGCGCTTGTTGAAATCCCGTTGGATCACTTCATATATTATAAGGTTCTACTCAATAAAGAGAAAATTGCAGGGGATGGAGACAGGAATTTCAAACTTAAGGCCAAAGTAGTTGAGTTGAAAAAATGATCCCGTTCAGCTGCATTGGAGCAATTTTTCCAACTCGGCTACATTGGCCTAAAGTTTATAATTCCCTTCCTATTCCCTGCAGTTCTCTCTTTATTGAGTTGAACCTTGGATTTTTTTTTTTGAATGAGTGAGATTTCTTTGCTCCTGCTATAATCGTCTCTGGCAATCTGTTTACATTTGCTCGGCTTTTCCAACTCGGCTACATTGGCCTAAAGTTTATAATTCCCTTCCTATTCCCTGCAGTTCTCTCTTTATTGAGTTGAACCTTGGATTTTTTTTTTTGAATGAGTGAGATTTCTTTGCTCCTGCTATAATCGTCTCTGGCAATCTGTTTACATTTGCTCGTACAAAAAAAACTCATCATTTATTCCTGCGTTCCAGCATGAATGGTTATTTGATTTAAGTAGTTGAAGCCCCTATAATTAATGTGATAGATAAGTGATAAAAATATCTGCTTTCTAAGTAGAGGGGAGTGTGTGCAGTACTTATAAATAAAGAAAGTTGTTGCTCCAGGGGAGAAACAGATGTAGTTGCTTCAGCCTGCTTAATCATTAGCCGTCAGCGCTGTGTATTCCATGCTGTTCATCTTTTATTCACCCAAACCCCTGCCAACAGGAGAAAATGGAGACACATAATACAGTTTGCATTTTGAACAAACAATACCTTGTTTGTATTTCTGTTCTGCTGCATCATTACCTTTTTTCTGGTGTATTTACCTACAGACTAGGGCAGTGATGGCTAACCTTGGCACTGCAGATGTTTGGGAACTACATATCCTATCATTTCTATGTAATACATGTGGAATAAGCACATAAAGGTCAACACTAATCAGCAATGCTGGACTAAGATTAAAAAAAAAAAAACACCCTGAAAACAATTGTATACCTGCCCCATAGCATTGCATAATTGTACCAGCTCCATAGCATTGTATAATTGTACCTGCCCCATAGCATTGCACAATTTTATCAGCCCCATAGCATTGCATAATTGTACCAGCCCCATAGCATTGTATAATTGTACCAGCCCCATAATCAGCAATGCTGGACTAAGATTAAAAAAAACAAACACCCTGAAAACAATTGTATACCTGCCCCCATAGCATTGCATAATTGTACCAGCTCCATAGCATTGTATAATTGTACCTGCCCCATAGCATTGCACAATTTTACCAGCCCCATAGCATTGCATAATTGTACCAGCCCCATAGCATTGCATAATTGTACCAGCCCCATAGCATTGTATAATTGTATCAGCCCCATAGCATTGTATAATTGTACCAGCTCCATAGCATTGTATAATTGTACCTGCCCCATAGCATTGCACAATTTTATCAGCCCCATAGCATTGCATAATTGTACCAGCCCCATAGCATTGTATAATTGTACCAGCCCCATAATCAGCAATGCTGGACTAAGATTAAAAAAAACAAACACCCTGAAAACAATTGTATACCTGCCCCCATAGCATTGCATAATTGTACCAGCTCCATAGCATTGTATAATTGTACCTGCCCCATAGCATTGCACAATTTTACCAGCCCCATAGCATTGCATAATTGTACCAGCCCCATAGCATTGCATAATTGTACCAGCCCCATAGCATTGTATAATTGTATCAGCCCCATAGCATTGTATAATTGTACCAGCCCCATATCATTGTATAATTGTACCAGCTCCATAGCATTGTATAATTGTACCAGCTCCATAGCATTGTATAATTGTACCAGCCCCATAGCATTGTATAATTGCACCAGCTCCATAGCATTGTATAATTGTACCAGCTCCATAGCATTGTATAATTGTACCAGCCCCATAGCATTGCATAATTGTACCAGCCCCATAATATTGTATAATTGTTCCAGCTCCATAGCATTGTATAATTGTACCAGCCCCATAGCATTGGATAATTGTACCCGCTACATAGCTTTGTATAATTGTACCAGCTCCATAGCATTGTATAATTGTACCAGCCCCATAGCATTGCATAATTGTACCAGCCCCATAGCATTGTATAATTGTACCAGCTCCATAGCATTGTATAATTGTACCAGCCCCATAGCATTGTATAATTGTACCTGCCCCATAGCATTGCATAATTTTACCAGCCCCATAGCATTGCATAATTGTACCAGCCCCATAGCATTGTATAATTGTACCAGCCCCATAACATTGTATAATTGTACCAGCCCCATATCATTGTATAATCGTACCAGCTTCATAGCATTGTATAATTGTACCAGCTCCATAGCATTGTATAATTGTACCAGCTCCATAGCATTGTATAACTGTACCAGCTCCATAGCACTGTATAATTGTACCAGCCCCATAGCATTGTATAATTGTACCAGCTCCATAGCATTGTAAACATTTGTACCAGCTCCATAGCATTGTATAATTGTACCAGCCCCATAGCATTGCATAATTGTACCAGCCCCATAATATTGTATAATTGTTCCAGCTCCATAGCATTGTATAATTGTACCAGCCCCATAGAATTGGATAATTGTACCCGCTACATAGCTTTGTATAATTGTACCAGCTCCATAGCATTGTATAATTGTACCAGCCCCATAGCATTGCATAATTGTACAAGCCCCATAGCATTGTATAATTGTACCAGCTCCATAGCATTGTATAATTGTACCAGCCCCATAGCACTGTATAATTGTACCGGCCCCATAGCATTATATAATTGTACCAGCCCCATAGCATTGCATAATTCTACCAGCTCCATAGCATTGCGTAATTTTACCTGCCCCATAGCATTGCATAATTGTACCAGCCCCATAGCATTGTATAATTGTACTAGCCCCATAGCATTGTATAACTGTACCAGCCCCATTGCATTGTATAACTGTACCAGCCCCATTGCATTGTATAATTGTACCAGCCCCATAGCATTGTATAATTGTACCAGCTCCATAGCATTGCAAGCGTGTACCAACCCAATTGAATTGCATAATTGTACCAGCCCCATGGCTTTTGCTTTGATTTATAGATAAGGGACATGTGAAAGGACAAAAGAGGTTATATGCAAAGCACAAATTCTGGTGCAAGGTGGTAAAAGTGGAGCAATCAGCCAGCCCTATAACAGGAATCCTATGAAGGGATTTTCCAGTATCCAGTTAGGCCAGTCTGGTCTATTTAAACAGTCAACCAACAACAATATTGAAAATCTCAGTAACTTGTATATATTTAGTATTTAGTAATATTTTAGTTGATTTCACTCCTAAATATGGCTCAACCCTACCTTTTTGGTGTATGTCACTTGGGTCTGTTCACTAAAATTCAGGAATAGCTCGAGGAGGTTGACCTTGGAGGTGCCGAATTTGACTTAAGCCTCAAAATGAAAGTCAACCTCCAAAGTCAACCTCCCCAAGCGATTCTCAAATTCTAGTGAATAGACCCATATGATAACCACCACGCTGGTAAAAGAGGGCTGTTCCTGCCAGAATTGGTTGGTGTATACTTACTAAAATAGTGAACTACATGCCTCCGGGGGTGGAGTCTGGGGAGGGGATGGGCCACCGGGGGGCGAAGTCTGTGATGGGGGTGTCAGTGCTACCTCTCATGTGCGGTAACTCTTTTACCCACTTTAGATCTTGGCATCTGAAGCCAGGATCGCTACTGCGCATGTGCATAATGCTGCTACCAGAGGATGCGGACCAGGACAGTGGGGGACTGTCCCTTGCAAAGTTGGGAAGTATGGAACTGCACTCAGGAATTAATAGCAGACAGAGCAGGAGGGGGATTTTTTTCCCGCTCGGCACAGTTTTTAGTGAATAGATCCCAATGATTGTCGTCTGATTTGCTGTGGATCTTTCCTCAAGGTGTTTAATAACAGCTATAGCTTTTCTGTGGTTTAAGAGCACAGTATCTACAACTTACATTCAGACAGGAAAGGGAACTTGCCCAGGATCATAAAATGAGCATTCCGTTGAACTGAGATTAATAACTTCAAAAGCACATCTTGTGCAATGCCTAAGGAGCGGTATAATCTCTGATATAGTTTTTTTTTTATCTTAAATTGAAAACTTGTTCATCTTTTTTTTTTTTTTTGCTGAGATGCATTTAGATAAAAAATAAGAACATAATACAAACTTGATTTTTAAAAATATTTCTGCTGCCACACAGATCAATGCTTCAAGAAATGGAAGCCCTCCAGTCTTTCCTTTTGTAAATAATAAGAGGGTGAATGTATTTTGAATGGTGCACAGTGTGAGCCCCATTCTGCCTGTAATATCAAAGAGGCTAAAGTCTTCTTCTCACCCTAGATCAGCAGTTCCGAACCTGTGGCACACCGAGGCCTCAGCTGTGGCACGTGGCCAGGTTCAGCTCTCACCGCTTATCTGCTCCGTCGTCCGGGTGGTGCAGGCATCAGTGTAATAGACGGGCGCCGCCGGTCACCAGATTCTTCTCCAGATGATTGGCGCATGTGCGTTATGCAAAGAAGCTCTTAAGTCGGAAAGCAATTAACTGTTTGCGTTCCCGCTTGAACGCTTCTTCACATACCGCGCATGTGCCCGGTCACCTGGAGAAGAAGCTGGTGACCGGCGGTGCCCGTCTATTACACTGATGCCTGCACCTCCCGGATGATGGAGCAGATAAGTGGTGAGAGCTGAACCTGTATGTGTGTGTGTGTATACGTGTGGATGAGTGTGTGTGTGTGTGAGTATAAGTGTATGTATGTGAGTATAAGTGTGTGTGTGTGTGAGTATTTAGTGTATGTGTGTGTGAGTATAAGTGTATGTGTGTGTGTATGAGTTTGTGTGTGTGTATGAGTATGTGTGCGTCTGTATAAGTGTGCGTGTGGATAAGTGTGCAAGTGTATGAATGTGCATGAGTATGAGTGTGTGTGAGTACGTGTGTGTGTGTTTGTGGTGTTGGCACTTTGAGGTCTTTCGGGGAAATGCAGGCATCAGTGTAATAGACGGGTGGGGCCGGTCACCTGCTTCTTCTCCAGATGATTGGCGCAATTAACTGTTTGCGTTCCAGCTTGAACGCTTCTTCACATACCGCGCATGTGCCCAGTCATCTGGAGAAGAAGCTGGTGACCGGCGGTGCCCGTCTATTACACTTATGCCTGCACCTCCAGCAGATAAGCGGTTAGAACTGAACCTGTATGTGTGTTGTGTGTCAGTACAAGTGTGTGTGAGTATGAGTATTTGTGTGTGTGTGTGTGAGTATAAGTGTATGTATGTGAGTATTAGTGTGTTTGTGAGTATGAGTGTATGTGTGCGTGAGTATAAGTGTGAGTGTGTGTGTATGAGTATAGGTGTGTATGCATATACGTGTGTGTGTATAAGTGTGCATGTTTATGAGTGTGCATGTGTGTGTGTGTGTCTGTATGAGTATAAGTGTGTATAAGTGTGCGTGTGTATGCATGTTTATGAGTATAAGTGTGCATGTGTGTGTATGAGTATAAGTGTGTATGCTTATAAGTGTGTGTGTGCATGTGTGTATGTGTATGAGTTTGTGTGTGTGTGAGTATAAGTGTATGTATGTGAGTATTAGTGTGTTTGTGAGTATGAGTGTATGTGTGCGTGAGTATAAGTGTGAGTGTGTGTGTATGAGTATAAGTGTGTATGCATATACGTGTGTGTGTATAAGTGTGCATGTTTATGAGTGTGCATGTGTGTGTGTGTGTGTCTGTATGAGTATAAGTGTGTATAAGTGTGCGTGTGTATGCATGTATATGAGTATAAGTGTGCATGTGTGTGTATGAGTATAAGTGTGTATGCTTATAAGTGTGTGTGTGTGTGTGCATGTGTGTATGTGTATGAGTTTGTGTGTTTGTGCGTGCGTGTGTATGAGTATAAGTGTGCGTGTGTATAAGTGTGTGTGTGTGTATGAGTGTGCATGTATATAGGTATAAGTGTGCATGTGTGTGTATGAGTATATGTGTGTATGAGTATAAGTGTGCATGTGTATAAGTGTGCGTGTGCATGAGTGTGCGTGAGTATGAGTGTGCGTGAGTATGAGTGTGCGTGAGTATGTGTGTGCGTGAGTAAGAGTGTGCGTGAGTATGAGTGTGCGTGAGTATGTGTGTGCGTGTGTGCATATGAGTATAAGCGTGTGTGTATGTTGTGTTGACACTTTAAGGTCTTTTTAATTTGTGTCTTCCAAAAATTGGGCACTTAGGCCCAAAAACGTTCGCCATCACTGCCCTAGGTTGTAAGCTTGCGAGCAGGGTTCTCTACTTCACGTACCAGTCTGTTCTAGTTTGTCTAACTTAGTATGTTGCTCCCTTCTATGCTCTGTACCTAGCGCTAAGTAAATTGTTGGCGCTATATAAATAAATGTTAATGTAATTTAATTAAGAGGAAATATTTGGATCAAGTCCCTCTTTAAAGTGAGATCTGATAAAAAAAAAAGATTATGTAACAGTTTTTACCAGCAGAGTAATCTGACCAAGAATGAGAGTTTATTGCATGTTAATGCCTTGCGCTATGTGACTTAATACAGGATTACTGTACAGAGGCTACTGTGCTAAATACAAAGTAGCAGTGCTTACACATTGACTATATCATCTACTCTGGCAGAAGTCCTGCGAGTCCTGGTTCTTACTGTAATCCCTATCCGGCTATCTTTCATGTGCATGGTCTCTCTTCATTTTCAATCACGATAACAGCAAATTGGACCAGTGCCTTATTTATCTTACTTATTTCTCCATATTTCATGTTTTGCCCCACCTGTCCTTATGCAGTATACATGAAAACAGACAAACAACGATCCGGAGATTATTTATCCAAAGTTATCAGGATGCTCAGGGATGATATAAAAAGAGTCATGATTTAACCCATGCGCAAGCTCTTTCAGGCTGTATCCAGTCGTTTCAGTATAATTGTTGCTTTCCTTTCTTGATTATTTGTTCCGCTCTCTCCTGTCTCTTTATATCCCTCCCTGCCTTGTTGGCCACTGAGTGGCACCTTCCCAGGCTCGACCTTAGAGTGGCACCTACCCAGTTTTGCCCAAATGGCACCCGCCCAGTTTTGCCCCAGAGTGGCACCTGTCCAGTTTGGCCCCAGTGCTGCACCTGCCCAGTTGGCAACAGAGTGGCATCTGCCCCAGTGCGGCTCCTGCCTGTCCAGCTACAGTCCAGTCCCAGCCCTTTAGTGTTCAAGCGATGGGACATTAAACATCTCTCCTAAAACCCTGTTAAAAGGTTTTGCCTTCCATGCTTCTTTGTTTCTTTGTTCTTCCTGTTACCTGTTTATTGTTCGGTTCCATTCCGGGTTTTGTGTTGCTTTCTGTTTTGTTTCCTTGCTATAAAGGTGCCCCGTCTGTTTGTTCTGTTCAGTGGTTCAACTTCCTGTCTGTGCAATCCTGTTTCAGGTATGCTATGTGTCTGTGTAGTGTCAGCCTTGTAGATTCAGTTATTTGATTATAATAGACAGGGATTGTGCTAGGACTTGCCAGATTGTGAGGTACCTTGATGTGGTTGGCAAGCGTATCATAATTTGGCCAATTGGTGTAACCAAGTCCCTACTATTTACTATCATAGAGTTCCAGGCTAGTCCCTGTATCCCTGTTCTTTAGCCCCGGGCCTCTATATGTAGTCTTGTAGTTATATGAAGTCATATAGTTACTTATATTTAAGTTTTGTTATCATGCTCTTTTTCTGTGCCCTGTTTTGTTGGTTATACCTCTGCCCGGCTTATGTTTGCTTCGGCCCTGTTTCAGTCTCTCCTTGACCCTGCACTCTATTCTGTGCTGTTCTGTCTTTGTTTGGTTTCTGCCCTGCTCGCTTGTTGTCCGCAGACTGCAGCTTCCTGCTAATCCTGTCAGAGTTGTTTCATGCCTGCACCTGAATGTCTGCATGGTTTCTTTAGCTTCTAGATTTACTGCATACAGAGCCCTGGAATCTAGCTTCCGGGACAGTGCTGTTACCCTGCACCAGGCCCTGTGCCTCCACATCTGCAACATAATTCCTGAGTCCGGGCACTCAGGGTCTCATGCCACCTGGAACCCGTTCGTGACAAAAAGTCACTTTAACTCCATGTAGAAAAAAATTCATAAAATCACAGAATACCAAAAACAAAGACAGTGCAATCACGTACAACTAAGTCCACTGTGTCGGACCAAACACATCAGGTGACTGCACTATTTTCGTTTTTTGGTATCTTATGATTTTATTACCTTTTTCTACGTTATGTTTTATGAGCATCCTGATTACTTTGGATAAGTAATCTATGGATCCTATTTTGGCAGTTTTCTATTTTTTCAAATTGCAATCTGATCAGATCACTGAGAAGTGGCAAGCTGACGGAGGCAGTGTGAAGGTTTGGGAATGTTCTGCTGGGAAACCTTGGGTCCTGCCATTCATGTGGATGGAACTTTGACACGTGCCACTTATCTAAGCATTGTTGCAGACCATGTACACCCTTTCATGGTTTGAGGAACACAACAAAGAGTTCGATGTGTTGATGGGGCCTTTCCCAAATTTCAATTCAATCGAGCATCTGTGGGATGTGCTGGACAAACAAGTCCGATCCATGGAGGCCCCACCTCACAACTTAAAGGATCTGCTGATAATGTCTTGGTGCCAGATACCACAGCACACCTTCCGAGGTGTAGGGGAGTCCATGCAATGATGGGTCGGGGCTGTTTTGGTGTTTAAAGGTGACCTACACAATATTAGGCAGGTGGTCATAATGTTGTGGCTGTTCAGTGTGTTTGTACAGAGTACTTTTACAGTGAAGTTTTTGGATTGGAAGTTCACAGAGAACCATTGTGGTGAAACCTGGCAATGTGATAATTCTAAATTAGAATGTGTGGGTTACAAAGTGCACTATGTTCAGTGGGATGGATAGATAATTAGGAATAAATGTCTTCTAAATCATAGATTTGGATGAAGACCAAACAATATTTTTTGGGGGAAGAAATAAAAAAAAAATAGTAATGACTATAACTATCATGTTTTCTGTGTGTTGCTTTTTATAGTTTTCACTTTCCTGTTGTTGATGCATACATATTTTTTGTAACAGTTATTAAGGTTACATTTTTTTTTATTATTTATTCCTCTAAAAAGCGTTCTTTCTTAGTTCCTGTCTGAATTTGGTGTTGATTAAATGCTGAGATCACACACATAGAACCTTCTTATTCAGAAGTTCAACTAATTCCATACAATTTTCTAGCATTGTCTGATCTCTCAACCTGTGCAATTTTTGACCCTGTGGCCTCCATTCTATTTGTTCTCTTCATCTTGTTTTGTATTTATATTCACAAAAGGTTTGGTGCACGTCAACATAATATGACAAAAATCTTCATTTTCAAGCCTACGACCTAACCCTTTTTTAATGCATTCATAAATTGAATCCTTATAGAAATGGATGCACATTTTAAAATGCGCATGTTTGTATTCATCAAAGTGTCTCAAATGTTGACTTCACTTCCAGCGGACACATGTTTTACACGGGATCCTGTACAGGGCAGTAACCAGACTGGGTAGGTACCCCTCTGGGGCCAACTGAACAGGTACCGCTCTGGAACCAACTGGACAGAGGCCACTCTGGGGCCAGGCTTGGCAGGTTGACACTCTGTGTGGGTACCGCTCTGTGGCCTTGCAAAGGACAGAAATGAAACCAAAGAAACTGGACACAGGATGATCTACATTCAGGATAGGACTTGCAAAGGAGGCTCAAGCCCTGGGGGAGTGCTGTTAACCAGCACCAGGCAATGTGACTCCATTTCTGCAATGGGACTCCATCTATAGGCACTCTGGGTCCCATGTCATCTAAACCCTGTTACAGAGAGTCCCTAATCTTGATCACCACTGACTAAGCAATGTATAAAACCTCTGCTTCAAATGACTAACAAATGTTGGGTAAACTGTCTTCGGTGATGGTGTGTATCCTCGGTATCCTTGTGAGTAAGCATTTTTATTTATTTAATGATAATATTTAATAAAACTACACGAGGACACTGTGTCTTAGATTCAAAATATTACTGTCTATGATGGATACAAATACAAGAAACACTGAATGTCTTCTACCAATTGATCCAGACGAATCAATGGGAAAAAAAGATTCTTTTCACTGTGGTCTTCTCCAAAACATATATGGCAGGTGATAATGCTAGACTGATTAGACTTTTGAAGGGTTCTCAGTGTCAGAAACTGTCATGCAACATTAATAGAGTAATAGTAGAAGGATTGAGCTTTTAAGCAAAAAAAAAAAAGATATATTTCTTAATGAATTATTTAGTAATGAAAGGTCCACTTCAAGCAGAACGTTTGTTTTTCTGTTTTTGGTGGAGCAAACTGCATGTTCTAATGTTTGGATAGTGGGGCATAAGGTTAATGCTTTGGGCATTTCCATTCCCTTTCAGTGCCCCCCCCCTGTTTTTGCTGATGTCAAGAGGAGAGGGAGGGAGGAGGACTTACCGGATTCTAGGTAAGTATTTTAGCAGCAAAAAAATAATTTAAATAAAATAAGCAATATTTTTTTACGACAAAGTGTTAGCTTTAACATGAATTCATTATTTTACTATGGGGGGGCTATTGG
The DNA here is from genome assembly GCA_036172795.1 of Pelodytes ibericus. Taxonomy (NCBI): domain Eukaryota; kingdom Metazoa; phylum Chordata; class Amphibia; order Anura; family Pelodytidae; genus Pelodytes; species Pelodytes ibericus. The sequence continues at coordinate 278,365,122 of CM069857.1, forward strand.
AAAAATAATGATATAATTGGCTTGTGCCATAGATGAAGAGATCACGTCTTTTCCCACATCTCCAGCAAGTAATATGTGAAGTGAACATATGTAGAGGACACTTTGGGGGTTATTCACGTAAAGGTTGAAGTGAATAGGAGGTGAGTTAGAGTGAATAGCAGGTGAGTTGAAGTGAATAGGAGGTGAGTTAAAGTGAATAGGAGGTAAGATGAACATTTCATCACACCAATTAAGCTATTAATTGTGCAGGAACAAACATGATGAGTTCACTTAGTGGGGAAAATAATCATGTGTGTTCCTGCACGATGTATAGCTGAAGGTTGGGGTTCTGGTACCTCAGCCCTTAGGGTGGTACAAAGGATTGTGGCCTGTCCCCAGAGGGTGAGGCAGGCATTTCCCTATCCTGAACCTATATGGATGCAATAAATTCAAAACTAGGCTGAAATACAAACTAACAACAACAAGGCTACTCTCTGAGATGACTGTAGCTGCCTGTGACTCATCCAGCAGCAGCCATAACATGACCTACAATGGACTACAGAGCAAATAAAGTAGCTCACTAAGGAAAGGCATGGTAAACCAAACCCCAAATCCCTGAGGGAGCTATGTTTGGATTAAACTATAATACCTTTGGAACGGTGCACACTAGGAACACCATTTAAATGATTTTTCATTCAGGCATAAAGTGTTGGGTTCACTCTCTATGAAGTCTGGAGTTACTTACTACAGACTTCCTTCATCATTGGGAGAACAGGAAATGGAATGCACAATGTATAGAGCTACAGGAAGGGGAAATAACTTTTCTCTCTCCTGTAACTGAAGGTGATACAATGTTGCTTCTGGCAGGTGTAGGTTGCCATGGCAGCAATGTGCACCTGCATGAAGCAGTGTCGCATCACCTGTGGTTTGCGCGGTGCAACAATTGCTGCATCGTCATGGCAACATGCTCATTCACGAAACAACCTTGTATCACCTTCCACAGCCTGGGGGGAGAACAAAAAAAAAAACCTCACAAGACTCAATCATTATGACCCTATTGACTTTTTTTTTTTTTTAACATCAATCCCTAAATCCAATAAACCTCCTTTTGAAGATTGCCCATTTGAAGAAGTAGCATGGGATCTCTACAAAGTAGGCAAACTACTCCTAATCTGCCTTGATGATCTTGCAGTCATAAAAAATTATATAAATATATATATATATTTTTTTACAAGTATAATATTTTTATTTTCCACACAAAATCAAATAGGGTAGCCCCAGTACGTAATCGTATTGGTGCATTTAAATTACTTTTCCTGCGCTACAGTTATAAAGTGTACTTAAAAATTGCTTAACATCTGTTAGATTATTTATTTACAACAAAAGTGTCAAATTTTAATAATTTGATGGCATCGTACCCATTTTGAGCTAAAACCCCATATCCATATCGCTATAGCGCTAATCCCTCCCAGAATTCTGCTGGCTGAATTCCAAGAATCCCTTTCTAGCCGCGTGTCGGATATCCAGTCTAATGATACAGCACTAAATTGACCATGGCTTTCCCATTAAAATACAAAATCCTCATTCACACATTTGAGAGCCAGTGTAGGGGCAATGATAAAAAGTGATTCGTTTAGAATTGATCTATAATCAAGCCCTGTTTTAGTTTCTAGGAGAAATGGGCACTGGGAGGCATTGGGTTTCAGTTGGGAATTTGAAGCCATGCCTCACTGCTAAGTGGTTGCCTCTACAAAAATGCTTCATTAATACATAACCTGATCTGACTGAAATGATTATTAACCCCTTGTTAATTCACACAAGGTACAAGGGTTCAGATGGCAGTGTTCATAGTTATCGTTCTGGAAAGCAGACATTGCTGACTGAAAATTGCAATCCTAAATATAATCAATGAAACATGCCTTAAAGATCATTAACTCAATAATACTGAAGAAATGCTTCAAATATTTAAATACTGAAGGCAGGATGGACAATGCAGTTTGACTGCCGCACACATCTAGGTGGGAGTTGGAACAGGCAGCAGATATGTGCTTGCTTACAGTCATGGGTTAGATGCTGATACGGATATATAAGCATACCTCCCAACTGTCCCACTTTGAGCGGGACAGTCCCGATTTGGGAGCTATGTCCCGCTGTCCTGCCTCGCTCTACCTCTGTAGCGCTTTTTGGGACAGAGGTAGAGCTCAGTGGGACGGCAGGACTCAGGAACACAATCCCGCGGTCCTGTTCACATTGTCCTGTGTCCCAGACACCAGAGAATGCTTACTGCGCATGTGTAGCATTGTTCACATGCGCAGTAGCGATCCTGGCTTCAGATGCCAGGATCTAAAATGGGTGACAGTGTTACTGCACATGAGTGGCAGCACTGACACCCCCTCCTGTGACCCCGTGACCCCTGTGACTCTGCCCCCGGACTCCTGATTCGCCAGGGGGCAAAGTTGGGAGGTATGTACAAGTGCCCCAAATAGCTGCTTGATATTGTATGACTGTGTAATTCTTTATCCTGTAGGTTGTGTAGACACATCTGTCTGATAACACAATCTGATCTTTGGACTTCAATCAAGCTGTGCATCGTTCAAAAGTTATTTTCCCCTTGGTCTATGTGAAAGCAAAAACCAGGGGGCTGCCATTTGTCGGAGCAGCATTTTAAGGGCTGTAGAAATAGATGATCGAGCAACTGGTTCTCTTCATCACTGGTGTGTTGATACATCAGTCAAGCCTCTAGCTGGTGAGGAGATCAACATTGTTTTTCAATTACACAACAGCCTAGATGAATTGAGAATTCCCCAAAAAATCTCCTTATGGGCATCGTTCAAAAGGCATTTTGATCAGACAGAAGTGGGTTTCTGTCTGTTACAATGTTGTTGCCGGGGATGGGTTAGTCCCTCTTCAAGAGAATTACAATGGTGTACGTGAATGAAGAATTAATAAATAAGTTTTGTATTTAAATATTATTTTTAGTATTTTTATCTAAAAAAGGTCACCTAATTTTGCAGCTCTGTAGGGTAGGTACCAGTAGATCTCTTACTTTTCATTATTCCTAGGTATATTATAACAGAAATGTGAAATGGAAGTACACACGGACCGGAAGAAACACACACAAAAAAAAAAAGGAAGACGAAGAAGAAGAGGGGACAATTATATGGTCCAGTAAATGGAAAATCAAATAAAATTCGCTGCTTATTTTCTTTCATGAATAAAATATCATCATTATATTAACTTTCTGTTTTACTCAAGAAGAATATGTGCCCTGGGCATTTATGACGACAGTAAGCTTTTTATGATGAGTATTTCGTCAGTGTTTTTTTCATGGGTTCAATTTTAGATTGAGTACAGATTGATAAGGAAAATAAAACCTATAACCCTTTTCTCTTTTCAGATATAAAAACAAACAAAAAAAATGTATAAACATATAAACATGCAATGATGATGTTTTTTTTTTTTTTTGAGGAGTTTTGCCGTAAACTATATGGCTGAGGCTAAACTAACCTAACACAAAGCATTATTTCATAGCGGATGAGATTAAATTACATCAATAATGTTTATATAGCCCGTACAATATGCACAGGATTTAGTAATAAATGTAAAGGGGTGTTACAACCAAAATAAACTGAGACATAAGGCATATAGAACCCTATTCCCAAGCCTACGATTTAAAGTGAATGGGGCAGGTGCGCAAAATAATTAAAATAAAGTACGTCATCATGTCATCATGTGGTGGACATGTTGTTTAGAATCTTGGGTCGGGTATCTCCTTGCTCTGAAACAAAACGAAGAAAGATCTGCCGAAAGGTTCTAAACTATATGCTGGCCCGCTGATAGTGCTATGCAGAGCAACAGTGGGCTCAATGAGGTACTTTGTTTGCGTTCTATAAAATGTCTACACTGGAAGCAAATAAGCGGTCAAGTCATTTTTTGGGCCTATCATTGTCTTTTTAAGGGGTGAAAAGGATGTTCCTCCTTGAGCAGGTACGTTTTGATGGATTTTTTTTGTACAGATTGAGATGATAGGAAAGAGAAGTGAATGCCTGGGACACAGAGTGGTGCAAAAAAATAAAAAAAAAACACTTTGGACCTGGACAATGTATATGTCAACTTTTGAACTGGGTATACTGGACATCTGCATTGCTTTCTGTGAGAGGATTCTGTAATGTGTTTCTGGTGATTTTAGTTAGAAGCATATGGCACAGAATAAGCAGGTATGTGTGTGTGAAGAGGTGTGTCGGAATGAGCAGAAAGGCCACGGAGATCAGGGACAAAGGCATTTTTTAATGATGGCTGTCTAAATATGGCTTTTCAGCGGTCATTTGACTGCAACCTTAACACCACTCAGCAAAGCCTTTCATTTTGAACTACCACTACCACTAGTGTTCGGGTAAAACCTCTCTCTGAAAGCTCAGGCCTACATGCCAACAATTGTTCCCTTGTCCCATGCTTCCCAAGTATCCTCACATCCCTCTGTCCCTCTTTCCTTCAAAAGGAATACATCTCACCAGGCCTAAAGGCCTTACAAAATTTGATAAATCGCTCTCAAGTCACCATAAAGTCACCACAAAAAGTCCCCGCCCACAGCCAAACCTTCAACCTCTCCCCTCAAAACATAGGGGAGATCACTTCGAATCCACATACAATTATTGAAGCTAATTTCCTGCCACTCCTAGGGAAAAAAAAAAATAAGAACTTGCATGAATGGAGAATACTTGTTATTAAATCTTACATTCTGCCCAAGTGAACGTATATATTTAGGAAAAGCCCTTTGAATAACCCTAAAGCTGCATAATAGAATCTTAAAACCACTACCACTTCAAATAATAGTAAATAATATAAAAGAATCGTGACTTGTGTTTTTGGACTAGATGTGTCGTGTCTAAAAATAGGTGATTTATTGGTCGATGACAGAGATAAATCTTTCGAACAATTAGAGTTATTTTTCTAAGGTTTATAGATTGCCTTAAAGGGATTCTGCCAACAAAAAATGAAAAGGTTTTCAAGGGGCGGATTTATGTTCTTGTTTGATCAGTTCAATATCCTCTCTCTGTGTTGGAAGGCAAGAAAAAAAAGTTGTACACAACAAGCTAGTCCTGCCCACTATGATACATAGGAGCCAGTAAGAGAGCAGGGGTGTATCTTATGACATCGTCATGCAGGCTTTGGCCACAGTTGTAAAGTGAGACTGGCTGGAAGATTTTGGACGATGTTGCATCATGGGAAATATTCACAAAATGGAGCCAGAGATAAACACCTAATTTTATTTTTCCTTTTATATGCAATTAATTAAATCACATATAAAAAACAGTATATGATTTATATATGCGTTTGTTTTAAATAACCAATTTATCTAGTTACATCTTATGTAAGTGGTAGTGTCCCTTTACCTAAAGAGAAACACATTTTAAAGTAGGGTACTTGGTTCCTAGTCACCCAGCCACAATGTTTCCAGGAGAACCCAACAACTGTTGGAAATGTGTGTTACAGAAGTGAAGCTTTATGGTAATGTGACCTGACTAAAAACTTTTGGATTGAAGTACTTAAACAAAATAATGATTCATGTAATCTTGATTCCTAGTCCAGAAACAGCTGTCTGCTACACATGAAGATCCCTTACAAGGAAGCCTAGCGTTCGAGCAATTATTCTCCATGTATTGGTAGAGGCTACATTGAATATATGAAGAAAATGGAGATCCTCTAAACCAAAAATAGGCCACAAGCCGGTGCGTAGTGGATCCCAGACCAGTACTTAAGCTTCACCAAAACGTCTAACTTTTGATTGGTGGAGGAATGATGATCTTGCGACGCAATCTGTGTTCACCATCTGAAGCCGAGAAGCTCCCCAAGTACAGTGACGGTGTTTTCGATAGTGCCGCTGATATCTCTTCCAGTAACCCCTCTAGTATTTGGAAGCAGCCGGGGTGGCACCATTTACTTTAAGGATACAATTAAAAAATTGGCCTGATATGGTTCAAGTGAAGTTTGGGCTTGATGGGACAGACACATGGCGGTGAGTAATGTACATATCTTGGTGAGAGCGGCTTCTCAGCTATGGTCCAGCTGAAGACAAAATATAGGAACAGCATGGACATTAAACACAGTCTCAGAGTTGCTTTATCTACCATCAACCCCGACATTGAGACAAAAAGCACCCCTGGCTTTCCTATCCGCTCTAACTAGTTCAATGGGTTTTAATTTTATTGGGTTTTTAGCTCTATAGCACTATTCCATAAATGGATTAGTGGCATAAATTAGAAAGTTTTGAAAATTAAATTATTTTTGGGGTTAGACCGGTTGAGAACCCAAATTTAGGGAAATGGTGGAGGCTCAGATATTGTTTCCGAGTAAGATGGAGTGAAGCATCTGTAGTCATGATAACTTGAATGGCCGACATCATGACTGGTAGACTAACTGGATGTTACTAAATTAGACACTAAACTGGAGTTTAGTCTTCTCTTACTGCTTTGATCCCCTTCTCTCTCAGTGGCAATATTTATTTAAATTCTGTTTTTGTTTCTCTATGAAGATTGTATTCTTGAAATATTTATTGAGGTATTGTTATAACACATTTGGTCTTTTTTGATGTATTGTCCATATGTGGAATAATTGTTATAAAAATGTAAAAGACAAAATAATATTAAAAAAAAAAACATTTATTGCTAAGGAATGTCTTTTGGCTGTCCCGAGTATTACCTAATTATTTTTAAAATTGTATTCTAAAATTATTCCATGCAGCCACTACTCTTTCTGTACAATAATTCCCTAACATTTCTATTCCAACTTTTTGACACACACGACAAGGAAGCTAGTAAGAGGGTAATAGTTTCTGCCCGGTTTCATAGCATAAATACCATTCCTCTATTATAAATAAAATATAATACAATTCCACAGCTGTGAATATGTAATTGTGCCCTACCTGTTGTGAGGATTGTATGCTGGAAACTAGTAGAACAGCAACAATAGAAAAAGAAAAAAAATACAAATGCATAATGCAGTCAGTTGGTGGAGGAATGATGATCTTGCGACGCAATCTGTGTTCACCATCTGAAGCCGAGAAGCTCCCCAAGTACAGTGACGGTGTTTTCGATAGTGCCGCTGATATCTCTTCCAGTAACCCCTCTAGTATTTGGAAGCAGCCGGGGTGGCACCATTTACTTTAAGGATACAATTAAAAAATTGGCCTGATATGGTTCAAGTGAAGTTTGGGCTTGATGGGACAGACACATGGCGGTGAGTAATGTACATATCTTGGTGAGAGCGGCTTCTCAGCTATGGTCCAGCTGAAGACAAAATATAGGAACAGCATGGACATTAAACACAGTCTCAGAGTTGCTTTATCTACCATCAACCCCGACATTGAGACAAAAAGCACCCCTGGCTTTCCTATCCGCTCTAACTAGTTCAATGGGTTTTAATTTTATTGGGTTTTTAGCTCTATAGCACTATTCCATAAATGTATTTGTGGCATAAATTAGAATGTTTTGAAAATTTAATTATTTTTGGGGTTAGACCGGTTGAGAACCCAAATTTAGGGAAATGGTGGAGGCTCAGATATTGTTTCCGAGTAAGATGGAGTGAAGCATCTGTAGTCATGATAACTTGAATGGCCGACATCATGACTGGTAGACTAACTGGATGTTACTAAATTAGACACTAAACTGGAGTTTAGTCTTCTCTTACTGCTTTGATCCCCTTCTCTCTCAGTGGCAATATTTATTTAAATTCTGTTTTTGTTTCTCTATGAAGATTGTATTCTTGAAATATTTATTGAGGTATTGTTATAACACATTTGGTCTTTTTTGATGTATTGTCCGTATGTGGAATAATTGTTATAAAATAGAAAAGACAAAATAATATTAAAAAAAAACATGTATTGCTAAGGAATGTCTTTTGGCTGTCCCGAGTATTAACTAATTATTTTTAAAATTGTATTCTAAAATTATTCCATGCAGCCACTACTATTTCTGTACAATAATTCCTCACATTTCCATTCCAACTTTTTGACACACACGACAAGGAAGCTAGTAAGAGGGTAATAGTTTCTGCCCGGTTTCATAGCATAAATACCATTCCTCTATTATAAATAAAATATAATACAATTCCACAGCTGTGAATATGTAATTGTGCCCTACCTGTTGTGAGGATTGTATGCTGGAAACTAGTAGAACAGCAACAGTAGAAAAAAAAAAAATACAAATGCATAATGCAGTCATTATAACACAGAAAAACGTAATAAAAAAAAAGTTTTTTGACAAAAATAAAAACAATAATCTTAAAATAATGAAGCAAAACCAGGCAAATAAACAACCAAGTTTTATATTTATGTGCAAACCATGGACACTGCTAGATATTTATAGCAGACATCTGTTTAGTTTATACAGTTTCAATTTATAAGCACCATAGCACTGTTTGTCTCCGAATTTTATTTGTCCTATATCGGCTTCTCAGCTAATGTTAACCTTTTTTTCTTATAATAATTTGCTACATCACAAAGCCTCATGATGATGCTAAAATGAAACCTTTATTCATTTCACTACAATGATCATTCAAAAAGACATTAGTTTCGTGAAGCTTCAATTGATTTGTACCCACTGACAAATTAAAGGGATATTCGATTTTGGAAGCCAAGGAAAATGGTCACAGGAAGCTTGACCTTTTTAGGAAAATGCCACTCTGACACTGATGGAGTAGATTGTAGGCGCGAGGGGATCGGGAGAAAAATATGTTATAAAATAACATAATTATTTAACAGGTCAGATGGATGACAACTCCATCCATTTTTACAAGCGATTCCTGTTAATGGGGGAGTATATAGCGATGTATTTCCTGCTAGAATTTTGAAGCAGTACCTCCAGCTCCAGGTTACATGAGAGGGATCAAACACTGTTATAAAGTATGAGCAAAGCCATTTTTTTTTGCTGCCATTTTTGAACATACAGAAATATACAGGAGGCAGCCCCACATTTGAAGGTAATGTGAACAATACTTGAACTTTCTTTGGCTTTAAAGGACAAAACCAAAAAATGCCAAAAGTCTCATGCGTTTTGCGCCTCTGGTAGTACTCCAGAGCCAACTGGAGGAGCGAAACGCGTGAGACTTTTGTACCAAAAAAAAGCTGCCCCTTTAAGCAAAAAACCCCCCCTTGCTTTCCAGCAGAGACGGTGGCTGGGGAGATAGGAAGATGCACGGGGAGCTGAACAGGCAGCACTGAGAAACCTGTTCAGCTCCCCATGCAGTGTGATGGGGAAGTGTTTGACAGGTCACGTGACCGGTGCTCTGATGTTAGACATGCGCTGGGTCACGTGACCTCTCTGCACACAACACGGGGGAACCGAACAGGCAGCATGGTAGGACATCTGCCTGCCACTAGCCACCAGAGGCGGCTCTCTAATTAGGCGAGTTAGGCAGCCGCCTAAAGCCTCGCACTCACGGGGGCCTCGCGGCTGCCTAACTCACCTTATTACCTTTGATGTATCAGGGAGCTTAACACTGCCGTTAAGCTCCCTGTTACACTAACCTGGGACGTTTCCTCCGTGCATCTTCTCTCTTGCACGGAGGAAGGAAGTTCCGATCGCGTTTTTTTTTTTTTTTAAACTTTATTGAACCCGCGCAGCTTCAATAAAGTTTAAAAAAAAAAAAAAAAAACGCGACCGGAACTTCCTTCCTCCGTGCAGGAGAGAAGATGCACGGAGGAAACAACGGAGAGCAGCATGGAGGTAAGTACTAGGGAAGGGGGAGGAGGGTGGTACAAACGAGCAAAGACTGGCATAATGAGGGGCTAAATATTGGCACAGTGTGGGGCAAAATCCTGGCATAATGAGGTGAGGGGCAAAATCCTGGCATAGTGAGAGGCAATATCCTGGCATACAGTGGCAAAATCCTGGCATATTGAGAGGCAAATCTGGCATAATGAGGGGCAAAATCCTGGCACAGAGTGGCAAAATCCTGGCATAGTGAGAGGATAAATCCTGGCATTGTGAGGGGCAAAATAGTGGCATTATGAGGGGCAATATCCTGGCATACAGTGGCAAAATCCTGGCATAGTGAGAGGCTAAATCCTGGCATTGTGAGGGGCAAAATAGTGGCATTATGAGGGGCAATATCCTGGCATACAGTGGCAAAATCCTGGCATATTGAGAGGCAAAATTCTGGCATTGTGAGGGGCAAAATTGTGGCAAAATGAGGGGCAAAATTGTGGCACAGAGTGGCAAAATCCTGGCATATTGAGGGGCAAAATTCTTGCATATTGAGGGGCAAAATCCTGGCATAGAGTGGCAAAATCCTGGCAAATTGAGGGGCAAGATCCTGGCATAGAGTGGCAAAATCCTGGCAAATTGTGGGGCACAATCCTGGCATAGAGTGGAAAAATCCTGGCATATTGAGGGGCAAAATCCTGGCAGATTGAGTGGCACAATCCTGGCATATTGAGGGGCAAAATCCTGGCATATTGAATGGCTTAATCCTGGCATATTAAATGGCTAAATCCTGGCATATTGAGTGGCAAAATTCTGGCATTTTGAATGGCTAAATCACAGTGCATCCGGTGCTGTGAGGAAGAACAAAGTGCCAATCTTCTAGCAGAACGTGGTCTGTGAGACCACTTTCAACATTGAGCACCTTTCCTTCTGGCTGAGTGTTTCTCTTAGTGTGTGATTGTGTGCTTTCTGAGTGTGTCTGTGAGTGCTGGCTGAGTGTGATTGTGTGCTGACTGAGTGTGTCTGTGAGTCAGTGTGTGCTCACTGAGTGTGTCTATGAATGACTGTGTGATATGTGTTAGTGTTCACATTTAGGACACAGCAATAACAATGTGAGTTAGTCAGCCGCACACAATTTTATCTATACCAAATGTTTATAGATGTTTGTAGAATAATTATGAGACAAATAAAATTCTAGGAGCTGTTCATTTCTAGAAGCTGGGATTTGAGTCTGATCTTGAAATATGCTATTTCTACAGTTCATTTTTATTATCACTTGCATATATTTTATTTAATAATGTGTGTCCGTGAGGGCCTCATGTTCGACTTTCGCCTAAGGCCTCACAAAGTCTAGAGCCGCCACTGCTAGCCACCAGGGACAAATGGGATGGGGGGGATGGGGGCATGTATTAAGGGTGATGGGGGCATGTATGGGGGGGATGGGGGCATGTAATGGGGGTAATGGAGGCATGTAATGGGGGTTATGGGGGCATGTAATTGGGATTATGGGGGCATGTAATGGGTGATGGAGGCATGTAATGGAGGTGATTGGGCATTTAATGTGTGTGCATGTGGGTGATGGGGCATGTAATGGGTGTGATGGAGCATGTCCTGGGTGTGCAACGTGGGTTATGGGTCATGTCCTGGGTGGGCAGGGGGGGGGGGGGGGTGCTCAAATTTTGTCTGCCTAGGGCAGCACAACACCAAGATACACCACTGCCTACAGACTTTACCAACATGGATACAGTAGCCTAAACAAAGGTGTACTGCTGTATGCTTGGAATCCTTCAGATGTAGACAGCAGGTGGAGTTAACATAAGATCTATTTAGGTGACAATGATTTAGAATGATATTTAGAGGGCACAACACAAACAGACAGATATCAAGTGTCTGAAGCTTACTTCTTCTCATGTATGTCCAGTAGACATATAGGACAATAGATATGTAATGTATGTATGGCATTACAGTATCATTTAAATCCGATAGAAAGGAAAATAAATTCATGTTATGGCTGACAAGTTAAACTTTGATCTACAAAAAAACCCTATACATTATTGGCTGAGGTGGAAAGGTAGGCAGGTTGGAGTATTTTTGAAATTCAATGTTGGTTAGTTAGACAAAATAAGTCATGGGATTTTGCAGTTTCCTCAAACCAAAAATGAATGATTTAAAAAAAAAAAAAACATAAATATTGGAGAGTCTAGCTGTGCATTGTACCTCTTGCCACCATTTTGAATTCCATTACCTGACAAGTAATCCTCTTTAGAACGTTCTATTATTTTCCACTCAAGATAATATAATGTTGTTCCTTTTTTTTTTTTACAGGTAACAGAATCCAGCTTATGTTATTTTAGGTAAATTAAACTGATTATTACATACTTCCATATAAGGATATAATTGCCTAAAGCCCACAGGATTGTGTCTGAATGACAGAGTGAGTAATTATCTCTTCTCTGTTCAGAAAAAAATATTGTTAGTTCTGGTCAGTTAGGAATTCCGGAATAAAGTCATTAAAAATACCTGTCTAAATCATTTCTGACATTTGTAAAAAAAATATTGCAAAAAAACCCAATTTGGTTAAAAAGTCAGCATATTTGTCTTTCTCTTAATATTTGAAATACCTTAATACGCTTTCTATGTTGTTCAAAACATGACCCACCTACAGCGTCCAATTAATGATTAAGGAAGGATTGCTTTGTGTAGAGTAAAGGTAAAGAAAACAGAGCTGGTGGAAACCTTACACTTGTGCATTCCAAGAACATGAAACATCAAGTGCAATAAAGAGAGAGGCTGATTCCACAGTATGAACTAATGGCAACACTTTCTTACAGGGTAACAAGGAAACTGCAGCAGGAGGAGTCAAGTCCATTATAATTCTGTGTACTCTCTTTCTTTCTCACTGATGTGAAATAATAAAGAATAATGCACTCTCTCCAAAATATTTAGTTATGTGGCAACTTCCTCGTGCATCTCTTAAGATTATGGATTTTTAGGAAGGTATACATTTTTTTAAATTATTTTGATGCTAATCACCAGTATTTTTTCTCTGCTTTATTTTTTGTCAACTCACACCCAGACGAAAAAACATCTATGGGGCTGACATGTTGTCTTGGGTGATGCTCGCATAAGTAAATTAGTTTGCTTAAATATTTTGCAGAGTGCATGTTTTTCAGATATTGTTTTTTTGTGTGGACCACCCTACAGAACAGTAAATCCCTGCAATGGAGAAAGAAACCCGGGCTCCTGTGGCCGGCAAGATAAAATGGGGAGTATTACCTGGCCTCTGTGAACTTTAAGGTGCATCAGCCGACGTCAGCTCGCCAACAATTGCAAACACGAAATAGAAAAATCATAAAGGAAGAATTGCTGGCACTAAATTCATAAAGTGAATGAACACTTAACGCGTTTCGAGTCTACTGACTCTAAATAATAAGTGACTTACGATTTAGTCAGTATACGCGAAACGCGTCAAGTCATGATTAAAACACTTATGTTCACTTTATGAACTGGAGTGCCAGCGATTCTTCCTTTTACATTTTTCTATTGAGCGATCACCCTGCAGGCCTATCCCCATTGAGAGCCCCTATCCTATTTTGGGGATTTGTATTGGATAATTCTTCATGCGTTAAAGGCGTGCAGAACCGTAGCCCATTGTAAAATCTCTTTGATGTCATTTAATTGAGAGGGTCCGGTTAACTTATTTTCACTGTAAAGGCAGAGGAAAATGTAAATATGTTTTAAGGTAAAAACAAGATTATTTAGAAACATAGAAACAAAGAATGTGTCGGCAGATAAGAACAATTCGGTCCATCTAGTCTGCCCAATTTTCTCAATACCTTTATTAGTCCCCAGCTCCCGGTCTGATATCTAGATTAGCCTTGTGTCTATCCCACGTATGCTTAAAGTCCTTCACTGTGTTTACCTCTACCACTTCCGCTGGAAGGCTATTCCATACATCCACTACCCTCTCAGTAAAGTAATACTTCCTGATATTACTTTTAAATCGTTGCCCCTCTAATTTAAGACTATGTCCTCTAGTTGTGGTAGTTTTTCTTCCTTTAAATATATACTCTCTTCCTTTACTGTGTTGCTTCCCTTGATGTATGTAAATGTTTCTATCATATCCCCCCTGTTACGTCTTTCCTCCAAGCTATACATGTTTAACAAACACCAAAACACGTGCAATAAACAGAATATAAAAGGTCAATTTCATGTATGGTAATTACTGAAAATGTCTTTTTATATTTGTACCATTGTTGGTTTCCGAAAGGTGATGATTAGACCTAGGATTGTTGCATACTAACAAGGGGGGATTATACCTTAGAAAGAATTTGATAGTTAATTCATTAACCCCTTAGTGACCGAGTGCTATGCTGCATTTGATGTGCCTTGAAGACCAGAATTCCATTATTTTTGTCATATGTTTACTGAACTGTGAATTTCTTTCCTTGTGTTCAGTCCACCCATACAAATTATATATCATTTTTTAAAGGACGGATAGGGCTTTAATTTGATACTATTATTTTCATCATATGATATAATTTACTATATGATATTAATTTACTATTAAAAAAATATAAAATATGATGAAAATATGCCATAAAAAAACACTTCTTCTAACTTTGACCTGATTTTTTATGTGTGTTAACGCGCATACGATCACATTCGCGGTGATCGTATGCGCGCGCGGGGGAGGGGGGGGGGGAAGAATGCTGAAGGCATCCGAAGCAGCCTCTGGGAATAGCTACAGGCATGTAGTGTTGCGCTAAGAATGGCAACACTACATGTAAACGGAAGACGGATATATCCGTCCTCCATGCTTTTCAGGACGTATATATACGTCCACATGTGTTAAGGGGTTAAACAGTATACCGATAGCTCAGCTATTTTGTACTGCATGTTGTAACTCTCCAGAATGCAGCTGGAGAGGTGACATGTTCCACAACTCCCTTTTAGTAAATACCTCCCTTTGTGTGTGAATACACCCCAGGTAAACAATTAAAAGAACGTTAAACGCTTAGCGCGTTTGTAGTGAGTATGTACATTTAACCAACACAAGTTAGTCAAATTGTCTATTCCAAGAATACTTTTCACTAGAGATCAGATTTAAATACATAAGGATAACTCCGCTAACTCCACTGCAAAATAAATACCAATATGCACAGCTTTATATGGCAGATGCAAAGGCAACAGTTATAATACAGTACCTACTGATGAAGCAGTGAAACGCGTAGAGAAATTACACCACTGTTGCTGGATAATCAACTGTGAAGTGTCTCTCCTTTTGACAATCATTTGGGTGGTGAAACTGCGCCACTGGAGTTTTATTCTAATCTTTCAGAGATGTGGAATTAAATGTGTTTTACACCTGACGAGCCTGCTTGATTGAAGAATATTGTGAGTGTGTATATAGAATCCCACACATTGATTTTGTTATATTCAGTGTTGCACTTAGGGCTGGATTAAGACATTGTAGGCCCCTAGGCTAAAGGTACTGTGAGACCCCCATTAATACATTTCTTGACAAATGTTGCAGTGTTCCAGCACTTGCACTCACAGAATTTACCCCAGGACTTACCCCAGCATCCTTTACCCCTTCGTGACCGATGACGGTCCTGGATCGTCATACAGGTCCGATCGCGGTATGCCAGTGTGCGCTAACAAAGATATACCAAGACACTTCAGCCATGTCGGTTGAGGACCCCCCGGAAACATCCGGGCACTGTGACAGCCAATCACAGCGCCTGGATGAGTAATAGCTGTCAAAGCAGGTGCCTGCTTTGACAGCTATAGTCTCTCCCTGCTCCACGGTGACAACCAGCCCCCCCCCCCCCAAAGGATTTTTTTAATTAAAAAAAAAACATTTTTTTTCTATTGTGCTAATCCTAACTTAGGTTAGAGTTCATCAAAACCCTAATCCTAGAGTTAGAATTAGGTTTTGTACTAACCCTAACGATAGGGTTAAGGTTAGAGTTAAACAAAAATAAAAAAATGTAAAAAAATTAAAAATTAAATAAAAATTAAAAAATGTCAAATAAAAATAATAAATTGTATAAAAATAAGAAGTTATTCCGTAGAGGACCAATGACATGTTATGTCTGTCTGTGGTCCTCTAGGGATCTTTTATTTTTTTTTAAAAAAGACTGCCCCAGCAGTAGATAGGGGCCCGCAGCAGCTGGATATATGATCCATGCAGCCACAGGATAGCAAGGATAGCAAAAATCGGTGATTCCTACTATAGACTACATTTCCTATACGGCTACAGTAGCTTTTGGCTGGCTGAGCATGATAGGACATGTAGTCACAAGCATTACATAATAAATACACGTTTTAAAGCTGCAATAACTGTATCCTAAATGTTTCCCTGTACCTGCCACATAACCCTAGCAAACCTATACATGTGGGGTACCGCTATACTCAGGGGAAGTTGCTGAACATATATTGGGTTTTTTTTGGCAATAAAATAGAAGAGCCCCTTTAAATTCATACCTAAGTTTCAAAGTGTGTGGAAATAAAACACACACAAAATTACTACGCCAAAACTTGTCAAAGATTGGTGGTAAAATGACAGAATGAAAAGTGTCAAATTACCCCAAGTTGAATGCCCTGGGATGTCTACTTTATAAAAATGTGTACATGTGGGGGGTTATTCAGCGATTCATATCCGAGATCGGTGTTACAGTGTCACTAACGCTAATTTTTTGATGTATGGTTTTGAAACAGCTAAATGCTACTTGTATTTATTAACCTAAAACATGCCAAAAAAAAGCAAAAAAACATATAAACATTGGGTATTTATGAACTCAGGACCTATAGTCGAATCTATTTAGCAGGTTTTTTCATTAGCTTTTGGAGCTTAGTAAAAGAATTTACAAAGAAAAGTCAGGAAAAGTGTTTATTTGTTTTAATTTTAACCATATTTTAATATTTTTTTCACAATACAATAAATGAGATGAACAAAAATATGTCATGAAAAGAAAGCCCTTCTTGTCCTGAAAAAAACAATATATAATATGTGTGGGTACAGCAACCGACAAAGAAGAAAATTAAAGCTAAACACAAACACCTCAGAAGTGTTAAAACAGCCTTGGTCACTAACGCACAACATTCCAAAAACAGTCTGGTCATGAAGGGGTTAAAGAGGAAAGCCCCCCTGCTGGCCAAGGCCCCTGGGCTGCAGTCCACAAAGCCCATGCCTGAAGCCAGCCCCGGTTGCACTCTGTTGTTATCTTATCTTCACATGTATGTACGTCCAAAACGTTTAATTTTTGTTTTAAAAGGCTTCACTCTATAATATCAGGCCTTTCCTTAAATAGATTGGAAAATGTTATAAAAACCGTCTATATTTTTGTTATATAACAATAGTCCTATGATAGAGCCTGTCGCAAAAAGATGTCAGAACTACTAAAGTTCTGTACAAGGGACAAATAGTAGAACAAACACTGAAACTTCACAACAGCATGAACTAAATTGTGTTTGCTGAGGAGATGCTATAGACTTGTACGTTATAATACAAGCCAATGTTTAGTTCCTATTGATCAGGTTTCCTTTTATATGAGCTTTATTTATTATAAATTATGTAACCATAAATCGTTCCTAAAATACATTTTGAATGGTTTTTTTTCCATTTTTTATTTTTTGCAATATTCATGTTTAGCACGACAATTAACCAGCTGTGTAGCCACGAACCAAGAATACAAAGACTGTTTAAAGTAGATTTGTATCTACATATTCTGTGTACAAGCTGCTTCTCATCCCTGCCTCTGAAATACTTAACTATTACATAAAAAAAAAACATTGTTCCAGCTTTAATTTGGATATACTTGGGCATTCAGGCAATGAATCTGGCCAGAATAAAAAGCTAGACTGCCGGCACATTAGGTGCTAATAAGCCAAAAAAATAAATATTTGGCTGTCAGATCGTTTGAACCAAAAAAAAAAAACACTGCACAGCTGGTATACTAATCATTTGTTACAATGTTACAATTAAGCTTTTTTTTTTTCAACCAGAAGAAAAATCATTGTTTTCCACTCCTTTTAATCTTACAACTGTAAAATACATCAGTCCAAAAATGCATATTTTGAAAATGTAAACTTTCTAAAGGAAAAACTTCCATGGAAAGTCGATTCAGATATATTCAGGGACTTTAACACATTATTAATACTGCGAATAAAGAGCAACATTTCCAAGCTTGGGCTCCCAGGATCCCTAGGGTTCCGCAAGAGACTGGTTGGGGTTCCCCCGGAATCTGCCTAAGATCCAAGTCCCCCACAGAGCTGCAGGGGACCCAGATCCACCTCGCAGGGAGCCGGTGCACAGACACCCTCCTACACTGCCTGACACTTCCATCGGGCCTTCTATGATGGAACACTGGGGTCACGTCCGTTCCGTCTCAGCAGTCCCGGAGGAAGTGTTGGGCAGCATTGGAGGATGTCTGTGCACATCGAGAAGCACATTGGCAAGTCAGGGAATGCATTGGTAAGTCTGAGGGACAGATTGGAATGTCTGGGGTGAAAAATGACAAGTTTAGGGGGGCCGGTTGGCAAGTTTGATGGTCATATTGGAAAGTTTGGGAATTCATTGGTAAGTCTGGGGATGTATTGGCAAGTCTTGGGGATGCATTGGCGAGTCTGGGGGCACATTTAAAAGTCTTGGGGACATCGGCAAATGGGGGGTGCATTGGCAAGTCTGAGAGCAGATTAGCAATTCTGAGGGACATAATGACAAGCCTCTGGGCTGCTTGCCAAATGTGGGGTGCAGATTGTCAAGTCTGGGGGAAGATTGTCAAGTCTGTGGGATGCGTCGTCAAGTCTTTGCAGACTGGCAAAAAAAAGTACATAAAAAAATGCATTTTTTTATTCATCATTTGTATTAAATATGAAAAAATTGATTACAAGTTCATGCTATAAGAAAAAAAAAATTCCTTTTGAATTTGAAGAACAATATCAATAAAGATATACAATCATTTATATGCAGGCGCTCCCCGAGACATCAGTGAGAATCAGATAAAAGGAATCACACAGGATGATACAAGGCCATTTATACATCTACATCTAAATCTTTTATGTATGGAATGTTTATAACTAGTGTTGAGCGAACCCGAACCGCACTGTTCGGGTTCATACCGAACTTTACGGTTTTTGGACCCCGGACCCGAACAACGACACTGTATGTCCGTGTTGGAGTTCGGGGTTCGGCGATTACATTATATGTAATGTTATTGGCTTTCTATAAACCGAACTAGAGTCCCCATTCATAAGAATTTCTTATGAATGGGGACTCTAGTTCGGTTTATAGAAAGCTAATAGTATTACATGTATTCCATAAGCCGAAAGTCTATAAACCGAAAGACATTCTGTTTATAGACTTTCGGTTTATAGAATAGCAATAGCATTACATGTATTCTATAAAACGAAAGTCTATAAACTGAATGTCTTTTGGTTTATAGACTTTCGGTTTATGGAATACATCTAATGCTATTGCTATTCTATAAACCGAAATAGAGTCCCCATTCATAAGAATAGGTCAATTGACCTATTCGTATGAATGGGGACACTCACCCACATTTTACTTCATTTTGCAGCCCTCTAGCCCTTTCCAGGACTTTTTTAGAGGCATTTTAGTGGCCAAAAGTTCGGGTCCCCATTGACTTCAAAGGGGTTCGGGGTCAAGTTCGACCCCGAACCTGGACTTTTTTCCGAAGTTCGGCCGAACCCACCAAACCCGAACATCCAGGTGTCCGCTCAACTCTATTTATAACATACCACCCAATTGTCCCTATGTAGGAGTTACTGCGCCTATTTTGCCCCAAAACCTCTCTGTCCCCCTTTACTCCTCAATTGTCCCTCTTTCCTGGGAGCTCAGAATGTTTGGCTTGTATAAGTGTATCACAGAGCTCCACAGCAACAACACTAACCCTTTTGTTCATTTAAGCTGTGTTTTTATATTCATTTGTGTCAATAACATACTCCGTTGCATTTAAATGCCTTATCCAAATTACGTAAATAGATACTAATTGGCCATAGAGTTGCAGCAAATGTTCCAATAGAGCCCCACCCACAGCCACAACTTTAGCCACGCCCACACGCCCTTCTTTGGACATTTGAAATGTCGGGAGGTATGTTATAATATTATAGATGCATTGTTTTTTTTAAAGGAACAGTGTAAAGAAAAATTTAAATCAGAAAGTTGTTAAAAAAAAAAATACAATAAAAATAAAACAGATATAAGCAGTACATTTCCCCATATTTGAACATGCTGCAACATTGCTTCTCATAGAACTGTGCACTACGCTGACACCAAATATAGAATAATACATTTACACGCCAGAGAGCATGTTTGTTCTACTTTCTCAGTTTTTCTCCTGACAAATAGTGACTTTGTCCTGATTCCATATTGTCACGAAGGGCATAGTTTGTTTATTTATTTATACATATATATACACTTTTTTTTTCACATAACATCTACTTTATGTTTTCTTACTAACAATCTTTAGGATTTCATGTATTATAATTTTAGCTTCCTTTAGAGTTTTTTATTTTTTTTTGAGGAAATAAGTATTACCCAGCTGCTGGTCAGAGGATAGGCTGGTATATATATCAACAAAAGTTAGGACTGCCACCATTTTCCCCCCTCAACTCTCCCTACTGTCTTGAGATTGGAAATACCGTACGTCTTCTAGGTATTACTATGGCAACAGTCCAGTCTATCTCCCCAAGTACTCCTTGTTGGCTGTCACTGAATTCTGAAGCCCCGATGATATTATTTAAGTAAAACTACAGGTCAACTGTGAATTGTTTTAACCCATTCAGGCCCAGTGATTTCAATATGAAACCATGTTTTTCAATGTGATTTTGAATGCCCTTTTTGAATTCATGTCCTTTTGATTTCATGGGCCTCAATTCAAGTTAAAAATAACTGCATTTCCGATATATTAGAAATATTTTAATAGTAGAAAAGATAAGCTAGATGGCGCTCCCCATGTTACACCTAATTTTAGTTGTCCCCTTGTCAGCAGTGGTGTCTCTTGGTTTTGTGCTGCCCTAGGCAGACAAAATTTGGGCATCCCTCCTACCCATGTTGCACACCCACGACATGACTCATAACCCAACTTACACACCCAGGACATGCCCCATCACTCACATGCACACACATTAAATGCCCCATCACTCCATTACATACACATTACATGCCCTTATAACATGTCCCCATCCCATGCCTCCATCACCCCATCATATGCCCCCAACACAGGGCCGCTTTAGTGGGCCCTGGGCAAAGTTTTTAGCAGTGGACCCAATTTTTCTAAATTCGTATTGCAAGAAACAATGTTTACATGTGACAATGTAAATGTAAACTTTTTAATATTAAATGCAACTATTTTAATATCACATTAATCTATTTGTATATGTAATAAAAATGCACCCACATAGCACTTGCCATGCACGTATATTGCACCCACCGCACTTAGCTTGCACTCATATTGCACCCACACAATTTGGCATGCCACAGTGTCACAGAACGTACAACAGTGTCACTTTGTCCCACAGTACTTCCCCTGCAGAACAAGCCGCAGTGTCACTTTCCCCCATAGTACATGTTACATAGTAAATGTTATTCTCCCCCCCCCCCCCCAGAACATGCCATAGCATCACTTTGCCAATTAAAATAAGCCACTGTCAGGTACCAATTAACATGCCACAGTCACTTTGTCATTAACATGTGCAACAGTCAGTTTGCCTATTAAAATATGCCACATTTTGTCCATTAAATATGCAGCAGCTTGCCCATTAATATGCCAGTGTATTTTTGCCATAATATGCCATATCCATCTTGCCATTAATATGCCAGTATTATTGTACCCTTAATATACCACAGCCAATTTGCCCATCATTATGTCATTATAACTTTTTCCATTAATATGCTAGTATTATTTTTTCCATTAATATGCAACAGCCAATTTCCCCAATAATATATCAGTATTATTTTGCCATTAACAAGCCCCAGCCAATTTGCCTAGTAATATTCCAGTATTATTTTGCCATTATTATGCCCAGCAAATTTTCACAATAATATGCCAGTATTATTTGCCATTAATAAGCCCCAGGCAATTTGCACAATAATATGCCAGTATTATTTGACATTAATATGCCCCAGCCAATTTAGCCAATACATTTCCCTATCACTCAGGACTTACCTTTTTCCCCGGTGGCTAGTGGCAGGCATCACGGTGTCCTCCATTCTGCCTGTTTGGCTCCCCCACGGTTTGTGCAGAGAGGTCACGTGACCCGCCTCGTGTCTGACAGCCGAGCGCCGGACACGTGACTTGTCGCACTTATCGGTCACACTGCATGGGGAGCCGAAAAGGCAGCATGGAGGTGTCTCTGCCTGCTCGGCTCCCCGTGAAGCCCGCTTGTAGGCACAGCGATGGTGAAGGGAGATCTTTTGATCTCCCCAGCCACTGTCTCTGCCGGCAAGCAAGGTTTAAAAAAAAAAAAATATTTTCTGTGTTTTGTGCTGACCTTTAAAGGCATAGAAGGCAAGTTCCGCCCTTGTTGCCTTGTGCTAAATACAGCGCTGCTTGTCAGTTCACCAAAATTTGAATATACACCACTGTGCACTTCCGCTTTAATTTGATCAGAAAGCACACTATTATTAGTAAGATTCACACTGATATGAGTTATTTGTGGGTTCTTGTATTTCAGCTTTCAAACAAATTACTGAATATCTAATTCATATTGAGTATTTTAGCTCAGCTCTTTATGATGATAGATCAAGGCCTATAAGTGATATTGCACAGTGAATGTAAACCAACTGTTTTATATCAATTACAATGCAACCATATTATCCGTGACAGAACACATTTTCTTATGAGCATGTTATTGCATGCTGTTTTTCTATACATATATTAGCATTTTTTCTTTATTTGAGAAAAGAACCAATATTTGACAGAGACAGAAGGATTGTTCGGCTAAGCCAGGGCCCTGTTAACCCTTATTGGATCAGATGCAGATTTAAATTAAATAATATGCCTCATCCAAAGTGTCTAATTAAAAATGCATCGTCAGACGTCTGTCAAAAACTGAACAAATGGTGCCAAATGTTGGACAAAGAAAGCCACTCAAAGTATAATATTACAACAATGCGAGGAGATGCCTGAACCATGTTGATGCCCTTTTCAGTTTCGGCCATTTTGTTCACTGTGAAATGATGTCTGTGAACAAAATGGATTCCTGGTTGCATTGCAACTAATATAATTGTAGGAAACCTGCTATACATATCCAAAAGTGGCAAAACAGAGGTACTCCTCAGGGAGTTTATGCTGGTATCACAGGATACTAAATAGACAGATACTGTGAGGTATAAGTGTTGTTTTAATTCTGAACAGTGAATCAAGCGAATAGTAGGAGCAAAGAAATGTTCCACCTTACGCGTTTCGAATCCTAAGTGTGTCCTTACTTCATAGGCTGAAGGTCTAAAGGGAACAGGAAAAACATGACATTCACTATATAAATCACCAGTGCATACTAATAAAATATGTGTGAAAAACCGAATCCTGTGTTAAGTATATCTTTAAAACTATGAAAATGATACGCATAAGCTTGTGTCAGTGGTATATTTAGCTAATGGCAACTGACATTTAATGTGGACAAGTGTAAGATTATGCACCTTGGGCATGGAAACCCAAAAGCAGATTATAGTATATTTGACATAGTCCTAACCTCAACATCTGAGGAAAGGGATTTAGGAGTAATAATGTCAGTAGACTTAAAGGTAGGTAGGCAATGCAATAGAGCAGCAGGAAATGCTAGCAGAATGCTTGGTTGCATAGGGAGAGGTATTAGCAGAATGCTGGGTTGTATAGGGAGTGATATTAGCAGAATGCTGGGTTGCATAGGGAGAGGTTTTAGCAGAATGCTGGGTTGCATAGGGAGAGGTTTTAGCAGAATGCTGGGTTGCATAGGGAGAGGTATTAGCAGAATGCTGGGTTGTTTAGGGAGAGGTATTAGCAGTAGAAAGAAGGAAGTGCTCATGCCATTGTAGAGAGCATTGGTGATACCTCAATTGGAGTCCAGTCTATGATACTGGGGGGTTTGATAGAAACATTTAAATACATAAAGGGAATCAACACAGTAAAGGAGGACATAGTCTTAAATTAGAGGGGCAAAGATTCAAAAGAAATATCAGGAAGTATTACTTTACTGAGAGGGTAGTGGATGTATGGAATAGCCTTCCAGCATAAGTGGTAGAGTTAAACACAGTGGGTGGGCCTCCTGAGATGGACAAATTTTGTTTGAATTTCACATTAATGCTTCACTAACAGGGGGAGGCTTGATCAAGAATTATTTCTTCATGAATGCTGTTGTCTAAATTAAACTTAGACAAAATACGATATCTTCCAGTGTACAACTAAAAAACAGAGGGGTTACATTGATACAAAAAATGTCAATCCAGTAGGTCTCATAGACATTTTGCAAACACTAAAAAAGCCTCACAGTGAAGTATAAGGCATAACTTTAAGATCTCATGAAATACAGTTGACATATTATGTGAGAAAGACTTTCAAGGGGACTAACCAAACTATATATTGACCTTTCTAAGTTACAGAAAATTCAGCTGAAAATGCTGGCAAAAAGCTTGTTATTCCAATCATAAGCTGTTGAATTATGTTTAAAAAGAGAAAAAAAAGAAAAGAGTAACAATAAGGTTCCTCTTCAACGTGTTAGATGTGTCAAATGATTGCTACTTGTTACAATATGGAAGGCTTAGGTGACCTCTCTGTCAGGTGACCTCTCTGTCAGGTGACCTCTCTGTCATGTGAGGACAACAAGCACTCCGTAGCGATGTGTTATGTCATGTCTCTAAAGTTTGCTGAAGAGGAAAGAAAATGTCCCAATGTATAATGTTTCATAAGGTTTCATAAAGTTAGATTGATGGAATCTTATATAACATAGTAAAAAATAAATATAAATGGAAACTCCTTTGTTGAGAGTATGCTGGCTGTAGTCTGCACAATGTGTGCATTGATATTGCTACGGTGTGTTTTTGTTATCTTCTGAAGCACCGAAATAATCACAGCGATAGAAGTGAGGAAAATGCCTACAATTTATAGTAACCGATTAATATCCCTAAGGTTCGTGCATTGAAACACATTTCATAGTTTAAATATTACTAGCTTACTTTTGGCGCCTGATGTAATGATCACATATTTACTTTGATTAGTCTTATTTATTTTTTGATTACACTTGACATATTGATAATAAGCAGCAGGCAATCAAATACTGTGCAGCATTAGTAAGTTGCTTGCTATGTATCAAAAATGGGGGAGGGGCAGGAGCCACATCTCTCACCGTGAACAGACTGCACTGAAATAGCCTGCGCTATAGGACGGTACCAATATATGGGCCTTTGCTGTGTATCGTTAACCTCTTGGTGGGCAATGGCGCACTGTGCATAACTTACTAACTACAGGCAATAAAACGTTAAAATGAATGTGTTATCGCATAATATTACAATCATGTGGCACATGGACGACCTGTGCACTCTTAAGATGGAGCTTAGCAGACCAGGCCGGATTCAGACCACACCACAGTTATTTGGCACAAAGGAAAAAAAGCCAGTCCAACTCCATGGCTTGTCTCCGAATATATAAATACTCTGAACACAGGGTTGCAGTGAAGAAGTGACGGTGTTTAATTAAATCCAAGGCAAGCAAGACAGAACCAGCCACGCTTATAAGACAACTGTAGCAAAAAATGAAGTTCTGTTCAACTGAAAGATTGCATCAAGTGTAGGCATTTTATATAGAAATGCTTTAGTGAAAGAATACAAATAGAGTACCTTATTGAGCCATCTTTACTCCATATAGCTCTACAAGGAGGCAGCCATTTTGGTTAGAGTATTTGGTCAGATGGATCAGACCTGTTCATCTGAACCAAAGTGAGTGAAGATCTGACCCAAGATTCTAAACAAAATGGCTGCCTCCTGGTAGAGCTATATGGAGTAAAGATGGCTCAATAAGGTACGCTATTTGTATTCTTTCACCAAAGCATTTCTATATAAAATGCCTACACTTGATTCTAAACAACATGTCTGCCCCCCGAGAGAACGATATGGAGTAAATAAGTCTTAATAAGGCATTATTTTCTTAAATAATTTCTTTATAAATCATCTACACTTGATACAATCTTTCATTTAAACATAAGGTCACTTTTTTCTACAGTTGTCCTGTAACGTGTATCGCACTTAAAATGCTTAATAGTGTTATCGCATAACATGTAGCTTCAGTACAGTCTTGAACGACTTTTTATGTTTGCTTTACTCATTGATGGCCAATCCCCAAATTAACACAGCTTAAAACAGGTAATGTTTCCATCAACTCCAAAATCTAATAATATATAGACGCTGTACATGGACATTACATAGTTATATAACTAGTATAATTTAAAAACTGATCAATTAGGTTGACTCGCAAAGCAATCCAGGTACATCGGAGCTCAGTAATATCCAAGCATATTAATTATCAGAAAGAGTTTTGAAACAAGCAAGCCTGAATAAAATGGTTAATCCTTCCATCTGGGCAGTTACTGACTTTTCCATTCATTAAGTTCTTTTCTATTCATTCAATTATTGACCTCCTGACAGTCTACTCCCCAAACTCATTTTGGTGCAAGTTGAAGATTACGACTTGTATAGCAATGCTCCACAAGAACAAGTACAATTAGTCTCTTAAAGAGTCCCGCCCGCTTCAGTAATCAGTACTCGACGCCAATGTCATCTATGAATTGTTCAAAGCTTTGGACTTGCCTGCTTTCACTGCAGAAGATGGCACCTGCTCTCGTCCTGCCTCACACTCTCCTTGTGTGCCTCATGTTCCCTCTAGAATGTAAGCTTGCGAGCAGGGCCCTCTACCTCATGTTTTAGTCTGAAAATGATTTGTCTAAATTTGTTTGTAAGTCCCTTCTCATGCTCTGTACCAAGTGCTGCGTACATTTGTTGGCGCTATATAAATAAAAGGTCATGTAATGTCCAGAAAAGGCTGGATACAGCTGTTACAACAATCATCTAGAGAACCTACCACCCTATGGACTGGACACACCCAGGAGGTACCTGGTGGATACCAAACCTTGCTTCAATGAGGCTGGGTGCGGGCCAGACCGACACCCTACACATACTCACTTCATTTAAAAAGGGACAACAAGAGAGGGAAATTGTGAGCTCTTCCGATTTTGTTTCAGCTTTTTCCCCCTCTACTTTAGAGAAAGACGTCATATATTCACTTGCTTTATTGGTTTGATGTACTTGGTAGGCAACATCCTCACAAATTGACACAATAACAATAATTACACAAGTATTAATAACAACGTCTTAATACATCTACAAAGTGTATCATAATTTGCTCTATCTTCCTAGACCATTGCTTGGCTTGTAGGTCCTTCAAGAAAATACACGAATAAAGGAAATAATTAGAAGGTGGGGATTTTTTTTTTTTTTTGGTTTTCACACCGGTAATCTCCAGAATCTTTAAAAGGTTAATGATGGGATAAATCAAAAGGGTTTACAACAGTCCCCTTAAGCTATAGCTCCAGCTTTTTAAAATGTGAATTCACAGAGGGAGAAGAATTATAGTGCTCTCGCTGATAGAAAGATATATGTCTGCAAGCGTTCCGCAATGGTATTGTTGATATGGGAATATACAATGTTAATCTACTGAGAAACACAGAAGAATTAGATAAATGATCAAGACTGGCTGGCTTTTGCTGCAAACCTACTCAAGCTCAACATCCTTATCCCTTGTCAGTCCATGAATCAATGTTTCCAAAGAAATCATTTCTTTTTTTTTTGTCCTTCTCTGGAGCAGGACGCCAGAAGGCACAAAGCAAAATGAAGAATATTCCTTGTTGGTTAAAAACTCAACCCCGTCGCAATCATGGAGTCAAAAGGGAAGATATAGGAAATGCTTCTCCTAGAGATTTATCTGCGATGTCCTTTGTGATACATGTAACTGGCACAAAACGCATAGTAACATATTAATTTAGGTTGACAAAATTCCATCAAGTTCAACCTATCCATCCTGATTTTAATCCAGAAGAAGGCAACCTCCCCCGCCCCGCCATCTTCATTAAGGTATTTGGAAATATTTGTAATTATTCCTTCTTGAGTCCAAAAGGCAATCCGATTCCTCCTTCAATTAAGAATCTCTGAATGGTTTCTGTTATTTATAGGCATGTATGTCCTGTTTATCTAAGAGGATAAAACATCCATACCTTTTTTACATCCCACAGCATAGCGTCCTGATTTGGGGGGTCTGCCTCTCCGAGCTCTACCTCTGTACCTCTTTTCGTGGACTGAGGTAGAGTTCAGCAGGAAAATGGGATTTCTGAACCATAATCCTGAGGTCCTATTGGCATTTTCTGGTGTCTGGGACATTGTAGATGGCGTACTGCCTGACCAACTTTGTGTTCAACTTGACAGTGCTACCGCTCTTTTTTGAGGTATCGGTGACTATCGATCTCCCAAGCTCTGTCCCCCTAGTGCCTTGATTCTCAGTGGGGGGATATGTTGGAAGGTATTCCTTTTTAAATGCAGCTATTTCAAATGTAATGCATGGATGCCCATAGAGCATTCCGTCTCGATTTCCCCTACATAATAATAATTATCACATAATTCACCTGTTGTGCAATATCTAGAAAAGAAATGTTGTTTTTTTCCTGGACATTGAACTAGGACAGTCTTAAAGCTATAGAACCATGTAATGTTATTTTCTCCCATTCACCTTAAAGGGGCATTTCCTATTTAATGTACATAAGGAGGGGCTTGGAGAGCTAGATAGGAATGTCTCTATAGCAACAACAAAAGATTTACTAAAACTTTATTGTTTCTTTTACATGAGGAACACTAGGTGCAACTGCCGCTTTAAGACACCAACTAAATTATTGTTAAATTGTATTTTTGCTCTCGCTCCCTACCCTACCCCTCAATTAATAAAAACACATATTATTACTGGTTGAACGAGTAAAATTGCCCTTTAATAGAATTCAGACAAAGATTTAATCATAACATGTGAGACCTTCTAATTAACCTAACATGGGAACTTAAAACCTCTTGCACATAAGGAAAAGTTGTGACCACCTTTGTTTGTAGTAGTAGAGATCTGTTGTAATAGTGAATGTCTGCACTGCACCTTTAACACATTGGTTGTAACTACCCCCCCCCCCCCCACACACACACCTCCATCGCAACTAGCTAAATAAACTTTAACAAACACTGGACTGTGCGCTTTATAAACCCATAGTGTAAACTAACTATATCAATAGCACCTTAATACAAAGAATCATGCAATGTTCCAAATATTAATAGGTAATGCCAGTGCTGTCTCTATCTTTTCGGAGATTAGAACAAGATACTAATCCTCTCATCGTTATGCAGATTAACCCCTTCATGCCGGAGGGTACTTTGGTCCTTAACGACCGAAGCACCAAACCGGTGTCTTTTTGTTCCTGGGCGACCAATCCCTTCGTGACCAGCAGCCAGGAACAGCCAAGCAGTTTGTGACGACAGATGTGTCGTCACAGAGGCGTGCCCGAACACCCGGAAGGTTTGGGCAAGCAGGGATGCCAGAAATGTAGCGGACTCTCGATTTGAGCGTTCGCTACATTTCTTATGTCAGACGGAGGCCACTCAAAGTCATATACAGGTGTCGAATTTGACTTAGTCTCAAAATGAAAGTCGACCTCCAAAGTCGAATTTTAGTAATTAGACCCATATGGCTTGAACTTAAATTACCTCTAATTTATATAAATTATTTTGTTCACAGGATTTTATGGATTTAATTTATTTACATGGTCACAGGCCCTAATGCTTGATTCTCAAATTTGAATGGTCATATGAAAAACTAATAAGCAGGCCTGAAGCAGGCAGACAGTAAGACAGACACAAGAAGACACATAACAGGTAAGCTACAGTAGCATGTGCCCTTCATATGGCAAGTTTTCAGCATTTAATCCCTCTTTATAGTTACGCGGACTATGTTGCTAGATAAATAGGTCTATCTAGCCTGCCCATAACAAAACCTCAGACGTATTTGTACTCCAGCACAGCCCAGCATTATGTAAATACCAAGCATTCTTCCACTGGAAGAATATTCTTCTAAATATCTGTAACTCTTTCTTTAAAATAATATTTTCTCCCGACAATTTCTCTGTTTTCCACACAACCTAACACACTCTTTTTCTTAAAATCAGATTCTTTCTTCAACTTTCTTGAAAAAACTAAAAAGTACGGTATATCTATTCTTCACAAAGTGACGTTTTTTTTGGGCATGTTTTCACTATTCCGTCTCTCTTCCGCATACAATAAGTTCTTATCTTGGAATAAAAACAGATCAGCTATTTTGACAGTTTTCGGAACAGTAATATTGAAAGCACAAAGGCTCACTAATGTAACATATGCTTACACGTTCACAGAGGTCCGTCTAAACTCAACAGGAACATGTTTTCTTTAATATTATCAACCTTTTTAAATCAGCAGGATTCTTTGGAAAGGGATGCTGTATTTTGTTGACTTACTGAACTGATCTGACATTATTCTCATGTTTTAAGTCACAGAAAAAAAGTGGAAGAAAATCCTTGATGGAAACTCAAACAAGTTGCCTCACAAGAGTTACAGAATGTATGATTTTGCTAGGTCATGGTGGGAAGTCATGGGGTAAATTCAACCAATCAGAACAGTATAATCATATCAATCCCCCTCCCCCTCCTTGATTAAAACCACAGAACACATAAAACTCCTCCTCTTTCTTTGATGACACCAAACAATATCCATAACGAAAGAAAAAAACAATTAAACTCTGCACGAAAAGAACTTCATACTGGAGCGCTTCATTCACTCCCAAATCTACGCATCTGTATATTGTAGAGCAGCAGTGTCCAACAGGACGAGTCTTCACACTGAAAAGAAAAGGGAAATAAGGATAATTGTTATTTCACTGTAGGGAAAAAATGCAAATATAAGCCAGACGTACCCACCAAAACCAGCAGTAAAATCCCACAATCCCAACGTAAAACACCTAGGGAAGGGGAATAAAATATATACAAGAGTGGGAATAATACTCGCCTCCGTGTATTTATAAATCATGACTTTACATCATGACCTAACATCCTAAATTTATAAATACGCGGAGGCTCATATTATGCAAGTTTAAAGCCGGTTAAAAACCACAGAAGAAACATGAGCGTCTGGCCTAAAATAAAATTCCCTGAAGGTGGACTCTCTAGACCAGTCTGCAGCCTTCATAATATCTTCTAATCTACAACCTAAAACTGAAGCTTTAGAGGCCATGCCCCCCCTGATAGAGGGTGGGCCAAAAACGTTAGTATCCACACCCGATTCATGCAGTATCCATTTGACCCATGTGGCCATGGACACCGTGGGCACGGGGGCATAGGGCCTACGTAAGGCCAAAAATAAATTAGGAGTAGAACCATTCTGCCAATCTCTAGTTTTGGATTCATATTTCTTCTCACATGCCACAGGACATGTCTACCGGGCTGCCATCGGCCAGTGACGTCTCGGCCATTTCCAGCATTTTAGTAAGTGGGCCCAAGGAATCAAGGACCATTTCCTGGCAGCTCAGTAAGTAGTAATCAATTGCCTTCCTGGGCTTCCAACCCGTTTTGGATAAGAATTGGACCTTTTTGGGGTCGACTCCGGGTGTAGAGTATATGGAATGCGGCACCGATGGTCTAGGGCATTCCGCTTTAAGTTTGCCTCTAATGGTCCTATCCAAGATCTTACGCACCCGGGACATCAAGTACTTTGTCATGCGGGGGGAAGGTGTCCACTCTGTGGAGAGGTCGTGTTGGAGTTGTTTGGGCTCAAACATAGGAAGGCCCCTATGGTCTAAGACGCAGTCTTCGGGCTGACAGCAGCTTGACCCTGCAGGGAGAAAATCATCTGGATCTTCTGCAGACATGAGGTACATCACCTCCTCCTCCTGGTCAGAGGTGCTTGACACCTCAGATGCCCCGTCTGAAATGGATTCAGTGTCCTCGTCATCTAGGGCTCTTGCCCTTTTTGGTTTATGCACCTTTTGTGCCGGTGTTGGGCTCTCTTGCACGGTAATGCTCCACCACTGACATGCCGATCCATGTCCGTAAAAAAAGGGATGTTGAAACGAGGGAGAGGGGACACAACCGCCCCCAGGTGAGAAAATATTAATGCAACAAGAAAGGCCCATACACTCAATAAAAATACAAAGGTCCCTGCATATAACTATAGCTAGGCACCCAATAAAAAGCACTAGTGCCAGCTCACTACAGAAAGAAAAATTATCAGAAACATGTACTTATCTTACGGAACAGCAGCTAAGAAAGAGGAGGAGTTTTATGTGTTCTGTGGTTTTTTGTTTAAAATTTGTTGAATAGTTTAGTGGAAGTCAAAACAAAACAGTAATGCGTCTGCCATGGTTACAATTCCAGAACTGTAAATCACAGAAAGATAATATTACTATCGGCAGATGGAAGTAAGTCGTCTCCTGGTCACCTAGAAAAACAATAATACATTTGAACACAATCACATTGCAGGGGAAAGATATCCGTAAAAATACAGACAAACCATATAATATTATATAAAACGAAAATACCAGGGAAACAAATGAAAAGAGGAACAGGAGGATGAGAACAGGGGAAAAAAGTGTTCTGTGGCTTTAATTAAGGGGCGGGGGGGGGGGGGTTGATATGATTACTGTTCTGATTGGTTGATTTGTTCTTCCGCATTCTATTGTCTTTAATTGCTGCTGAGGGAAGTAAAGGAGATTGATGCATAATACTCGCCTCCGTGTATTTATAAATTCAAATATTTTATGAAATGTAGCAATTTTTTTCCGATGAAAGCTGAAAGAAATTATGTTGAAGATTGTGAAAAAATATTGATTGCAGTATGGGGAGAGTAAAACTTATATACGGTTTTACATGGAATATGCTTTTGTCAATAACTGACATTTTGGGTCCCATAGAAAGCTTTTCCGTACAAACTACAACGCATTTGAATTTTGAAGCTACAAATTGTCTTGTTTTATTGTTCGGTTGCTTTCTTTATTTTTTTTTAAATATTTATATGCATTTTTTTTTTATACTTCAATAATAGAATGTGCACTTCAAATAACAGAAAATGTTATTGATCAATAAAACAGAAAAATAACATTTTTTTCTTTTCTACAAAAGCAAAACTGTCTGAAAGAGCATTATGGATTTGCATAGAATTTCGTTGAATGGCAAGAGAAACTCTTGTGGATCTAGCATTTGCTGATTGTAATCCTTTGCCCCTGCATAAAATGGAGTTGGGGTGTGACCTCCATCTTAGATAACATGTCTGCCACCAGGGAAGGGCTGGCAAGGGGGGCAGAAGGGCAATTGCCCCTGGGCTGCCCTCTATCCTAGCCCAATGGGCTGGGGCTGCACCACTTTTCACTTCTAAATACCTCAGTGACTAGGCATCTAACTGTGGCCATTCATAACTCTATAATTTAGCTTTCTAGAATGGCAAGGGATTATGGTAGTTGTTGTACAGAAACAGTTGGATGGCCACAGTTGCTCTTCTACGCCCTAGTGTGTAGCACTTGCCAACTTTCTTTCAAATTGTTTTGATAGTTTACCGTTCTCTGTAGCTTATCTGTCAATATTATCTGTCCTGTCTGTCTATCCGTTTCTGTCTTTCTAGGACTGCAGGCAGCGAGAGATTGTATCCTGGTAACAGTGGCTGTACGACTATCCAACTTAGGACCTTCTGCACCCAGTGCTAACTACATCTTGATCTTCAGGAATAATCTATTTTCCCCCCTTCTGCCTATAATTAATGAAGACTTCACCAGTAGTCAGGGCTTCTAAAGATTGTAAATCGAACCCGGTTCCTGCTCAAGGATACTATATATTTTTTTTATGGCACAGCAAGGTGGTTTTATCCATAACTACGAATGGTTGAGTCTAGATCCACATGCCCGATGGCTTACCCATGCCAATGATTGGTGATTCTGTTCAATGATGTTCTTATTTTGGCATTTTTTACGATCTGAATAATGGAAGTAAAAGCTACTTCTGTGCTGAAAGTTTTTATTTGAGGGGGTGCTTTTGCTGGTGATGTTCCTGGTATGTTTTATTAGTAATATTCTGTACCTTCCTGTAATGCCCTTGGTGAGCTCTTTGTAACCATGAGCCAATGTTTCTTGGTTTTAAAGGGACACTAAACTTTATTTTTCACTTGTGCTTCTAATATAGAAGCACAAGTGAAAAGATAGTTGTCCCTAGTATGAGGATAAACTGGCGTGTACTTTTGATAGTACTTTTGATAGTACGCGCCAGTTTATCCTCTGACCGACAGCTGCCATGCTTCCATAGGAAGACACAGCAGATTGTAAACCCGCGTGAATCTATTAAGATACAAGTCGGGTTTACTTCATTGACCCGGGACATGTTTTCTTTAACCCTTGCTTCCTTCAAGGAAGCAAGGGTTAAACAATGTTTATTGCTCCTTTAAGGTGCTAAAATAATAAAGGGTAAGCTCTGTGCCCTTGGCTTAATTTGTTCTCATCAGATCTGCGTCATTTTTAACATATCCAAAACAAAAGGCTAAACAAATAATAATGAAAAAATTCTCCCTTTATTAGATGGGACGGTTCAGCTTCCCCCTTCAGGCTTCTAGTGATAGGCTGCTGCACAATGGCCAGAATAAGGACACACTGTCCCCTGAAGTCTCACATGCCTTTTTCAACCTGTCCATCATGTCATGCCATCGCATTTCTACTCCTTTTTTCTAATATGATTACCCCACTGTCTTCAGATGCATATGACTGATTTGATTTCTATGGCCAAAGGAAATTAAAGAGGACACAAGACAACCGAGGTTACAACCCCATCCCGGCTGCCACATCTAATAGAGTTAACAGAGATGATTGTCATTGTGGCTTTCTTCCAGCAGCTACAAAGAGTCAACATGTGAATGTAACCCCTTGATTGCCTGAGGGGCATGCAGTGCAATACGATCTTCTCCCGTGATGATGTGTGTAATGAGGGAGACATTCGCAGACCGCACTACACAATTATATGGCATTATTTAGTTAGATTGGAAGCGTTCTACAAATACGTTCATCATTTTCTCTATTTTTTACATTTATTTTATGTTATGTTAAATTAAATATCTTGACTATTCGTTCTCCTTCCCGAATTTACAAGCAATAATAGTTATCTGGGGGTGTTTAGTGCCTCTGTAACCTATATATTGTTTGCACTGTGAATCTAGAGAATACAAAAATGACACATATAGAAACATATAAAATATCTGTCGGCAGATAAGAACCATTCGGTCCATCTAGTCTGCCCAATTTATTTTTAGTACTTTTATTAGTCCCCCTTTCCCGGTCTTATAGCTAGGATAGCCTTGTGTCTATCCCACGCATGCTTAAACTTCTTCACTGTGTTTACCTCTACCACTTCTGCTGGAAGGCTATTCCATACATCCACTACCCTCTCAGTAAAGTTCCTGATATTACTTTTAAATCGTTGCCCCTCTAATTTAAGACTATGTCCTCTAGTTGTGGTAGTTTTTTCTTCTTTTAAATATACTCTCTTCCTTTAGTGTGTTGATTCCCTTTATGTATTTAAATGTTTCTATCATATCCCCCCTGTTACGTCTTTCCTCCAAGCTATACATGTTAAGATGCTTTAACCTTTCCTGGTAAGTTTTATCCTTCAACCCATGAACCAGTTTAGTAGCCCTTCTCTGAACTCTCTCCCATGAACCAGTTTAGTAGGCCTTCTCTGAACTCTCTCCCATGAACCAGTTTAGTAGCCCTTCTCTGAACTCTCTCCCATGAACCAGTTTAGTAGCCCTTCTCTGAACTCTCTCCCATGAACCAGTTTAGTAGGCCTTCTCTGAACTCTCTCCCATGAACCAGTTTAGTATAGTGTCAGCAGAAGTAAACTCTTAAATTAAGAGAAAACCGTGTATTAAATGTTTCTGTGGCGTCTCCTACTGATGACATCACCTTGAGGCTTGATATTCCTATTAAACACTTCCCATTGAATAGCAGTTAATTTGCATATGAAGCCACAGGTGATGTCATATACAGGAGACACCGCAGACACAGGAAAAGGGACTCTTTTATCTTTACATTGTGTTAGCAGAACTGGAAACAAATGCTTAAAATAAGAGAAAAATATGTTTTACATGTGCCTGTGCTGTCTCGTGCTTATGACATCACCTGGTGGCTTGATATGCAAATTACACATTTCTCACTGAAAATGTGTTAATTTACATATCAAGCAACAGATGATGTTAAAAGCAGAATACACCACAGACACATTTAAAGCTAATCTTTCTCTTGTTTGATGCATTGGGATGCAATGAAGCTGACACAATGTATAGATTATTTTTAATTTCCTACAGTCATTGTATAAACAATATTTAGGTGATGAGCCTCTATTAAGAGTTACAATGCTTTCATTTATTGGGTTGATCCACATGACTTTAAGGGGGTCATGTACTAAACAAGTGCAGTGGGAAAATAGTAGGTAAAACATAAGAAAGGAGCAATTTGTGACTATTTGTAACATTTTGCGCTTGTTTTTCCTGAATTGCGCCTCTTCCGTTTATTTTTATTTAGTGTGCATTTTTCCGTTTGCGCTAATAAATTGTGATTAGATTCGCGCACGCTAAAGAGTTTTGCGAATATTTTGTGAAAAATAATTCTTATTTGCGTGTGAAAATTACACCAGCTTTTAGCAAAGTGCTATCAAAAGAGGTAGAAAAAAATTCGCAAAATTGCCTGTTTTTTTTTCACAACTATGCCCGTTTTTATTCGCAATTTGCTCGTATGTACTATTGGAGTGTTAAATGTTTAGTACATTGCAATAGGAGCAAAGTACAAAAATAGTTTTGCACACAAAATATGTTTATGGTTTTTTTTAGTACATGCCCCTCTAAATGTCATATTGATTTGAGTGATGAAATGTTATGTATCTGAAGCATCGTGAAGTGTTTATCTATTATCAAACTGGGAAAAGTTCTCTATTTATTATCTGTATATATAAAAACATAAGGGTCTGCTCAGGTAGCTCAGGAGTGTTCTGTGAGGAGGGTATAAATAGCCAAAGCCCTCCCAAAATAAATAAATAAATATGAATATTATTTTTTTTAAAATGCCCCCACAAGATTGGAGCTGCCCAAATGACTCCCAGTCCCCTATATAATAGACTGGGAACCAGAGCAAGTAGCATACACATATTAACCCCTTCGCGACAAAGGACGTGTCAGGCACGTCCTGGGAGAAACTCCCTTAACGACAAAGGACGTGCCTGGCACGTCCTGCGATGAATCAAGCGGTTTTCTCAATCAACGATCGCAAAAAACGCTTTAATGGTGCTGGTCTATTGCCTCGATGTCGAGGCAATAGCCAGCACTGAAATTTCTGCTCTGGGGCACCCACGATCGCCCTCTGTCGGTCTGAGCTTCGGAAGTGAAAGTAACTTCACTTCCGTCACTCTGAATATGCTACTTGACTGCCCCTAGTGGTAGTTAAGTAGCATAGCAATGGAAAACATTTAAAATAAATATTTAATTAATTAAAAACTGGTTATATAGTTAGATTAGCCTATAGGGTTAAAATTAAATAATTTTTAGCATAAGGGATAGGGTTAAAATTAAATTAAAATTAAAACATATTAAGGGATATAATAAGGATTAGAGATGGGGTTAAATTTAGTGTTAGGGTTACATTTTGGGTTGGGGTTGGGGTCAAAAGGTCAATATAGGACAAAACCAAAACACACTATTTTTGGTTTTTGCCCCATAACTCACAAAAAAAATACAGAAAAATATGGAAACATGCATATTTATGAACTCGGGACAACATTTAGAAACTATTTAGACAGGGTCTTTTTTAATGATTTTATTTGTGTAAATTATATTTTAGGTCAAAGTTAGAAAATGTTTCATCATATTTTATGATTTTTTTTTGTAGTTAATTATAAGATATGATGAACATAATGGTATCTAATGAAAGCCCTTCTTATGACGATAAAAACAACATATAATTTGTGTGGGTACTGTATGTGAGAAAAAATTAAATTGCAGCTAAACACAAACACCCCAGAAATGTCAACATGTCTTGTCACTAAAGGGTTAAAAGAGCAGTTAATTGTAAACACACTCCAACCTATCTGTGATCTGTATATAACTATTTGATCATTTCAGCCGCATTCCTTATAATAAATGCTAGTTCAGGGGCGTTCTTCCCTTATTGGATTATGTTTATATATTTGAAACTGTGACCAGGCATTGAGTTTAGCACCCCTCCCCATCACAATAGAAAACCTATAAATTGCACAAGTGTCTCTGGATCTGTCCCTGGTAAGTCATAAAATTGAAGAGATTAAGCTTCACCAATATTTGAGTACTTTGGCATAGGGGTGACTAAATCTCTGTGTTTGTTATCTAAGACAGGTATTTTTAGGTAGCCTTAAAGACAACTATAGCTTTAAAGGACAACTGTTGCAACACTTTAACTTGTGTTTAATTGAAAGATGTAGGCATTTTGCATAGAAATTCTTTAAAGAAAGAATACAAATAATGTACTTTATTGAGTCCTCTTTGCTTCATATAGATCTAACAGGAGGCAGACATGTTGTTTAGAATCTTGGGGCAGATCTTCATTCATCTACATGAAGGTTAATGCAGATCTGACTCAAGATTCTATCCAACATGTCTGCCCCCTTTTAGAGCTCCATGAAGCAATGAGTGCTCAATAAGGTGCTTTATTTGTATTTATTCATTAACGCATCTCTATACACACCATCTACACTTGATGTATTCTTTCAATTAAACATGTGCTATTTTTTTTGCCCACAGTTGTCCATTAAGAGTTTGTAACTTGTTTAATGTGAGAGCACTGATCCCTGTGGATTCTAAATACCTACTTGGTCATTTCAGTAGCACCCTCTTATAATAAATGCTAGTTCAGGTGAGTGCTTCCCATTTTGGATTCAAGATACCCATCTTGCCCATCTTTCCAAAAATGCCTGATCTTTGCATTTCACATTAGTTCACTTTTAGTTAATGGCCTGCTAAAAGCAGGGGGGTCCTCACGCCCCAGATCTTCAGATCCTCATCTATTTCTGAGATATGAGCTAGATGAAAGGGCTTACTGTCTAGTAAGCCCTTTGGAATTGCACCCATAGGCTGAGTGGTCTGGTGGTCTTATAACACTGCAAGAAGAATACTGTGCAGGGGACAACTTAGTAGTCCTATCAGGGAAAGGGGAAGGGCACCATTTAATTTTTGGAGGTAACTAGTAAACAGAAAGGGATGATTCAGCTATTTCTACATCTACAGTCCAGCGCAGGCGTTTTATCATGCAGCACTGACAGTTAGGGTTAGGTGTTGGTAGAGGTTAGGGTTAGTCCGCAAGCAAAATCCTCATTACCCGCGAAATGTATTGTTTGAAAGTCGGTGCTGATAATGTAGAAACACATAAGGTTTCAGGTGATTTAATCATTGACTACTGTTCATTGGCTACTGCAAATGATCGCAGAGGAGCAGTGATATGAGAAATAGCGTTATCAAGATGCGAAATTGAAGATATAATCGTACAGTCAGATTGATGACATCACAAGCGTCCGAGACAAAGCTTGAACATTCCGAGCATTGTAAGGAATTGATGAAACAAGTAATTAACAACTCCTGTAAATAGCAACAGTTATCTTCCTCCGAAAGGAATGAATACTCGGGATTCATATAATTAATATCACAGAATGTGGAAATATAATTATAGCTTATTTTTAGATTAGATGAAAAAGCTCATTATGCATGATTAGGGTAATGCATGCATATTAAACATGTGGTTTATTACAATGGAGATTAACTAGTAATTGTACAACCGATTGTAATAAAGGAATAAAAAGAGTGACATTTTTTGTGCATGTAAAGCTACTTAAAAACACATGAATAGATTAAGCCCCATGAGCAACAGTATTTAGTGTTAGGACCCACCAACATAGGAGTACTTTGACGTAGTGGTGGGCTTAGCATAATATGTCCATATATGTAACCAAATCTCCAATTTTGTTATCGTAGAAAGATGTTGTTAAGTAGCTTTAATGAAACCTATAGCTTTAAGAGTTATTCTCCTACCTGCTTTGAGGTGAGTGCGCTAATCTTGGGATTCTGTATAACTATTTGGTCTCCGCAGCACCCCTTTTAATATATTGCAGTTTAGGTGAGTGCATTCCTTTTGTATTTGTTTATATACTACAATTCAAAAGTTTGGGGTCACATAGGAACAGGGCTGCCACCAGGAATTTCAGGGCCCCTTTCTGAAAAAATTTCCACTACACCCCCCCCAACAATATCTCCCACTCGCTCCACCTACCCTCACAAGCATGTTATCCAGGTCTAGTGTAATATGGAGGGTGTTTGGGAGCAGTTGCCACTTTTATTTTGCCACTCAATATGCCAGTAATATTTTGCCACTCAATATGCCAGTATTTAGCCATTTAATATGCCAGTATTTTGTCACTCAATATGCCAGTAATATTTTGCCACTCAATAGGCCAGTAATATTTTGTCACTCAGTATGCCAGTATTTAGCCACTCAATATGCCAATATTTTGCCACTCAATATGCCAGTATTTAGCCATTTAATATGCCAGTATTTTGTCACTCAATAGGCCAGTAATATTTTGCCACTCAGTATGCCAGTATTTAGCCATTTAATATGCCAGTATTTTGTCACTCAATATGCCAGTAATATTTTGCCACTAAATAGGCCAGTAATATTTTGCCACTCAGTATGCCAGTATTTAGCCACTCAATATGCCAATATTTTGCCACTCAATATGCCAGTATTTAGCCATTTAATATGCCAGTATTTTGTCACTCAATATGCCAGTAATATTTGGCTACTCAATATGCCAGTAATATTTTGCTATTTAATATGTCAGTAATATTTTGCCACTCAATATGCCAGTAATATTTAGCCACTCATTATGCCAGTATTTAGCCATTTAAAATGCCAGTATTTAGCCACTCAATATGCCAGTAATTAGCCACTCAATATGCCAGCGGTATGCTCGTTTTATGCCACCCTCCTCCCCCCTTCTCCAGTACTTACCTCTTTACTGCTCTGTCTCCCGGTCGTCTCCTCCGTGCAGTCTTCCCTCCTAAATGGAGGAGCGAAACTCCGGTAGCATTTTTTTTTTTTTTTAACTTTATTGAAACCACGCGGCTTCAATAAATAATTTTTTTCCAGCGTGACCTGGACTTGCCGGGACGCCAGTATCGCCCGTCACCACCTGATGATGGGCCTGCGTAGGAATTTCCATGCTTTCCATGAAAACATACATTACTTGGTCACTTAGACCCTGCCACCATGTGTTGCACTGTCTCAGAGGCCTCTTTACACAGTCTTCACCTCGGATCCTGTCTAATGTGGTAGATCCCTGCTTCTATGGATCTGGTGCTTAGTGCTTGTTTTTGTGCTGCTATGAACTGGTATAATCTGCAATTGCTGTCATTCTGGAAATGATTGGCTACAAGATCAAGAAGAGCAGTAATATATACCCCCTGAGTGCTATATTTGAGATGAGCCCTCTCCAGTTACTCGCAGGATTTCACAATGCTGGCCACCTCAACTATCTGTGAAGGGTACACCCCATGCAGGTCTTGACTTTCCATGGCACTTCTTCTACTCTATCTGCCTTCCTGTCTGTTGCTGCTTCAGGCACTCTCAGCAGCTCATCTTTGGGTACCATCTTACTGATGTATTCCCAGATGCTCTGGGTTTCTTCCAGGATGGGGGCTCTGACACTCACTAGACCCTGGCCACCTTCTTTCTGGCTCGATTACAGTCTTTGAGTGTTGGACTTCGGGTGGAGACCATCGTACATTTTGAGGAACTTCCCATCAGTCCCTGGTCTTCCTTTGGCCAACTCTCAAGTTCAGCAGGGTATCTGATGACTGGCACAGTGTACTTGTTGAAGGCACAGATCTTTATTCATCCTATTGAGCTGGCTCTTCAGCACCTGTCTTTTGGATGTTGCTATCTTCCTGGCCTCCACATCATGGTTCCCATGTGATTGTGGCATACCAAGGTACTTGAAGCTGGTCTGTATGCTAGCTAATACCATCTGGCCACACTTCTCCATGTTATCTTCTGTTTATGACATCACCTGTTACTTGATATGCAAATGAGCACCTGTCGATGGGTGTTCCAAGCGCGTCTTCATCAGCTTCTCCCAAGCGCGCATTGCAAACGGTCCGCGCATAAGCCGTAACTAGAGTTCATGCCATACTCGGTAGGGCCTTAAAGGGCCATACTTAAAAATGTTGTTTCTGCTCCCCACTTACCCATTGGTCTAGAAGTTAGTAATGAGACATATATACATCCTCAGTGTGCTTGCCTGTGATAGTTTCTTGAGGCCTTCGCTAGTGTTTCCATTTGTTATTTTGGTTCCTTATATTTACCTGTTTTTGAAACTGTAATGAGACATATATACATCCTCAGTGTGCTTGCCTGTGATAGTTTCTTGAGGCCTTCGCTAGTGTTTCCATTTGTTATTTTGGTTCCTTATATTTACCTGTTTTTGAAACTGCCTACTTGCTGCCTGCACTGACCCGTTTTGCTCGCCTGATTTGCTTTTTCCGTTTTGTCACCTTTGCTTTCCTTTGTTATTTTGTATCCTTGTTATTCTGCCATAATGAATGCATTATGCAGGGCCATCTCTGTTCTTGAAGGAGGAACTCACCAAGTTTCTCAGAAAGTAGACCAAAGGTTTCCTCCTTGTGAACAACAACAAAAAAAATACTGGCCATGCGTAACTTTGGCCGTTAGCCATTTTTTTTTTTTACTAATGGGTATTTCTTTCTTTTTTTTTAAATTAT
This sequence comes from Pelodytes ibericus, assembly GCA_036172795.1. Taxonomy (NCBI): domain Eukaryota; kingdom Metazoa; phylum Chordata; class Amphibia; order Anura; family Pelodytidae; genus Pelodytes; species Pelodytes ibericus. The sequence continues at coordinate 278,407,728 of CM069857.1, forward strand.
TATTGGTGCACTATCATGAAATGCTTCCCTGTATGTCATTGTATGTCTACTATATTCTATTTGATGGTTCCATGGTATTTGATGGCATTTTCTAAAGAAAAAACAGAAATAATTTTGCTGACACCAGGGTTGGGTTTACCGTATCGTAGGGGCTCCTGTACACTGGCTCCTATACTGGAAGCGACTAAATGTAACGCCAGGTGATTATGGTGGGCACAGCATAACTATGAATAGCCAAGGAAAGATACAAAAATGAGTTGGGGGAACTGGTTGGCGTTTGCCCGAAGCTGGTTGTTCTTTTGATAGCTTGACCTACTATTAGCCTTTGGTTACACTACAAAAAAAGTGGGCCATGCCCAATTTATTAGGAGTTTTACAATTGTGACATTACTGCCGTGTTAAAGGGCGTAAATGAAATATGTTTAGAGAAAACCAAAGTGAACGATACCGTCGGGGTAATGTATAAAAACTCCTGCGCTGCGAAAGTGTGGGGAGTTTTATAAAGGGGGCGCAATTGCCACTTGTTATGTATAACTGCGATTGTGCTTTTTTTTTTTTTTTATAACTCTCGACACTTTGGAGCACCTGATTTTTTTTATACATTGGCTGAGCTGACGGAACGAGCGCCGTCACGACCGAAATCTACGTATCCACTCCCGACTCTGCTTTAAACATTGTACACCAGTATTTGGCGCAATCTGCCTGTGCGCCGTGTTTATACATGACCCACATTGTGCTGAATTGAAAGCTAATGCATCCATTCAGAGAAAAAAACATCCCATTGTGGCTTGATATACAAATCACAAATATCCCACTGACAAGTATTCATTTGCATATCAAGTCACAAGTAGGGTTGCCACCTGGCCGGTAAAAAATTGGCTTCATGCCAATCTTAAGTCAATGGAGACAGTACCAAGGCCGGTATTTTTCTGAAGAAAAGGTGGCAACCCTAGTTATAAGTAATGTCATAAAGAGAAGATAACATAGACACATTGAAAATACATTCTTGTCAGTTTATACATTTGCTTTTCAATACTCCTACTACAAGGCATAGACCATCTTTGTTTTTACTGTAAACATAGAGAATAAAAAAACACCCAACAATGCATAGGTGGTGGTCCTGTAAAGTATACATTCAAATATATATTATTCTCTTTTATATATACCTACATAAATGTGAATACAGCAGGGAAGAAAAATATTATCATTTCCAATTTGTGTTGAGTTATAATTTTGTTAATTATTATTATTATTATTATTATTAAGCAAAATCCTTAAAAAAGTGATTTGCTTCAAATACATATGATTTTTATGCCTCTGTTGGTGGTTCCAACAATAACCTATAATTTTAGGCATTGTCTGCAAATGTTTCTGGGGTTTTTGTAAGAATAATTTCGAAATTCTGATCGACACCTATAAATTAATTGCTGAGAGACAAAACCCGCCCACTGTTTACTGATGCTGGGCATTTTACATGAGATACAAATGATGAAAAAGAATTACCCAGAATGCAAGTGCCGTGATTGACATAAAAGAAACAGCGTTATGAAATCAAGAATAAAGATGAAGGGAAAGAAAATGGCGCTAGAGTCTGAGAAGACTTTATTGATGAAAGAGAGAATTGCAGGGAATTACTAAACTAGCCAAGTGTGAAAAATTCTCCTGTTCAGCTAAATGGAATTTTTTTTCCAATTTGTTTACTTTGGCCTTAAGTTTGAAATTCCCTTTTCAATTCCCTGCAATTCATTCTTAGCTCCGCTCCCTTCTGCCTGTCTTCCCTTTTTTCACTGATGGGGTTGCACCGTTACCAGTTCCTGCTTCCTGCTCGGAGGCCGCACACTTCCTGTTGTAGCGGAGAATTCCTGCCCACTGTACCGCTAATGCACCGAGCTGTGACTATAGAGATAGAACAGTATTAACATTTTTAGAGCCAAGACGTTCTGTAACATATTCCATAATGGCAGGTGGTCTTCAAAAATCAAATACCTTCCAAAATACATTAAAATAAACCTGTTTTAAAAATAAAATAAATAGCTTTTTTAAAATCTTATAATACAGCTTCTGTGCATTTTTATTCCCATACCTGCTATCCATCAATATATATTAACCCCTTTGTGACGCAAGGTGCTTGCGTCCCAAACGACGCAAGCACCAAAACGTCATGATTGGTTCCTGGCCACCGGTCACAAGGTGATCGGTAGCCAGGAACACTCTTACAGAGACCCGATCAGGGTCTTAACAGACCTTGTGGGTCCCTGCAAAAAAAACGCGAGACCTCCGGGCGTCACGTGTGACGTCACGTGTGACGTCACGGAGGCGTGCCCGAACACGGAAGTTCGGGCACGGCGCGATTTGGAGAAATGTAGCTGGTGCTCGCTTTGAGTGGCCTCAGATGACAGGTGGGATCCCGCTGCAAGTGCCTTCAGCGGGATCCGAAAACAGCTCATCGCGGGGAGGACGGCATAGTATGTCCTAACGTCAGGAAGGGGTTAATTTTTTTTATTTAAAATACCCCTGCTCATTTACATGATGGATTGGAATCAATAAAGGAACACATATGATTCTAATCAAGTACTGTCATCAGATCAGTTAATTATTCGCTACTGCATTTTCCTAAAAGCAAGAAAAAAAAAGAAATCTTAAAATGTCCCAATAAACAAATACGTATAATTATTATTTTTACAGCCTGACCATGCATATAACCCTCAGTGCACCATTGTTAAATGGCATCAATTAAAACTAAAATCTCTGAAACCTTAAATAATGTTTCTTTTAATTTTATTTGGAACCAGTCATTTATTATATTTTATGCTAATGACAGGCAAATAAATATTGCATTGAAGGCAGGCTGGGCTATCTTGCATGAAAGCATGTAAATAAATTGCTGAACACATTGAAGTGTGTTATTGCAATGACAAAATACCCCAAAGGTACAAAAATGTAGTTTTCTCTCGTATATTGGAAAAAACAAAACCGCTGTTTCTACAATACAGTACAATACCAAACCATCAAGAATATTTCATTTGTCTTGTCTTCGTATTTTCAGATTTATTGCTTTTTTTTTGTCAACTTTTTCATACATTTTTGACGTTCTTTTTTTTTTTTTAATGCCTGTTATATCGAAGCCAGTGGATTTCCTCAAAAAGTAGAATGTACTCAAATCCTTTTGTGCGCTGACTGAGTTCTCAGGGGACGCATGTTCAACATAAATCTTGAAGGTCTGGGTATAGTACATTTCTTTTCTTCAGATCTGGGCTTTGTACATTTCTATTTCAAGATAGGTAATAATGACCTCTGGTGAGGTTTAACCTGCCTGTAATATTTGGGGCATAGGTTGTCGTGCACAAGTCGATGCCAACATTATTCGTGGTGGACTTACTGGACTTTTTGAAGGACAATTTAATGATGTTCTCTGGACCTTCACATACCCTGCCATTGTCTATATCCCTGTCTATATCTGCTAACATGCACATGGATATGTTTGCTCCATCAAGTCACAAGCTATATGACCCCTCTAACTCCTTTGATCTCACCAATGCCTTGAGCACTCATTTCGACCACAAAAAGAGTTTTAAATGCTTAACAATCAGGATCCAGATTCAAGACAGACAGAGTTGAAGGAACCTGATTACACCAGTCCGAGATATTTGTGCTGTGTGCTCGAGGCTCAGTGTTTAAACTATTTCTAAAAGAGATACAAAGTCTAAATGTGCAAGTAATGACCTTCAAACCTTCAGAGTGTGTCAGGCCCCAACCTTACCAGTCATGTCCGTTTTGTGCCAGACTGCACTTGGTTTGGGTCCTGTGATCATGTCATTCCTGCCATCTCCCACATCCAATCTGCATCCAGTCTGAGTCACTGGAAAATGGATCCTTTCTCAACATCTGACTATGAGGCATTGGAGCAAAGAGATGGTCAGTCTGACATCACCGGCATCAGTCTCCGGAACCCAGCTATAAAAGGCAGGACTCCCAAATCATTATTGCTCTTTTATTCTGGTTCTCCTTCCCAGTGCACTTGGTGTTTCTGCATTCCCCGTCTTGTAGCCCATTCCATTAAATTGGTCGTCCTTGGTTATTGACTTGGACTGTTTCCTCGGACCTGCCTTTTGCCTCCAGCCTGGATTCCTGGAGTTCCGTGTTGCACTTGCTTTTTGGATTTCCCTTTGGTACCATTTCTTTGGATTCTACTGCATTGACCTATATCTGCATCATGGGCTACTTTCCAGAACCCAAACCTAACAAGGCAGTGGAGTTAAATAAAGAAAGTTATATGACCAAACTCATAATAGTGCAGTGTATTAATAATGCCAAAGTTAGTCAAAATATAGTTCATTGGTTGACCTCCATCTAAGGATGCATTCCAGCAGTGAAGCAGGTATGAAAGGGATCGCACAGCTCAGTGGGCTAGTGCCCCCACCAAATAACCTACTTTGTCCTCCCTGTAGCAGATTCCATTCCTGGCAGGGTCATCTCAATTGTTCACCTGGGGTTGATAAAATGAAGACCATTAAATCGGGTGGTCAACAGAAGGTCAGTGTAAGGTCAAGTAAGGAATTAGTGTGCAGGATAGTCCAAATATCGCCTCTATCTATGAAGTCATTAGTAAAGTCTTATATTAAGAAAGAAACATGAAATAATAACATTGGGTATTAAACCTCACTTTTTTCTTTCTTTTTCCTGTGTGTGAGAAATTGGATAGATAACAAAAGGAACATAAAAGAGAATAAGTCTATCGTTAAAAAAAAAGAAAAAGAAAGCATGAATATATTAACAGCAAGATGTGTGCGGACAACGATTTCTCTCCGAGGAAATTACTTCTTTTCTCACATGAAGAATGAAAAGGAAAAAGAAAAAAAAAAAAAAAATCAATCCGTGGTCAATTAGGATTTTATTTACTTATTGACTGACCTTGTTCATTGTTTAGGTACATTTGAATGGTGGGAAGAACATTGCCCTTAGGTAGATTCTCAATTATATTTGGAAACTCAATGCTAAAATCGGATGGTTTTTCCGCTTGCATTACCTGAGCAACTTTAAGACACAATGGCATAAATCAAAGTTGTCGAAACTTGAGGATGTACAAGTTAAAACGTACGGGTACGATTTGCAATAAAACGTACGCATTAGCATGAAAGGAGCATACACGTTCTAATAAGTTTGGCATTGTGAGTTAATGCATTAACTGCAGTATCTGTCGAAGTTGCAGGTTTGGTTCCTGGCAGGGTCAACCCAGCCCATTATCCAATGAGAAAGAAAAAATGCAAACCCCAAAAATTCTGGTGCAGTATTTATTGTAAACACTGGTAGTAGCATACATGTTATCTTCCATACAAGGAAGATAAAATAACTGCCATTAAATTGGTAAATGGTGACATTCCCCGGATGTGACAGGTAAAGGAACGATAAAAGTAAATCCTCTTTATTGGAAAAATATAAAATCAAGGCACCAGTGGGGGGAGGAAAAAAAAACTTGTTATGTCCAAGCGCACCTAACGCGTTTCGCGCAGATAGCGACAAATCATTCCCTGGATCTTGGGCATCCTAGAAAATGTTTTTGGTATATTAATCTTTAGGGTGATGGTCAGCATCTACTCACACAAAGTGTTTATATTTAAAAATAAAAAAAGTAATAAAACATAATTTAGTTAACATACCATTTTTAATATTAACCATTTGGGTGACATATATTCTTTTACTTACTAATTGTACAGTTCATTCGTGATCTCTACCAATTAATTCAATGTTTATAAAAGTATTATATGTAAATCATTTCTAAAAAGTTTCATTGTAAATTACGGTAGTTTAAAAAAATGTACTTCTCCCAAGTGGGAAGACATATGAAATGTAAATTGTGTATTATCTAGCTGCATAACTGATCTTCTTTATCATTATCATATTGAATAAAGTCTCTCCATCAGTGCACATTTCCCCATGTAAGTGAACTCATTATTAATTAGGCCGCTTACCTGCTATGTTCAGACAAATAGCAATAGAAAATGCAATGGTGGTTTATAATCAAACAGTGATTCACCTATCTCACCCACCACACCAAGGTACACTCTCAATACAGTGAGATTCTAACCTCATCTACTATCTAGTGGACATGCCAAGCAGTCTTTACTCAGGGATTGTGCAAGACTTTTAGCTGCCTGAGATGAACTGTCTATTATGCCACCCCTTACCAAGCTCAACCACAGTTACATATACACAAAGTCAAACATGCAAGGCAACACATACAGTTACACATGCAATGTCAAATGCACAGGACATGCCCCAGCCTTGCAGGACTTATCCGGGTCTAGTGGTGGGCAGTTCAATGTTTGTGCACTGCCCGGGCACACATACATCCTGTCAGACTGCCTTGCATGCTCCCCGTGCAACTCTGGTCTCTGAGTGTCAGGAAGTTACATGTGCCCCGATGCTCTGACTGGGAGGGCGAAATGCAGCTCGAGAGAATGTCTGCTTGCCTGGCCAGTGAGCAGACATTGGGTTGCTTCCCCCCCCCCCCTCTAGAGAAGACTGGTGAGTAGATGTGTGTTTGATAATCCCTCTGCTACCCAGAGGTTTATTGAGAAGATAGAACTGTACTGAATGTAGCTGCTCCGGTACTCGTGTATCCTGCCAGGCAGCCCCCAAGAGTCGTGCCTAAGGTGCTGCCAATAGACCTAGTTCGCCTATTGGTAAGCACAGGTTATGTCTATACTGCTCCCAAAACTGCTGGATTAAGTCTCTTCTCAATAAATCTCAGGGTAGCAGAGTCATTATCAAACACACATCTACACACACCAAACAAGCCATAAGGCCTGCTTTTCCCACAGAAATCCCAAATTATAACAGTACTATAACCACCACAATGGATTCTGGGTAGGGAAATGCAACTCAAGTCAATAATGGCCACCTTTTGCCTCTTAATCCATAAACATTGACCCCACAAGATAATTTAATTCAGGTTATTAAATAGACAGTATTCTCTTTCCAACGTAACATGAACCTGGTATAATTATTATAATTTGTATAAAGACGACAGTTTTGGGGTATTTTTCCTGCTGTTGCATGAATTTCTCTTTGTGGACAATGGTCCGTACAACAAACGGAGAGAGTGATGTATTATCAGACACTGCGCTCCCACCAGATTCAAATAAAATGACATTTAATAGTTGCAGTTGGAATGCATTACCCAACCATTCTTATCAAATTTCTGGATTATGTCATTATACACAGCGTGAGATACATAACCGTTTCCCCACTTCCATTTTTGTTCAATCTATCTCCAAAAATATCACGATCAAACGATAGCTCAAAGAGGCTTAAAAGCTTTCTACATTATCACACACACACACAAAAAAATAAATAAATAACTGGATTGAAGACAGATTTTAGAATTACTAAACAGATCTGTGAGTCGAGCGCGGTGCTGTGCTTGACAGGTATGCCAAACAAATGCCAGGTTTTCAAATTTTTTTTTATTAATGACTAGTGCCTAGCATATTTTGGCAATATTTATCCTGCAGATAAATGCTTTTAGCATATGTCAATAATTTAACACATACCACAGTGGTAATGTAAAAAGATTTGTTACCGGTGACAATGTCAAGATAATCCCCGTCAATGCACATGAGAGGGGGAAAAAAGCATCCATTGGATTAAAAAAAAAAAACATAAACAAGAAATATAGAAAAAAATATAGAAAATAAATAATGCAGAATATAGAAATAATTACTCAATTTTGTCATGTAATATTAATATGCGTACAATAATTAATTACGTTTATTTACATTAATTATTTATTTATGCCAGACCAGTTACACCCTAGCCATGCAAAACTATGACCCTCCAGATGCTGATGAACTTCCAATGCCATAATCCTACAATATCCTATAAGATTTTCAGAAAATCCTGGCAGTTATAATTGAGGGAATGCAAAAGGTAAAACCTTTAATAGTTGTATGGCCATTTTCTGTAAAAGGTCTAAAACAACTTCAGTAAAATGTTGATTGTCTTCGACATATCAGAAGATAATATTATTATTACCAAACTTGATGGTGCTCATTTTATCAGTTTCAGAAGGGCGAAAACCAGATTTGACCATGCCAGGAAGCCAGACCTGCAAACCCGAGGTTCCCCAATTGGTCATTTATCAGTTGAACTATCTCACAACGACCTGTGTTAATTTATCTCATGTCCAATAGACTGAAACAGAAAATTCTATGTTAAAAAACAGTAATTAGTATAATTATGTTTTGTGTCATTGAATCAGACCCAGTAATTGTTACTATAATTGGCCAAGTACCTTGTATTGCTGATTGTTGGTGGAAAGTGTTTGTCTATACCAGTGATGCAAAACATTTTTAAACTTGAGTATCCAGCATTCTGAAGGAGACCAAGATGAAGCTCCCAAAATGTCTTCTCATTTTGGACATTTTTCCACCCATCATTATCAGTCACCCTGCTCATTCCTACTCTCCCTCTCTTCCTATCAGGGCCGATCCTAGGGTCACAGGCGCCTGGGTGCAGGTTTTCTTTTGGCGCCTAAAGGTGGGCGTGGTTATAGTATGAACTCCTCCCCTGTAGACATGCCTGTTCCAGGCGCCCATTAGAGCACAAATTTTATTTTGATGTAAAGGACAAACACAAACTTTTATTTTAAATAAAGATACATATTTTGCCATAATACTGTGAAGTGGTTTTATTTATTTCTATGATGCTCAGCCAGCAACATGGGAGAGTTTTTGCTGGCTATCAGAATGAGTTTTTACTACCGTTCCCATGATGCCCAACCAGCCAAAGTCTGGCTGAGCATCACTGGAAAAGAAGTACACAAGGAGCGATAAATAATATTCCACCATGCCAGTCACTCACGTGTCTCTCTCTCCCCATGCCCCCATGTCTTTCTCTCTCTTTCCCCATACCCTCATGTCTGTCTCTAACTTCCTATAACCACATGTCTGTCTCTCTCTTCCCAAACCCACATGTCTTTCTCTCTCTTTCCCCCTACCCTCATGTCTGTCTGTCTCTCTCTCTCCCCCCATACCCACATCTCTCTCTCTCTCTCTCTCTCTCTCTCTCTCTCCCCCCACTCATACCCAATGTCTCTCTCTCTCTCTCTCTCTCTCTCTCTCTCTCTCCACTCATACCCAATGTCTGTCTCTCTCTCTCTCTCTCTCTCTCTCTCTCTCCACTCATACCCAATGTCTGTCTCTCTCTCTCCACTCATACCCAATGTCTGTCTCTCTCTCTCTCTCTCTCTACAATCATACCCAATGTGTGTGTGTCTCTCTCTCTCTCCACTCATACCCAATGTGTGTGTGTGTGTCTCTCTCTCTCTCTCTATCCACTCATACCTAATGTCTGTCTCTCTCTCTCCCCTCCTGCCCCCATGTCTGTCTCTCTCTCTGTGTCTCCTCTCCTGCTCCAAATCAGGCACTTTTCAGTGCTTTATGTTTTAAACATATTCTGCGCCGGCACAACGAGCGCGAACCAACTTAAATCTACGCATTCAGCGTAGATAACTCTCGTGAGTCTGTTTTATACATTGGCGCACACGCCGATTGCACCAGCGTGCGCTGTGTTTATACATGCCCCCCAATGTGTATATGTGATTATGTATGCATGCACATACATAATTAAATACAGTCACATAATCACACAGTCACATGCAAGTATGCAGTTACATAGACACACATATATACAGTCACACACGCAGTCAGTCACATACACACAAACACACATATACAATCACATACACATACATACACATAAATAAAGTCACACATGAAGTCAGTCACATACACATACATACAGCCAGAAACACACATATACAGTCACACATGCAGTCAGTCAGATTCACATACAAACACACACACAGAAATGCTGTCGCCCTCCCTGCTTAATTACCTTTATGTGCAGGGAGGAAGACGTTCTCGATGGCAGGGCCGCCACCAGGAATGTCAGGGCCCCTTATTGAACAAATGTTATGCCCCCCCCCCACAATATCTCCCACTCGCCCCACTTACCCTCACAAGCATGTTATACCGGTCTACTGTAATATGGAGTGTGGTTGGGAGCAGTTGGTCAATATGCCAGTAATATTTTGCCACTCAATATGCCAGTAATATTTAGCCACTCAATAAGTCAGTATTTTGGCCTCAATATGCCATTCTTTTGCCATTTAATATGCCAGTATTTTTCCCCTCAATATGCCATTTAATTATCCGGTATTTTGCCTCTCAATATGCCATTTAATATTCCAGTATTTTGCCCCTCAATATGCCATTCTTTTGCCAATTAATATGCCAGTATTTTGCCCCTCAATATGCCAGGAATTTGCCAATTAATATGCCAGGAATTTGCCCCTCAATATGCCAGGATTTAGCCATTTAATATGCCAGGATTTTGCCCCTCAATATCCCAGGATTTTGCCCCTCAATATGCCAGGATGTAGCCCCTCAATATGCCAATTAATATGGCAGGATTTTGCCAATTAATATGCCAGGGTTATGCCAATCAATATGTCAGGGTTATGCCAATTAATATGTCAGGGTTATGCCAATTAATATGCCAGGAATTTGTCACTCAATATGTCAGGATTTTGCCAATTAATATGTCAGGGTTATGCTAATTAATATGCCAGGATTTTGTAACTCAATATATCAGGTTTATGCCAATTAATATGTCAGGATTTTGACCCACAGTATGCTCGTTTGCCACCCTCCTCCCCCCTGCCCCAGTACTTACCTCTGCTCTGTCTCCCGCCGGGCCCAGGACGCCTGCGTGATGGTGTCTGCAGAGGCTGACACCGCATTTAGCATTAATATGTCAGGGTTATGCCAATTAATATGCCAGGAATTTACCAATTAATATGTCAGGGTTATGCTAATTAATATGCCAGGAATTTGCCAATTAATATATCAGGGTTATGCCAATTAATATGTCAGGGTTATGCCAATTAATATGCCAGGAATTTGCCAATTAATATGTCAGGTTTATGACAATTAATATGTCAGGGTTATGCCAATTAATATGCCAGGAATTTGCCAATTAATATGTCAGGGTTATGCTAATTAATATGCCAGGAATCTGCCAATTTATATGCCAGGATTATGCCGATTAATATGTTAGGGTTATGGCAATTAATATGTCAGGGTTATGCCAATTAATATGCCAGGAATTTGCCAATTAATATGTCAGGGTTATGCTAATTAATATGCCAGGATTTTGTAACTCAATATATCAGGATTATGCCAATTAATATGTCAGGATTTTGACCCACAGTATGCTCGTTTGCCACCCTCCTCCCCCCTGCCCCAGTACTTACCTCTGCTCTGTCTCCCGCCGGGCCCAGGACGCCTGCGTGATGGTCTCTGCAGAGGCTGACACCGCATTTAGTTTCTTCTGTTGGATGTCAGCTGACATCCGGCAGAAGAAACTAGATGCCGGTGTCTGTGTAAGGTCAGCAAAAGTACCTCCCGTCACCCCCCTACCAGATCTGTCACCAGGAGGTCCCCGCGATCGGGTACTCGCAGCTCCCGTGTCCCTCGCCGTCAGACCCCCCGCTTAGTGCGCGCGCGGCAATGGCAACTCACGCGCGCGTGCAACAATTCTGTAGCTTTCCTGTCCCAAGCGTCGCTATGGAAACGGACAGCATGGCGCACGTATCACGCGTCACGGGGGCGGGGCTGTAGCCCTTTAAAAGCAAGGCGCGCATTGTCGCAAATTGCTTGAATATTACCAAGCTAGTTCCTGTGTTGTTCTCTGCGTATTTACCTGATTTGTTCCTGTTATCGACCCGGCTTCCCTATTTGGACTCTCCTGTTTTCCGGTTCCCGTGATTTGGCTTCATCCCTGGTTTATGCTGTCTTCTGGAAACCCGACCCCGGCCTGTTTTTTGACTCCTCTACCTTCTGGCTCCCCGACCCGGCTTTCTCCTGACGATTCTTCTGTTGACACTCGTGCCCGATATCACTACTGCAGCTCACCATACTCTCCAGTATTGTGGTGTCTGGCAAGGGCTGTCACTTCTGCAAATTGGGGCTCCACTTCAGAACTACGGTACGTTCCTCACAAAATATTCAAGCCTACTTTCATGGACCCCGCAGAAGTGATGGAGGCCGTTACTGCATTATCAAGACAACTATCTACGCTGACTCAATCAGTCCAGGACTTACAAGCAAGTCAGTCTCACTTCCAACACCAACTTCATGACTTACAGACATCACGTCATTTTTCCTCCCCAGAGGGAATGCCTCCGTCCTCTTCAGTGCCAATTCCCGAACCCCTTTTGATGTCAACTCCTGAACCCAAGATCCCTCTACCGGAGCGGTTCTCGGGCGACAGGAAGAAGTACCGTGCTTTTATGACGTCGTGCCGACTCCTGTTCTCTTTGCAACCCAAGACATACGCTTCGGATTATGTAAAGATTCGGACTGTCATCACACTACTTCAGGGGGAACCGCAGACTTGGGCACATCATCTTCTACATTCCCACCATCCGGCATTAGACACTTGGACTGCCTTCTGCCAAGAGATGGATGCTCTCTTCGATGATCCCCTTAGAACGGCTACTGCTCAATCTTCTCTCCGTTCCCTAAAACAAGGCCGAAGACCGGTTGAAGAATACGTGACAGAATTCCGAAGTTTGGCAATAGACAGTACATGGAATGAACCAGCATTACTGGACCAATTTCGTCAGGGGCTAGCTGAGTCCCTAAAAGATGAGCTCGCTCGTATAGGGATACCAGCGTCCCTTGATGCCCTTATACATTTAGTCGTACAACTGGATCGACGACTCCGGGAGAGAAGATTGGAGCGTGCTTCTTCATTTACATCCCCACAGGGTAAATCTGCAGCCTCCTTCGAACCTTCTAGTTCAAGTCCTCCAGCCAGTAACTCCTCTGAAGAACCTATGCAAATTGGCATGGCCAGAGGCCCCCTCACCGAAGCTGAAAAGAACCATAGACGACTGAATAACTTATGCCTCTACTGTGGTAAACCCGGTCACCTCATTCGAACCTGTCCTCGACTACCTAGACCAGCGAGAGGTAAGGATACCCCCTTCCATACATGCCTCAGTTCTGTGCTGCTACAGGGGTCTCCTCATCTATCCTTTCCCTTGTTTTTACAGTGGAACACTAACAGTGCCACGATCCACGCCATTATTGACTCTGGAGCCAGTTGCTGTTTTCTTGACCGATCAACAGCGAAGTCTCTGCGCATCCCTATTTCCAAGAGAGAAAGGCCGTTGCATATACAAGTAGTAGACGGGACTCCTCTCAACTCAGGACCAGTTATTTTTGAGACCCTCCCGCTGCAAATCACGATTGGCCCCTTTCATACTGAGACTCTTCGTTTTAATATTGTGACCTCTCCTCTCTATCCTGTTATTTTGGGAATCTCCTGGTTACGTCAACACAACCCTCACATTGATTGGGATAAGGGATCAGTCTCGTTTCACTCTGACCACTGTCAACACCAATGTTTGGTCAACCAATCTCCTCTATTAACCACCGTGGATTCCTGTACCCTCAGCACCACCCCCGATATACCAGATCCTTATGCCGATTACGCTGATGTATTTGACAAGAGGGGTGCTGACGTATTGCCCCCGAGACGCCCTTATGATTGTCCGATTGATTTGCTACCAGGTTCTTCAATCCCATTCGGGAGGATCTATCCATTGTCTGGACCCGAATTACTCCATCTTAAGACCTATATTGAAGAAAACCTGGAGAAAGGTTTCATCCGACCCTCTACCTCTCCAGCAGGTGCGGCCATCTTTTTCATTGGAAAGAAAGATGGAGGTCTCAGACCTTGTATAGACTATCGAGAACTTAACGATATCACGGTTAAAAATCGATATCCGCTCCCACTCATCCCAGAACTCTTAGATAGAGTGAGGGACGCTACGGTCTTTACCAAAATTGACCTACGCGGGGCTTACAATCTAGTCCGGATCCGTAAAGGGGACGAATGGAAGACAGCTTTTCGCTCCCGATACGGGCACTTCGAATATCTAGTAATGCCATTCGGACTATGCAACGCCCCGGCTACGTTTCAACACTTCTTGAATGATGTTTTTCGGGATTTTTTGGATATGTTTTTGGTAGTATATTTGGACGACCTTCTCATCTTCTCCACAGACATCCAAACACACCGTCTCCATGTTCGTAAAGTTCTCTCTCGTCTCAGGACACATCGACTATATGCCAAGCTCGAAAAATGCTCGTTTGAATGTTCACAAGTTGAATTTTTGGGGCACGTTATCACTCCTGGAAAAATACAAATGGATCAGAGAAAGATTGCAGCAGTCCTGAATTGGCCCATACCTACTTGTAAAAAATCGGTACAACGGTTCATAGGATTCGCAAATTACTACCGTAAATTCATAAGGGGGTTCTCTCACGTTGTCGCCCCCATTACAGAACTGACTAGACAACACGTCTCGTTCAGTTGGTCCCCGCAAGCCCAAAAAGCCTTCGACCTCCTCAAATTACGCTTTACCTCCGCTCCGATCCTTATCCAACCGAACACTTCTGTTCCTTTCTTCGTGGAAGTGGATGCATCCGAGACCGCCGTAGGGGCAGTGTTGTCACAAAGACATGGGGAGAAGGCTATCTTACATCCGGTAGCTTTCTACTCACACCGTCTAACCCCTACCGAATCACGTTATGATATCGGGGACAGAGAATTGTTAGCCATCAAACAAGCATTGGAAGAATGGAGACATCTGTTGGAAGGTACGGTGCATCCGATCACCATCTACACAGACCATCGTAACCTCGAATATCTAAAAAGAGCTAAACGTCTCCGACCTCGACAAGCGAGATGGTCCCTCTTTTTTACCCGATTTAATCTGCATATAACATTCCGACCAGGAACTCGCAACGCTAAAGCTGATGCTCTCTCACGGATCTATGATACCTCCCCTAAAGACAGCATAACGCCTGACACGATTCTTCCTTCACACGTCTTCTTGTCCACTCACACCGATCTGATGAAGGAAATACTTACCCATTCTACAGACACGGTTCTACCCTGCACCCCGGCTCCTATGCAGTCCCAAGGGGGATATCATCGTTACCAGGGTAGAATCTATGTACCTGAACCCGTCCGAGTCACAGCGATGCAATACGGCCATGACTCCGTGTTATCCGGACACGGCGGGATTACCAAGACAATTGAACTCCTTCGTCGTCACTTTTGGTGGCCTTCTATGAGGAAAGATATCATGTCTTATGTTCGTACCTGCGATGTGTGTGCCAGGAACAAGTCATCTCGAACAAAGCCGGCTGGCCTATTATGCCCTCTTCCTGTGTCCTCTCACCCTTGGACCTCTATCTCTATGGACTTCATCGTAGACCTTCCTCCCTCACATAGACATGACACCATAATGGTGGTAGTCGACCGATGTACTAAGATGGCTCATTTCATCCCCGTTGTTGGAATACCTACCGCAGCTACTACTGCTTCCTTGTTTGTGACTTCGATTTTCCGTTTACATGGCTTACCTCAGTCCATCATCTCTGACTGGGGAGTCCAGTTCACCTCCCGTTTTTGGAAGTCCTTCTGCAAAAACCTTCGAATTAGTCCGGCATTGTCCACTGCTTTCCATCCACAAACTAACGGGCAGACAGAACGACTGAACCAAATATTAGAACAATACCTCCGGTGCTACACTACTCACTTGCAGGATGATTGGCTCTCATTACTACCAACCGCAGAGTTCGCATACAATAACCATTATCAATCCTCAATCAAGATGTCCCCATTTTTTGCTCTATATGGTTTGCACCCTGTGTCTATCCCCGGCATGATTTCCGACCCTTCTGTTCCCGAAGTCAGAGACCGGTTGACTCGTATGTCACGTCAACTGTCCGTTCTCCGTCAGAATCTCAAGACAGCTCAGGCAACCCAAAAACGCTATGCCGACCATAGACGCACTCCTCCTCCGACTTACGCACCGGGCGACAAAGTATGGCTTTCATCCACTCACATCCGATTGGCCTGCCCTTCGAGAAAATTGGGTCCTCGCTTTCTCGGTCCTTACCCCATAGTGGAGGTCCTCAGTCCTGTTGCAGTACGCCTGAAACTCCCGACGTCGATGCGGATCCATCCGGTATTCCACGTCTCTCTTCTGAAACCGTACGTGGTTAACCCTTTCGCAGGACGGGTCTCGGCGCCTCCGGCCCCTGTTGTCGTGGATGGTAATGAAGAATACGTGGTTCAACGGATCCTGGACTCTCGTTGGCGCAGGGGGCGTCTGGAGTACCTCATCCATTGGCGCGGGTACGGTCCTGAGGAGCGATCCTGGCAACCGGTGTCCCACATTCACGCACCGGCTTGTTTACGTGCTTACCATCGGCGGTACCCCTCTCGTCCTCCGCATGATCGCGCCCGGAGTTCGCGCCTGGGGAGGGGGCTCTGTAAGGTCAGCAAAAGTACCTCCCGTCACCCCCCTACCCGATCTGTCACCAGGAGGTCCCCGCGATCGGGTACTCGCAGCTCCCGTGTCCCTCGCCGTCAGACCCCCCGCTTAGTGCGCGCGCGGCAATGGCAACTCACGCGCGCGTGCAACAATTCTGTAGCTTTCCTGTCCCAAGCGTCGCTATGGAAACGGACAGCATGGCGCACGTATCACGCGTCACGGGGGCGGGGCTGTAGCCCTTTTAAAGCAAGGCGCGCATTGTCGCAAATTGCTTGAATATTACCAAGCTAGTTCCTGTGTTGTTCTCTGCGTATTTACCTGATTTGTTCCTGTTATCGACCCGGCTTCCCTATTTGGACTCTCCTGTTTTCCGGTTCCCGTGATTTGGCTTCATCCCTGGTTTATGCTGTCTTCTGGAAACCCGACCCCGGCCTGTTTTTTGACTCCTCTACCTTCTGGCTCCCCGACCCGGCTTTCTCCTGACGATTCTTCTGTTGACACTCGTGCCCGATATCACTACTGCAGCTCACCATACTCTCCAGTATTGTGGTGTCTGGCAAGGGCTGTCACTTCTGCAAATTGGGGCTCCACTTCAGAACTACGGTACGTTCCTCACAGTCTGCCTCTGCAGACACCATCCTCCCTGCAGCCAATCAGAGCGCGACGGGGGCGGAGCTTGCACCCGTCGCGCTATGCTTGGTGTGATAGGGAGGTGTGGTAACCACAGGCGCTCACCTGCGGCTCGCACCTCCTTGTCACACTAATCCCAGCGCGACGGGTGCAAGCTCCGCTCCCGTCACGCTCTGTGATTCAGGCGCCTCTCCTCCCGTGCACCTGGGCGTGGTGAACCCCGTGCACCCGCCCAGGATCGGCCCTGCTTCCTATAATTTCTCTTGCACCAGTGAGTTCAAATGAAAACGTACACCAAATTGCCATTAAGACTAAGCTGTACTTCTTGATTATGAAGAAACAATCAATAAAAGGCATTGCTATTTTTATATTAAAAAATCATGTCATGGGCATTACCTCTTCTCTGCTTCATACAATACAGAAACTAGATAACCCATCCTGTGCTCCCAGGTTAAAGAGAATATATGTGCCACTTTAATTGGGTCATCTATTAATTCAGTATTGCCTTAATGGAAAAGGCTTTGCCTTGATAAGTAACGATTAGCACAGTTGAATGGATACTATCTTATATTTAGAACCTAAACCTTTCTAGATAATTTTAGAATTTACTGTGATCTAAATAAATTCCAGAGCGGAATTGGACCTGATAAATTGATCCACTCAGAGTACCGTCTCCTTTCAAAATTTTAAAATATATTACAAATACCTATATTAGAAATATATATAAATGTCACATTACCCTAAACAGAGTCCCTGGTTTAAGAAACATTTTAATACTCTGTATTTGTGGCCGATTTTACATTCCTCAACTGTAAATGCATCAAATTACGGTGAATTCTTTGAAGGTATCACTAATCTACATTGATATGAAATTTTCCCTAGCGAACAAAGTAACTTCGATGACTAATAGTTTCATTATCCTGTTAGAAGATACTCAACTTCACTTAATATACGCTATTAATTTGTCTTGTCGGTAAAACATTTAAAAATATGATAAGATCTCGAGAAGGGGGCCGCGGTTATCCTGGGCCTTAGACTGTATCAAAGAAATGAAAAACCGTGCAGTTGTGCATACACATTTAACCCTAGCATGGTTTGTGATGAATATCTTTAGTCTCTTCTGCGGGGGTAACAATAAATAGTTACAGAATGTCTTAGCAGCAGTGAAATATGAGATTCTAATCATGGCTATAATTTAAATCTCGAATATCAGCCGTCAGGTCAACCTAGGGTACAAAATAAAGAAAGGAATAATAATATTAAACAAATGCCAAAGAGAAGAAGAATTAGACATAAAGGAGTCTACTCTGTTACCATTCAGAGAATTCATTTTTCATAATTGTGAGATACTAATAGACTTGGTTTTCCCCCAATCAATCAAACTGGCAGCGTTAGGCCCAGTAGACATGATGAAAAGTCACATATATTGTTAATCTGGTAACCAGACACCAGAATTGCCCATGTGGACATTTAGTGGACTTGTGACCAATCCATGATGGACCTTTGCCTGGCCTTGCCGCAGACATTGGTGTCATCGTACGGACACTACCTCTTGCTACTTGGTTCTGGGAAGCTCAAACTGTATTTGTCACTACTTGTAAATCTACACACAGAATTTAATTCTATGAAACGTTAAATAGAAATAATGCCTTCAAAAACTGATTCACTTTATTAGATATATTCCCAATGACCATGTGTGGCATCGCAAAAAAAACCCCCCAACAACAATTAGATATATAAAACCCATAGCTCAAGTGTGAGTAGCCAGGTTTACCATGGATCTCCTACTTTGCCATTGACTATATTGGGGTTTATGTTAAATTAACCAGGAACTGCACAAATTTACCATATTCTGCTGAACCTTGATGATGGTGAATTGCCCAATCCATGAAAGCTCAGATGATGAATCACTGTGTTTGAGTTATGGTATTCTATACCCTTGCAGATTTTACAAGGTTTGCAGAAACATCAGTCATAGAGCCAAAACATCACTGGTCAGACACAGGAGGACAAAGGGATCAGGATGACAAATGGTAGTCATAAAGAATCTAATAACAAAGGAGGAAATCATACTCCAAAACACTTCATCCCCATGCAACAGGATTCCTACTATTCAATACATTCATATTCCACAATCCATCCACTCAACCCTACAATCCACCCCACAATCCACCCCCTCTACCCAAAAATCCATCCACTATACCCAACAATCCATCCACTCTACCCAACAATCCATCCACTCTACTCCACAATCCACCCCCTCTACACAAAAATCCATCCACTCTACCCAACAATCCATCCACTCTACCCAACAATCCATCCACTCTACTCCACAATCCACCCCCTCTACACAAAAATCCATCCACTCTACCCAACAATCCATCCACTCTACCCAACAATCCATCCACTCTACCCAAAAATCCATCCACTCTACCCAACAATCCATCCACTCTACCCAACAATCCATCCACTCTACTCCACAATCCACCGCCTCCACCCAACAATCCATCCACTTTACCGCACAATCCACCCCCTCTACCCAACAATCCATCCACTCTACTACACAATCCACTGCCTTCACCCAACAATCCATCCACTTAACCCCACAATCCACCCCCTCTACCCAACAACCCATCCACTTTACCCCACAAGAGAACTAATACAGAGCCAATTTGTGACAAGATTTGCAGCGAAGGCATGTGATTGTAACAAAAAATATACAGTGTTCCAGACAAAAAAATGGAAAGTGTGGCATTTATTTATTACTTTTAGATGTTTACCTCATTTTGGACCATGTCAAACGAGTTATGTGATCTGCTGTTACATATCTTGAAGCCCAGGCAATGGAGCACAGCTTCTCTATACCGCTATATTGCTAGAGCCCATTCTCCCAGCCACTGCTCAAGGTGTGTGTGCATAAAAGAGCATGAACTTCCCAAATGCAAGCATTCATGACTTCCAGTCTACGGGAGTGGCACCTAGATGGCACCAAATTAAAAAGAATAACAGTGTTTCTCTTCAAGGTCACCTTCATAAAGTCATTACTGCACTGACAAATTTCTTGTTTGTATTGCCTCTCCATTCCTTAGCCGGCATGCCTGACTGTCTCAGCCTCTGCTCCTGACCTGGCTTGCATGACTTCCCAGTATCATTTGATTTATCAGGTATGATACAACTACCAACTTTCCTGTTAGCTACCTGGCTTATTTGCAGACGTCACTGTATCTATTAGACTTATTTTAAATCCATGGCCATACTTACCTTGGGGAAACAGTTGATTGGGTGAATACTTCAATATAATACTCTGGTTATTCTCCAATATTGTCTGAACATGCTACTTTCATGGCATTTTCTAAAGTAATAAGTAAAAGCATGATGTGAATTTGTGTTGGAGGTCGTAAGTTCTATATATACATATACAGGTTCCAGCTACAAAATTCTATTATTATTTGTGAAAACATTCCCTCCATCATCCCATATTGTCATAATTCTTTAAAGTGACAGTCTAGCCCCCAAACTCACTTTTGATGAAAGCTGAAGTCTACTGCTTGTATAGTGCACTGGCTTTTTTTCCAGTTGGATATAATGAAGGCATTCTGCATAAATCACATTTTTAATATTTGACTCAAGCCCTCCACAGTGATTACTCTGCATGTTTACTGCAAGTGCGGCAGCACTGATTATATAGACACTTAGGATATAAAGTTTTGTTTCATTTAGTCACTTAATGTGCTGCTGGAAAACAATGCAGTGTATGGACTGAGATAAACTTGCTCTTGTACACAGAGGATCTCTTAACAGTGCAACACATTGTCTGATGACATCACCAGAGAGATGGGAAATTAAATTAATTTGAATGGCATTATTCTCATTGGTTCTTGCAGCAAAAAAAAAAAAAAAAAGGAAATTGACTTTTACTCAGCTAGTGTGGGCAGTCCTGGTTTCTTGCAAACTGCTGTCATTTCACAATTTTATCTAGCTGTAAGTATTTTCATCTAGCTGTAAGTAAAGTGTAAGCAATGCAAAATGTAAAACATGCATTTTAAAGTACTTTGAAAGCACATCAATATGCATTAAGATTTGGAAGATGCATTTTGGACACCAGACAGTCCCTTTTTGGGTTGGTCCACTAGTCACTATCATTCCTAGGGCCTTTATAACCTGGGTTGCACCCCACTGTATAACACTATCCACCATCATGTTATGATGCAAGCCCTGTCTACAATAATATTTATGGGTATTCTTTTACCCACAACATTAATTATGATTTATTTTTCAATTGTTTTCTTTTCACAGCAGTCACATTCACCCTACAATTTTCCTTTTTCAAGTCTTGCTATTAATTTATAATAGGTGTGATATAAAACATAGAGCGACATACAAGCCAGTGCTGTATTTACCACAAGGCATCCTAGGCGCCCCCCAGCACTGAAAAAAAAAAATTAAAAAAAAAATAAAAAATAAAAAAAAACCCCGGCCCTTTAAAAAATAAAAAAAAAGGCCGCGCTTGCAGGCAGAGACGGAGGTGAGAGGGGATCAGAAGATCCCCCCTCACCATCGCTCTGCCTGCCAGGCTGCACGGGGAGCCGAACAGGCAGCACAGAGAAACCTCCGTGCTGCCTGTTCGGCTCCCCGTGCAGTGTGACACGGAAGTGCCGACAGTCAAGTGACGGGTGCGCTGACGTCATACGTGCGCCCGGTCACGTGACCTGTCGGCACAATCGCCGGGAAGCCGAACAGGCAGCATGGAGGGACCATGCTGCCTGCCACTAGCCACCAGGGAAAGGTAAGTGCTGATGGGAGTCAGAGTGTGTGTGATGGGAGACATCGTGTGTGACTGAGTGTGATGGGAGTCAGAGTGTGTGTGATGGGAGACAGTGTGTGTGACTAAGTGTGATGGGAGTCAGAGTGTGTGATGGGAGACAGTGTGTGTGACTAAGTGTGATGGGAGTCAGAGTGTGTGTGATGGGAGACAGTGTGTGTGACTGAGTGTGATGGGAGTCAGAGTGTGTGTGATGGGAGACAGTGTGTGTGACTGAGTGTGATGGGAGTCAGAGTGTGTGTGATGGGAGACAGTGGGTGTGATGGGAGTCAGTGTGTGTGACTGAGTGTGATGGGAGTAGGAGTGTGTGACTGAGTGTGATGGGAGTAGGAGTGTGTGACTGAGTGTGATGGGAGTAGGAGTGTGTGTGTGATGGGAGTATGAGCTTGATGTGAGTCTGAATGTTATGTGTGATGTGGGGTCATGAAATGGAGGTGATGGGGCATGTCTTAGGTGTGTAACGTGGGTGTGCAGCTTGGGTAGGGGGTGCCCGGATTTTGTCTGCCTAGGGCAGCACAAAATCAAGATACACCACTGATACAAGCCTGTGTGCAGGTAAAGCTGCAGTGCATGATGGTATATAAGCTACAGTGGAAAAGTGCTCGGTTTCACCACTCCTTTTAAATTAGAAAGTGGATGGGAGCCAACCTCTAGATTGTAAGCTTGCGAGCAGGGCTCTCTACCTCATGGATCAGTCTGTCCATGATAGACTCACGTAGTATGTAGTACCCCTTTACTTCTCTGCTCTGCACCCAATTGCTCCGTAGATTGTTGCTGCTATATAATGAAATGTTAATGTAAAGTAATGTAAATTAGAGGCAATTAATGCAGCTGATTCGGCCATCAGTCTACATCTCAGAAGGACACAAAGTGAAGGGCCAAGAACATTCAAGCCCAGGAATGTCCTGGAGAAGAATGCTCAGTTTGATTTTTTTTTTCATTTATGCAATTACCAGTCTGGACCATATATAGTGCTGGGCATAACTTCCATGGATCATTGATTTTAATAAACCTTACACTGTGCAATGGTGAGCAACCAATGAATGGTGGCTATGACGGTGTTCCCAGTCTCCTCAACAACACACAGTAAGAAGCTAACAGTGGCGCTAATTGAAATCTCAAACTCCAATATAAATGGCTCATGACTCACCTATTCAAAAATACCCAAGCTTTATTGCAATGCTATAGTAGCATAACAAGGCAGGGTGCTGCAGGTCTGGATTCCGCTGATGTGTTCTGGTAATTTAATATTCCGATAAAAGCATTTCTTTTTTTTATGGAGCTGACATTAGATTACTAAGTGTTTGGTCATTGCATCCTTGATTGTATGAATAGTAAGTATGTTAGAATGTAGGTAACTAGAAAAATAATTTTTGTGAATTTTTTTTATTTTTTATAGGATGTAAAAGGTTCACATCTGACTCTCAGAGCAGAAAAAAAAAAGACTAATCACAAATACTGTTTCAAATAGGAGTCATTATAGAATGTTAACTAACTACAAATTGTCCTAGTATTACAGCATATTAATTTTTTTTAAAAAAGAGATTTCACTAATTAAGTGAAGAAAACAAACAGTAGGAGACTGCCTTCTTACGGGTGTCTAATTCTTACAGGGAGCCTGCTTATTAGCTAATTTGTCTGTCAATCGAACATCTCAAACGAGATTGAAAACATGACACTCCCACTAGAGGAGGTCGCAGGACATCTCCTGGCGATTGGTTTCTTCCATACTTAAAGGGGCAGTTACACTAGCTTATTTTCTTTTTGCTCTTTTTAAGACGTGCAAAATGCACTTATTTTCCTTTCAAAAGATTTAGAGTACTCCTGTAGTTTTACATTGAAAATAAATTCACAGGCCCCTCTAGACTCCATGACATATCATAAGAGGAACTTGGAGACGTAGGTCATAGTGTTACTCTCCAAGTAACGTTATATTTACAGTTTTTAGAAAATAGGATTCAATATTTTATTACCAATTACTTACAGTTAATACATCACCACCATTTAAAATATGGTAAAAAACAAACTGGTTAGTTTCAAATTAAACCACCCCAAAAAAATCACCACAGGTTTTATGAGAACAGTTGGGCTCTCTTTTTAGGGATAATAGACGAATAGAGCACCTTATCTTAAGGACATAACATTCCTAGAAAAGAGAATATAGTTTAAAGGAAAAGGAGACAGCAAACAACAATAATCAAATATACTCCAAATTAGTAAAATATCTAAAACTTTAATAAAAAGGGATATAATCTACACACAAATTCAACATAAAAATAAAACACATCAAAATAGAAAGAATAATTAGATTAAAATACATAAAACGAAATATACATCTAAGTCAAAATAACGAGCAGCACCAGGGCTTGTAGATTTAAAAAAACAAAGCTCATAAAATATATTTACAAAAATTGTGAAATATGTCTGCGAAATACTGAAGGTAGCGAATATACTCACAAATACTGTTGAATGGACTCTCCGCCTGCACCCATTTCATGTATATTGCTGTTTATGTGCTTTGAAGAGTTCCATTCCATCTTATAAGTGACCTATGTGTGCGGTTGTCCCCTTGCTGCTTTTTCCTGCACCACTGGTTCTCTGTTTGTATTTTTATTTTTTAGTGTACTCATTAATGTTTTTTGCAATAAGACGATCCTGAAGTTAAATTCTCCAGTGTTGGTGATATCTTCATCATCTACATGCATTTTGCAGACATATTGCACTATTGTTTCATTTTTGTTTTTTGAAGTGTATCCTATGATTTTGCACCATCCCTATTGTTGATTTAAGAGTTTTGGACACTGGGAGAATGTTGTGGGAAGTTGCTCTTCTTTGTGAAAGGAAGCATTTACTTCCATTCATATGTTTTAGCGCACACTCCCCTTTTCTTCTTTCTTTTTGTAGGAGCAGAGGGAGCACACAACAACTGCAAACAATGTACTTAGCAAGAGTATAGTACAAAAGTATTTTTTTATAAAGTGCAATATATGGAATAAATACAAAAAAATGTACAAAAAAATATACAGATAAACAGCAAGACAGAATGTACTTACAAAAAAATGCAGACCATACAGCACAAAGAATACCCAAAAGTACAAAGAGTAAGAAAGAGACAGACCGGAGGGGACACACTGCGCAAAAAGGAAGGAGGTCACCGACGTTTCGGCAATAAGCCTTTATCTCTGATTGCCGAAATGTCGGTGACCTCCTTCCTTTTTGCGCAGTGTGTCCCCTCCTGTCTGTCTCTTTCTTACTTTTTGTACTTTTGGGTATTCTTTGTGCTGTATGGTCTGCATTTTTTTGTAAGTACATTCTGTCTTGCTGTTTATCTGTATATTTTTTTTGTACATTTTTTTGTATTTATTCCATTTATTGCACTTTATTAAAAATACTTTTGTACTATACTCTTGCTAAGCACATTGTTTGAGTTGTTGTGTGCTCCCTCTGCTCCTACTTTTGTTATTTCTACTACTGGGGGCGCTCTGTGGACTCCCCCTGGGGTGATGCACCATATTTATTATAGTTATTATATATTGTTTTTTGGTGTGCTTCTCTGACTGTCTGTTTTACATATGTGCCTTCTTTCTTTTTGTGTTTTATCTCATATAACACAGCAGAGCAAAAATAATGGACATTCCTAAAAGAATAGCACCAGGTGCCCAAAGGAGATAGAAATGTGGCCAGGCATACTGCATGGCGAGAAATACTCATTCCGATTAACTTCCTCAGTATGTTGGGGCCAACTGCATTCAAGGACCTCTGTGTCCAGAACATGATCAGCAATGGAGGACTGCATTGTGACACTGACCATCTATTATCAGATGTGGACGTCGCTCAGTCCTATAAGATCACAGATGTGAGATAGTATATTGTGCAATAAATATCAGATTTTTTTTATGCTGTCCATTTGTCCTCTGCATTATTTGGAGGTTGGATGAAGATGTACTATCATTTCCATATGAGAAAGGTTTATCATGAAGATTTGATCACAAAACAATGAGTTTCACCCTTGAGATGACTGTGTATACAAGTTGTTAATATGAGTTTATGGTCACATCTATTTCCTACTGATTCCATTACTTACTTTATTTGTGCCTGTCACCCATACCATGGTGTTGGCAGCCAACTTGCAAATCTCCAAGGTCACCTGTCTTGGTATCGACCTTGAGGTCGCCTCACCAGGTAATTCTTCAATGCTCTCTTCTCTGCATGCCTTGAGGGTCATGTTGGTTGCCTGCTTGATAATAGTTTCCCTATCCATCGCCAACTTAGCAGTAGGACAATTCTCTCCCAAAGGTTGGTGTTGCCGATGGTGTCCGGCCAGTGGATCTGGAAAATCCTTCCAAAGGCAGCTGTTGATGATTCCATTATTGTGGCTCTATTATTGCACTAGTTTGCACGGTTTTTCTTTTTCTTCTTTCTCCGATTTGATACCTGTTGGAGATTATATTGAATAAGAGGAATTTTGCCCACTCTCTTTCCTGATTTTTCCAGTTTATTTATATTTATATGTATTTTGTGTACACTTTTTTAAAACTGAAGTCATAGATTTATTTTTT
Source organism: Pelodytes ibericus (assembly GCA_036172795.1). Lineage (NCBI taxonomy): Eukaryota > Metazoa > Chordata > Amphibia > Anura > Pelodytidae > Pelodytes > Pelodytes ibericus. The sequence continues at coordinate 278,434,162 of CM069857.1, forward strand.
TCTATTTGGTGATTATAAAAATTAAATTTTTTTGTAGTTGGGTGAATTTAACAAATGTGCCTAAAACAAAAATTGCTCCTCATTGCAGAGGAGGCGTTACTACTGCTTTGAGAAAAATAACTATTAGCTCTTTGCACAGGAGAAAACGTTTGGTTCTTTGCATATTCTACAGTACAAAGACCGGAAAAGAAATATTATCTGCAAATGAATGAGACATATTTAACACATGCATTTCCACAGAGAGAAGCTTCAAAAGAGCCCAGTAAAGCAATTTAACTGTGAGTTTTACTGGAGAAACAATAGAATGACTTTAAACCGTCCTTTTGGCAAAACGAAACATGTGTGAAGTCCCAGCTGACTACGCAAGGTGTTTTATATTCTGTTGGAATGGGACGTTTAATGCGTGGACACAAAATAAGAATTCATAGCCCTTCCTTCTCGGATATAATCATTCACATACTGTGGTTGTCCTTGGACTATTGTCCCTTATTCAAAATTAAAGTTTCCCTTGATAATACTTGATTGTTTTTTTTTTGTTTTTTTTTAAATGATTCATGATTTTTAGTACATGTTGTGAAATTAATGCATCTCTCTACTGTCAGGCTATAATTAATTATAGGAACAACATAATATGCAATTAAAGCTGGATTATAATTTTGTTTCTATTACCATCATTAATTAGTACTGTGTGTGTTATATGTTTTATATGCGATTGTGAACTTCTGTGAAAGTTTATGTTGTGGTTTTCTTTTTTTGATAACTGCTTTTTTTTTTTTTCAAATGACTTTTCTTCAACCCGTAGGTGACATTGAAGATCTATTGCCCATATGGAGTTAAAAAGCATTACAATTTATCAGCTTGTGCTTGCCAGATGCCGTAAACTTCAGATGTTTAGGTGCTTCGGATGATCTGTGTATAGGTAATAAAAACCAAATACTCTTCAACAGGAACTGTTTATCTCCTACAGTCCTTTTGTATTATTATAGCAAACAAAATAACTACATTTCATACCACATGTTCTAGACAAAGAAACACAGTGAGTATGCGATAAATATATTATTGCTATGATATGTTACAAGACAAAAACCATTCTGAGCTTCTTTCTCCTTCTGTCCCTAACAAAGGCCATCAAAGTAGCAACAGTTAAAGGGACTGTCTAGTGCCCAAAATGCATCTTCCAAATGTTAATGCATATTAATGTGCTTTCAAAGTACTTTAACATGCATGTTTTACATTTTGCATTGCTGAAAATATAAAATACTTACAGCTAGAGGAAATTGTGAAATTACAGCAGTTTGCAAGAAACAAGGACTGCCCACACTAGATGAGTAAAAGTAATTTCCTTTTCTTTTTTTTTGCTGCTGCGGGAACCAATGAGAACAATGCCATTCACATGGAATATCCTGTCTCTCTGGTGATGTTATAAGACAATGTGTTGCACTGTTAAGAGATCCTACTGTGTACAAGAGCAAGGTCACTGATAGGCCACTCAATAGACACAATTTGAGGAGGACAGGAAGTGATTAAATGAAACAAATCTTTATATCCTCAGTGTCTGTATAATCAGTGCTGTGGCACCTGCGGTAAACATGCAGAGTAATCACTGGGGGAGGGCTTGAGTCAAATGTTAAAAATGTGATTTATACAGAATGTCTGCATCAAATCACACTGGGAAAAAAGCCTGTGCACTATACAAGCAGCAATCTTCACCTTGCACCAAAGTGAGTTTGGGGACTAGACTGTCCCTTGAAGTATGTAATTCAAGTTGGCCAATGACTGGAGATAAGGCAAAAGGGGATCTCATTTAAATCCGAAAAATGAACCAGCATATATTAAAAGATTTGGTCAGGATGGCATTCACATACTTATACAAAAAACAAACAAACAAATCGGTCCATTTTGTAGTGTGATACTCGTTAGAAGTAGGGAAGCATAGTCTGATATGTGTGTGGTGTTTTCTTTGCCCTAGTATTGTATATAGATGTTTGTCTATACGTATGCTATTTACTACGCTCGGTTTATCTATGAGTTAGATATCCTGCAGAGTTGTGGAAACATCCTTGGTATTTCTAAGTCACCGGAGATTTCTAGAAAGTTCTGTAAAAGCAATTAATATATATTGCCACATGTGAACTGCTTGCAACCATCCGATAAACTCTAGTAGATATATACGCACATTGTGTTATGTAAAACAGGCCTAGCAATATCTGGTAGATTCCGAACCATGCGTCAATGTACCTTTATATACAGATGGGCTGGGGGAGTATCTCACACACAAACACATGCACAAACAAACATGGCTTCAGGAAGGAAAGACACATAGAAGTTACAGTGGTAATAATTAGTGATCGAACAACAACATTGTTGTCACTTATTCTTACAACATGTATCACTGCCCATCATAGCTATTTTCAGAGCCTGTTCACTGCTAAATAGTAGAAATTGCACGTATTATAATTTTTTTTTTAACCAGGCACTTTAGACATCTTTTCACCCAAAATATTTTGAATGTGATTCAAACAGAAAAACAGCATTTTATTTCAGTTTTATGGGAAGGGGGACAAGGTAGCGGGGAAAACAAAAATGACAAAATAAATACCTGACGCGTTTCACGCTGCTACCTGTTCTTATTCATAGACTGACAGGAACTACAAGACAATCTCATTACATACAACACTAATTACACACCATAGGTGCATAATGCCTTTTTTTTTTTTTTAAATAAAAGGCAATTATTTAATTAAAACATACGAAATTTGATGGTTCATGGAGAATGGTATTAAATGTAAAAGCTTTAAGAGCATAAAAGAAAGAGTTTCAGGATAGAGGGATTATCAGATCTCTATGGCCTGGAGCAGAAAGCTAGACCTGAAAGATGCCTTCCATTCCATACCATTTGCCAAAAAGCACATCTTTCTGAGATTCAATTGGAAATGTATCAATGGACGGTGATGGTGTTTGGCCTTCCAGGGCTCCCTACACCTTTCCCAGAGTTCTGGAATCGATACTAATCCCATGTGAAACAATAAGGGTTTATTTGCCTTTATTATTTAGACGCCATTCTGTTAGTACATCCAGACCCTGCAGTGCTAATCCAACACATGGGATTTGTGGTAAATTTGTAAAAATCTATTCTAGCAACTACTTGTAATCTTCCTTTCCTAGGTTTAATTTTGGACACAAAGGTGTTTGTCTTTTCCCCAAGAATAAAAGGGAACAAATTTAATGTAAATGAAAGAATATACCATATGTATCACAGTTGGACACTGTGAATTGGTCCCTGCAGACTATAGAGCCTGTCAGGGTGAGCACATTCACCTCCCAGGAGCTTTAATCTTAGACCTGTCCCCAACTTCTCTGTGGCCTGCTATCACTACCTTGAGCTCACCGGAGGTTAGTAAAAAAAAATCCTGGCACTCTCAGGATGCTTGAGGAGGCGCCGTGGCCATTGGACAATTTTAATTACTCGCCTGCTCAATCAACTGTTTAAAGGGCAAATGTAGCTCACCTTGTGATTGGTCGACCCCTGCCATCATGGACACGAGAATTCTAAATGGCAGGGGACAGGGAAATGGCACCCATCCAAGCTGGGGCAGAGTATTTTTTTGTTAAATTATGTTTTCCCCAGAGTATGATATTAGGATTATTCATCCTGTATGTTGTAGTATGTCCAGTCACTGAACCCTCCATGACTGCAGACTGTGTTCCCCAAAGGTGCTCCCTGTAAACCTGTCCCTGAGGTTCCCATTACGTGCTGCCACCCCCTCCCAGCAAGTAATTATGGTACAACATGTACCACCCCGGTGCCTCCCAGGCGTCGCTACCCCTGCATAGGAGCTAAATAGCTGGTCACTATGTGCTCCATGTTTGGGTGTTTCATTCCAGTTCCCCTCTCCTGTGATTTAGCCTTTTTGTGTGCAGTTGTCCTTCCCAGCGAGCGAGCACCCTAAGCGCTAGCCAAATAAAGGTTAAGCCCGCTGCTTGGGGCTCTCTCACCAGTAACAAAAGTGGCAAGTAGGCAGAGTAGGGATTGGTTGCTCAGACAAAGCCTCCCAAGATAGGCACTCTCCTGCTTGCTAAATCACACTGGAAAAAAGAAAAACCCTGTGCATTAAAGGTCTGTACCTATTATGTGACCACTTCTCTTGCTCAGGGATTGGTCACACCTTTCCCCAGCCCTGCACTGATTGGTGCCTTCAGTTTTAGGCATCACATTCACTTCCTGAAGTGATTGAATTAATGCTAATGTGTTTAAGTTATTTTGTTGTATTGCATTTTATCTGACTGTACAAATATCTTGTGTGTCCTGCAATAAATGTTCATTTTGCTGTACCTAATTCCTAGTAGTCCTGCAGGGCCGTCTTTAATAGTGATTGGACCCTGGGCAAGCATTTGCTTGGGCTCCCTGGACCCTGCATGCAATCACGCCCTCCATTGCAATGTTACACCACCCCCCCCCCCCGACACACACACACAAAAAAACCCATAAACATAAGCACACACACAATTGGACTTTTCTTGCAGTGAGTATTTTCATTGCATTGTATAAAATGTGTATTTTAAGTGTATAAATTGTATATTTGGATAAAATGTGTATATATGGCTGCAATATGTATACCATCTTACTATCCAACACTGCAATACAGTACTCATTACCTAAATTGCAAAAATATACACAGATATTAGAGAGCACTTACATATGTTTTTCCATATATATTTATAAATATCTAAATACATCTCGCTTTCTCTCACTAGGTGCATTCATACTTATATGAACTTCTTAATATTATATTCAACTATTTTCATATGTAATAAAAATGTTATTGAAGAGTTACATTTCTTGTTTTTATTTCATTTTTCTGCACCCACATTGCACCTAAAAAACTTAACACAGCCCCATAGAGTAGCCATAGCACTTGGCTTGCACTCATATTGCACCCACAGCTCTTGTCATGCACCTATATTGAACCAACAGCACATGGTTTGCTCTCATATTGCACTCACACAATTTGGCATGCTACAGTGTAAAATTGCCCCACAGAACATACCACAGTGTCACTTTCTCCAATTGAACTTCCCATGCAGAAAAAGCCACATTGTCACTTTCCCCCATAGTACATGTTATTTTGCCCCACAGAACATGCCACTGTCAGGTACCAAATAACATGCCACAGTCACTTTGTCATTAACATATGCAATAGCCAGTTTGCCTGTTAAAATATGCCACTGTTTGTCCATGTATTATGTTACAGTCAATTTGCCCATCAATATGCCAGTATTATTTTTCCATTAATATGGCAATTAAGATGCCATAATTTTTGTGCCATTCAGATGCCAGTAATATTGCACCATTCAGATGCCACTAATATTGTGCCATTAACAAGCCAGTATTATTGTGCCATAAGGTGCCCCAGCCAATTTGCCAAGATGCCAGTAATATTGTGCCATTCAGATGCCAGCAATATTGTGCCATTCAGATGCCAGCAATATTGTGCCATTAAGATGCCAGTATTATTGTGCCATTCAGATGCCAGTATTATTGTGCCATTCAGATGCCAGTAATATTGTGCCATTAAGATGCCAGTAATTTTGTGCCATTCAGATGCCTGTATTATTGTGCCATTCAGATACCAATAATATCGTGCCATTCAGATACCTGTATTATTGTGCCATTCAGATACCAATAATATTGTGCCATTCAGATGCCTGTATTATTGTGCCATTCAGATACCAATAATATTGTGCCATTCAGATACCAATAATATTGTGCCATTCAGATGCCTGTATTATTGTTCCATTCAGATACCAATATCTTTGTGCCATTCAAATACCAATAATATTGTGCCATTCAGATGCCTGTATTATTGTGCCATTCAGATACCAATAATATTGTGCCTTCAGATGCCTGTATTATTGTGCCATTCAGATACCAATAATATTGTGCCATTCAGATACCAATAATATTGTGCCATTCAGATGCCTGTATTATTGTGCCATTCAGATACCAATAATATTATTTTTTTTCCAATCGTCGCATCAAGCGGATGCGGCTTGCAGGAAAAAAAAAGTTCAGCAGCGCAATGCGGTGTGTAGAGGGCAAGTAGGGGCTGGGGGCCCATGGGAAAGCTGCCTTGGGCCCCCCAGGAGTAGCTGGGCCCAGGGCAGCTGCCCCGTTTGTCCCGCATTAAAGATGGCCCTGTAGTCCTGTCTACTAGCTGGGAACAAAGAGCAAGGTTCCAGAGAGGACTTGCTGGGGGAATGCTGAGTTACCTTCTGGGGCTTTATGGATTTCCATAAAAAGAGCCTAGTGCTACTACAGCGTGGGTAGACTGTTCTTTATAGAAGGGGAAAGGAAAAGTTAGGATGGGATGTCCGGCCTCATATTCCACCACCGGCCTAAGTAAAAATCTTGTAAACTTTACTAAATGAGGCTCAATCTTACGGAAGAAACAGAGCCCATAAACTGTGTTTACTTTGTAGATGGTTGGTTTTCTTATTGCCTCTTTGTTTTTAGAAAATTAGATTTTTCTGAATTACTTTTTTATGTGGTAAAATTTTAAGTCTTCAATTTTATACTTAACCATAAATTTGTAACACTGTTTACTGTGAAACTAAATTACAGTCTGTTTGGGAAACACATTCCAGTGGCATTTTATTTCATTTGTCTCTATATGCCTGCAGTACAAGTACATTACTTTGAGTTGTGTTATTACATCTTGGCAAATGTGTTCCTCTGCTGGGGGAATTGATGGGGTCTAATTGTTTGATCCAGACCTTACCGGGTCCACGAGCAATTCAGATAACATTACAGCGGCAGATTCCTACTTGTTTATTTTAACAAAAACACATTTTCGAGTATCCTGGTGAGATAATCCAAAACTTAGAAACAATATTTAATTTAGATTTATTTATTTTTATTTTCACAGCAGTTTATTAGGATTTTCCAATGAGCAGACTATTCTATTACAAACATCATTTTTGTTTATCGCTTATTTTATTTGAATATTATACATTTGAAACAACTGATTTGGCACTTCTGTTGCATTTCCCATTTTTCTTATCAAGATTCTGTGAGTCCTACTCACTAAACAGTAAAGGGAATCGCGTATATTAACGGACCACTTAAGTATGAATATTATTTGACTTTTTTAAATCTTTTTTTAAAGTCTAATAATTAAAAACAAAATGTGACCATTATTTAATATCTGTATTTTTTATTGTGTTTAATTCACTTCCGAATATATGGCTCACTATTTCTACTGATCCTCCCACTCAGCTTTTGCCTGGAGAGTAAGTGGACCCAAGCAACAATCAAAGTGTCTCAAATTATAACTACCCTTGCAATGTGTTCATTCATTGGGCGCTTACAAAGTAAGCACCCTCGCAGTCTTGTCCACAGACATACAGCGGTATGCTTGTAAGCTTTTAGGTGCAGCCGCGGTATGCTTGTAAGCTTTTAGGTGCAGCCAGTTAATACAAGATCTACTTAGATTAAGGGACAAAAATATAGGGATGCTTAGGGTTATAGTAACAAAATAATGAGAAGAAATTTTTTTTTTTACTTGTAGTGGACATTTACGATTGTCTTCATTAAGTGTTGGATAATGATGTAATAATGACATAATATCACTTTCTAGTAACTCCCTGATTCACTTTCGCTAATAACTCCCCCCCCTCCCCCCTAGTCCACAGAAGACGCCGCAAGAACAAGCCATAAAAATGCTCGGGGAATGCAGAGGGCAAAGTGTTGATACTTCTGATGAAGTATGGTAGGATTCGGGTTCCAACTACGGACTTCTACACATATCTGTAAACAACTAAGTATAAAACTCTTGCTTGTAGTGGAGAGAAGGTAATTATCACCTCTTCTCTCACAGAGGATTACTACCTGCTTACCTGTTTGCCTCACAGTAACTTTTCTACACCTCTAAGTAATCTTTAAGATGGCATGTCAACCATTCACAACAGTTCTGCACATGCACGTCCGATATGTGTCTTCAAGTTGCTTCAGGGCTCAAGAATAAATTTAATTTGACCTTTAAATCCCCTACACATATAGCTGCCATCACCTGTTCTCCATATCTTGTTTTCCAATTGCATCCAGACTACTATATAGTTTAACTTGGACTTCAATACCATTAACAATGGACATACTTGCTTGAGTCTTTATCTGTCTAAGAATATATATGGCATGAAAGTAATCCCTACGTTTCCTTAAAAATACACTATTTTAGAGAGGAATCACAATAATGCAAAACCCAGCCAATGGGAGAGCAGTGGCCTATGAGATCTCTCATAGTCAGCCAATCAGAAGTCACTTTTTAGCATTTGAAATCCCAGGACTAACGGGATGAGATTCCCATCGGTGTCCATCCTCAGTGGCTCAGTGGCTGGCATTGGTTAATACAGTGAAGGCGTTGAAGCATGCATGGAATACGTATAAAGCTATCTTAGGTAAGGTCAAGGACTAGAGAATGTACCTGTATTTTTTTTTTTAGCAGACATTGGGCAGACAAGATGGGCTGGCTGGTTATTATCTGATGACATAGTCTATTTTTCGATGCCATTTTCTTTGTACCTTCATATATTTTTAGCAGGATTATTCCCTTCCTACAGGCTGAATATAGGCTTTCTGAGAAGTTGAGGAACTTTTAATAAGATTTTTTTTTACCTGACTACTTAGAGGGGTTAGTTAGGTAGTTTTTTTTTTAATTCAAGGGGTTGGTGGAGACAGTTATTTTTTGGGGTAAGATTATATCCACAGTCCCCTGGCCCTTGGATTTTGTGGGTGGAGGCTGGACGCCATATAGATATCTGCCGACACATTCTATGTCTATATATATTTTGAGGAGGGTGAGTGAGCTACGGGGCTATTACACCCCTCAGTTCCCTTGGTTTTATTTAACAGGTGGCTGGGCAGTGGAGGCGCTAACATTACTCCAGTTTGCACATTAACAATGTTTACCATGAGTTTTACCTTAGCATTAACTATACCAGGAAAACTCAGCAGAGTAATGTTAACACTGCCATTATTATTATTGACAAATTTCCATCACATCACACTTTATTCACTACTGAATAATGTCCAGTAAAAAAAGTAATTTTTGTGTTAATGGTCCTCAATGCATAGACTCTTTTGTGTCTGTCTCACTGTCCGTCTTTTCCCTTCTACTACAGTGTCATCCATCCTATTTATATAAAGCATTCAAATCACTGGCTATTCCTTAAATGTTCACAACATCATAAGCATTCACATAGATTCACATTAGCATTCACATACATTCACAATAGCATTTGCATTCACTCCTACTTCACCATCATCCTTTCTAACTACTCGCATTAACATTCGCATACATGTTTCCTTTTTCATTTGTATTGCCATTCACAAATACTTTAACCCCTTAGTGACAAGACATTTTCACTTTGAATTTCCTTTGGTGACAATGGCTGTTTTGACATTTCTGGGGTGTTTGTGTTTAGCTGCAAATTGTCTACTTTCTCACATCCTGTACCCACACCAATTATATGTTGTTTTTATTGTCATAAGAAGGGCTTTTATTAAATACCATTATGTTATGGTGAAATATGATGAAATGTAAAAAAAAAACACTTTTTCTAAATTTGACCTAAAATATAATTTCCACAAATAAAATCATTAAAATATACCCCATCTAAATAGTTTTTAAATGTTGTCCCGAGTTCAGAAATATGCATGTTTCCATATTTTTCGGTATTTATTGGCGATTTATGGGGCAAAAAACAAAAATAGTGTTTTTTTCCTAAATTGACCGTTTGACCCCAACGTGAACCCAAAATTTAACCCTAACACTAAATTTAACCCCAACTCTAACCCTTATGCTATCCCTTAATATGTTTTAATTTTAATAAAATTTTAACCCTATCCCTTATGCTAAAATTATTTTATTTTAACCCTATAGGCTAATCTAACTATATAACAAATTTTTAGTTAATTAAATATTTATTTTTATTTTGTTACATTGCTATGCTGCTTAACTACCACTAGGGGCAGTCAAGTAGCATATTCAGGGCGACGGAAGTGAAGTTACTTTCACTTCCGAAGCGCAGACCTGCAGAGGGCAAAGCCATATTGACGGAGTATGATGCTCCGTCAGTATGGCTCCCACGATCGCTCTGTGGGGCGATCGTGGGTGCCCCAGATCAGAAATTTCAGTGCTGGCTATTGCCTCGACATCGAGGCAATAGACCAGCACTGTTTCGAGATCGTTGATTGTGAAAATCACTTGATTCACTGCAGGACGTGCCTGACACCTCCATTGTTGCAAAGGGGTTAATCCCTCCCATGTCATGTGATTGACACACAGACACACCACTAGGAGAGACCAAAGGTTGCTGGTGAAGCAGCAGCATTACAAAAAGTTTTTCTGACACAGACTATGGGATAACGTCTAAACTTTTATAACATTTAGAAGTGTGTCTTCTTTTAAGTATACTCTCCTCCTTCTTAAATCCCTTTATGTATTTAAATGTTTCTATCATATCCCCCCTGTTACGTCTTTCCTCCAAGCTATACATGTTAAGATGCTTTAACCCCTTCCTGACGCTTGGAGGTACTATGCCGTCCTGATATTACAGTGCTAAACGAAGCTAGGACCAGTGGCGGATCCAGGGGGGGGGGGCAACGGGGCAATTGCCCCCCCCGAGAAGAGAGAAAAGAAAAAAAAAGACACTTAAAAAAAAAAAAACGCGCTTGCAGGCAGAGACTGAGGTGAGAAGGGATCGTAAGATCCCCCTCACCTTCTCTGCCTGCCGGCAGGCTGCACAGAGAGCCGAACAGGCAGCACAGAGAAACCTCCATGCTGCCTGTTCGGCTCCCCGTGCAGTGTGCCGACACGGAAGTGCCGACAGGTCACTTGACCTGGCGCGCTGACATCATACGCGCGCCGGGTCACGTGACCTGTCGGCACAACCATCTGTGAGACGAACAGGCAGCATGGAGAAGACCATGCTGCCTGCCACTAGCCACCAGGGGATAAGGTAAGTGCTGGGGAGATGGGGGGATGTACTGGGGAAAGAGGCAGGGGCATATAAAATGGCATATAACTGGCATATTACTGGGCAAATTGGCTGGGGATATTAAATGGCAAATAACTGGCATATTACTGGGCAAATTGGCTGGGGATATTAAATGGCAAATAACTGGCATATTACTGGGCAAATTGGCTGGGGATATTAAATGGCAAATAACTGGCATATTACTGGGCAAATTGGCTGGGGATATTAAATGGCAAATAACTGGCATATTACTGGGCAAATTGGCTGGGGATATTAAATGGCAAATAACTGGCATATTACTGGGCAAATTGGCTGGGGATATTAAATGGCAAATAACTGGCATATTACTGGGCAAATTGGCAGGGGATATTAAATGGCAAATAACTGGCATATTACTGGGCAAAGTGGCTGGGGCATATAAAATGGCAAATAACTGGCATATTACTGGGCAAATTGGCAGGGGCATATAAAATGGCAAATAACTGGCATATTACTGGGCGAATTGGCAGGGGATATTAAATGGCAAATAACTGGCATATTACTGGGCAAATTGGCTGGGGCATATAAAATGGCAAATAACACTGGCATATTACTGGGAAAATTGGCAGGTTCATATTAAATGGCAAATAACATTGGCATATTGGGACAATTGTCAGGGGCATATTAAATGGCAAATAACACTGGAATATTATTGGACAAATTGGTTGGGGCATATTAAATGGCAACTAACACAGGCATATTATTGAGCAAATTGGCAGGGGCATATTAAATGGCAAATAACACTGGCATATTATTGGGAAAATTGGTAGGGGCATATTAAATGGAAAATAACACTGGAATATTATTGGGCAAATTGGCTGGGGCATATTAAATGGAAAATAACACTGGAATATTATTGGGCAAATTGGCTGGGGCATATTAAATGGCAACTAACACTGGCATATTATTGGGCAAATTGCCTGGGGCATATTAAATGGCAACTAACACTGGCATATTATTGGGCAAATTGGCTGAGAGAGCCATACATGGGAAGGGAGAAGAGAGAGACATAAATGGGATGGTAGAGGAGAGACAGACAGACATGGGTTCGCAGAGGACAGACAGACAAATATTGGATGGCAGAGGAGAGACAGACAGATATGGGAAGGGGAGAGGAGACAAACAGACATGGGAAGGGAGAGGAGAGAGACATAAATAGGAAGGGAGAAGAGAGAGACATAAATGGGATGGTAGAGGAGGGAGAGACAGAGAGATGGGAAATGAGAGAAGAGACAGATGGACATGGGAAAGAAGAGGATACATAGACGGACATGGGAAGGAAGAGGAGAGAAACGGGCATGGAAGGAAGAGAGACAGAGGGACACGGGGAGTGAGAGGAGTGCGACAGACATGGGAAGGGAGAGGAGCGTGACAGAAGGACATAAGAGAGAGGAAAAGACAGACGGACATGGGAGAGAGGATAAGACAGACAGACATGGGAGAGAGGATAAGACAGACGGACAAGGGAGAGAGGAAAAGACAGACGGACATGTGCCCCTCCCGAGATCAGACTCTGGATCCGCCCCTGGCTAGGACGGAATAGTACATCCAGCATTAAATAGATCATGGCGGCTCCACACGATGAGCTGTACTTGGATCTCGCTGCAGGGACTTGCAGCAGGATCCCACCTGTCAGATAAGGCCCCTTGAGTGGCCTCAGTCTGACAGGGATAATGTAGCCGGTGCTCAAAGCGATTTACTAAATCCCACCATGCCAGAACTTCCTGGTTTGGGCACGCCTCCGTGACATCACACGTGACGTCCGGAGGTTTCACAATCTTTTGGCAGAGACCCACAGGGTCTACTAAGACACTGATCAGGTCTCTACCATAATGTTCCTGGCTCCCGATCACCTTATCATCAGTGGACAGGAACAAATCGTGACGTTTTGGTGCTTGCGTCGTCTGGGATGCAAGCACCATGCGTCACGAAGGGGTTAACATTTCCTGTCAAAGGTTGGTCATACTTTAATTTCAATTTTCTGTTTTTAGAGAGCTTCACAGACAGCCAGTTAAAACACAATATTAAAATCTGCTTACCATGATGTTTCATTTCCAAACCACAGTGATCTGAATAACCAATTATTGTTACTATTGTATATTGTTTTGTTTCCTAAATGCCTACCACTTATCTGCATTACATCATTTCCTTTAGAGCAGCTAAAATCTCAACCGCACAATCTCAACGTTTAAAAAAAAAATGTAGACTGTGTCTTTCTGCACTAAAAAATTTAATAAAATTGGAACTCTTCCATATCTATAGTTTCACACAGTTATTTGTATTTATTTTATTTAGAAAGTGTTTTACCAGGTAGAATACATTGAGATTTCTATTGTTTTCAAGTATGTCTTGGAGACCCAGTCCAGAATGGAATTACACATTTAACAGTAGATTAAAAAAGAATACATACATATATATATTAAAAAAGTTGGAAATAGAACATACAGGGTAAATCATTATTGATACAACCCCCCCCCCCCCCTCAAAGAAACATGCAACAGTATATATAGGAGGTTGTAAACTAATAACAGGTAGATACTGTTTTGATGATTTGGGAGACACTCTTTTTCAGGTACTAGAGGATGATTTGCCAAACCATCAATGTAGCATTGCAAACACATAAATATTAATCGGTTTTTGATTGTGGAGGAATTCATTTTCTTTATTAAATCTAGTGTTGTAAAGAGAAATGTAAGGTATTATTGCAAAAAAGTTTTTATTGTTAAATCCGTTGCAACTTATATTTGCAGGTTGTGATGAAGCACATTTTCTTTCTTCTCCTCTCTCCCCCTCAGTACGGAAAGATCAAACATTTGGAGACCACTTTGTCTCACTGACACCTCGTTAGATGTACACATTCACAATATACACATATATGTAATTATTTGGGTTGGCTGTGCTGTTGTGCATGAAAAGTGTGTGAAAAATGATTTAAAATAAAATCCTGGTCTTTCGACAAATGATTATGTTAAAACCCCCAAACATTATTATAGCGAAATCAAAATTGAGTACAAGATTATATAAATCAAAAATATTACATTTGCTTTGTTGAATTTAGTTAAGAAGTACCCTGGAGTGCTCCCTTTTGTGTTTGCTATATAAATGAGTATAGAAATCAGCACAAAATATTCCAATATTGGTGGCTCCTAAAACGAGTCTCTTCAGTCAAATTACTTACCATGTACTGAGAATCCTGGCTAGAGAATAAAATAGACCAATCTAGAGATGGACACACCTGAATAAGCCTTTATCATAAGGGGTGCTGCTGGAATGATCTATGTACAGTATCAAAAGTGATCAGCACCCTCTCATTTAACAGATTACAAACTCTCATAGTTATAGGTTCCATTAAAGCCTATTAAAAATCATCTATATATTAAATATGTCATACCTCCTTATTTCTGCTACCACCAGCCCATGGTGGTGGGGGGGTGGAGCTTGGGAAGTGGAGTATCACTCAAGCTGATGGCGCTACTGTGCATGCGTTGTATTCATTCTTTGGTGTCCAGAAAGAAAATTGGGGCTGTAGGATTGGTGCTTTGAATCAGGACTGTCCCACTTGAAGGCGGCGGTCATGATTTGTACATAGTTCTTTTATATGCCACTGCCAATTATTACTTTTACTTCTATGTTTTATAAAGTTTACTGGCACTTGATCTGGTTAGTTGTAATTCATTTCTTTTGTATGCTATATCTTAATATACACTTAAATAACTCTTTAAGGAGAAATGACTAAAATGTGAGGACACTTTGAATGCTCAATTTTGGAAGATTAGGCACTCAAGTTCGAAAATGTTTGCCATCACTGTCATAGACCATCACTGGAAGTTAAAGGGTATTTTGTCAATTAAAAGGTCGGCTCATGCAGCTCTGATCTTGCGCTCTGAATTTTGCACCCAATTGGTCCTCAGAGGCAACTGAAGGAATCTTGAATAGCCATGAAGATCAGCTGATGTGGCCGATTTTTGTAGCAATATTTTGGAAGCGAACTCTGGAGATTGGCTGCTGAAATTCCAGCCTCGGTCCTCCCCGTAGACTTCTATAGGCAAAAGATCAGCTTACTTCGGGGCCATTTAAAAATAAATAAAAAATACTGACACATTAATAAATTACATGAGAATAAATACAATCTATAATATATTACACAGTCAAGGAGTTTAAGCATGCGTGGGATGAACACAAGGCTATCCTAGCTATAAGACCGGGAACGGGGGACTAATAAAAGTATTCAGAAAAATTGGGCAGACTAGATGGGCCGAATGGTTCTTATCTGCCGACACAGTCTATGTTTCTATGTTTTTATTACATTAATATATTACAATAGCATATGAATATTTCTGAGATTATTTAATACTTTACTTTAATTCTTCTACAATTTTCTTGTCAGTTGTCCAGCTAAAATCTGGAGGATTCAACTTGGGACTTTTTTGACATTTTTTTGGCCAACTTCAGGGGGGTTTGGCCCTTTTGGGGGAAGCTAAGTCCATAGGATTTCGCTGTACGAACTCCCTCCCCTCAAAATGAATGTGGTCAAAAGCCAGCCGAAAATCTGCTAAAAGTGTTGATCGAATGCCAAAATCGGCCATATTGGGTAGCCTTTATGCCCAATCTGGAAAACACATTTGCGTCTGTATTAAACTAACAGGCAGCTGATAAAATGAAAATGCCAATAAAATTTAAGCAAATACAATTTACAAAACTCAAACTAATAGAATATGATTACATAATTCAGTAATCAATGTATAATTAAATCAGCCACCAGACAGGAGAATATGATATCATATATAATAACTAATGTAAATGTAGCCCTATTGATGCTGAAATGAGAGAGGATCAATTAATGTGCAATTACCCAATTGTGTCAATAACAGTTTCCTTTGCAAACATACTTTTCTGTCTATCTCGTTTCAAATGATCTGTTTATAAAGTAATTTGCTTGTAGCTAATTTTTTTTAAAAACTGAAAATTCCTGTCCTTTTGAAATGAAAAAGAAGATAATACTGACAACAAAAATAATATGTTTACCAGATTTGCCAGCAATGTTTTATTTTCTGATCACCTGCCACCAAAACACCTAAGCGGGACTGAGATGTTAGTCCCAAGATCTGGTTACCGATTGCTTCATGGGATTAACACAGAGCAAAATCAGGTTATATAGAGCCACAACGGGGCTATATTTGTTCGTTAGTACCCTTCGTGACCTTATGACGAGTTAACTTGTCATGTAGTTGAACCGGCGGTTCGCTCCGTGCGTACTGCCAAACGGTGTGCCTCGCGACCGAGGAAATGTTCCTGGACCGGCGGATTTTCCGGCCACGTGATCGTGGTGATCAATTGATCACCGCGATCACATGACAATTAAATGGCAAACTCAATGTCATTATACATTAAATTGTGTTATTTATTATACATTGACATTGCCTCCTATTCAATCTCTGTGCTTCACAAACTGATCGTACAGCACAGACAGAAAAAGCACAGAAAAAAAATCCCAAAAACATTTCTGTTAAAGAAAAAAAAGTTAACCCTTCCCAACCCTTGCTGATCACAGTTTGTTACTGTGATAATTTCCCTTGCTTTATGGCCCTCATTTTGGTTTTTTTCTCAAACTTTTTTTTATTTTTGCAATTTTATAGTTGAAGCAGCTGTTCCTGTACACAATGCCGACTACTTGGTTGTGCCGTTCAGTATCTGCTGTTCCTGCGAGCATCTTACACCCTGACACAGTGTGTTGCACACCTAGACCGTTAAAGAGTTAACGGGTACCTTTTTAATACTTTTACAGTGTATACTAACCTATCCTAAATATTGACAACAATATTGCTGCTTTCAATGCTACATCACTCCCAAATCAATCACATTAAATATTAATTTCTAAAAGTACCCATGTGTCACTTAGTAAACTTTTTTTTTTTTTTTTTTAACAAGAGACCGGCCAAGTTCCATAAGGTGCAATAGAAGAAAAAACAAAAATATCTTTAATAACATCCATCATCACTGTTAAGGTCACAGAACTTTCCAAACAAAGGAAGGAAAGGGTCGTTAATCTCCATGATAAAATATATTCACATAAAGCTAAACCTACCTCTCTCTATTTGGTGTGCATCATTAAGATGCTCAAGGTCGCTAGCAGAGTTGCTTGCTTGTCAGGAACGGATTACAAGAAAATATTGCCCTTACCTCTTTCAAAACCAAAATCCCCAGTCACATCATTTTGGTTTTGTGGGCATCTGCACTTATGATTATGGTTAATTAAATTAAAAAATGCATCTATGTCGAAAGGCGCTTATGACCTTGTTGACCTGTTCTTTTGACCTCTTTCCTGGTGGCTATGAGGGCACTAATTAAATAAGTTTTGTTAACATTGGCATCTCGGGTGGGTCTGCTCAGTCACTGGGGGGGTGACGACTTTGCCTTCCATGTACCGCACCCTTAGCTAATATGGTTGGGTTTGTGTAGCGTATCCACTGCTATTACCAATACTCACACAAAAGGAGGACTGTTATGAAGCTGTGGAGAGGAGTTTATGAACACAATAAATGGTAGACACCTTACAGGGAATTGTGGTGGCACCTTATGCCCCTAACCTGAAAGTGTTACTGGTATGGATGCCAGTTCCATCTGGAGGCCAGGGGCAGATTTAATACTCTAAACAGGGTGATCACTCTCAGCTCGCGGGTTGAGCTCCAGACTTTGAATGGCCACAAAAAAGGGTCTTAGTCTTCCTTTTGGTCACATAGGATAAACAGGAACCAAAGGGCCAAAGCAGGAATCATAGTCGGGGTCACAAGCCAATGGGTCAGGGCAGGAGAAAGCAAAGGAGAGAGGAAAACTAGTGGATACCAGAAGGTCAGGAATAATCTCAGAAGAATGCACCACAAACAAACAAGCAAGCAGGCAAAATGTTCCAGCAAACTATGCCCGGTGATGGGGTTTTATATAACAGGGATGTAACGAGAACTAGGCGCAACTGAGCAGATAACTATGTACAGGTAGGTGGTTGATTGCATCAGAGCAAGTCCGAAAAGAAAGTGCTCTGGTGGTGAGCAAAATAGGCACAGATACCAGACCACAGAGGCCCAGGGTTCAATTACAGAATTGGCTACTGGTGTTGCTTAGGTATAGGTAGGAGGACTCGAGATAAACTAAGTTTATTATATCCCTATACCTTGACTCCATCCTCGGTTTTGTGTCTGAATAATACTCAGTTGATTCATTTACATTATCCAATCATCTAGAAGGGCTTATAAAAAATGTATGCGGAATCCTGATTGTCAGGAGAACATCGGGTAACAAAGGGATAATGTCAGAGGGTTTGAAGTCTATATTCTGAACATTCTCTATTAATCTTGTGGTACTGGAACTTCCAACTTTCTATTTGATCCCAGGATTGAATTATAACACAACCTTTACCTGGTGACTTTGACATCCTCAGTGACTGGGCCAGGATCTCTTGTGCTGATTGGTCATTTGAGATCACGTCCTGATTTTGTTGTGAAAAATGTGCAAAAAGAAAACAATAAAAAAACACAGAAAAGAAAAAAAATAACGGGAAATGGAGCAGACTGTGACCAGCAATTACATTTACCTAGGAGGAAGGACACAGAGACAGTGTGGAGCAATCTACAGTTAACCAAAAAGGAAGGAAATTAGGATTATCACCATGACCCATGCAATATATACCATATACATTCCATTATCCCCATCATGCAGATACTGCGGGTCTGCTGCTGTATACGAATGAATGGAAAGATGACAGGAGTGCATCAAAGACATGATTGAAATGGTAAAACTAAACAAATGTGACAACAACCTTTCTTCAATACTCAATCAGGTGAATAATTGCAGACACCTCGGAGGGGGAAATTAGAATCTGATTGCATCATATGTGGAGGTAAGTGGCGCACGGGGGGAAATTGAGATGGGGCATCAAAAGTAAAGGGAACAATCATTGGGAAAAGGGAAAACTAAAATGAGCAAGGTCTGAAATGAAGATGGGAGAGAGGAGCATAATCTCAGGGAAAATGGCACTTCTTTAACAGGGTATCCAACAAAGCAATGGCCACTCGGGCTTAATAAAAGTTATAGAATAAGCTAATAGATAAGTACTCTATACTATCAGTTATTATACTTACCTAGTAGATAATAGTCAAACAAAGCAGTCTATACTTCTACCAATACTTTTATAACTTGTTATATAATGTGTTAGGAAAATACACAACTATTGGACACCAATCTGCAATCGAATACAGAAGGGCTAACTCACTCAACTAGTTAGCAGCTAAACGCCTCACTTAACTGCTCTGCTTGGATGTAGTTGACAATCTTACTTAAGCCAAGTCATACAACCAAAGCCCCTGGTTTCTGTTATGTGCTTATATTTGGTAAACTTTGTAATGGTCAGATCGTCTTTTTTGTTTGTCTTTTTGTTCATTTAGCATCATATTATATACATATAATACCTCAGCCTAGGGCACCAGCATTCTACTTTTCCCTGATTGGTGGAAATAAAATACGTGGATTAACCCCTTTGTGACACATGGTGCTTGCGTCCCAAACGACGCAAGCACCAAAACGTCACGATTTGTTCCTGGCCACCGATCACAAGGTGATCGGTAGCCAGGAACACTCTGGCAGAGACCCGATCAGGGTCTTAATAGACCCTGTGGGTCTCAGCCAAAAAATCGCGAGACCTCCGGACGTCACGTGTGACGTCACGGAGGCGTGCCCGAACCCGGAAGTTCGGGCACAGCGCGATTTAGCAAAATGTACTCGCTTTGAGCACCGTTTACATTTCCCCTGTCAGACTGAGGACACAAGCTAGTAAGCTTGCAAAACCAATAAAGCTTACAAGGTCTCTCAATCCAGGACCGCAATCATGCTTCACCCTTCCCTGGTAATCCAGTTGAGCTTTACATGTGCAGTCTGATATCCTATCTGTCTTCAGCACTGAATATTAACCTCTATGTTTTATTTTTTATGTATAATAGATTGCATCTTTCTCCTGTTTACCTATTGTAGTGTTTTGTTGCTATATTGACCTGAAGCGTGGTTAATGCTAAAACCATAAAATACAGTGAAATGGGTGAAACAAATAATAAATATCTTCATTTATAAATTAATTTGAAATAGTTTGAAATGGGGGGAAACATTTTTTTTTTTTTTTTTTTACAGAAGACAAGTTCATGCAATGTATTACATTCTTATAATTTCTATATACTTTGGATTTATTTTTGAAATAGACAGGATTCTATTTTTTTATTGTTGCAAATTTCTTTATGGTTTGCCTAGCACAGGGGTTCTTATACCTTTCTATCTCTTGGCACATTGTTTCGCTGTGTTGGAATTAGGGGGCAGGTGTTGTTCTCATGTGGTAGTCATGCAGTTGAGAATCGCTAGTATAGAGAAATAACTTTTTAAATAATGTACACATACCACAGCATGCATGCTCCTGCTGAACATCACATTCATGAAGCTGGACGAAGAATTCGCTGGCCAGTAGAAAGCAAGAAAAAACACACCGGTCTGCCAATCGTAATGTGGGAATCTCTGTGAAACTGGGAGCGGCAATGATGAATTAAAGGGAAGGTCCAGATGCAGATTGATCTAACTGGTGGGGAGAGTGTGAGCAGAGTACCACCCCCACATGCACCCAACTCATATTGGGTAGTACGTGTTGGTTTTCTTACGACACATCCTTAAAGTATTGAATTTTTTCTCTCATTTTGTACATGGATCTTTTTTTATTAGAAATGTATCTAAACAGAGTAAAAGAACCAATAATCACAAATTCTCCAAAACATATATTTTTAGTTAGCAGTCTGCCACCAAAAAGCATTATCGATGGAAACCCACATTATACAAACCCACTATTGACATAGTCCAGTTAAAAATAAAAACAAATAAAATACAATATTAACCACATTGTCTACACTAACAAAACTGTCTGCATATCATATTAATTTAACTAGTGTTTTCCAATGCCATTAGGGGATAATTCAACCATGTGTTCCAACTGTGTAACCAAATTTGTTTACTCTTAAAAAAAATAGGGGGTTACATATAAAGGAGCAGCACCCAGGCATAGCTTTGAATAGCGGTGCTATTGCTGTGTCTGCCTGTGGTGCACCAACACCCACCAGCTGAGGAAGTCTTTACGAAACGCGTCCTGTGGGGTGTTTTTTTTCTGTGTTAGTGCAATCGCTTTTTGTTGCGGATGTTCAATACCTGGCCAGGGGAACTTAAAGCAGTGGGTAAGAGTATATCTTTTTAGTTTGTTTGTTTGTATTTTATTCTGATTTATTTTGATTGCCATTTTATATTAATCTGTCCTTGGGACAAACTCTGTATTTTACTTTATAGTGACACTGGACTTTTTGTTTCATATGTATACACAATTTATTTTGTGATTTTTAATAAACAACTTTATATTTTGATACTATATATGCTTTGTTTCTGGAGTTTATTTCCAGTGCTGTCTTCCTTCTTTATTAACTGCCTATGTATAAGAAGAATGGCCATCAAATTCCAAAGATTCTACTGTGCACTGGCCCCAAAGAACCAGTGCAGACCAATGAACTGTGCGCTGGTTTTATTACCAATTTATAAAGATGGAGCTTTACCATTTGCCTAGCAAATTGCAATATATTTACTGACACAAAAAAAAAAATAATCCCTGCATTTGTATTTTTTAAAAATTTTTATTTTTTTTTATTTCACAAGATGGGCAACAATGCTTTGGTATGTTGATGCCTAGTTTTGTATTTTATTCCATCCACTTCTGGAAAAAAAAAAATTGTATTCAAGAATAAGAACATTATTGACAATTTGGAATCTTTACAATGTGCTACGACTTCCTCCTGTTTACTCTCGTGCTATTCACAGTCCAGACACAATGCATTATGTTTCAATGATTATTCTTTGCAGTCATATGGTCAAAGAAATCAAACAGATGGTGAATGTGTCTGTGCGTTCTGAGAATGAACGGAGAGTAAACAATAGTGATCTGCTAAGGACACGCAAGGTCATCTAGCTGAAAAGTAGGAAGTAAGAAGATGTTCACTATTTTTTAGGTGCTGTGGTCACTTTCAAAGGGTCTCTTTGACTTTCAAAGGATCAGGTCATTGAGAGTAGCCTTGGGGATCATTTGGGTTTGTTGGGGGGGGGGGGGGGGGGGGAATAAAAAAGGGAAATATTGGACATTTTGCCTATATGGGTATCTGGAAAGGATGCTGTATCAATCCCTAAAGAAAAAAAAATCACATAATGCAATGACCATGATACAATTATGTAATAAATTGTGTGCTTTTGCTGTTTTGTATAATTTGTTGGTCTTTTGTTGGCCTTCAGCATCTGATGGTAATATATATTTATGGCTATTTCTTTTTTTTTTTTCCAATAATCTTTATTTTTATCAAAAATTACCGATAATTACAAATAGTCATATAACACATACAAACAACATGTAAACATACTTGCCGGCACAGATACATCTCCACATACTGTATATTTGTCGACCATAATCAGATGCATAATTCGGAGTCATAGGATGGGAGACTAAGTTAGGACAAGTGCCTAGGTGGGGGGGGGGGGGGGGGAGAGAAAAAAAATAGATAAAAAGTTGCTTATACTATTATAAAAGAGAGGGCGTGGTAGTGTAGCCCTTTATATAAGTGAAAATTAAGTGGAGATGTAATAATCAGCAGAGCTGTGAAGACTATCCAAATGATCAAGTAGGATACAGTAAAGTGCGTGGTGCAGTTCTGAAAGTGAGTGTAGTCTTGGTGGTCCTCCTATGACCCAATTACCTATAGATCTTAGAGAGTAGCCGACCGGAAGAAGATAAACTCACAACTTATATACTATACCCTGTATGTCTATGATCTACCAGGGTATCACCATTCATACAGCATACAGCATAAGACGGGGAGCCAGAGCAAACATCAAGTGGACATCCACTGTCAACAACATTCACTGTAATTGAATGTCAAGGGCCTGGTCACCTTCCCTCTTACCACTTTCCCATTTACTAATCCAATTTCTATATATATATTTATGGCTATTTCAACACCCATTTGCCATTACAATCAGAATGCGTTTTTTTCCCTCCTTATATTATTTTTGAGTCAAATAAATTAAAAATGACAAGCATTGCGTAGGGCTGGTTTTATGGACATGTGTCTCTTCTCAAAACAAGTAACTTATAGTCATTGTACGTCTTCCAATTACCCTTTTTTTTTTTTTTTACTCCCCTAATAAGTAATCTGGACTGATTCTTTACAACAATTGAAACGACAATAATTAATCTACAGTGTTGCCCAACCCTAAAGATTTAGGGTGAGGTGGATAGGTTTGGGATATGGTGGGAGTTGGCTATAAAGGAGAATTAATCTGAGTAATGAAATCAAGTGTAATTAGAGGGAAAGGTGAACCAATGATCAGATGGGAAGGAAAAATGTGAAAAAAAAGAGAGGTTTGGTAGGGACCCTTGAAATAATCCTGCACAGGGACATAGTCTGTTTTAGCATTGTATCCTTCAAAAGAAATTTAATGTGGTGGCAGTGGACATTGGGGTTAGGTTTCCAGCAGAAGACCTAGCATCAGTTTGTCCGTAGACAAGGGGACCTACACGACTTCCAGTAGGTCCCACTGCAGCAAGATGATGGATACAATAATCAGGCTCTTCAAGCCACAATCTATCTTCCTTGCTAGCCATTTTACTATGGGATTATGGAGGGGTGTGGAAATGATCGGTCTTTTCTTTTCTCCCCTAGGAATGATAAAGTTCCAAAAAACCTACACACATATCGCTCATCACTGCCACTGCTCTTACAGAATGATGTAGTTGATATTACACAACTAAATAAGGTTTTTACAAAAACGAGTCAAGGAGACAAGTTGATCCATTAATAGCATTTATCATTATGCTGGACGTCAGGGAGCCTCCAGATAATCCTCACAAGGAGTCACTATTCTCCTTACATTATACAATGGGTTTTGAAAGATGCATTAAATAAACCTCAGTCTACCTACTTCCACTGTACTGTTTATAATATGTGAAGTTGTAGGCCAAAGGAACAGTGTGTGCCATGCCAGGAAGAGGACGGTATTACCATCAGGTACAGTGAGAAAAAGGGCTCCGAAGCCAAGGACACGTTGCAAAATAGTTAAAGGACTCAGTGGAAGTCTGGCATGATCAGGATAAAACATTACAACAAATATATTTTTCAGATGCCTGAACCAGGTGTTTATGGCAGAACTGGAATTGATTTATTTGACTTGGACCCAGATTCAAATCTGCTTAAATTACGCCTTCTACACAAGAAAGAATAATAATTCACAGTATTTAAACAGTAATTAATTACGCCTTTTTAAAATAGAAACTAAATGATGATGTCTAGCAATAGACAGGCTCTAGCAATAGACAGGCTGTAGCAATAGACAGGCTCTAGCAATAGACAGGCTCTAGCAATAGACAGGCTCTAGCAATAGACAGGCTCTAAGCATGCAACACATGTTGTTTTTAGCATACTACCACTGACTGTAGAGGGACTCAGTAATGTAGTAAAGAAGAACTAAACATGAAACATTATTTATTACATAAATGTAAATGATAGTTATTTTATTTCAACACATTAGGACAAAATAAATATATATAAGGAAAATCCTTTATAAACCCAAATTTTCATTTTTAATACCTCTTTATTGTTACAACCATTTTTATATAAACAAGTACATCATGTGAACTTCAGTGGATGTTATGTGGCTTACTGGTTATTTGATTCACTGCTGGGAAATGCCTGCTTTTTACAAAAAAGTTGGAAAAAGTGGTGTTGTATAACTTTTAAACACACAGTCTGAGTGAATTATTTCAGTATATTTGAATTTACTGCTACAAGGACAATGGTGCATTTGACTGGTGCTACATGTTTGAAATTGTCTAAATGGGAGCTATGGTATGAAAGGCACATACAATAATGTGTTACTGTCTCTTTAATATTCATTGTGCTGATACATATTGAAGACTTACCTGGCTCCCTACAGATCCATTTTCTGTATTTTTTTCATGAGATACAAAACATGTTCAACCTTTCATTTTTGTATCTGACCTTTAGTGAAATAACAAGTATACATTCTTTCTTGACTTTAAACATTCTTTTATGTTCTAAAATGTAAGTGATCATTATAACTTCCACATGGTAACCTTTTTTGTATTTGTTTTGTAGATGTAGTATTCTCCTGTAAATGTTCTCAGCATTTTAGTGGTTCTAAAGCACAAATCTCCCCCTGGTTTACATATACATCATGTACAAGTATTTTTGTGGATGACTGGTCCATGTTACAGAAAAATAGTTTAAATAAAGATAAATAAAAACCAATTTGAATGAAATTACCGTGTTACGTGTAGCACCCTCTGAATCTCAGAGAGGGGTTTGTACTGAGTACTCCCTATTACTTTTGGGTCTATTCCTTAAAATTCGACTTTGGAGGTCGACTTTCATTTTGCGTGACACTGCATCCCGAGTTTGACTTAGACTCAGAAATAGCTTCTATCATTTCGCCTCCCATTACTTTCAGTGGGGAAGATTCAAACCTGGGTTGTTGTTTTTTTAAGTCCAACTCGGTGCCAAATTTGACTTAGTCTCAAAATGAAAGTCGACCTCCAAAGTCGAATTTAGTAAATAGACCCATCCGTCTGCGACAAAGTTAATACTCTGAACGAAACACGTTGGGTGTTGTGCCTAAGCGTTATTATCCAACCTGTGGTGAGCTGTGTTCATTTTTTCAAAGCAGATTCTATTTCTTCTGACAACCCATGTATCCTGAACATTTTCTCCAGTAATGGATGGCGTGGGAGTGGAGTGCCCACATTTGGATCCTAACGTCACAAACCAGTGGCTGTTTACACCATATGTCTTCTCCTCGATCACCTTGTATGGTTGTCCTTCCATTGTTCCTGTCAGACCCATTTGTCTGCCCTAATTAGTTGACTGCTTAGACTATTGTGGGCAAGCCCTTAGAGGGGATATAGCCATTGGTGGGAGGGATTTTTGTTCAGACTTTGAAGTTAGCTAGGTTCCCAAACATCATGCAAGGAGAGGGGGAATCTCATTGTGCCAGCTTGGGAGGGTCATGTTACTTTAAACTGCTGTACCTGACACAATTATTGTCTCTAGATTGTCCTTGTTTCATCTATATCTGCCTTCATCTACTACTGTGGTGTCTTCCATTTATGATATCATCCTGTGGCTGTATATGCAAATTACATGTTTACCAATAAAGGCAATTTGCATATCAAGTTGTAATGTGATGTCATAAACAGGAAACACTTCAAGAACATGTTTCCTCTGAATATGTACATTACCTTGCAATTCTGCTAACTCAATATATAGATACATTATTTTTTTAAATTCTTTATACTTGTAGAAGGAACTATATGTAAGTCACAGAGTCCATTTAAATAACCAGCCAAGTGGAGAGGACAATAGGATTTCCTTTGGAGGAGACAGAGGCATAGCAAAGTTACATATAAGGACTGAGAATTCTTGGTATTATAATAGAAATGTGTAAATTAAAAAGTTATCAGAATTACTACCCAATGTGGTCATCATCAATATAAACAGTAGTCAAATCCAACCCCTTTCTTAAATTACTGTATTTGCTCAAATATAAGATGCCCCTGATCATAAGACGATCGCCCCAAATGTTGGATATTATTTTAGGGAAAGAAGTCGCTGGGGCTTCTATGGTGGAGCACCAGGAGGTCTTGGCTTTCTGTTGCAGAAGTCCCGGCGGAAGTTCCGGGGAGCATTAGAGGAAGTCTGCAGAGTGTGTAAGTGTGTGATAGTGGTAGAGTGTGTGAGGCAGAGTGTGTATGTGTGACTAGCAGAGTGTGTATGTGGGAGTTGCAGAGTGTGTGAGGCAGAGTGTGTATGTGTGACTAGCAGAGTGTGTATGTGGGAGTTGCAGAGTGTGTGAGGCAGAGTGTGTATGTGTGACTAGCAGAGTGTGTATGTGTGAGTGGCAGAGTGTGTGAGGCAGAGTGTGTATGTGTGAGTAGCAGAGTATGTATGTGTGACTGGCAGAGTGTGTATGTGTGACTGGCAGAGTGTGTATGTGGGAGTAACAGAGTGTGTATGTGTGAGTTGTAGAGTGTGTGAGGCAAAGTGTGTATGTGTGAGTAGCAGAGTGTGTATGTGTGACTGGCAGAGTGTGTATGTGGGAGTAACAGAGTGTGTATGTGTGAGTTGTAGAGTGTGTGAGGCAAAGTGTGTATGTGTGAGTAGCAGAGTGTGTATGTGTGACTGGCAGAGTGTGTATGTGTGAGTAGCAGAGTGTGTAAGTGTTTGTGAGTAGCATATTGTGTGTGAGAGTGTCAGAGTATGTAAGTGTATGTGTGAGTAGCAGAGTGTGTGAGTGAGAGTGACATAGTCTGTAAGACAGAGTGTGTGTGTGTGAGGCAGAGTATGTGTGAGAGGCAGAGTGTGTGTGTGTGACAGAGAGAAAGGCAGAGTTTGTGTGTGTGTGAGGCAGAGTGTGTGTGTGTGAGAGGCAGAGTGTGTTTGTGTGAGACAAAGTGTGTGTGTGCATGAGAGGCAGTGTGTGTGTGTGCGTGAGTGGCAGAGTATATAGGTGTGTGTGTGTAAGTGGCAGAGTATGTGGGTGGGTGTAAGTAGCAGAGTGTGTAGGTGTGTGTGTGTGTGTGAGTGGGGTAAGTCATGGGTGCTAAGTCATGGGTCATATGAGTGCAATAAGGTTGCTTGGGTAAGTGCAATCTTCATGCGGGGGTAAGTCCTGGGTGCTGAGGCACATCATGTGAGTGAAATCTAGGTGCTGAGGTAAGTCCTGTGTGCTTGGGAAAGTCATGCGTGTGCAATCTGTGAGCTGCGGTAAGTGCTGTGAGTGCAATTAGGTTGCTGGGATTAAGTCCTGTGAGTGCAAACTGCAAGCTGGAGTGTGTCTTCTGTGCTGGGGCAAGTCCTGTAAGTGCAATCTGGGTACTGGGGCAAGTCTAGTGACCCTCAGTCTGGGTGCTGGGGTAAGTCTATCTATGCGCCCAGTATATATATATAAAAATCTGTAGAATATCACACACTCACAAGGCTTTGCAATGCATATAAATTGAATCGATTTTATTTCACAGTACACATAGGTAATATCGGGTATGATCAACGTTTCGGCTTACAATGTGAACCTTTATCAAGTCTTGTTTATGGAGCGACATGGCACCTGGGCATTTACAATTTTTCTACCTATCGGCTGAGCGCAATTGGATTTGTAAATATATATATATATACAAAGTAAGATATATTTATCTTATCTATAACTACTACACTCTTTATTTGTGCTTTAAAATCGTGTTTTTTCATATTATGGAAAAAAATGTTATGCTATGGGGCTGGTATAATGACATTATGCTATGGGGCTGGGATAATGACATTATGTTATGGGGCTGGTATAATGACATTATGCTACGGGGCTGGTATAATGACATTATGCCACGGGGCTGGTATAATGACATTATGCAATGGGGCTGGTATAATGACATTATGTTATGGGGCTGGTATAATGACATTGTGCTATGGGGCTGGTATAATGACATTATGCAATGGGGCTGGTATAATGACATTGTGCTATGGGGCTGGTATAATGACATTGTGCTATGGGGCTGGTATAATGACATTATGTTATGGGGCTGGTATAATGACATTGTGCTATGGGGCTGGTATAATGACATTGTGCTATGGGGCTGGTATAATGACATTATGTTATGGGGCTGGTATAATGACATTGTGCTATGGGGTTGGGATAATGACATTATGTTATGGGGCTGGTATAGTGACATTATGCTACGGGGCTGGCATACAATTATTTCCAGGGCTGGTTTTTATTCCCAGTCCAGCACTGTCTGTGACCCTGTTCCAAACCAGGATTTCTCAGGTAGTGAGGGGTTTCTGCATGTGTGTGCACATTTCTGATATTCAGTTCCTTCTGTATATATTCTAGTTCTGGCCTGGAATAATGCAATATATGTAAGGCCATCATGACAAAGGTTTCCTGTCATTTCCCTCACCTGTCAGTTAAGCCAAGAGCCCAATAAGGGCACGGCAGGGGGGTGGCAATGAGTGGATAGAGGGGATGGCCTTAGGCTATATATTGCAGGATTTACAGAAATGATTTCCTGTTTAAAGTAAAATGACAAGTTCCTTACCTGCTGATATGGAAGCCCTCCTGGCCCAGCTCAGGACTGCTGCTTCCATCCATGGTCCAGATTGGCTGATAGATAGAGTGGGTGAGCTGTTACACCTTGCACACACTGTGTCCAGCCTCACACCAGCTTTAACTAATGCCCCTATTAGGCCTATTAGAGCTAGGGCCTCCAGACCCCCAGCCCACTTTAGCCATGATGTAGCAGGGTAAAAATCATGGTTATTCCCCCACTCCAGCCTGCCTGCTAGCAGGGAGAGGAGAAGACAGAGCTGCATGGTGAGCAGGCCTCATGTGCAGTCTCCTTCTCCTTCTCCCCCTGCATTAGTATCAGCTGCCTCTCACTATGACAGGAGAGCAGCGGCTAGGCAGGCATTATCCCACCACGTGGCCTCTCGGTATGGGGATGCCAGGGAACCCCGTGGTTATAGTAGTGCAGGGTCCACACAGCCTGGCAGCAGCAGGCATCATGCTGAAGAGGATTCATCAGGCGAGGATTCCCCTACTCTACAGAGGGGTGGAAGCAGAGGTGACATGCAGAGCAGCAGTGCGCAGAGGACAAAGAGGAGAAACAGGCCAGCTGCCTTTCTACAGGTCCATTAACCCACGACAGCGCAGCAACTCAAGAAGAAGAGGGGAAGTTGCTGGCACGAGTCGGTCCAGGCAGTGCTCATCAAGGGAGTCTTCAGCCAGGTCCACAGTTCCCTTGCAACTGGTCCGGCACCGCAGGGGAGGATCATCCGATGTCTCCTTCTCCCTCTCCCCCTGCATTAGTATCAGCTGCCTCTCACTATGACAGGAGAGCAGCAGCTAGGCAGGCATTATCCCACCACGTGGCCTCTCGGTATGGGGATGCCAGGGAAGCCCGTGGTTATAGTAGTGCAGGGTCCCCACAGCCTGGCAGCAGCAGGCATCATGCTGAAGAGGATTCATCAGGCGAGGATTCCCCTACTCTACAGAGGGGTGGAAGCAGAGGTGACATGCAGAGCAGCAGTGCGCAGGGGACAAAGAGGAGAAACAGGCCAGCTGCCTTTCTACAGGTCCATTAACCCACGACAGCGCAGCAACTCAAGAAGAAGAGGGGAAGTTTCTGGCACGAGTCGATCCAGGCAGTGCTCATCAAGGGAGTCTTCAGCCAGGTCCACAGTTCCCTTGCATCCGGTCCGGAACCACAGGGGAGGATCATCCGATGTCAGCCCGTTGCAGTGCTCGCAGTCTCCGAGGGCTTCTCCTGCTCCACCACCCACGGCAGTTCTGCAGGTCAGGGGCTTGTCCGGTGGTGAGTCTCATATTTACCCTTTTACTATCTCACAATCAGCGCACGACACTCAAATGCAACACACTATAGTGGAGAGAGATTCAGTTGGGGGGGTGGAAGGGGTGGGGAATTTGCACACACCTCAGAGGGAGTCCCTTATACTTTCCCAACTGGTGGGAGAGCTGAAGGATATGCTAAAAGTGGTGGAGGCAAGTTCATTGACAGGCCCCTTCCCCCTGACACAGGTATGGGGTGCTTATGCGTCCACAGTTTCTGATGCGGCACAGGTCCCGGGTGTTCCCTAAGTCAGTAAAGAAGTAGGTGTGACATCTGCTGTGGTCGTTGGGAACCAACGTTGCCCGCCACACCGGCTGTCATGGGGTTGCCGTCCCGGCCGCGGACACATCCCAAAAAGATACAGGTGGAAAAGGAAAGAAACGGTCCGATTATCGGACGCTGCCAGGGGGACATATATATATATATTTTGCTTGCTACGAGGTCCCCGTGGGTGCGCACCTAATGCAAGAAGTGAGGGATAAGATAGGTAAGGTCGAGTTTGGACAAATGTAATCTTGATGAAGTTTCCAAGCCGAATGATCATAAGAAGGAAGACGAGGAGAAGAGGCGGGACCGCCTCATCCCTCGGACTTTCTCAAATTGGCTGCAAGCCTTTGCGATCTTGGCTGGGGTGATTGGTGTAACAAACCCAGAGCAATGCACGGGTTTGTTTTGCTACCTTGGACTCCATCCACGAAGCGTAAAGGGTGTATGGGGGACAAGCTTGGCTTAGATTCGACGAACAGTTTCGTCAGCGCTTAGCGGTTCGCAAGTCCACTCAGTGGCACCACAAGGACATTGTGATATGGCTCAGGGTCATGGCTCCCGGGCGCAATTTGGCAGTAGCCGCAGGTCAACCTGACTCAGGACCTTCGGCCTCGGCAACAAATAAGGGCGCATGCTGGCAATTTAACGACTTTTTCGAACATGCAAATTTAAGCATGACTGCTCCGGTTGTAGGGGAGGTCACCCAGCCTTCAAATGCTTTAAACGGCGACACCAAGAAAAAGGGGGTTCTTTTAACCCATCTGGTGGGAAAGGGGACGACACCAGAGGCCGTAAGGCCAATGGTCTCTTGGCTCAATAGGTACCCGGACCAGGAGGCAGCTGCCTTGCTGCTGGCTGGTTTCTTGTACGGTTTTGTTATCGCAGCAGAACTCGACCCGGTTTTACCTGTGCCGAAAATTTTTAGATCAGCTGCGCATTTCCTGAAGTGGTGTTTGACAGGTTGCAAAAAGAGGTATTGTTGGTCAGGATGAAAGGCCTATTTTCGTCCTTCCCAATTCCTGGATTGCGTATATCTCCCCTTGGAGTGGTACCCAAAAAGGAACAGAGCAAGTTCTGCCTTATCCACCATCTGTCCTTCGCAAGGGGCAGGTCTGTGAATGACGGAATTGACGATGAACTTTGCAAAGTGTCATACACCTCTTTTTATCAGGCAACCCGATGGGTGCGCAGGATGGGTCAGGGCGCCTTCATGGCAAAAACTGACATAGAGGCGGCCTTTAGGCTTTTATCGGTACACCCTTCTTGTTTTTATATACTGGGTTGTCAGTGGGAAGGTGGCATTTATGTTGACAAATGTTTGCCAATGGTATGTGCGATATCATGCTCACTGTTCGAGATGTTTATTTCATTTTTAGAATGGGTGATCAGGGAGGAGTCGGGTGCGGCATCTGTCATTCATTACTTGGATGATTTTTTTTGTGTGTTGGCCCACCCGACTCCTCCTTGTGCCTTACGCTACTGCGCACCATTGAGAATGTGATGCAGCAATTTGGGGTCCCATTGGCTAGCGACAAGACAGTGGGTCCAGCTACCACGTAACGTTTTTGGGGATAGAATGTCCACGGAATGCCGCCTTCCCCTTGATAAAGTGGTTGACCTCGTAGGGTTGTGCCGGCTGTTAAAAGAGCGCGTAAAGTACAGCTTAGACAACTGCAGTCTCTTCTGGGTAAG
Organism: Pelodytes ibericus; assembly: GCA_036172795.1. NCBI lineage: Eukaryota > Metazoa > Chordata > Amphibia > Anura > Pelodytidae > Pelodytes > Pelodytes ibericus. The sequence continues at coordinate 278,466,716 of CM069857.1, forward strand.
CTAAATTTTGCTTGCAGGATCATCCCTATGGGCAGAATTTTTGCAGGCGTTTGTCGCTAGCGACAGTAGGGGTGCGGGCGCCGCATGATTACATACGACTGACGGATGAGCATAGGGCTGACCTAGCGGTTTGGGATTCTTTCCTTAGGACATTTAATGGGAGGTCATTGATCCCTGATAGGGCAGTTACCAACAAGGAATTGAATCTTTGGACAGACGCCTCTGGGGCGGTGGGTTTTGGGGCCAATTTCGAACACAAATGGTGTTGGGATTCTTGGCCTCGGCATTTGTTCCAGTCTGATCTAACAAAAATCTTGGCCTTTCTGGAGCTATTCCTGATCATAGTCTCAGTGTTAGTATGGGGCCATCAGTTGGAAAACATGAAGGTCAGGTTTTGGTGCGACAGCTTGGGGGTGGTGCAAGCCATTAACAACGGGGCGGCTGCATCCCCCCCGGTGATACGCCTGTTGAGGGAGCTGGTCCTTACTTGTCTACGGAGGACTTTTCTGGAGCAAGTCGTGCATGTTTCCGGGATACAGAAGGATGTGGCTGACTCTTTATCTCGGCATCAATGGGAGCAGTTCCGGTTGTTGGTGCCCGGGGTGGACGGAGAAACCACTCCCGTCCCCCAATGGATTTGGAAAATCGCGGACGGAAAATAGTTTTTTGATACACCATCTTTGGTACCTGCTACATGGGCCGCGTATAAAAAGGTGTGGGAACAGTGGCGTTCCTTCCTACTATTTGCAGGCAGTCCGTTGGATGTGGACGGGGTCAGCATTATTCGGTTATGGTTTAACGGACAAATGTTTGCAGACAACATTTCTGTGCCGGCCATTAAAAGGAAAATGTCTGCAATAGTGGCCTGGTTTAAAATTTAGTGGGTTTCCTGATTTGACCAAAGAGTTTTTAGTTAAAATGGCGTTGAAGGGGTATAGGAGATAAACAGGCCAAAACAGGGCACCTAGTGACATATCAGTTATTATTGCGCTTGCTCACAAGTTCGGCATCCATTTGTAGGTCAAGTTGCGCGGTTCCGTTGTTTAGCATGGCATTCTCCTGGGCTTTTGTTGGTGCCTTCAGAATCAGCAAACTTGTTTCCCCCACAAAGAACAGGCACGGGGGTATTTTGTTGGAGGATGTCAAAAGCGCACAGGATAGTATATGTACAATGATTCGTAAGTCCAAAACAGACCAGTGTGGGTGGTTTGAAAGTCACTATGGTGGCTTTACCTGGTTATATTGCATGCCCGGTATTTTGCTTTAGTCAGTTTCTCCATGCACGCCCACCGGGCTGCCACACTTTGTTACTGCCCAGCGTCGGGTCAGCTCTGTGTCTTGTAGCTCGGTTTGCAACCACTGCTTTTTGGGTCTCATTCATTTAGGATAGGGGCGGCCACTGAAGCAGCATGCTGGGGATTAGGGGATGTGGTGGTGAAATTAATTGGGCGGTGTGAATCGTCTAGATTTCGTACGTAAATTGGAACACACCTAGTCTGAATTTTGTCTAGTAGTGCAATAAAAAATATGAATAAGTTAAAATAAATAAATTAATTAAAAAAATAAATAAGAGAAAATAAAGGCTGGCGGAGAGATAATTCAATTATCTGATTATATTATTCATTTGCAGGTTGCTAGAGTTGCAGAGCTTGGATACTAGGGCATTCATTCAATTTTGGGCAGCCAAGAGGGCTGAATTACGCCCCAACGGCGAGCATTTGGGCCTAGGTCCTGTGGGAGTCTAAGTGCGTTCGATAGGCGTAAGGGGATTACGATAGGCTGCCATGCCGCAGCTGATATCCCAATCAGTAGCCAGGTGGGGCCCACCTCAGGTGTTGGTTCTACATCTGGGTGGCAATTACCTCTGCTCCATTCCGTTGAGGGAGTTGATATGTCATATGAGAGTGGACATGCTTCGACTGTGGCTCCAATATCCCGAGTTGATTATCGTTTGGGCTAACATGGTGTCCAGGATGTCATGGCGTGGAGCGAAGAGTCTTCAGGGCATTGAACGTGCTCGTAAAAAACGGAACTGAACCATCTCTCGTTTTGTGGTGTTTAATAATGGTATTGTAGCTCGGCATCTTGACCTTAACGGGACCGATGCTTCCTTATATAGGAGAGATGGGGTCCATCTTAACACTGTGGGTCTGGATGTTTGGAACCTGGCGATCCAGACCAGTTTGGAGAAAGCGGTAGCTGTTTGGAGGAGCCTATACGCGTAAGGGTTCACGCGTATTGGCCATGGCGGGGGTCCCCGAGGTTTGGCGCTTGTGCAGGGGGTTGGTCATCTGGGGTATGGCCAACCCGGTTGGGCAGTAGCTGTGGGAAGCTAGCTGCACGGGCTCCCCATGGGCTTGTCCCTGGGGAGTGAGGCATGGCTACTGTGCAAACAGGGACGTCAGTAGCCGTGAGTCATGTGGTACGCCTGCGCCAGATTCTCGGGGTCCTGATCCTAGATGGTCTAGGATAAGGCACACGCTACCGCTAAGGTTCAGTAGTATTGTTTCATGTTGTTTATATTTATGGTTATAAAAGCATGTGTTGGTTGGTATATATGTATATGTATATAATGTTTGTATATATATATAATTGTATATGCCCGGTTATTTATTTATTTATAAAGTTTTAACCATATTTGGTTTACAGTAATATTCTTTACTTATTTCAGCTATATTTTAGCTGTCAATTGATGTTGCAGCATTTCAATAAAGACTGCGACCTTTCTAGCCACTCAGTTGTCTGTCTCTTTATTGGTGGGGGGAATGTATTATCAGGTATACCTTGGTCAAGTGTATTTTACTTCCCGTTCCCTTTTCTTTGATCCAACCCCACTTTTATATTTTTAAAATATCTGTGTTGCAATGTGTTACTTTTTGTACCAAAACTAACAATGCACAGGATTGACAGAGGCTGACGCCAGTAACAGGGGACTGTTTTTATATATTGTTCTATAATCTCATTATTTTATTCCCTTTAGACCATTCAGATGTACGTCCAGTTTTCCAGGATCTTGGGAACACGTGCATTTCAAACTTATGTGTTTCTTGCCAGGTCAGGAAGAACATGTTTCCACAATACCATTATAAGGCACCAAGGACCTTTAACAAAGCCATTAAAGATGGGAGTTCTGTGTGCGTATGCGAGAAGGCCCAATTTGGAAAATTACTTTTTTTTAAATAGCCGTATAGTCAGTAACTAGGAAACCTAAGTCATGCTTTAAAAGTCACACAAATATTGCATGTTCTTGCACACCAAGCCAGGCTGGAATGGGATTTATTTGCTAGGTAGTGATCGTATTGTGAAGCATTGACCACAATATGAAAGGGATACCTCTCATCCAGCCATGTAGTAAAGCACATTCCCCACATGTCTGGGCAATTCCACAGAACATAACTGATAGGACAATAACACATTTACCATTAACAGTAGTTTATGTGCATAGCAAGCCACACGATGATGTCATAAACAGGAGACACCACAGGCCTCCATGGTGATGTCATTTAGATGATGGGGTCACTTCAAAGGTCCAAGACAGGAAATATGTTATTTCTTTCCCTGCACCATTCAGTACAAATATGCTGACCTCACTTGGAGTATTGTACGCAGCACTGGAGACCGTATCTCCAGAAGGATATTGATACTTTGGAGAGAGTTCAGAGAAGGGCTACTAAACTGGTTCATGGGTTGAAGGATAAAACTTACCAGGAAAGGTTAAAGCATCTTAACATGTATAGCTTGGAGGAAAGACGTAACAGGGGGGATATGATAGAAACATTTAAATACATAAAGGGAATCAACACAGTAAAGGAAGAGAGTATATTTAAAAGAAGAAAAACTACCACAACTAGAGGACATAGTCTTAAATTAGAGGGGCAACGATTTAAACGTAATATCAGGAAGTATTACTTTACTGAGAGGGTAGTGGATGTATGGAATATCCTTCCAGCGGAAGTGGTAGAGGTAAACACAGTCAAGAATTTTAAGCATGCGTAGGATAGACACAAGGCTATCCTAGCTATAAGACCGGGAACGGGGGACAAATAAAAGTACTCAAAAAAAAATTGGGCAGACTAGATGGACCGAATGGTTCTTATCTGCCGACACATTCTTTGTTTCTATGTTTTTATAGGACTTGATTTATTATGCTTGCAGCTTGGAGGTGAAGGATGTTTGGTCCCACTTAACCTCTTTTCGTCTTCATTTAAGCTTTAGATAATTCTAAATTGTGTTAACTTGAGGTCTAGGATCACAAGCTTGTGCACAGTTGGGGACAGCCGTTCCACCCCTTACCAGAGAGTGCCTCACAGTGATGGATCCCCTACCTGGTCATGAGTTCATACTAATCGTTGGGTAGGCGGACCTATGTCATGCGGTGGGCGGCATGTCCGGTGCCCAGTTTAAATTACCAGTTAGATTAGCCCTCTAGCTCTCATCCATTGTGGTTTCGGAGTGTTCGTTTGTGTCTCCTTTGATTACATGTACCAGTCCCTGCTTGTCTGTGAACCATCTCACTGTACCAGTTCTACCTGCTCAATCTCCTGATTTATCCACTTCATTACAGACTGTGCTCTAGTTCTTATCTGCTGCCATCTTTTTAAGAGTGTAAGTTTCGCTGCTCAATGTAACACAGTTATAGCCTTCTTTGGAGTTCAAGTTCTGCTACAGCCTGTATCTGTGTACCAGCCTAAAGCTACCTTGTGTGAACATTAAACTCTGCATTCTGTCTGATTCTATTTGCTGTAGGGTTTATATGTGGTGTTATTTATTCTAAAAGACTATTATCCTGTGTGCTGTTTGTTCCTGACTCTAACCTAAGTTTGCACAAAAAGACTCTGGTGACAAAATACTTTGCTAATCAGTTTTTCCCATCTTGCTATACGGTTCTACAACTGTCTAACACCAATAAGCATCCTCTGAGTCCTGGGCCAGCTGAACCTTTGGGCTCAACCTCCGTGGCAAAGCTGGTTCCGGTTGGACAACTGCTAGAAACATAGAAACATAGCATGTGTTGGCAGATAAGAATCTACTCGGTCCATCTAGTCTGCCCAAATTTCTAAATACTTTTAGAAAATACTTTTATTAGTCCCCGGTTCCCTATCTTATATCTAGGATAGCCTGCTTCCTGATAGCATGCTTAAAATCCTTCACTGTGTTTACCTCTACCACTTCTGCTGGCAGGCTATTCCATACATCCACTACCCTCTCAGTAAAGTAATACTTCCTGATATTACTTTTAAATCGTTGCCCCTCTAATTTTAGACTATGTCCTCTAGCTGTGGTAGTTTTTCTTCCTTTAAATATACTCTCTTCCTTTACTGTGTTGATTCCCTTTATGTATTTAAATGTTCAACATTCAACATGCTACATTGGTGTAATCAGTTAGTAGGCCAGTGTGACATCTAGTAAGATGAAGAGAAACGTCATGAATGGAGGGGAACACAGTCAAAAGACAAACAAATCACAACAGAACGGAATAGTAATGTTCTGCGTCAAGGTATTACACAGCATTGCAATTAACCAACTCTAAAAGTTGGGATTCCTACAAGTATCTTGGCATGTGGCTAGATCCCAACTTGTACAGTGCATTTCGAAAAATATGCCTCTTTAACCATAAATCTCTCTGTTTAATATTATTAAATTACTTGTATAAGGCATCATATGAGAAATACAGTTATCTGGTCTGAGTAGGCTAAATGTTGTTGTTTTTAATAACTAGTATTAAACCTGACAAATGAACATATTAACGCCATATAGATATCCTTGGCTTTGAGTACAATTCTTATTTTCATAAATATATTCTATCTTTATTATACTTTTTCTAAGCAAACATCTGTTAATATTTATTTGTATGCATCTTTCACTGTCCAAAAGCTTTGGACAGCTGGGTAACAAAAAAGAAAAGCTTCTCTTGACCAAGATATCAATTAAAAGGATACATCTATTTTTTGCCTTTCTTTACTTGAATCTTGTCTTGGTTGGATGTTAATCCCTTTGTAGAAGTGCTTGTACACTGTTTCTCTTTCGAAAAGGGTTCGTAGATCAAATGGATATTCTGTGAATATGTAAATTACATAATAAAAGGGAAAACAGGCAGAGCTGTGTGAAAGGTTGACGCGTTTCGCAAAGTGTTTACTTGTAAGGTAACAATTGTAGCTTACGATTAAGCTACTAGTCTATTAGCCTTTCAGTTGGCTCCACCTGTTTTTCCTTTGCTATGAAATAAAACACTTACAACATATTGCATTTGGTCTGCGAATGTTTAACCCTTTAAGGAGCAGGGATTTTCTGGGCCCAGGACCAGAGCCATTTTTTTTATTTTTAATGAGGTATTTGAAACTTAATTTTCCTCTCTGTCATTAACGTACCCATACAAGTTATATGTTTTTTTTTAAAGGACAGTTAGAGCTTTCTTTTGATACCCTATACATAAATATAATATACAATTTAGTATTAAAAAATACATATAAAAGGGGAAAATTCTGGGGAAAAATGTTTTTCCAAATCTACACAACTAGTACAACACTAACCCACTTATCCCAACTTATTAACTAACTAATAACCAAGAAAAACAAACCTCTGACCAGTGCCAGTATGTCAGGGCCATAAGTATCACAGAACAGGCATGAAGGGGTTCACTGTAATTAAATTAATATATTACAATACTATTTAATTCTTTAAAAAATAATAATGGAAAAACAAAACAAAATGAGGGCCATAAAGAAGGAAGGAAACGGATCACATTAATAAACTGTGATCAGCAAGGAAAGGGTTAACAGGAAATGTTTTATTCATTTATTTACAGGTCACTCTCTGTGCTTCACTATAAGTGCATAAAGCGCAGAGAGTGAAGTAGAGGCAAAGTCAATGAGTGAACACGTTGCCATCTAATTTGCATGTTATCGCTGTGATCGGTCAACTAAGACCAACTCAAAATGCTAGAATTTTCATTTAGTGGGTTGCACTTTAATACCAGACAACCCTACTTGTGTATAACATCCTCACTTTCACTTAAACTGTAATCTTGTTTGCATAGGCCATCCTCAACTTTTGTTCCAGCATGTCTGAACCAGTGGAAGGCTCCACCGTTGTTCAGGGTGGATACTTACAGCACTTTGTGATGGGTGTAACAGATCCCTCTGTTTTGCATTGATCCACAATCTATGTTGTATCAGCCAACGTCCACGTGCTACCTGGGACCCTCTACCCTTTGTTTTATTCTGTGATGTCCCATCATCCACCTTGCCTTGCACTTAAAGACAAAAACTCTTTCCGGCCCTTTAATTGTTGATATGTTTGTCCCCAAGTTGTGTGGTTTATACAGATATAAGTTTTATTCATGTGTGACACAAAATCATAAAGTTATAAAAATGGATGAGTTTGGAGATAATTGAGTAGATACTGTTAGGTATCTTTTGTAAGAGCTTCTTCACTTGAAATACGACTGGATGCTGAGAATCCTCCTCACTGATCGAGAAAAGGACACTCTCCAGCGGTTGAAACCCCTCTGCTACACGGGGTAACCGCAACAGTGGGCACTTTGATGATGTTCTATGAACCTTCAGATGTATTGGGACAGTTCTCTGCAGCTGTTCATTGCTGTCGTTGTGAGTTAGTATTGGGGCGCTGGTTCATTTTAGGGCTTCTTTACGGTTAGGTGTTAGGGTTAGGTACTGGGCTATTAGGTTTAGCATTAAGCGTAAGGCGTTTGCTCACCGTATGCTCACCCTTCGTACCCACCGAATAATTATATACTAGATTAACGCTGACTTTTCCCAAGACTTCATTTTCCGCATCCCTTTTTCATTGTGCTGTTGATTTGTGGGCTGGAATGCCTGGCGTTGCAGAGAACCTTGTCGCTGCGGTAACGTAATTGGGAAAGTTAAGAAGTAGCTGTTTTGTGCTTGCGCCGCTTGTTCCTGCACTCCATTTCCATATATGTCAATTGGGTAATAATCCACTATTGCCCATGCTGATTCAGATAATCGGCACCCGAGTTTAACTTAGTCTCAAAAATAGCTTTAATCATTTTGCCTTCAATTACCTTCAGTGGGGAAGATTCGAACCTGGATTTGACTTAGTCTTAAAATGGAAGTCGACCTACAAAGTGGTATTTTAGTCAATAGACCCAATAGAGCACAAGTAATAGAGCAGTGGATTTGTTTTCACCCTTATCTTGGATCATGGCTTTAATATGAATCCCTTTAAATACTAGTGAGGTGAACACCATTTGGATATGTACTTTTATTGATCTATCAGATATGTACCTGATTGTTTTGGCAATGTGTGCCCTCCTTATTTATTTCTATTATGTATTCATATATGTTTAATGAAAAATGTATATATGGAAATATATCCTGTGTGTACCATAATCACTTGAGAAAGTGTTGAATTCAAGAGAACACTGTATGATTATTAAGTATATATCTTTTTCCGATTAAATTGAAGGATTGTATGAAGGATGTGTAAAAAATAATTTAGAAACAGTGTAACGTAATGAAACATTTAGAGCAGGGGCGCCCAACGTCCGGCCTGCAGGCCAAATGTGGCCTGCCGGGCATCGAAGTTCGGCCCGCCTGATCTCTGCTCCGGTAGCTGCACCTCCAACTGCTCACCACACGGGAAGCTGTGCTGTCGTGCGCATATCCCATACTGTACCCTGCGCGTGAGGTCATGCGCAAGGGTCAGAGGGAGGGAAGAAGCGCACCGGCAGCATGAAGATAATGGAGAGCCCACAGCCTAGGGGATCAAGGAGCCCACAGACCATTGAAAACAAAAGAACTGTTTGGTAAGTGTGTGGGGGGTAAATGTGTCTATGTGAGTGTGTGTGTATACATGTGTGTGGGGTAAGTGTATGTATGTCAGTGTGGTTGTGGGTAAGTGTATGTATGTGAGTGTATGTGCGGTAAGTGTGTGTATGTGAGCGTGTGTGTATAAATGTGTGTGGGGTAAGTGTATGTATGCGATTTTGTGTGGGCTAAATGTATGTATGTGAGCGTGTGTGTGTGTATAAATGTGTATGTGTCAAAAATGAATGCTGCCCATGCACACAAACAATTCTATCGAATAGGCCCTTTGCAGAATAAACTTGGACACCCCTGATTTAGAGGAACAGGCTTTAAGCCACACATGAAATTCTCATTTACAATTAATACATATATTTGCTCACAGTTTGAGTTTTCTGTTTTCAAAGTGTTTGCTGTTTTCTAAGTGCAGGTCACTAGGAACAGCATTCTGTTATGACTTTGGGTTTGTATATTAACCTGCAGTAAGAAGGTTAAAAGTTTGTGGGGAAGAAAAATGTTTTTTTCCTACCATTTTTTATTTAAATGGTTTGTTCTCTCATTAAACAGAACATTGTATACTGTCAGTATTATTACCTTGCTCCAGTGCATCAGTGAGCATCATGTGCCTCTATAATATGTGCAGCGTTACTAGTCCTCTTAAAATTTGGGGCCTCTTTGTAGGTGCCCCCCAAGTGACTTCTAGAGTTCAATGCAATTTCATCAGAGAACAATGCATGAAAAGCAATGCTTTAACGGATTACGTAAATAATGTTGTAATTTTAATTTTGTGGGCCGCGTATGTCTTTATACTGAAAGGTCGTTTCTGGGCAAAAGTACTTAAAAAGTGATCTAATCTGCAGGAACATTCTATTGGTTTCTATGGAGACTGGATCACTTTTAGAACCTTGCCCCACAAATGACCATAATGTATGTGTAATGTATACATGTACATGCCAATAGGCAAACACATAAAGCAGAATGCTGCAACTATTCTTTTAACCATTGATTTAGAGTGAAAGTCTAAAGTACCATCAGTTATGTTGTTTATCTGCATTCTGATTTTCTTTTCTTTTTTTTAACTGCTACTATTTATTTATTATTATATATATATGATATATTTCTGTATTAAAATATACATTTTTTTATTAAAAATTCACCAAATACCATAAGTAAATATAATGATCAGTTATGCTATTCTAAAATGGATTGCATAACATTGTTTGTTGGATGCCGGGAGGGGGGATGGGGGGGGGGGCGCTGTAGAGGGTTGGAAGTTCGAGTGGCTACTGGCCATCTGCATGTGAATGAAATTGGGACTGCGCTATCCTACCAGACTTATTACCAAGTTGCACTTCCCCTTGGTTCCTCTAGGTGGCTCCATAATATCGCAGTGGAGATCACTCAGGCTGCACCTACCAACCTACATCCCAACCTACCAGCCAAAATACATACAGCATACTTGCCTAGCAACATACATAAATGTATCAAATATTAATTTACTACCGGTGTACAGAATCTGTGCCCACACACTCGCAGTTAAACTCTTGCTAAAGGGCTCTGAATGAGAATATTTAAGGATATACCAAGACATAAGCAGTACTTGTAGTAAACCATCTGCTGCTTTGATGCCTAAGGGGAATAATGATATTAAATAAAAGGTTGGCATTCATATGAACATCTATTGTGATGCCAGTTCATAATGAGCCAAAAGAAATGTGTATGAAGAGAAAAGGTTCCAGAGTGTTCAGGTTGCTGAACCTTATCTGCTGTGTGACAATAAATGGTTCTCTTGTGTCATCATCAAAAATTAACGAAATACTGTAATAAAGTATCACTGGGCCTATTTCAATTAAAAATGATTAAAATATAGCTGTATAGTAATAATAATATTAATACTAGTGACACTACTGCTAATTGTAAAACCTACATCTGACTCGAATACATGTTACATATTTAACACTTAAATATTATCAGATTATAATGTCAATTCTTATACATTATGATGATCAATATAATAATAATAATAATAATAATAATACTATGCCAGTGAGAGTCTCCAAACATTAAATAACAGTTTGATCAGTACATAACTGAGGTTATTAGTGGGTTTTTTTTTACATTTTTTTTACCTGTAGTAAAATTATACTTTATGGAAGCTTTTCAATCTCCTAATCATTCAGTCGTATTACTATGTTTGATGCTAGTGGAATGAGACAGTACTTTGCGGCCACTTCTTTGTAGCCACTTCATCACGGGACTTAGAGCGCCTGATGCTTCATCGCTGTCAGAGGCATCATCGAATCAGGTTTGTTTAGGGTTAGTATTAGGGTTAGAGGCTAATTTTAGGGGCTAATTTTTAGTATTAGGGGTTAGTATTAAAGTTAGTATTAGGGTTTGGGGTTAGTACAAATGTTCGTATATTCTTAATGGTTATATTCATTTATTTTTTAATATTTCATGACACTGAAGAAAAAAATTGAAAATAATATTTTCACATTCTAGAACTTTTTCATATTTGAGTTAATATTTTGATCACATTAACCAAAACATTTTTAATGTATTGCCTTTTCCACAATGCAAATAGATAAGACACTGATAATACATTCAAAATTTTTCTCTTACAAAAAACAAAGCTTGTGATAAAAATAAAAATTGCACAAAAGAAACACAATACAAAAAATATCTTTCATTGCCTTTCTTTTACGTCAAGTATAAAAATGAGAAGTTGAATTTAATCCTCTATAGAATAATGGTGTGTGAAACCTGCTATTACTTCACCATAATTTCTATTTCCATTTGGTATGTGTGCAAATTACGCTATCTATTTTGTAAATTATATGTTATTTCTAGAACTGATAACTCCATGTCCGGGCCTACAGCTTAGAATAGTGTAAGTGCCTCAGACCCAATTACAATTTAATTTATATATTCATGACTATGTTTATGGACATATTCACTTTTCGGTGTCACACAAGTCTAGGGGCAAAGCTATCATGCTCGCATGCCATTTTGGAACACAAAGCAGATATTTAAGTAAATATACATTATTGTATACCTCTAAAATAAGCTGCCCAAGTGAGCATTGTGCTTTACTCATTACCAGGTTTTCATTACTGTTATGGTAATAAAAATAAATCCTATAGCTGACTCTTGATGTGTTACATAGTTTAAGTTTTTTTTTATATAGAAAAGCTTTAGTGAAAAAATACAAATAAAGCACATTTTTGAGCCCTCTTTGAGCCATTTCAGCATGTCTATCAGGGGGCAGACATGTTGTTTAGAGTCTTCCTTCCTCTGCATTAGAATTTGACTGGTGTGACCCAAGATTCTAACATGTCTGCCCTGTGGTCAGTGGCGTCGCTAGGGGTTGGCTTCTCAGCCCGAAACCCCAAAACTCCATAATGGAGACTCTGGGGCTAAAGTATACTTTAGTCTTGAGACTACAGGGCTATCACTGACATTTTTTTAATCTCTCCCGCTGAGCTTTCCTCCTTCCGGGGCATGGTCCCAGAATCAGAGGTTTAAGCTAAGGGCCGATCCTAGGGAGCTCTCTCCCTAGCACCTCCTCCTGGAGTCACACTGAGCACAGCATGACAGGTGCAAGCTCTGCCCCATCATGCTCTGAGATTGGCTGCACGCATCCGGCAGAAGGGACTGGATGGTGGTGTTCTGCAGCCACAGATACCCGTCAGATACGTCCTCCTTGATGCAAATAAAGGTAACTAAGCAGGGAGGGGGACCAACCGTATAACCTTTTTTAGTTTTTTTGGTAAAAAAATAAATAGAAGAAATGTGTGTAATTGTCTGCTTGTAAGTGTGACTGTGTGTGTCTCAATGTGTATAGGTGTTTGCGTGTGTGTGAGAAAGTGAGATAGATGGTGTGTGTGAGAAAGAGAGAGACGGTGTGTAAGAGAGAGAAGGAGTGTGTGTGTGGTAGAGAGTGAGAGAGAAAGAGAGAGAGAGAGACAGAATGTGTGAGAAAGACAGAAACAGAGAGTGTGTGTGTGTGTGTGTGTGTGTGAGAGCCCATCTGGGCTCTAGCCTCAGATCATTTGGAGACCTAGCAACACCCCTGCCTGTGGTAGAGCTGCATAGAGTAAAAATGTCTCAATAAGGTGCTGTTTCTGTAATTTTTTTTTTTTACTATAGTTGTCCTTTAAAATTTTACGTATTTTATGTATTTATACATAAAATACCATACACAAAATCAAGTACATGACATTTATAATTGATGAAGCACTGAAGTGTACGCTATCCACCTGTCTATTATATATCACTATTTTACTGTACTAAAAGTTCTTCCTTCAAGCACTTCCACCATCACTATGCTGGCAGATAAGGTACCAAGAATGATAGAAAGAGCTACACACCGCGGCATCTAGAAACAAAAAATGGTGTAACCCAGACCCAGTTAGCCACTGGTTAGTGAACAACCCAGGGGCAATTGCCACCTCCCCCACTACAGAAGGAGACATTTTGTTTAGGTCAGAATTAATTAGTCAACTGCCACCAACAGTATTACATCACACAACAGGCCAACGCATTTTGCAAGAAAGAACATGAATTAGAGGGAATGCCCGTGTGTATACATGTATTTTAACATTTCTCTCTCTATTTTTTATGTTCTCCCCTGTCCCACAAAAAATGGCACAAAACTTAATATGAGAGACACCCAACATTTAGCAGAAAAACAGACTGCTCTATAAAACAAAAGGTTAGCTTAACGAACAAAATCACTAGACAAGTACAGAATACCGAAGTAATAATTGTTAAAAAAATGAGTAGGTAGGAAAGTCACTCTAATATGCAGTAAAATCAGCAGCATGGTTAAATGTTAATTTATTTAATCAATATGCAGTAAGCGTTTTTTCTCTCTGTAAATGATAAAGAGAATAGATAGCCTATCTACTCTTATTTTTGGTATTTTACAGTTGTTGTTCGGTCCTTTTGTTCTGACTTCTCCACCATTGGTTCGTATCCTTCATTCCTTAAATCTCTTGTGATAATAAATCAAGAAAATAACCGGGGTAAAAAAAAAGTAGCGTTAGAGCAATAAATCAAATGGCAGGATGGCAGATAACATGAGGCAAGCACTTCCTAACTGTTGTCATCTGCTGTGTTTCAATGTTTCTGAAACATTGCAAGAATCAGGCTAATTTAAGAGAGTGATACCTGAACCGGGGATGATGCTCTTAAGTTGCAGTACAGATGACATTTGAAATACGAGGAACTACAATTTAACTGATAGGTTTGTGACTCGACTTAAAAAAAAAAAACCATGTTGTAGACAATTGAACTGTATTGATGACAAGTCTGAAAACAGGCAACAAATACCAGTGCTGTTAGTAATGGGAAGGAACTGTCAAGGTACAAAATGGAATCAACATGCTATATCCAACAGTGTTAAATAAACAAGTCCACTAGAAGTATATCACATGGTGTTTGCTGAATCATTACATTCCGGCAAGCTACTTTTGCAGAACAGTCACAGCACATGTGAAAACAAATAATTTGTGTTAAGTTAAACAAAGCCGGGGGCCATATGGTATACACCCATGGCTACTTAAAGATCTAAGCCCATGTCCGGCACAGATTTTTATTTCTGATTTTCAGGGATAATTTTTTTTTTCAGGTGCAAAGATGATATGGTGTCCATATTTAAAAAGGATCAACATCCCAGTCTGGCAATTACAGGCTTGTAAGCTTGACATATGTGGTGGGGAAACTGTTTGAAGGGCTGCTAAGGGAATATATTCAATATATTGAGCAGGAATGGCATTAGTAGGAGCCACAATGGCTTTGTGAACGACATATCTTGTCAAACTAATGTAATTGCATTCTATGAAGAGGTGAGTAAAAATAGAGATATGGGTGCTGCAGTTGATATGATATATGTAGACTTATGTTTTTGCTTTGTATTTGATGAGGTTCCACTCAAAATGTTACTGAAATAGGATTAGGGCTAAACGTGTTTGTATGGATTGGCAATTGGCTGAAATCTAGAATGCAAAGAGTAATGGAAAATAGGAAATTCTGAAATTAGACAGATGTGATCAGTGGAGATCTGTGCGATAAGTAGGAACTGTCCTGGGTCATCTTCTTTTTAATTTGTGCCATGTTTTTGTGTTTATAGATGGCATAAAATGAAAATGCAGTCTGATTTGGACAAATTGGGTAACTGGGCTGATAAATGGCAAATGAGATTCAATGTAGACAAATGTAAAATTATGCATTTTGGCTTATGATACAAAGAATGCAACATATAGTTTATATGGTGGAATTGTAGATGATAGACAGCAGTAGTGCACAGTCCCAGCTAGTGGCTCCAAAGGCCCACCTGTTCTAAAAAAAATACTTTGTGGATTTAGAGAAAGTGCAGATAATGGCTACAAAATTAATAAAGGAAATGGAAAGTTTTAGTTATTAAAAATGGCTAGAAAAGTTACATTTGTACACGCTAGAGGAATGGCCGCTTGGAGAGGATATGATTATGTTAGATAAATATGTACAGGGCCAATACAAAGGGATTTCTAAAAGACCTGCTCATTAACAGAACAGTACAAACGACAAGAGGTCACCTGCTAATACTTTAATAATGGAGATTAAGTCTACGACAGTAATGACAAAAAATTTCAAAGCAGAATTCAAAATTGGTGAATTAGTGTTTTGATGCCTTCTTACGGATCTTCATAGTGATACAAGTAATAAAAAAAAGGGTTGAACTTGATGAACACAAGTCTTATTTCAACCTAAACTACTGTGGGCTATATGACATAACTAGTGCTATTTCAGGAAAAGGTGCTAAAATAGGTGCAATAACCATGGAAACCAATGGAACGCTTTTTAAATAAAATAGCACCTGTTTTGTCTTGATAAATCTGTTTTATACACCCTTCGGTGTCACCCACGTTTCAGTGCAGATACTATATGTCTTACGCGTTTCAGGCAGTAGACTAGCGCTTACTTATGGGCACAACAGGAAAATACGGAAAAAACTTATACAGTGTCTATTGACTCCACCCACTCAATTAACAATAAGGTGCGATATACCTTTAAATAATAAGCATACACAAGATATATGGCTTCTGGCTTGCTAGTCTAATAATCTCTTTTGGGCAAAATGAATAATGTCTGTCCCACACAATCAGTGTAAAAGACATAAAGATACACTGGGACAGCATATTCAACAATCGTCTGTCACACAGAGAGAGTAAATAAACATATTAATTAACATGTCACAATATATTATAGAAAGTAAAAACATTTGATGGCAAAAACAGAGAACCCTGTAACATGAAAAATAGGTATTAATTTCCTAACACTGCATAAAATGAATAAAGGTAGAAATAGTAAATAACAGCATCATAATAATCATTAAGTTAGTTTAAGCAGATATAGTGGTACAAGAAAACACACACACACACATACACACACACACACACACATATATATATATGTCTATTCCTATCTGACTTTTAGCTTCTAATATACTTTTTATATCTTATATCTTAAACCACCATAAAATACATCATTCTCAGAATTCAGACCCCGGGGTATCCTTCTTATCTAATTTAAAGATCCAGTATATTTTGCGTTTATTAAGTAAATTAATAAATTTACCTTTTTGCGTTTGGTCAGTTTGATCTTCTCTATACCCTGGAAGGAAATGTTTAAAAAAAAAAATCTTTTATTACAATATTGGAAGTGATTCTTTATTGGAGATTTAGAATCATTTTTCTCAATTGCCAAAATATGTTCCCTTAGTCTCCCTTGTAAACTCCTTTTAGTGGATTGTTTGCGGCAGGATCCACAACTGATCAGATATGTCACTCGTTCGCTATCGCAAGTAAAACAATCGTAAATGGAGCAAGTTTTAACGAATGATGCAAATTGTTTACTTTTAATCTGACAACACTTGCAGATCCTGACACATTTAAACATACCCTTGCATTCTAATTTAAAACATACCCTTGCATTCTAATTTAAACATACCCTTGCATTCTAATTTAAAACATACCCTTGCATTCTAATTTAAACATACCCTTGCATTCTAATTTAAACATACCCTTGCATTCTAACCATGCTCTGCTTATCTGATTTGACGACACCATATTTCCTATAGACACACCCTTTTTACCTACACAGCTGACACACCTATTTTTCCTCCAAAATCAGATCTAACGTCAGGGTTGGAAGTTGTTTCTTAACTATTGCAGTAACATTTTTGTATACATAGTCACACATGTTGGCACATCATCCTCTCTGCTTCCTGTGTTTTTTTTCTTTCAAGAGATCATTGTGCTGGTAGTTTTTTTTGCCATATAGTAGCCCTGTTGTATAAGCTTACTAGCGTACACTCTCTCTCTCGCTGTTTACGTTTATCTGCTTCACATTAAAAATGAACATCATTGGAGAAGTTCTGTCTAATACGAACTAATTTGCCTTTTTGGGATACCTGAAAAAATATGGGCTGGGTGATGACTTGTTGTACGCAATATGGAGTTGCGTGCTATGGGCTGATGGTAGTTAGAACTAACAATATCTACCTGAGCAACACTTGATAGAAAGTGATCAAAACTGGGGAAGGCTTAGGATGTCTGCAAATATTGCGAAATTGACATCAGACAATAAGGCTCACAAACTCCCGCTGCACTCACTGAAATGTGGGGCCTCCTCAGCCTAATTGGTATTGTTAATTAAAAAAATTTATATAATCTGTCAATTTGTTTGTCTCCATATTTTCAGATCCATCAATCCATCCCTGCGTTACTCCTTCTGCCTCTCTTTCTATGTGAAAACAAAAGACACAAATGCGTCTGTCTCGCCAAAAACAAATCCTCAGGGGTGGAGTTGTAATGGGAGGTTTTTACCAAAGCAGTCCCTGCCCCCGAGGTTTGAACTGTCAGATACAGGTGACCATCGGCTTCTCCATTGTAACCATGGTACAGTAATGCTGGCAGTACAAAATCAAAAGGTGAGACGATGGCCCTAGTAGACAGGTGGGCACTAACTGATGCGTGATCAGAAACAAAACACAAACTAAGTTCCCAAATAAGAGAGAACTCTTTGAGCAGGCACAGTTCTGGGAATAAAAGATAAGTAGGCTTTCCAGTAAGGCTAAGGAGATATTCCTGATAGAATGAAGTATTGCTCCTTTCAGCAGGCATGCCTCTTTAAAATGTTGCCCTTGCTTCCGAGTTAATTAAGGGCTTATGGCAAACGTGGGCTCACACATGCTAAGACAGATTGCAGTTTGGACTATTATACTGAACCTACCAAATAAGACCCTCATAAGTGCTGGGCCACAGATAATCATGAGAAAAAATACAGATTGCACCACATTCCATTATATTTTATTTTGTTAGTAAAACAAAAATATAATATAAAAAAAAATATATATAAATGTAAATCATAGCGTTTATTAACTAAATCACAAACCATACGGCATTTTTTTCCTTTGAAGTCATCGTATTTACATGTTTAATTTATTTGCAAGCTTTTTTTTTTTGCTGAATTGAGCTTAGAAATCTTGTCATTGATTTTGTTTCTTCTAATACAGCATGAGATAAATAGCTTCAGAGTGCTACTTTAGACGTCCTGCATGGTCTCCATGGGTCTCATTATCCAAATTGGTGAGTGTGGTATGCTGATGTAAGGCTTTTTAGGAAACTCTCATTGAGCAGAGAGAAAGAGAGAGAATGGGAGAAAGAAAGAGCGAAGGAGAACTCTAATTACATGAACTAGATATTTTTATTTTTATTTCTCTAGTAAGGAATCAAAATAAACATGGTCCACTACAAGCTTGCGTTAAAGGACAACAAATTAATTTATGTTTAATTTAAAAAATGCTTGATTTGCAGGCATTTTTAAAAAAAAATGCTTTAATGAAATGCAAATAAAGTACCTTACTGATCCCCTACTGCTTGAATATCAGTATCAGGGGGTGGACATCATCTGACCCAAGATTCTAAACAACATGTCCGCCCCCATGATAGAGCTATGCTAGCAAAAAGGACTCAAGGGGGTACATTATTTGTATTATGTCATTAAAGCAGTAAAACATTTATATTTAAATTGCCTAGGGTTGATTCAATCTTTCAATTTAACATGACTTCATTTTCTGTCCTAGAAAATTTAGACATGAAGAAACCACAATTTATTTCTAACTTAAGTACAGCACTGGGTTTGAAGATGTGATTTTTTCCCCCCCCTTAACCTTTCAAAGCCTAGAAAATAAGTAGTGCAATTCTTAACCCCTATGGTGCTTAAAGGGCCAAAGCATCCCTGTAGTAAAGGACCAGACATAATAATTGCCAAGCCATTGATTTTGTTGAAAATATCCTACCGTTTTCTGATCAATAGTACTCTTGTACGTAAATGGATCATTCGCTTTCAAAATGCCATTGACAATGAGCATTAGTACATAAAAGGAGGAAAAAAATATAGTGGTCATGCTTCATGCTTGCAATTTACCAGATAAGTAGTTAGTAAATCTGTTTGTTCGAGAAAGTGGAAGGTGTAGAGAATATATATGCAAAAATCTATTTTAGGAAAAATCAAACGTCATTATATGCTTTATATTCTCCCTAGAATGCAGTTTGATGTCATAAATGTATGATATATCATTTTCTTGATCTACTTGGAAATGTACCAGTTAAGAGATTCACTTTGGTCTAAGTTCATGTGTACTGGCTCCGTGAATGATCACTGTGCATATTGGCAGTGACGAAATACATGCACAAAACCTTTGGAACAAGAGAAACGTTTGGAGAATCATTAAGTGACATACAAACTCCGCCAGTACATTCCCATCCCACCACTGTCATAGTGGACAGCCAAGTCCTGCAACACTCCCTTTATCTCTCAAAAGACTTTAATAACAATTTTATCGGATGTGTCACCACCCTGATTGCCCAGCTACCTAATGACACACATTCTGAAATGACAACTACAGATCAGGCAGAGGAGTTTAATTTTAGACCTGTTAGTGTCATTAGTAAACATATCAATAAACTAAAAATTAAAGACCAGTCTGGACCTGATAAAATCCCTGTAATGTTGCCGAAGATCGGCGCGCTGACAATTGCTAAACCTGTCGCTACCCTAATCAATGAATCCCTGGCGTCTGGATACACATCCAAACTCTGGAAGAAGTACCTACTACCTATCCATAAAAGTGGTTACAGTACTTTGGTATCTAACTACCGTCCGATATCATTGCTCCCTGTACTGTCAAAAATCTTGGACAAAATGTGACCACACGCAATTATCAACAGCAATCAGATTATCTAACCCCCGATCAATCAGGCTGTCATCCAAATCACTCAACTACAACTGCCCGTAAACAATTTGCAATGACGTTCAAATTGACATGGAACAAGGAGGCCTAACTGGAGCCATTTTCCTTAATTTTGCCAAGGCCTTTGACACTGCAGACCATGGCATCCTTTGGCCTCCTCTCTCTGACACAGGATAAAAATGTAAAAATTAAGATATTGGTATCTGCTAACATGGCTCCAATCATATGAATTAGATCTATCCCACTATGTGTCCATTTCCCTCTCCTAGTCACGCGGGGTGTACTCCGAGGCTCCATACTGCGGACATATTTGGAAACACATTGGGGCTACTTGAATAGCTTAAAATGCGGGTACCAATGTGCCACCTATGTGATCCGAATTTATCTGCAATTCGAAACAAAATTCGAAAGTTATATATAACCCTGGGTGAAAAATGGGATATAAATTATATATACATATATATATATATATATATATATACATACACTGTCCAAAGGGATCAGCACACTCACATCAGACAGGTTACAATTTTTATTAAGTCAACTTTGAAACACATTTCTAACATAACAAAATTGGAGACTTAGTAACATTATATTGCCATATTATGCTTAATCCCATCACTACGCCAAAGTACTCCAGTATTGGTGTGTTCTAACACTAAATACTGGTGCTTAGATGGAATATGTACAAATTGCTTACAGGGAACAAAGGCATTCGTATTATACAATGCAGAGACTCTCCTGTATTGTACAATAGGAAACCATTTGAAGCTCACTATAAGCAACAGTATTTAGGGTTAGTCGATGTTGGCGTAGTGGTGGCATAAGCATAAAATGGTCATGTTTTGTGTCCTTTTTCAAGATAACAAAATTTGGGAACCCATACCATATATATATATTTATATATATATTTCACAAACTACACTACTAATTAGTTTATCAACCAGCACTGTGCCCTGTGCCTGTTCTTGGGCACATCCAACAGAAGTGATCAAATTGAAAATTCATTTTATACCAGGTCACAATGGCATATTCGGCTTATACTTAGAGAGGCAACGATTTAAAAGTAATATCAAGAAGATATAAGTTAGGGAACTGGGGACTAATAAAAGTATTTAGAACACTGGCCAGACCAGATGGACCGAATGGTTCTTATCTGCCGACACATTCTATGTTTCTATTCAGGCAGTCGTGGTTACAAAACATGTTATAACCATAAGTCTAACCACATAAAAACAATAAAATTAAGCAAGCATCTGATACCCTAATAGATGATACTGTGCATACTATTCATCAAATAACATCTAATTAGACCCAACAACAAATTTAAACCATTATAAAGAAACAGTGTATCAAAATATCCCCATTTCACAAGTGGCCTCCAAAACAAACATTGGATATTAACGAGAAAGAAGAAACAAGGCCAGTGATAACTATTCCTTGAAACCATGGGGAGTGATCATAACCAAAAATATTTGCATTTAAGCAGCATCCTTGCACAGTCACCCCCTCTAAGCATAGGAGGAATATGGTTAATTGCTATGAATCTTAATTAGAGGAACCAACGATGAAACGGTCAAAAAATTTTTTTCCACTGGTTTTTTTCGACATGTTGTCTTGATTTGATCAATGACCCCTGAGACGGTCTTTTCATTTTAAATCCGTCTTCCCAAAAGGCAGGTGATCATGTATATTAGATTATCCATAGTACATGTGATCCAGTGTTTGATCGTAAAGCTTTTTCCTGTAGGAGAAAAGATTGATAGATATCATATGCCAGTAACACAATTAAGACATCTAAACAAAGCCCAATCGCTGGTTCTTCTGATCCACAGTCATTTTATCATATCAATGTCTTGGATGGCACTTCACTGTCACGTATGTTAAAAACTCTTTTGGAAGACACCCAGGGAAGTTTCTGAAAAAGTAGAAGGTGAAGAGCAATCACCAGTGACAATGTTCCAACTATATATAATGTAGTGTATCATTTGCTTGCTTTAGTGTATCATTTGTATGTTCTTACTCTTGTGATTTAGAGAACAGGCACAGTGAGGTTGGATAAACTAGTTAGTAGTGTAGCGTTTGTACACTGTATGGGTTCAAACATTGTCTTATCTTGTCAAATATTTTTGTACCCACAATAAAAACAATTGTACCCACAATAACATTTGGTAGACGTTGCTTTGATTCAAGGCCTGGGAGTATGTTTGTTTCTGTGGACTGCTATTTAAGCTGCGTACCCAACCAAGACATTTATATATATATATATATATATATATATATATATATATATATATATATATATATAAATCAGATTATGACTTGGGAATCATTGCAATGTGTTATTGTTGTACAATATCTAGTGTAAGGCATTGATAGGAATGTGATAGACTCTACTAGCTGACATTTATATGGCTGAGGATTTTTGTAGGTGTCTTATTACCTTGAAAGTAACCTTTACGGTGCTTCAAAAACAGCTTGCCCTGAGATATAACATTTATCTCAAAATATGTTCTTAACCATCAACCGTCAGCTTGACTAGACAGTAACAGAGATACACCATCATTTCAGAAGGATGAATTATTTCTTCAATTAAATTAGTACTTGCAAAAAAATGATCTGGAAAAATAAAACTTTTCCAATTTCTTTATGAATGTAGATATATTTATATGTGTGTGTATGTATATATATATATATATATATATATATATATATATATATATATATATATATATATGTACACACTGCATAATATGTGTGTGTGTGTGTATGTATATATATATATATTTTTTTTATATATATATATATATATATATATATATAAACACTGCATAATGTGTGTGTGTGTGTGTGCATGTATATATATATATATGTACACACTGCATAATATGTGTGTGTGTGTATATATATATATATATATATATATATATATACACACACTGCATACTTCAGGGAGATCATGCCAAACTAATCTTATTGATTTTTTTGATTGGGTAACTAAAATAATAGATCAGGGTGGTGCATTAGACATTGCTTACCTAGATTTCAGTAAGGCTTTTGACACTGTCGCACATAGAAGGCTTATCAATAAACTGAAATCTTTGAGTTTGGATTTCAATATTGTTGAATGGATTAGACAATGGCTGAGTGACAGGCAACAGAGGGTTGTAGTCAATGGGGTATATTCGATGCAAGGTCTTGTTACTAGTGGGGTACCTCAGGGATCTGTTCTTGGACCCATTCTCTTTAATATTTTTATTAGCGATATTGCAGAAGGTCTTGTTGGCAAAGTATGTCTTTTTGCTGATGATACAAAGATTTGCAGCAGGGTTGATATTCATGGAGGGATAAGCCAAATGGCAAATGATTTGGATAAACTAGAAAAATGGTCAGAGCAGTGGCAACTGGCATTTAATGTGGACAAGTGCAAGATTATGCACCTTGGGCGTAAAAACCCCAAAGCAGAATATAGACTATTTGGTACAGTCCTAACCTCAACATCTGAGGAAAGGGATTTAGGAGTAATAATTTCAGAGGACTTGAAGGTAGGTAGGCAATGCAATAGAGCAGCTGGAAATGCTAGCAGAATGCTTGGTTGCATAGGGAGAGGTATTAGCAGTAGGAAGAGGGAAGTGCTCATGCCATTGTACAGAGCACTGGTGAGACCTCACTTGGAGTATTGTACGCAGTACTGGAGACCGTATCTCCAGAAGGATATTGATACTTTGGAGAGAGTTCAGAGAAGGGCTACTAAACTGGTTCATGGGTTGAAGGATAAAACTTACCAGGAAAAGTTAAAGCATCTTAACATGTATAGCTTGGAGGAAAGACGTAACAGGGGGGATATGATAGAAACATTTAAATACATAAAGGGAATCAACACAGTAAAGGAAGAGAGTATATTTAAAAGAAGAAAAACTACCACAACTAGAGGACATAGTCTTAAATTAGAGGGGCAACGATTTAAAAGTAATATCAGGAAGTATTACTTTACTGAGAGGGTAGTGGATGTTCAGCCTGCCAGCAGAAGTGGTAGAGGTAAACACAGTCAAGGATTTTAAGCATGCGTGGGATAGACACAAGGCTATCCTAGCTATAAGACCGGGAACGGGGGACTAATAAAAGTACTCCAAAAAAAAAAAAAAATTGGGCAGACTAGATGGACCGAATGGTTCTTATCTGCCGACACATTCTATGTTTCTATGTTTCTATGTGTGTGTATGTATGTATATATATATATATATATATATATATATATGTACACACTGCATAATATGTGTGTATGTGTGTATGTATATATATATGTGTACACACTGCATAATATGTGTGTGTGTGTTTGCACACACAAGTATGTTTATATACACATATACATATACAAGAATGGAACCACTTCCATATATAATATATGGGTTACTTCTAAAATGACTGGTAGTTATATATACAGCTCATTAAACAGGTTAGACATTCTCTTCAAGCTACAGTTTTCAAGTTGGTTAACCCCTTCAGGACAATGGTTTTCTTTGTTTTGATGTCCGTTCTGGACCATCGTTTCCCCCCCCCCTACTTTAGCTATGTGTGCGTTTAAATTAAAGTGCAACCTTTCTTTTCTAATGAATGCCCACATATAACATATTGTGTTCTTTTAAGGAAAATAGGGTTTTCTTTTGCAACCATTTTTTTTTGAAGATTTAACCCTTTGTGTAATGTATAAAATGTAATATGGTAAAATATATACAGTATATTTCTCTCCTCTCTCTGACACAGGATAAAAATGTGTCAGTGAGAGAGAGAGAGAAGATTTTGACAATCAGTGTTCACACAGCAATGATTGTCATTTAATGTATTTTTTGCATTTATTGCATGTGATCAGTGTGATTGATTTTCACAGTGATCACCTTATTAAATGGAAAAAAAATAATGGTTGATCCTGGTCTGCCTAACTGTTAAGGCAACCAGGATCACCTTACCCCCATCGCTCCCCCCAAATTTGGGGGAGAATGGCAAAGGATTGTGATATATTAGAAAATAAAGTGATGCGCATAAAAATGATGGGTCAGGATGAATGTACATTCAATAAACAGGAAAAAGAAAAAGAAACACAAAAAACAGGTGTGAACCTGTAACAATTTTATAGTGAGAGTAGATGAGATAACTCAGTTGAAATAAAACTCACATTCACCAGAGCCTAAAATAACCCGCTCTGGTATGAAGCGCTTTGTGGGAATACAATCCCCCTGCAGATCTTCTGGGCTTGGAGATGGATATGATGCAGAGAGCAATAACAATGGTGGGTATGTGGAAAGAGAGGAGGAATATGGTGCAGTATGTAGGTAACAAACACTTTATTGGCCCCCAAACATAAAAGGCTTACTTAAAAAAATGAGAAACGAGCATATCAAATATACAAAAGAAGTAGAGAAGCAAAGGAAAACTTGCAGTGCAGCGATGCAGCCAAAACGAAAGTGTCCAGCAGACTTCTCAGCTCCTCCGAGTGATATTGAAGAAAACAGCTGACGCCTGGCTTGTCCACACGCTGGAGTGATCCCCCTCCGTCTGATCTACACCCAGTAGTGTATCTTCCACAAGGCAAACAAGGCACTTGCCTAGGGCAGCACTTTGCAAGAGGGCGGCACTTTGCCAGAGGGTGTTAAAACAGATTTCTGGTGCTTCAAACATTTTCGCTCCCTCCCCCACCGTTCAGCAAGCTTTAGCTCCTTCCAATTAATCAGGGTGATGAGGGCATGTAATGGATGTGGGGGAGGGGGGGGGGGAGGTATGTATTGAGGGTGATGGTGGCATGTAATTGGGTTGATGGGGCATTTAGTGTGTATGCAATGTGGATGATGGGGGGCATGTAATGGGGCAATATGGCATTTAATGTGTGTGCAATGTGTGTGATGGGGCATGTAATGGGGTGATGGGGCATGTTGTCGGTGTGCCATGTGGGTGTGGGGGGGGGGGTGCCCTGATTTTGCCTGCCTAGGGCAACACAAAACCAAGATACACCACTGTCTGCACCTCCATGACATATCACAAAATCCCCTGTGATTTAAAGACTGCCCATTTTTTTTTCTTTCCTTGATAGCCTTCACTTGGGAGGCTTCCAGGAAAGCTGAAAATAGCGCGAATAACGGCAAAAACACCACCATTGTTCTATTTTAAACGCATCCCGTACATGTACCAGTCAGAAACTGTTAAAGTGTTGTTAAAATCCACTTTATAATACACAAAATACAGATTAATACACAACCTGGTATATACAATCTGCAAATAAATAAGGGTCTATGATTCAGTTCAATTTTCCTTTTACACCAAAAACTATTATTTTCCTTTAGATGTAATTGCATGTAATGTACATCCAAGTGGAATCCTTCACAAGTCAGTTATAAAACATGTTATTAAGTGTAAGAGGAGTTTACACTTCTCCTGCCCTCTTTTCTTTTTTTTTCAGTTTTAAAAAGCTTTATTGGAACTAAGCACATACAACGAGAAAGTCATTAAATTATACAATGTTTATATGTGTGAGGGTCGAGGGGTTCAAAGATACTCTCTTACTGGGTAATTGTTCAGGGATTTGGGGAAACCTTGGGGGTTATAGTGTCAATTTGCAATAGGGGTTCAAACATAAACTGGTGTAATTAAGCGTACATGAGAAATAATAAAGCATATCTTCAAAAGTACGAAAAGTAGTCAGTCAAGACACCATTTTGGCTGTGGTGACAACAGGCTCGTCACAGGAAAATGTCCCATTAGTGACAATAGATTACTGCTAGTGTTGAGCGAACCCAAACCGCACTGTTCGGGTTTGTACCGGACATTACGGTGTCCGTGCCACGAACCCGAACCCGGACATTTCACTGTATGTCCGTGTTGGAGTTTGAGGTTCGGCTATAAACCGAAAGTCTTTAAACTGAAAGTCATTCGGTTTATAGACTTTCGGTTTATAGAATAGCCAATAGCATTACATGTATTCTATAAGCCGAAAGTCTATAAACCGAATGTCTTTCGGTTTATAGACTTTCGGTTTATGGAATACATGTAATGCTATTGCTATTCTATAAACCAAAATAGAGTCCCCATTCATACGAATAGGTCAGTGAAAATCTGCCCCAAGATTCTAAACAACATGTCTGCCCCCTGTTAGAGCTATATGAAGCAAAGAGGGCTCAATAAAATACATTATTAAAGCATTTAAGTGTGTGATTACCAAAAATCACACAGGAAGTTTAAGTTGTCAGAATACTTACATTTTACATAGTTTCATTTCTAGACATATTTATTTCATAAGATGTTTGTTAATAATATTTAAAATGCCTTTATTAAGCATTAATCTTTCTCCCATTTTCAATATATGCAGTATGGACTATACTACTACTATTGACACTGCTATTTTTTTATTTTATATATGGACTAAGGATCCAAATAAACTGCAAGTTATTTTTTAAAAAAATATTTAAACGAAGGTAGATACAATAAAATGACTTATACAATACAATTCAAATGTACTTTTTTTTACATAAAGACACAACTGATAATACTTTTTTCTCTGTAATATTACTTCCCTTTACTGGCGTGCCGACGCAGTTCACATTTGTAGGCTACTTCATCAAGTGACTAACAAGTTAACCTTTTACCTTTTTTTTTTGCTATCCCTTGATGTTAATAAACTGCTATATCATTAATCACCTTTTTATATTGATTGCTAAAAAGTCAAGATGGCTTCTCCCGCTAATGGAAGCATTAATGACAAGTTAACTTTAACCTAGATCATAGGATTTATAGAGTGCATGGAATTATCTGATTAATGTAAAATATCAGAATCTGGCACATCAGTCTCTATATCAGGCATCAGAATAAAAACAAAATTATGGTTTGAATTGTCTGTATTTTGAAAAATATGAGAAAACTGTGAATTGCCTTTTTTTGCTTTACACACGGAAAAAAAAACCAATAAAAGGAAAATTATTGTAACCCTCAGGACTAGTGCCATTAAAACATTGAAAATGTTCACAATAACATAAAATGAGACTCATAAATATTTAAGATTTTGGCTTCTTTGTTTTTCCTCTCCAGGGAAGGTGTTTTTCGGAAGCGTTGCACCACAACACATAAATCTTTAATGGTGGACTTTTTACGAAGAAGCCTTGACACAGACTGGGATTGGAATGGATGTCAAATACAAGCCTGCAAAAGCCGTCATTTTAGAACCAGCCGTTATTGAACTGCTTCAATGGTGAGTCCTTCTAGCTACGTCTAGACGGAAACAGCAAAAGCACGGCTAAATCCAGTTTAAAAATAAATGAAGTCTATGGTGAGATCATACTTTGTGTTTATTAGTAGTATGGCTCATTTTAAACCAGCATGATGTGTACGAGTCTATCTGCTGATGGAGAGGTTAGAGAACAGGTAATGGGTCAGAGCCTAGTCATACAAATCCCATAATCCCGTAATAGTCTTTGAGAAGCCACATCATTATGGTAGTTGTAGTCCAGAAACCGGTGGGGGTTTAGAGGAGTGATGGCTAACCTTGACAATTCAGATGTTTGAGCATGATGGCAAATGCTAGTCCCAATCAGCCCTTGGGCTTTCGGTCATCCTTAAGGCAGACTGAGCAGCATGGGATATTTAGTTCCTAAACATCTGCAGTGCCAAGGTTAGCCATCACGGGTTTAGAGTACAGAATGTATTACTCCCTAGAACTAATCTAGACACATATAAAACAACCCAGCATGTGGTGTAAGGGGTATACACAACATGTTACCTTTCTAGATGTGTTTAACAAAAGAAAAAATAACAATACACTAAAAAATAAATTTCTTCCCTTTGTAGGTCTCCAATTTATGCACCATGACGGAAATTAGCATGCATTCACACATCGTGTGTCTTTTTACCTGTTTCAGTGGATCTCCACGTAGAATCTTGTTATTTTCATTACTTTTATTGTATAGCTGTTATGTCATACTGCCTTTTAACATTGTATTAAACTTTCTTTTGCTCATCCATTATTTTGAAGCAGCCTTTCATCTTTCACCCACATTATTACTGTATATGGTCTTGACTGTGTTTACAGACCGTGGCCAGCAGAGAGGTCTAAAGGGCAAGGAAATTACCTGGGGCAAGGATGGTATCGGTGGAAGGCGTGGTATGTAAAACTAGGATAATATGACTGCATTTCCGTTTCTGGTACCCGGACAGTATGTATTGTGTAACTAAAATCTCGTGAGAGCTCATCTTGCAAGTCAAGGGCATAATCTTTGGGCCTTTCTCAAATATTCCAGGTAACAGTGATCCATAAACACAGCGACAAGATGGTGATCCCCCTCCAGAAAGTGACACCAAAAACTCTTTGTCACTAAAGCTGTAGTTGGCTTCAGTTGGGGTCAGACATCTGGAAAAAAATGCAGGGATACCTTTTTTTCCTTGATGGTGAGATAACTGCATTTTTTTGGAAGCATTCACCTCTAAAAACGTGTCTAATCAGAAGTCAGGGAGGATGAGCCCTTTTAATGCGTCAAATACATGTTGTGCATGAGGTGTCCACAAAATCGTGTCTATTTCTCAGTCAGTTGGGTAATTGGGTGTATGATCTGGGAAAAAGCTACTGATGAATCTTCCATAGACATTGGTGAAGCCAACAAACCTCTGCATGGTCTTGACTGATGTAGGATCTGGCCACTGGAGGATGGCGGTAACCATTGCCGGATCCATCTCTTCTACCATAGTGGTTTCAAAGATGCATTTCTGGAATTTGGCATACAACTGATGTTGTTGCAGTTTCGCGAGTGATTGAGTCATGTTTCTATGGTATTCATAAAGAGAAGTCGAGCTGACCAAGATGACATCTAGGTAGACCACTAAACAGGAGTCAAGCATGTCTTTGAGCTGGGGAGTTACAGGGACCAAAGAACATGACCCAATATTTATGGTGCCCAAGTTAGTACTAAAAGCTTTGTTCCATGTGTCCCTTTTGCATATATGGACCAAATTGTAGGCCACCATACGTTGCACAGATGGAATGGAGCCTCAAGGGGCAGCAGAGCACAGCTAGAGGAGGCCTTGACATGTTTATGAATAGGGTTAATGTTTGGGACATTAAGATTGGGCTACAGTTTGTGGGGCAGGGTATGGGTGTATAAATAGGCTCAGCCATGTTAGTGTTCAGCCATTTTATAAGAAAAGCTGTTAAGTATGCGGTTGTTGATGTGGTTTGTGGTTATTGAGCAAGTGGTAGCTCAAACCATGGTGGTATGAGCATCTCGGTATGCGCCTCCTTGGTATTAATGTCATTTGAGTGTTGTTCAATGTTATTTAATGTTATTTATTGCTATTTACTGTTATAATGTGATGTGTACATTTGTGAGCTTTTGTCTACAGAATTGATTATCTTTTGGGGGTGTCATTGCCAGGTTTGTGTATTAAAGGGCAGGGTCTTGTAATATTAGGCAATGGCAAATATTGTTATGTATATTTAATTAAAAGCTGTGGCCATATATTTTACCAACATTTGGTGTCTGTCGGTTTTGAGGTTTTAAGGGGACATTAGCCCGGACATTGACTATACCATTGTCAGGTGTGCAAGGGTTTTATATGTACTGCACTTAGCCAGGTTACCACCACCACCACCACCATTTGGCAGTGAGGGAGGGAGTCTGGGTAACTCGACCTCCCCCTCCCCATTCTCCACGGATTCCTGCATTGAGGGTTCACCATGGACTTTTGGACACACCCCTGACATCAAAAACAAATGTGTGCTCACTGAGTGTGGCAAGCGTGCAACTGGAGGCCAGGGGTGCAGCCAAGTCATGGAGGAACCCAAGGTCTATTGCTGCCTCCTGAGGTAAGGACACCCAGCATCAGGTAGGAGCTGGCCTCTGGGCCTGATACTTTCAGTGTGCACTAGGATCACATTTAAAACTCTGTCTTTAACCTACAAAGCCACCCGCTCCTCAGCCCCTTCCTTATTAACTGTTTGATCTTTTTTTTATTCTCTACCTTCACAGTACATATAAAGTTTAGGTGACGAGTTTCATGTAAGGATGAAAAACCAAGTATCAGTGATAAACAAAAATAAGTAAATTTGCTTCTGCCATTCCTGACATGAAATGCAATTATCTCCCGCACAGATGTTTGTGATGTCATTCCCATAACTAAAATAGCAAAAGACTAAAATATGTGCAGCCTGTTTGATCGCCCAATCTGGATGCTGATCTTTAAGAAGAAAACAACACTCATAATGATGTATGATAATGGTAATCAATGAGGTACACTGAATTAGGCCAGAGCGCACTCAACAGATGGTAATTTACAGCTTACTCTGTTCATGCTACAAATAACATTTTCTAATGATAATATATAAGCAGATTATTTTGTAAAGAGATACTGATGGCTAGCTCATCATATAAATTGTGGACGACGCCTAATTTCTCTGTTGACCAAATGCGTGTATTGTGGCTATCCCTTATAACGGGCAGGCCATCTATTATCTGGAAGTCAACAAATGATAGTTTGGTTTTCCTAAGACAGATGTTTTCCTGTCTCAAGCAGACACGTAATCATTTTTATGCGTTACAGGCAGAGCATTTATTAACTCATTATTTCGAGCTAATAAATGCGAGATGTGCTGTTTTTTTTTTTTGCAATTTGGTTTGCTGATTGTCCAGCATGGTAAATCTGAGCAGACTTTTGATGCTGCAACTTTTTTGGCAAATAAAAAAAAAAAACAATAAAGCAGAGAATGTTAATATTTGCTGCAATATATAATTTTGGCTTTAAAAGTAAACAGCTTGCTGTATTAGCACACAAAAAAAACAAAAAAAACATACTTTTATTACCCTCCTATGGGTGGTATGTGACTTCCTCAACCTCAGGTCCTCTAGTATGGGGGTCTGCGCAGTATCTTAGCTGTTCCTAGCGCTTCACTCTTCTGGACATAGTATATATATATATATATATATATATATATATATGTATATTTATGGTGATCTTTGGTTATCTGCGTGCTTTAATTAATAGGGTATTTGTGAAAACCTAATGTATTAGGAAAATATAACATATTTACAGTGAACTGAAAAAATCACAGATCTATATCTAAGTATATCTAGCTCTGCTATTAAAGAATCACTAAACATTTGTTTTCTTGTAACATAGAAACATAGCAATTCAGGTTGAAAAAAAAACCTAGGTTCATCAAGTTCAACCCTATCATTCATGCTTTTGATCCAACAGATGTAAAAAAAAAGAAATCCCCCAAAGAAGCGATTTCGAATGTTGCCGCTTAGGGGAAAACAATTCTTCTGGACTCCAAAAAACAATCAGATGTCTCCTTGGATCAAGAACCTCTAAAATATTAATGTTAATTCTATTATTGATGTCCCTGTATGTCCTGCTTTTCTAAAAAAAAACAGACTTTTTTTGAAGGCATCTGTTGTATCTTATAGCATCACCTCTCTTACCATAAATAATCCTTTCCTTTTTTGTCAGTATAGGATATTTTAGTATAGAAGCACAAGTGAAAAGTCCCTAGCCCTAGCATTCGGTATGTACTTTTTCAGCCGTGATGCTTCTCTGGGAAGTATGAGGGCTTAGACTGTCGCCGACAGTCTCTCAATGCTAGCATTGAGAGACTGTCAATGCTAGGGATTTATCTAGACCAAAATATGTGCAGCTTGTTTGTTCACCCAAGCTTCATGCTGATCTTTAAGAACTAGGTTCTCTCTGTTGGTGGCAAAAGCAGACAAGACCAGAGCCTGATCAGATGCCCGTGGTGACAGAGGTTCATTTAGGGTAGATGGCCCTTTAACACCTGTTTTTGACACTTAACCATAGTTTTAGTAAATAGATGACACAGAATTTGGACCAGATCCCAGCTGGAGTTGCCTGACTATCATTATACAAAGTTACAAACAGACCATACGTTCTTTCTCTATAGTAAATATAATTTAACCAACAATGTATATATTTTCAACAGTTATATCCTTATTCCCAATCTTAGAAGCCCTGTTTTTACAAACATGGCTGTGCACAGTTGCATGTCTAATAGTGATGTCTGTTCCCTGTAATATTGTTTTTGGTAGTTCAGTGATCCTGGGAGAGTCAGGCAGACACATTCCTAGGATCTGGTTCACTTCTCCTGGCTCTGCTTTTAATTTCATTAATTCTGAGTCTGCAGGGGCAGCATATGGAGCACAGAGTAATCATGTAATGCTGGTACCTATCTGTCTTTTAGTTATTTTATGCAGTCCTTGTGGCTGGAAAAACAGAGCATGTTAATAAGAGCAGGTTACCTCTCTCATCAGACCTACAGACTGTATAAATAGCATCACATAGCCAGGATGTATTTAATAATAGTCATTATTACACAACTTCCCTTTTACTATTGCTATTTGTGAATGGGATGGATTTAAATTGATCTTCCTACACATGGCAGCCATCAGAATACCAACATGACTATTCCTTAACTGGGTACCAGCTCCTGAGACATCCGACTGTCCAGTATGCATCGAATTACTTAGATTAAGTTAAATGAGCAATTCTAGTATCACCGAAATGCAGCCAAATTGCCTCCGGAACAACAAAAAAAAAAGCCTTGAACATGCCATTTCTCGTGAGAAATATGTCAGATATACTCAGCCCAAATGGTCCAAAATACCCCAGAAAAGCATTGAATAAAAAAATAAAATAAATAAATAAATAAAAATGGCACTATTTGATTAAATAAATAATAGAAAATGATATAATTAATTTATAAAGTGCTGGCAATATGGACAGCAGGGGTGTATTACACTGGTGGTATCATGTGGTGATGCGCCATGTGGTCAAGGGGGCTGCGTGGAATTTTTACTGCTGTAGCCTGGTGGTTACATTCCTGCCTACTGCACTCACATATGCATGGCTGCCATCAAGGAGTAAAATCCTTACAAGTGTAAGGCTCCCAGGGTTCCTGTAAGACCCGCTCAGTGCTTCCATTTAAAAAAAATGCTTGGCAGCAGAGGCGGTGGCTTGGAAGATCTAAAGATCTCCCATCACTAGCCTCTCTGTGGTAGCGCAGCCCGGATGTCCCTGTGCTGCCACTCTGGCAGGGGCGGCACTTTGCTGGTCCATGCAGAGCTTCTTTTCTTGTTGTTTTTTTCTGTGGGTAGTGGAAGCACAGCACAGAGGGATGCTTCTCTGCCCCCTCGTGCTCCACTGAATGATCTGAGCGCCAGGTGTCACGTGACATCCAGTGCTCACTGAAAAGGTGGCCTGAGTGCAAGTGGACATTGGGGCAACGTTCCGGACATTATAATATTTTTACTCACTAGGTGGGTGTTCTTTTGTTGGGAGGAGGGGGTGAGGTGCTGTGAGTGGGGAAACATTTTATCATCCACCCCAGGTAGCACAATGTCTTTAGCCGGCCCTGGGTCAGGGCATCAGGGGTTCATCAGATGTGACAACGGTTTGACCTAATTGGTCTTTGTCAAGCTCGGGCACTGGACATATTGGGTACTGCTTCTGCAATTCTTGAGTATCCCTTTTTAAAAATTCTTGTTACATGAAGTATTTTGGGTAATGGATCATTGCATATAAAGGATAATTTTTGCCAGTAGTATATGTATATATTAAAGGCTCTCAGCACTCGTGAAATACAGTAATATCAATGTAAATACTGTAGAGAGAAAATCAATCACTGTTACTGGGATTTAGCTGTGATATGAGGCACCGTTGGGAACCTGCTGTTGACGTGTCAGGTCTGCACACATGTCATTGTATGACCCTTTGTGGGTGTGGGGGAATCTGAGCATGCATGGAAAGGCTATATCACAGCTTAAGGGGTCTGGACACTGAATAAACTGTTGTGCGTTTGCATTCTGTGTGTGTGTGTAGAATTTGCAACTTGTGGCAAAATCTGAAATTTCTTTGGATAACGGATCATTTTGGATAATGGATAATTTTGGATAATGGATCATTTTGGATAATGGATCATTTTGGATAATGGATCATTTCAGATAATGGATCATTTCAGATAACCGATTTGTGGATAAGCGATACTTTACCTATCATATATCATAACTAACTATATACTGATAGGAACTATTCTGTACAACGTGTGAGTCTGGCTAACTGTATACTGATTCCATCTATACTGCTCTACCTCAGTGTCTTGCTAACTGTAGACCGATGGAAGTAAACCATAACATGAATCTCAGTCAAGACAATATGCTATAAACAGTAAGGGATAAAACTGTGATCCTGCTACAGCGTGAAGCAAATGCTAAAGCCTCTGTGACCTTAACCTTATCTTGCCTATTATTTCTGACATATAAGCCTGATTACGCTGTTCCAGTAAGGCCCTTTATGCCCTATTCGTATTAGTACTGAATTCATTAGCGTTTTAATGGGAGTCCTATTCCCATGGCGGTCACTGTAATGTACAATATCACCGGTGTAAGGAAACTTGGTTATGTATAGATTGCAAAAAAAAAAAAAAATGTCTTTTATTGCGTGTTTACACTTGAGTTATATTTTCTCTTCCGTTTGTAGGCTGCCATACGTAATGTTTCTAGTATGAATATAAAAATCAATTGTAGCCTCTTAACAAAAAAAAAAAAATCAATTCTTTGCAGAAGTGTTTCTTTGTAAGGCAATTCTTACAAGGTTTTTGTTTTAGTTTTTCAATTCCAAAGCTGGTTAGTAATAATTTCTTCCACAATGCTTTGCACAGGACTTTGGTTCTCAAAGAAACAGTATGTCTGGCATCCAAATTATTTTTGTTATGGTTGTGCCAAGCGAATATACACTGATTAGCCACCAATTTGACCACTGATAGGTGGCAAGCTGGTGCAGGCAGCGTGATGCTTTGGGCAATGTTCTGCTGGGAAACCTTGGGCCCTGCCATACATGTGGATTTTACTTTGGCATATACCACCCACCTAAGCATTGTTGCAGACCATGTACACCCTTTCGTGGAAATGGTATCAGCCACTTTAAGCATGGTAATAAGCCCTGTCACAAAGCAAAAATGGTTCAGGAATGGTTTGAGGAACACAAGTCCAGGGTGTTGACTTGTCCTCCAAATTCCCCAGATCTCAATCCAATCGAGCATCTGTGGGATGTGCTGGACAAACAAGTCCGATCCATGGAGGCCCCACCTCGCAACTTACAGGTCTACAAGGATCTGCTGCTAACGTCTTGCTGCCAGATACCACAGCACACCTTCAGAGGTCTAGTGGAGTCCATGCCTCGACGGGTCAGGGCTGTTTTGGTGGCAAAAGTGTACCTACACAATATTAGGCAGGTGGTCATAATGTGATGGCTGATCAGAGGATGGAACTAGCTGAAGTCCCATCAAATGTGTAGGAAAAAAAGTGCTTCACAATTTGGGAGCTCTGTTTCCAAATGATTGGATCACGTCCTCACATGCAAATAGATTGATCTTTCATTCAAACCTTATTTGCATAATGGACCGGGTTATGATGACATTGTATGGTTTTAGTGTTCCATTTAGTCTTGGCACACAGCTAAAGGCTCAACAGATGAAAATAGTTTCCTTTTAGTAAGAGCAGGGAGGGCTTAAGTGTTCCGGCGCCCTGTACGGGCTTCCCCTGTGGCACCCCCCCCCATCTCTTTCACCCCCCCATGTATGTATCTGTCTCCCTTTCCATGTTTGTCCCTTTCCTCTTCATTGCCATGTCTGTCTCACTCTAACTCCCCCGTACCTGTTCTATCTCTCCCTTCTCTCTCTCCCTCTGTTCTCTCTCTCCTCCCCTTCCTCTGTTCTGTCTCTCTCTCCCCCCGTTCTGTCTCCCCCCCATTCCCTCTCTCTCCCCCTTCCCCCTGTTCTGTCTCTCTCTCCCCCCCTGTTCTGTCTTTCTCCCCTCCCCCCTGTTCTGTCTCTCTCTCCCCCCTCCCCCTGTTCAGCCTCTCTCTCCCTTCCTCCCCCTGTTCTGCCTCTCTCTCTCCCCCCTCCCCCTGTTCTGCCTCTCTCTCTCCCTTTGCTGCAAAAGTGGATACAGGGAGGGGGCCGGGCTACACGGCTGAGAGGTGTAGCTCCGCCGCCACCCTGTGAAGCAGAGCAGTGTTTGCTTCACTGGGAGCCACGGGCAGTAAGAGAAAGTGCTGATCGGCTCCCCATGCTTAATGCAGGCATGGGGAGCCAAGCAGCACTTTATTCAGTATGTGTGTTGTGCAGGGGCATATCGTACCCCTAAGTGGCAGGCGTGCTGTCTGTCCGGAGCATGTCTGTCACTCAATGCCACGATGTATCTCGTGCATTTTAGGGGGTTTGTGTACTGAGAACAGCCAGCACATAAACCCCCGGAAATACACGAGATACATCCAAAGGGCGATGGCAGCTACGAAGTACTAAAAGTAAATGAATTTTCATATAACTTATTTGCTCAATTATAAGACAACCCTGATTATAAGACGACCCCAGGATGTATTTCCGGAGTTTGTGTGCTCTCTGTTCAGAGCTCACAAACTGCGGGAGTACAGACAGCGCTGCTCCGTGCTAGGTGCGTTTCAGAATTTAAACTATTACATTGATGCTCATAAATACATTATTCTCCCCTAGGAGGTCAAACTACAGTCCTCCTTCTGATGGTGAACTCCCAATTGCTCTCATACTTCACTGCCAGCCTTTTAACTAACAGAGTACTATGGGAGATCCAGACCATAAGCAGGTGTAGGGCCACGGTTTGTCACCCCTACTCTATGCCGACCTTCCTGTCTGTCACTTCCTGTTTACACCTTTGTGTAAGCCTTCTAGAACAGGAACAGGACTATACTACAGGGTAGAGAGGGGTCTTCTCTCATAGTCAAAACATGCTATGGCTATACCTAGAGTCCAGCCCAGGAATCTGGGTGAAATGTCCTAATGAGGGTGCTACACATGTTTACTGTTTTCTTCCTCTTCTGTGTCACTAGTAGGTTATTTTTTACATACCCAATATGCCAATTAATATTTAAAATAATGATGAAATTTTTTCACGCTTTCTGTATAATATAACTTGTGATTCCTGCAACCAAAGCCATTATATATATATATGTTCCACTTGTGGAAAATCTAC
The DNA here is from genome assembly GCA_036172795.1 of Pelodytes ibericus. Classification (NCBI taxonomy): domain Eukaryota; kingdom Metazoa; phylum Chordata; class Amphibia; order Anura; family Pelodytidae; genus Pelodytes; species Pelodytes ibericus. Next base: position 278,504,848 of record CM069857.1, read on the forward strand.
GACTAAGGACTACGGTCCATGTCAGGTGTTAATTCAGTTTATACCTATTTATGCCTAAATTAGGAGACCTCAGAATGTATTTTACATGTGCCAGGGGGGGACATAAAGTCGGATTCCTGTATTGTCCTGGGCAGTCCGGAACATGTGGTCACCTACACCTTCTCATATATAACTTCAACAGAAGGTAACAAGTGGTTAGAGAAAGGAGATCCTGGTTATCCTTTATGGACTGTATGTAAATTGAAGACATGGTCTCTTGTGGGGGGAGGGGGTGGGGGGGTGGTGGATGTGGGGGGGGGGGGGGGGGGGGGACACAGAGGTAAAAGAAGCCTCATCTGTCACCAAGAGGTCACTATATCCTGGTAACTAGAATTCTACCACTTATCTAGAATAGGGCTTATTGCTCAAGATAATTTAGAAACCCATTGCTCACATTCACTAATGATGACATTAACTTTCCTTCTAGACAGGGCATCTGCTGGAGGAACAAACTATGTAGGTGGGTCCCAAAGACCCACCAACATTCGGTGGGAAAACCTTTTGGCAGCTGTCTATAGGCAGTGTAAGGAATGTCCAAACTCTACACCTGTGCATCTAATACAACACCATTTCCACTTGTATATTTTGCTTAAAGAAGAGCTTATGTACTCAAATGCTGATGCTTACTGAGAGATACAATGTATGGTGGTGAGATAAACCATGCCATTATTCGAAGGACTCTTTCCACCAAAAGACAAAGTCAGAGATGACTTTAATTAGACGTTTGCCTTTTATGGGAGCTAAAGAAAGAATATAAAGGAGGTTAACATTAATGAACTAGTTTCTTTTTATAAAGCTCACTAGCGTAATAATTATATATCATCACCGGAGATTCTAAAAGGTGACATTTCATTGGTAGTTGCTGATATCAAAGTAGACATACTCTTTCACCTTTCTTTTCTGTTTGTGGAGTTATATTTACCAATGAAAAACACTCTATATAGGCTGACCAAAAATGTTGGGTATTTTCCCCTTTTCTTGCAAATAATCTGCTTACAAAGCACATTTATTATTATTATTATTATTATCATTATTATTATTATTATTATTCCAAAATTGATGAATCGTGGGAGAAGGAGCTCCTCTGGTGCCTTTGTTTTGGAGCTTAAACCAAAAAAGCCTATTATAAACAAAAATCTTATATTTTATTAATCACTGTGTACAGTGTATTTTGGATACAATCAAAAGGCACACAACCTACTAATTAAAATAAAAAAAACAAGTTTACACCCAAAAAAACACTTCAAAATAAAATATTTTTTAACTTGTTGTCAAAATCATCCATTGTTCTCAGATAGTCATCATTTTAAAACCGATAATGATGGCTTTTTGTTTTTCTAGAGATGAGATGATGAAAGAAAAAAGATAAACTATTGTCTAAAAATGCATGTTACAAATGCATCTTATAAAACTACACAAATAAGGAGACGAAATAATAACACACATTTATATATATATAAACATTTTTTTTCTTTTTTTTTACCAGAACCTTGGATTGGCTGCATAATGAAATAATAAAAAATAAAAATGATGGGAAAAAAACCAAAATAAAGTTAATGAAAACATTCAGCTGCATGCAGTATAATAGATTATTATTTAACATTTTGTGTGTGCCACTGTGCAAGTGCACATCGCCTGCTGTTCAGTAGCTCAAAGATCTTTTTAACTAAGGCGGGTGTCCCAGAATCCTTGCTGTTTTACAAATGCCAGAATAATTCTTTTTTAAAAATAGACCTGAGATATTGTTAAAAAAAAAATGCATTTCGTGTTCCTGGAAATTGTTTTTTTCTAATAAGAACTAAATGAGGATATCCTTAATTATTAAACAGATTTCAGCAATGGCACAGTAACCTTAAATACCATCTGTGTTTTACCCTTTGGAAAACAAGTTGTTTAAACATCCTTTTATTCACACATTATTCTTGTACACACATGGATAAAAACATGGAACTTGTAAAAATCTGAACATTTCTACCATAGCTTAAAGTACTTGGATGAATTTGGGAGAAATACCACCTATTTTTTTTCCAGAAAGAAAAGTATAAAATATGCAGTATAATACATATTAACGTAGTTGTACAGTAGTAATAACAATAGTAACTATAAAAAGTACAAGAAGCCAGACTATACATGGTCAGTTTGATTAAATGTGTTAACTCATTCCTTTTTGCAAATATAAAGAGACTGACATGTTTATATACTCAAAATCTGTTAGCAGCACCAGAAACAAAATAAATATACAGGGAGAAATATATATGGGAAGGATGAGAGGAGAAAATAAGGCACAATTGTTTGCAAAGGCAGTATAAAAATGAACAAATACATAAACGTATTCAAGATGCAACTCACATTTAATATATGCAAGAATGACCAGCTCTTTTGTAAACAGCATTATTATGGGGGCTGGGCTAAAAAAAACCTCCATTTGTTTGAAAATACATAGGGATAAAGGAGAGAGCGCAGGTAACTTTGTTTTTCTTTGGTTTTTACTATATATTGGGGCTGATGTGTACTGTAGTCATTGCAGCCACCCAGTGATGGGAGTGAGCGCAGGACTTTTCTTTCTGCATTTGTATCCATTTTTGTATTACTCAGCCTTGTTACAATGCAGCCGCCCATCCCATGTGTTCCCTATTAAGGGTTAATAATGTATAGGGGTGTATATAAAAAACACCCCTTTCTGTCTCATTAGAGAATTTTGCCAGAGGCTCAAAGAAGCAAGGTGAATGGTTAGAGTTAGGACCCACCTAGGGGGGTCTGCCTTGACGTTGGCAGGTGGGCTCATCCTCTCATGGCCATTGGAGATAACTAAAAAACCTCCATTTGTTTAAAAATACATAGGGATAAAGGAGAGAGCGCAGGTAACTTTGTTTTTCTTTGGTTTTTACTATATATTGGGGCTGATGTGTACTGTAGTCATTGCAGCCGCCCAGTGATGGGAGTGAGCGCAGGACTTTTCTTTCTGCATTCGAAAAGAAATGCATCTAAATATTTGACTCACATGCTCTAAGAGCATGACACCCTTGCAGTCACAGACAGAGACACACTTGCCACTTACACACACACCCTTACACAGACACACTATTTTGCACCTCAATATGCCAGTATTTAGCCACTCAATATGCCATTATTTTGTCATTTAATATGCCAATATTTTGCCACTCAATATGTCATTTAATATGCCAGGATTTTGCCACTCAATATGCCAGGATTTTGCCACTCAATATGCCATTTGCCATGCCAGGATTTAGCCATTTAATATGCCTATGATTTTGCCACTCAGTATGCCAGAATTTTTGCCACTCAATTTGTCAGGATTTTGCCCCTTAATATGCCATTTAATATGCCAGGATTTTGCCCCTCAATTTGCCAGAATTTTGACATTTAATATGCCAGGATTTTGACCCTCAATATGCCAGGATATTGCCATTTAATATGCCAGGATTTTTTTAAATCAAACTTTATTAAAGCCGCGCGGCTGGCGGGGAGCGCACAACGCTTCCCTTAGAGCTGTGGACCGGCTAAACCCCCTTATGGCGGGCCTGGAGGGTGCGGGCAATTTGGATTCCCCCCCCTTGTGGCGCCCTAATGCAGCCGTCTGTGCTGCCTTAGGGTAGCGCCGGCCCTGAGCCCACCACTATTTTCTTCAGAGACACTCTTCAGAGACATGATATGGCCATACTATGCTTAGCCCACCACTATTCTCTTCAGAGACACTCTTCAGAGATATGATATGGTCATACTATGCTTAACCCACCACTATTCTCTTCAGAGACATGATATGATCAAAATATGCTTAGCCCACCACTATTCTCTTCAGAGACACTCTTCAGAGACATGAAATGATCATAATATGCTTAGCCCACCACAATTCTCTTCAGAGACACTCTTCAGAGACATTATATGATCATTATATGCTTAGCCCACCACTATTTATTTTCTTCAGAGACATGATATGGTCATAATATGCTTAGCCCACCACTATTTTCTTCAGAGACATGATTTGGTCATAATATGCTTAGCCCACCACTATTTTCTTCAGAGACACTCTTCAGAGACATGCTATGGTCATACTATGCTTAGCCCACCACCATTCTCTTCAGAGACATGATAGGGTCATAATATGCTTAGCCCACCACTATTTTCTTCAGAGACATGATTTGGTCATAATATGCTTAGCCCACCACTATTTTCTTCAGAGACATGATATGGTCGTAATATGCTTAGCCCACCACTATTTTCTTCAGAGACATGATATGGTCGTAATATGCTTAGCCCACCACTATTTTCTTCAGAGACATGATATGGTCATAATATGCTTAGCCCACCACTATTTTCTTCAGAGACATGATATGGTCATAATATGCTTAGCCCACCACTATTTATTTTCTTCAGAGACATAATATGGTCATAATATGCTTAGCCCACCACTATTTTCTTCAGAGACATGATATGGTCATAATATGCTTAGCACACCACTATTTATTTTCTTCAGAGACATGATATGGTCATAATATGCTTAGCCCACCACTATTTATTATCTTCAGAGACATAATATGGTCATAATATGCTTAGCCCACCACTATTTTCTTTAGAGACATAATAGGGTCATAATATGCTTAGCCCACCACTTTTTTCTTCAGAGACATGATTTGGTCATAATATGCTTAGCCCACCACTATTTTCTTCAGAGACATGATATGGTCATAATATGCTTAGCCCACATCTATTCTCTTCAGATACATGATATGATTATAATATGCTTAGCCCACCACTATTCTCTTCAGAGACATGATATGGTCATAATATGCTTAGCCCACCACTATTTATTTTCTTCAGAGACATGATATGGTCATAATATGCTTAGCCCACCACTATTTTCTTCAGAGACATGATAGGTTCATAATATGCTTAGCCCACCACTATTCTCTTCAGAGACACTCTTCAGAGACATGATATGATCATTATATGCGTAGCCCACCACTATTCTCTTCAGAGACATGATATGTTCATAATATGCTTAGCCCACCACCATTCTCTTCAGAGACATGATATGGTCATAATATGCTTAGCTTACCACTATTCTCTTCAGTGACATGATATGGTCATAATATGCTTAGCCCACCACTATTCCCTTCAGAGACATGATATGGTCATAATATGCTTAGCCCGCCACTATTCCCTTCAGTGACATATGGTCATAATATGCTTAGCCCACCACTATTCCCTTCAGAGACATGATATGGTTAGTATATTCTTAGCCTACCACTATTTTCTTCAGAGACATGATAGGGTCATAATATGCTTAGCCCACCACTATTCCCTTCAGAGACATGATATGGTCATAATATGCTTAGCCCGCCACTATTCCCTTCAGTGACATGATATGGTCATAATATGCTTAGCCCGCCACTATTCCCTTCAGTGACATATGGTCATAATATGCTTAGCCCACCACTATTCCCTTCAGAGACATGATATGGTTAGTATATTCTTAGCCTACCACTATTTTCTTCAGAGACATGATAGGGTCATAATATGCTTAGCCCACCACTATTCCCTTCAGAGACATGATATGGTCATAATATGCTTAGCCCGCCACTATTCCCTTCAGTGACATGATATGGTCATAATATGCTTAGCCCACCACTATTCCCTTCAGAGACATGATATGGTTAGTATATTCTTAGCCTACCACTATTTTCTTCAGAGACATGATAGGGTCATAATATGCTTAGCCAACCACTATTCTCTTCAGAGACATGATATGGTCATAATATGCTTTGCCCACCCCTATGCCAATGTACCTGTAATATTGGTATTTCCTAACACTAGATACGTTTGCTTATATGAAGCTTTAACTCCATATTTCAGAGACACTTCTAAAATTCTCTTCAGAGACACTCCTGCAATGTATATATACTTCTCTGGACACCCTGTGGAGTAACAATTTGGTCCATTTGGTCATTTCAGCATCACCCCCTTCTAATAAATGCTTGTTTAAGTGAGAGCTCCCACGTGCCCCACTTTGTGCAGGACAGCCCCAGCTTTGAGGCTCTTTCATGCTGAGCTCTACCTCTGGTTTTTCAGGAAAGAGATAAAATAGTTTGAGTGGCAGGACTTCCCATTATAGATTTTATGTGTATGTAGATATATATGTATATATATATGTATATATATATATATATATATATATACACATAAATAAAAATGGTTTATCCATAATACTAAATCATTCCAAATACGTATAATTTAATAAATTTGTTTCTAGAAAGATATCTTAATTTAATAAGATGTTTTCATGTTTTATTGAATATGACAGCAGTGTTACAGCCGGCTGACCTTACTAATAGAGAATAGACACACAACTACTTTCATTTGCAATTTAAAATACTCCACCTTTGCATACATGGATACCTCTGAGATATTAATAACACACAATAAAAGCTTAATGTCTACAGCTAAATAAGTAAAACATATTATCAATTAATTATGGGACTTGTTGACAGAAGAAGTAGTAGAGTAATTATATAATTACTCTACTACTGCTTCTGTCAACAAGTCAAACACAATACGCCATTGTCTCACATTAAGATCTAGTACTGATTGTCTTCTTAACTGCAAAAATCTAATTATTTATAGAAATAATTAAATCCATAATTAAGATTTGGCTTAACATAACGCCTTCTAAAAGGGCTTCAATAAATGCAGTCTGTGTTAATAAAAACCATACATAATTTGGGTTCAACTGATTTATATCTGGAAGTATTAGTAGTAAATCACCAGTCTATTACATGTATAGATAGAATAGTAGATACCTGGAATAACCTTGCAGTGTAAAATGTAACGGCTAATAAGGTAAAGGAATTCAATTATTGCAGTTGTGTCTATCTTGGATGACAAAAAAAGTTGAGCTCTTATTACGAGTTCCTTTGTGACATGCAGATATAGGATGTATCCAAAAACATATTGATCCAAGTGCTTGATCGAGCTATCGTTGAATTGTATGAAAAACAAAGAAATCGGCACTCAAGGGATATGTATCTTTGAATTGTCTCAAGACTGAGATCTTATCATCTCAGAAGGTCTGCCCCACATGCTATGTCACTACAACTTGATTTTGATGCAGTGATCCAAGTTTGTGAGGAATCTCAAGGGTTTCCAAGAAACAGATCTTGAAGATCACGGTTTCTGTTCAACAATGAGTTCATTTATCTCGGGATTTGGGATACAAAGCCACCATCACTGAGGTCAAATATATTAATTATAACATAAAATCCAGCTTGTGGACCAGATTCTGCCTCTCTGACACCAGAATGTCAACCACTGATACATCATTTTAAGACTTACTATAGCAAGTGGGTCATCGACCGGTGTCCTACTACTAGTGGCCAGATAGTGTCTTCCAGTAGCCACATTGTATCAGTCACCCCTTAACGACTGAGATCCAGCTGAGGTCATTGTAGATGTTCCAACCACATGGCAGCTGCAATATTTTTAACCTAATGTTAAAATGTTTTAGTGATTTTTATGTCACTTTATTTTATTTATTGTTATTAGATTTCTGTCTATTTTACTAATGTAATGCATTACGTGCAAATCTTCCACCTGGTTACATTGTTCTCATTTAGTTTACTTCTTCCTACTATAATTGTTTTTGAGCAAGCTTCCAAAGGTGGAATAAGTGTAATGTAATGTACATAAATAAAATGTTTTATTAATATGTGTAGTCTTCTTAACCGTATGCCTATTATTTTTTCCAATTGAAAAGAGCATCATACATATGTCCAACATGTCTTTAATGTAGACAGAATTAGCTATCCTGGCATGCCTCATTTATAGAGAAGGATTAGATGTGCACACACTATAACAAACCATCCATCAAAAAAAAAATTAAATAGCTGTTCCCTATAAAAATGGCCTCATTTGTGTACTTAATCCTAACCTCAGTTAGAAATAAATTTCCATCCAACTTAAACATCATAATATTTTAGAAGAGAACATTTTAGTGTGGTACATTGAAATCAGTCAATGACCTAACATGCCATGCTAGACAAAGAGGTTGTATATTACTGCACAATTGAACGCTCCATGAAAGAAGAGAACACGCAGAGACTGAATGAGCTAAACATGATTGAAGACTGGCCTCTGGACCAAAATGTCCTCAGTATGGAAAATATATATGTAAGATCCTCATATGTAAATACTAAAATAAATACTAAAATAATTGTAAGTGGTAAAACAAGTATATTGTTTTAACATATTTTTTTTATAATCATTATTTTCATTTTATTATTATTATCTGCTAAACCAAATTTGGCACGATATACACTATAAGGACAAAAGGATTGAGACATACCTTTTAATTTTTGAACTAGGTGTTTTAAATAGATTTATTGCCATAGGTGTATTAATCAAGCACCTAGGCATGGAGTCTGCATTTACAAAGATTTATGAAAGAACACCCCAACATCTTATGGAAAGCCTTCCCAGAAGAGTGGAAGCTGCATAGGGGGTGGGGGGGATCAACTACATATTAAGGTCTATCAGGGGATGTATTGTGGCCCTAAGTGATAGGTGGGCTGCCAGTACGGAGCACGTCTGTCAGGCAGGGGCACTATGTATCTTGTGTATTACTGGGGGTTTGTGTGCTGCGAACAGCCAGCTCACAAACCCCCGGAAATACAGGCGATACATCCGAGGGGCCGAATTTTCCTTTACTTTTCATGATGGTCAAACTGACAACAGAGTTAGCGAATTTGCAGCTGCTCTCTGTTCGGAACGCACAAACTCCGAGAACAGATAGCACGGCTCCGTGCTAGGTGTGCGGCGCACACGTAGCACGTATGGAGTAGACACCCCTGATGTATATGTATGTCTATGTATATGCAATGCAATGTCATTAAAGTCTCTGTTGGTGAAATGATCAGGTGTCCCAAAACGTGTGTCCATGTAGCGTAGATACGTGTACATTTTAAGCCAGGACTTGATAAGTCCGAGGGGTCAGTGATATCATAATCTTTATGCTAGTTATACATACAACACTATGGAAGTACCATTTCCCCTGAATTCTGATTTGGGTGCCTGCTACCTAAAGTTTACATCATTCCCTGTGTTCAGTGACTCTTTCCAGTTGATTCTGTTGATTTAAGGATTAAAAAATGTATTTTTGCAATAGTAAATAATTAACTTACCGTATTTGCTCTATTATAAGACAAGGTTTTTTTCAGAGCAAATGCTCTGAAAAATCCCCCTCGTCTTATAATCGAGGTCTCTTATAATCTGACCTCAAATTGAGGTCAGATTATAAGACATGGATCCAGGTCCCCAGCAGAGCTGCAGGGGACCTGGATCCCCTCTCTAGCAGCAGGGGAAGTCTGCGCAACGAGCGCAGACTCCCCTGCTTCCGCCCGGCACGACCGCCGGGGCTTCTGTGAAGAAGCCGGATACTTCCGCTTTCGTCACAGAAGTCCCGGCGAGCGTGCCGGGCGGCAGCAGGGGAGGTCTGCGCTCATCTCGCAGACATCCTCTGCTGCCCCACTAGGCACCAGGGAGAATCGGGCAGCTGGGGGATGTCTGCACGATACGTGCAGATATCCTCCATGCTGCCCGACACGGCAGACTATTATGACGGACAGCTGTCCGTCATTATAGACTGCCGTGTCGGGCAGCATGGAGGATGTCTGCAAGTATCGTGCAGACATCCCCCGGCTGCCCCCACTAGCCATCAGGGATCAAGGTAAGGGGAAGGGAGGGAGGGGGGGCAGAGAGACAGGGGGAGGGAGGGGGACAGAGAGACAGGGGGGACAGAGAGACAGGGGGGAGGGAGGGGGCAGAGACAGAGTCAAGGGGAGGGAGGGGGTTAAGAGACAGAGACAAGGGGAGGGAAGGGGTTAAGAGACAGACAAGGGGAGGGAAGGGGTTAAGAGACAGAGACAAGGGGAGGGAAGGGGTTAAGAGACAGACAAGGGGAGGGAAGGGGTTAAGAGACAGAGACAAGGGGAGGGAAGGGGTTAAGAGACAGAGACAAGGGGAGTGAGGGGGTTAAGAGACAAGCAAGGGGAGGGGGGAGAGAGAGAAAAATGGGGGCAAGGGAAAGAGAAAGGCAGCATTGGCACATAAAAAGAAATAAAAACTAGAAATACATTTTTTGATATCATAATTTTTTATTAAAAAAGCAATTTACATGTGAATATATACAAGTTTAACTTTTTTCCTATAGGGTAGTCTTATATTCAGGCTTTTAGTTTTTTTCCTAAAGGAATATCCAAAGTTTGGGGGGTCGTCTTATAATCAGGGTCGTCTTATAATCGAGCAAATACGGTAATTAAACATATTTCTTTTTGGGGGATAACGTCTTACATTATACTTTATTTGCTTCATAGAGTCCCCTGCCTCTTCTACTCTTCACCACACAAATGAACCAAGGGGCCAGATGTGGCATCCGAATTGCATTTCTAAACCAACCTGTGACGGGAATGCCATTCTGTATGATGCCGAACTGTGCGCATGCGTGATTGCGGCTTTTAAAAGAAAGCAGAATCAACAGGAACTACATTTCCCATGATTCTGCGGTGGAAGGAGACAAAATTGCACACAATTCGTCAGTCAAGTATCTTCCAAAATGCAATTTGAATGTTACATTCATAGACTCCCTAGTAGGGGCTGGGGACGCTATGAATGAAATAATGTACAACAAAAAAAGTCCCCCTCCCCAAAAATAAAAAGTTCCCTTAAAGGGACACTACCATTTACATAAGATGTAACTAGATTACCTGCACATTTAAAACCAACACATATATAAGACATTTGCCACTGTTTTTTTTTTCTTCTGTTTGAATTAATTGCATAAAAAAGTAAAAATAAAATTAGGTGTCCGCCTCCAGCATCCATTTTGAACATTTTACCCATGATGCAACAGTCTCCAAAATCTTCCAGCAAGTCTCACTTTACATCTGAGGCCAAAACCTGCATTATGATGTCATAAGATACTCCCCTGCTCTCTTACTGGCTCCTGTGTATCATAGTGGTCAGGACTAGGTGGCTGTGTACAACCTTGTTTACCTGTCTTCCAATACAAAGAGAGGAGATTGACCTGATCAAACAGGATCATAACTCCGCCCCCTTGTGATGTAATAGTTACGTTACCCTCCCATTCAATGCAAGTCTATGATCAGAATTCTGACTTACAGACTGCATTCTGTGTCCACAGCCCCAAAGTGAGATACTAGTGCTGTAAAGTCACTCGGGGTGGCACCCACACTATATTTCACAAAATGCCAGCGTCCAGTTATACTTGTTTAGTAAAATATTTCATAAAATAAACTCGCATAACAAAAGCAAAAGACATATCTGAAATCCACAATGCAAAATAAAAAAAAATAAAAACTTTTCTGTTTTTTGGTTTAGTTATCCTTTAATTCAACTTAGTATCAATTAATAGGAAAACTAACAACGATACACTGTTTTGTCTTGGGGTAAATGAACTGTTCAACACATTCAATGGCACATTAAATGTGCTGACACATAATTTGTCCTTGGGGCTATAGAACCTCTGAATATTCTGTAGCCTGTTCCAGTGGGTAATTTTTTATTTTTTTCTTTCGTCCATGATGTTCATTAAAAAAAAAAAAAAAAAAAAAACTACACCAGCTCGTCAGAAACATGATCCGTTGGCTACGGACTTTTCAGCTCTAATTTTCAATCCAAACCGTTTACGTGAATTTCAAAGACTTGTGAAAAGCTGTCCTTTCAGTCCATGACATCACTAGGCCGTTTTTAAGAGAAGTGGGAATCAAGCTGCTATTAGGTAGTTTCCCTGAGAGACTCATTTATTTATTTATTTTATTTTACTGGGATTGAGAACACATCACTCAATGTTCTACTGAAACACAGTCAGGATTCTAAGCTTCTATTTTAATTGTAAATTGACCTTTTCGGAGCTTTTTATTCATATGCGAGGCTTGATTTGGAACGTTTAGACCTGTTAAGGTCAATGTGTTAGGAGGTAAATGAAAGTAAAATAGAACTTGTATTAATTATTAGGAAAACATTATATATATATATCCAATTTGGTGTATCTGAGTCTTGATAAAGGCCCGCGTTGCGGGCCGAAACGTCGACTGGATCTACAAAATTTATTTTTTGAGATATTAAAGGTTCGACTGTATTTTTTTTCTACAAAGACCCGTGAGTGCGTGTTTTTCAACTATTTTGGATATCTGTATATATATATATATATATGAGGGATATGGTGATATGAGGGATTGCCACACTTATGCATCTGTAGGCATATATTGTCTTTCCCTTTTTTTCATTTTTTTTTCATTTTGTTTCATTTTGTTTATTTGTATTATTATTTTTACTCAGTTTAGGTGTATATTGTTTCCTGTATATGTGTGTATGTAATATTCATTATTCACATTGTCCGATGGTCGACTCTCATGAGTATAGTCTCTGTAACCTTATGTGGGTCTATCAGTGGTACGTCTCTGTTTCCCCTTTTCTACACAAGTTTCTGTTTTGTTATGCATCTTCTTTTTCTTCCTGTACTTATTTGGGTTACGATTATTTTGTTTATGTGTAGTTTTTTCTGTATATTTTGTTTATATGCAATGCTTATTATTGATACATTGTCTTTTATCACAGACACACGCACAGGTACAGTTGGTGTATCCTAATGTGAGTCTACGGGTGGGAGTTCACTGTCTTCCCCTTTCCACATAAATCTTTGACCTATCCTGTATCTCGTTGGTGTACTGGTGAAGGTCACTAACACGGGGACGACTTTTTCTGGCTATGGCCACCGTGTGAAACTTCTCTCTACTCGGGACTAACTATGATTGGAGTGTGAATTAACTTATTTTTAGCGGTATGAGACTTGTTGGCTAGCTGTGGAGGTTCCCTCCGCAGCATTATCCAGTGATAGGGTTTTTGTTTCCTTATACACGCCCCTTTAATTATAAGCGTCTTCACTGTTGCCGTTGGGAGACGTTGTTTTACGTGACACGCAAGCTGCTCTTTCTCCGATACCCGGAAGTTGTTGGAATCGCGTCACTTTAGGTCTATGGAGCGGGTTTCTTCAGCTGCGGCTGGTAAGTGTTTGATTGGGGGTGTATTTATTTGTTTGCTCTATACCGTGTATGACACTTGACAAAAGGCTTGCCAGCCTGAAACGTCGTGTTGTTTGTCATTTTGATAATTAAATTTTGATACTACAAGACCTGTGAGTGCATCCTCTATACACATATTTGGACTGTTTATATATATATATATATATATATATATATATATATATATATATATATTGTTGTTTCATTTTTTTTAAAACACCACACGTCTCACCATTTTAACTATACAAACATGGCGAGTTTCGCCAGCTACGCAAACTTGTCCCTGCACAATGTATAGCTGAATTGGTGAGATTCAATATTTCATCTCACCTTTTAGTGAATAGCCCCTATTGACTTTAATATTCTGTCCAGGGTTACCCCCAATGGTCTACCTATTTACGCACTACTCCTTAGCAGTGGAAGTTTAGACCGGCTAAAGCAATCTTCCCATTTAATTTCTAAATATATTTCTCTTTTTACCGTTGTAACACTTTCAGGAAGGGAAGTCAAACCACAGTGCATTAAAAGTCTATTTATTTTATCCCTGTAGATCGTGCTTTCTTTCTCTCTAGTTACTTGGAATTTAACAATTAACTATGGCAGGCACTATTTTTTTTTTCTATTAATCAATTATTTTAAATAATTTGGTTCCAGTGAGGAATTGTCTATTGACATTCAGTTTCCTTCAGTTGAACAGCATACATCTGAAAGATAACAAATCAGATTACTGCATCATACAGTGGAGAACATGATAGATATTTAGCTTTAAAGGACAATTATCAGCAAAAAGAAAACCTAAATTATATCTAATTGACAGATCAAATATAGGCATTTTAAATAGAAATGTGTTAATTAAGGAATGCAAATATAGCACATTATTGAGCCCTCCCTGCTTACATGCCACTATCAGTGAGTGGACATCTTGGGTCAGATCTCCCTTCATATTACCCAAGATTCTAATCAACATGTCTGCGTCCTGATAGTGCTATCTATACAAGTAAAGCTGTACTTTTTTTCATTAAAACCTTTATATTTAAAAATGACTACAGTTGCAATTGTTCAATTAAACATGACTGTGTAATGAGTAAACCCTCATTTTTTTAAACGAGGCTGAAAGTATTCTGTGCTTAAAGCTTTATACATAAAAACAAATGTTCATGGTAGCTTCCATTTAAGTCCTGTGTTCAGTGCTAATCCTCATTTTAATGTTTGGATACAGCGGGCAATTGGTAAATTGAATTTGCATGTATTAGCTTGCTTTGTTCTGTGTTTTTTGTTGTTGTTTTTTTTACAGATTTTTCATGTCAAGCAACTGAAGGGTCAGGTCTTATTAAACGTTTCTAAAAATATGAATTGTTAAAAGCAGTAAGGCTGAAAATGAAATACTCGTTGCTTATGGAAGATTGATACTGCCACTGAGATTGTAACAAGGGGATGCTTATATGGAGGTCACCTCAGCAAACATTTACAGAAACATAGCGTGTCATGGGAGAAATTAATTGGTCCATTGAGTCTGACTATTTTGAGAGGCAATTCTTATTTTTATGGTGTGTTTGTTTTTCTGAGAATTGTTTATTAGATAGCATACTGATGTGTTTCTGTTACTGTGACATCCAGTTTTAGGAGTACATAACTGTTCAGAAAAAAAAAAACTACACCCCAGATTTTTTTTTTGTAAAGTTTGAATAAAACATAAACAAACTGCGGAACAAAGTCGTTTCTTACTCAAGAACACTGGTGTATTTCGTTTTTGTGCAGCCACATCGGCCTACCTAACCTCATGCACCCCCCAACCCTCATTTATTGTACCCCCTCCTCTCCAGCTTGTACCCCTTCCTCGCACAACATTTGCACTACACCAGATTGCTCCCACAGCCTTGTCCACGGAGAAAGTTTGTCCCCACATCCCTTTCCACTGCACAAAATTGCTCGCTAGTGACCAAGTAGCGGCAGCACTGATTTATGTCCAGGCAGGTCAGAGAGTGAGGGAGGTCTAGGCCTGGGTATATAGGTACTGCATTATGTAAAGGAAAGAAATAGATCTCCTTTGAATCTCCTCAAAACTGCAAACAAAGCTTAATAGATGTATTACTATAACAACATTCCTGCCCATTTCTCCAGGCCCCCCTTACTGGATGCCACTGAATTTAGAAGTGTGAAGTAATGTTCATTGTAAAACAGGAGAACTGTAAATAGTATTAAAGTAAAAATAAGTGCATTATATACGCTGAACAAAATTATAAACGCAACACTTTTGTTTTTGCCCCCATTTTTTATGAGCTGAACTCAAAGATCTAAGACTTTTTCTATGTACACACAAGGCCCATTTCTCGCAACTATTCTAGAAATCTGTCTCAGCCTGTGTTAGTGAGAAATTCTCCTTTGCCGAGATAATCCATCCACCTCGACCTGACTGCTGTTGGTCGTCATAACCGACTTGAGTAGGGCAAATGCTCACATTCGATGGCGTCTGGCAGTTTGGTGTTCTCTTCATGGATGTTTTCACTGTACAGAGCAGACGTTGTGGATCGAGTGGCCCGTGGTGGCGGTGGGGTTATGGTCAGGGCTGGACTGGGAACAAAAACCAGCCCTGGAAAAAATTTATATACCAGCCCCATCGCATAAGATTTTTAAAGCAGCCCATAGCATAATATAATTTTTTTGTTAATAGAAGGGAAAATCATGCATTTTAAAAAGCACATCTGAACAGTGTATTATTTATAGATAAGACTGATATAAAAGCCTGTCTAGGGCAATATATATACCTCCAGTATGTACACAGAGTTATATGAATTGCCCTGTGCAGAGGTATATATCAGGGCAGTGTGTGAGACATATCCTGTATCCTGTCTCTCTCTGTCCTTTCTGTGGCGTCTCTCTCTCTCTCTGTCCTTTCTGTAGCGTCTCTCTCTCTCTCTGTCCTTTCTGTGGCGTCTCTCTCTCTCTGTCCTTTCTGTGGCGTCTCTCTCTCTCTGTCCTTTCTGTGGCGTCTCTCTCTCTGTCCTTTCTGTGGCGTCTCTCTCTCTGTCCTTTCTGTGGCGTCTCTCTCTGTCACCCCCCCCTGTAGTGTCTTTCACCCCCCCTGTAGTGTCTTTCACCCCCCCTGTAGTGTCTTTCACCCCCCCCTGTAGTGTCTTTCACACCCCCCCCCTGTAGTGTCTTTTACCCCCCTTCTCCCTGTAGTGTCTTTCTCCCCCCCCCCCTGTAGTGTCTTTCACCCCCCCCCTGTAGTGTCTTTCACCCCCCCCCTGTAGTGTCTTTCACCCCCCCCTGTAGTGTCTTTCACCCCCCCCCCTGTAGTGTCTTTCACCCCCCCCCTGTAGTGTCTTTCACCCCCCCCTGTAGTGTCTTTCACCCCCCCCTGTAGTGTCTTTCACCCCCCCCCCCTGTAGTGTCTTTCACCCCCCCCTGTAGTGTCTTTCACCCCCCCTGTAGTGTCTTCCCCCCCCCTTCCCCCCTGTAGTGTCTTTCACCCCCTTCCCCCTGTAGTGTCTTTCACCCCCCCCCCCTGTAGTGTCTTTCACACCCTTCCCCCTGTATGTCTCACTCACCTTGGTTTCTACTTCCCATCCCGCCGCCGGAACTGCTGCTGCAGCATCCGGCGGCAGCAGGCGAACTTCTTAAAGCGGCGACGGCCGCCGAATTGCTTAAAGTGGCGTTGCCACTTTAAGCAATTCGGCAGCCGTCGCCGCTTTAAGAAATTCGCCTGCTGCGGCCGGATGCTGCAGCAGCCGAATTCTTCAATTTTAGTGGCCGAGGCGGCCCCGGGGCAGGCGGCCCACCGGGATTTTTCCCGGTATCCCGGTGGGCCAGTTCGGCCCTGGTTATGGTATGGGCAGGCATATGTTATGGACAACGAACACAAGTGCATTTTATTGATGGCATTTTGAATGCACAGAGATACCGTGACGGGATCCTGAGGCCTATTGTTGTGCCATTCATCCAAGACCATCACCTCATGTTGCAGCAGGATAATTCACGGCCCCATGTTGCAAGGATCTGTACACAATTCCTGGAAGCTGAAAACATCCCAGTTCTTGCATGGCCAACATACTCCCCGGACATGTCACCCAATGAACATGTTTGGAATGCTCTGCATCGGACTATACGATAGTGTGTTCCAGATCCAACAACTTCACACAGCCATTGAAGAGGAGTGGACCAACATTCCACAGGCCACAGTCAACAACCTGATCAACTCTATGCGAAGGAGATGTGTTGCCCTGATGCGAGGCACATGGTGGTCACACCAGAAATGGACTGTTTTTTGGAAGCCCCTGGGCCCCCCCATGGGCGTTCGCAGGGGGGGGGAAGGGGGGGGCGCTTGCCCCCCTTGGATTTTTGCAATTCCCCTTTAAAAAAAAAAAAAAAAAAATATTTTTTTTTTTTTACATTTTTATTTTTTTTTTATTATTATTATTATTTTCTCAGTATGTAGCCTCTAGTTGTCCCTAGGGGACTGCACACCAGTTGCTGGGGTAGGAGGTGGCACCCAAAGCTGTTGCTCTCTGCAACTCTGCTTGCTGTAATACTGGTCTCCCATCCACATTGGTGCAGGTCTCTGCAGCTGTCAGTCATGCTGCATGGAGAGCCAATGACAGGGGTGCCCGGGGATATGAGGTTATAGCCCCGCCCCTCAGCCCTCCATGTGGCAGCATGACTGACAGAAGAGAGCCTGCAGGGGAAGATACTCAGAGACCATAGCTGAGCCTCTGTAACAGGTGGGAAGAGCTTATAATAGATTTAAGGTACATGGCAGAGTGGGGTAAATCCAGGGAGGTCCCTCCCATTTCCCTGAGGTCTCCATTTGTCCAGTCTGAGCAGCTCCTCTGACCAGGCTCTGCTCACATCAACATGGTGACAAGTGGATGGGGCAGAAAAGATAATGGAGGATAAAATGATGTGATAGATGGAAGCAGATTGCAAACAAAATGGGATGACATGGGGCAGAAAAGATAATAGAGGATGAAAAGAGGTGATTGATTGGAGCAGAATACAGACAAAATGGGATGACATGGGGCAGAAAAGATAAAATGTAGGTGAAAAGAGGTCACTGACATGGAGGAATAAAACCCATAAAATGATGGGGAAAGAGATGGCAAACATGGAGGAATAAAACATATCAAAAAGTGGGAAAGAGATAAAGAAATATCATGGATTTAGGAATTTGTGTGTTTAGGGAATCTGTTGCTTTGTGTTTATATTGTGTGCTATAGTGTTATATCTGGTGCTGTGGTGTTATATTGTGTGCTTTAGTGTTGTATCTGGTGCTGTGGGGTTATATTGTGTGCTATAGTGTTGTATCTGGTGCTGTGGGGTTATATTGTGTGCTATAGTGTTGTATCTGGTGCTGTGGGGTTATATTGTGTGCTACAGTGTTATATCTGGTGCTGTGGGGTTATATTGTGTGCTATAGTGTTGTGGCTGGTGCTGAGAGGTTATATTGTGTGCTATAGTGTTGTATCTGGTGCTGTGGAGTTATATTGTGTGCTATAGTGTTGTATCTGGTGCTGTTGGGTTACATTGTGTGCTATAGTGTTGTATCTGGTGCTGAGAGGTTATATTGTGTGTTATAGTGTTGTGTCTGGTGCTGTTGGGTTATATTGTGTGCTATAGTGTTGTATCTGGTGCTGTGGAGTTATATGGTGTGCTATAGTGTTGTATCTGGTGCTGTTGGGTTACATTGTGTGCTATAGTGTTGTATCTGGTGCTGAGAGGTTATATTATGTGCTATAGTGTTGTATCTGGTGCTGTGGGGTTATATTGTGTGCTATAGTGTTGTGTCTGGTGCTGTGGGGTTATATTGTGTGCTATAGTGTTGTGTCTGGTGCTGAGAGGTTATATTGTGTGCTATAGTGTTGTATCTGGTGCTATGGGGTTATATCTTTGCTATGTTGTTCTATCTGTTGCTGTGGAGTTTCAGCTAGAGCTCTGGATATTTATCTGGTGCTGTGGTTTATATCTTGTGTCATGGGTTTTTAGCTGGTACCGTGGGTTAATATCTGGTGTTGTGGGTCTATATCTGGCACAGTGGGTCTATATTTGGTGCAGTGAGGCTATATCTAGTGTGGTTGGTTTATATCTGGTGCTGTGGATCTGTATCTGGTGCAGGGTTTATCAACCCTTTGCATGCCTTCACTGATATTGAACAAAGCTCCTCCACTTCATGATAACTTGTCAAAAAGAGGCGCGGCGCAGAAAGGATGACGGTAAAATCATGCCCCCCCCTGAAAAAAATTCTGCGGATGCCCATGGGCCCCCCCAATACAGTAAAACTGCACATTTTAGAGTGGCCTTTTATTGTGGCCAGCCTAAGGCACACCTTTGGAATAGTCATGCTCTCTAATCATCATCTTGATATGCTACACTTGTGAGGTGGATGGATTATCTGGGCAAAGGAGAAGTGCTCACTAACACAGATTTAGACAGATTTGTGAACAATATTTGAGAGAAATAGGCCTTGTGTGTACAAAGAAAAAGTCTTAGATCTTTGAGTTCAGCTCATAAAAAAATGGGGGCAAAAAAAAAAAAAGTGTTTAATTTACAATTTTGTTCAGTGTATACAATGCACTTATTTTTACTTTAATACTATTTACAGTTCTCCTGTTTTACACTGAACATTACTTCACAGCGGATACTAGTTCAGTGGCATCCAGTAAGGGGGGCCTGGAGAAATGGGCAGGACTGTAGAAAAAGTCTTAGATCTTTGAGTTCATCTCATGTAAAAAGGGGGGCAAAAATAAAAGTGTTGCGTTTATAATTTTGTTCAGTGTATACGCTTGTAGGACGTTCTATGCCATCCTACTTTTTACTGCCTAAAGGCTAGTAGGACGGCACAGAACGTCCTGCATTAAAGGCATTTGCAGCGGGGTCCCCACTGTCACGTGAGGCCACTTTGAGTGGCCTCAGTATGACATAAGAAATGTAGCAAACGTTCAAACCGACCGTCCGCTACATCTTTGGCATCCCGCCATCGTGACATCGCATGGGTCCCTGCCTGTATGGTCGCTGTCTGTATGGTTCCTGGCTGCCAATCACAAAGTGATTGGGGCCAGGAACACAAAGATGCCAGTTTGGTGCTTTGGTCCAAAGCACCAAGCGGTGAAAAGGGGTTAAGCAACAGAAACAGCCACAGACACTACTATAGTGTTACAGTGTTTTATAATAGGTTTATCTTTATGAAAAGAGAGGTGAGTACTAATGAACTGCTGAGGTACAGATACAGAAGTCCGACTGTAAATAGCGTACATTTCTAGAATAGCTGATGTTCTCTTAGCTGGCAGATATGCTAATGCCTATCTGTTTCTTATGATGAAGGAGAGGCATGATTGAGATCTAGAAGGTAGAAGATACCGAGCTCTAAACTTTTCAAAGTCATTCCTACGCAATTATTAAGAAACCATTCAACAAGCGAGTTGATTTACAAATCTGGCACTGCGAAACGAAGCAATACATAATAACAGATTAATTAAAGGAAGAAAAAAAAAATCCAAATCCAAATGACTGTATTATGCAAGTTTGTTCCATTAATTAAAATATGTATTTTTCTTCCTATGGCACAATAGCTTGCAAATTGGTCATTATTTGTCTAGATTAACTATAATTACTGCAAATAAATATGTGTGGAGTATTTTAAAGTAATTTGAGCCTCATGGAGAAAGGGCATTTTATATCACTGCTGCGAGCAAATGAATTGAGACACAAATTACATAAAATCTCCATGTGTACTTTGAAGGACTATTTTAATTGCTTTTATGTATCCAGCTCTTATTACTCGAGACAAGCAGGAATTGGTTGTTGTCTTCACTAAAAATGGACACTCCATTCCTAAAAATGTTTCCACTGTTGTATTGTAACCCTAAGCATCTGTCCCTCTCACCCACACTTTTTCTACTGTAGAAGAGTAGATTTAACTTCGACTCCACCTACTCTCACAATGCATACCGCTGTATGTTCATTCATTTTGTAGAGGTACACATGAGGGTCTACAAAATAAACACCGAATAAACAGGCTCAAAGTCCTTAATGATTTGGGGCACATTGGGGTCATATCGGAAGCCAAATTTTAAGTTACACGATATACCCCTATGTGGCACCAAATAACAGTGCAAGTTCGCCATCATGGCTGATAACACGCCAATTGCTTCTGAAACTAAATTCTTACCATAATGTAAAAAATAGAAAAATAAAATAAAAACTTAAAATAAAAAAGGGGGCTAGGGCAAGTAGCAGGACACATATGGGGGGGTCAAGGAAGAAAGCCCTGGCCCCTGCTATCACAAATGGGGGCAAGTGCTCCCAACCCTCTAAAAAAGAACTTACTAAGGTAAGGAGCCACCCAAATGGCTCCCAACTCCCCTAAAATAGATTAAGCAAGTAGCTCTGGCCCCCATACAATAAAATATCTCCCCCCGGGGTCCGGAGGCTGGCAAAACTGCTCCGAAACCTATATAAAAAAGGATTTGCCCATGAATCCGCGGTAGCACTGTAAATTAAGCTGTCAGCTCTTCTACACATGCGGGACAGAGGTAGAGCTCAGCAGGACAGGTGTGGGGTATGCGATAGGACTCCCCAAAACCATATAGAGGATCATGTGGTATAAAGGAGATACACACATGCATACCGCCTAAGCGTGGCATTATACTCGTGTACACCGACATTTACTATGTTTTCACTCTGTGCACAGGTGTCAAAGTTCCTGGTAGCTAGAAATAAACACAAACGGAGAATGGAGGAGAATGGAGGTTCATGCTGGTAAAATACTGGCTTGGTGCCAACCCTATACCCAGCGGAACAAATGGGCTTATTGCTAATTTTAATTCAATGAAGGCAATAGAACGGCTACTATTTTTTTGAAAGAAGAGGTAGCAACCATACCTACGATCTGAGGTAGTGGGCACCCATTAATCACCCCCCCATGTCTGCTGTCTCTCTCTTATGAATACCCCCCCATATCTGCTTTCTATCTCTTCTCCCTCATGCCTGCTGTCCATCTCTGTTCTCACCTCCATGACTGCTGTCTCCCCCCCATGTCTGCTGTTTCTCTCTCCCCTCCACCTCTGTTTTTTACCTTGGGGAGCCAGGGGCAGCTAAAGACAAACCTCTGTCAGCACTGAACACGCTCCTTGCGTGTACTGATTGTCACACCAATTGGTGTAGTGCATACCTGCATCTACTATCCGGTAGAGATGGTATGACATTTGTGATCTGAAAAGTTTTACAACTTGAGTGTGTTCTTTGAAGCTGGAACTGATGGTACAAGGTGTGAAATGTTGCACTGAGTTAGTTGCCATTAAGTCTATCTAGCATATGTCTGTATCTCCTCATAGATAATAGGTTCTTTTAATATGCTAAGTGACTCTTAGCAGACAGGAAACTAGTCCTGCAAAAATCATCTCCCAAACATGCATTAATAATAACTCACAGGTTATTAATATTGTGAATATTTAGACTGGGGAGAGTACACCCTCTAGGGTATGGCTAGTGCAACTTGAGCCATTTGGAAGCTATTACGAAGTCTGTGGTATAGAGTCATGGGTAGCAGGAGTGACAAATCTATTGAAAAAATTCACTATCTGACCTGGGGTTGTTCCACCACACAAGGGGGGGGGGACACTTCTAGGTACACCTTCCCACCTCTGGGCCGGCTTGGAAACCTAAGTTGAGAATGTAAAAATCTAATGATGGGAAAATGACTAGTGTGCTTACTAGGGGCCAAGATCTAATTTTGCGCAAGTTGCCGTCATTTCCTTGCCGCAGTCCCTCGGACAGAGAATACTGGTACTCCTCCATCTAAGTGAGTAGTTAGGTTTTCTGTTAATTTCCACTTTTTGTTTTTTATCTGTTTTGGTGTAAATAATTTGTCATCTGTTTTATTTTTTGTATGCACTGAGACTTTTGTTTTGTTCATAATAAATATTCCTTTATTAAGTTCCGCCTTTGTCTGGTATGGAGACTCACGTTACCTGATTAGACCAATTGTGTTAAAAAGCATATTGTGTTAAAGCATATTTTGTGGGTTTAGTCTAATCTGCTTGGGGGACCAAGGCACCCCATTTATAAATTGTCTTGGCGGTGGCAGTGTTAGGACATTAGTTATATCAGTATAATTAAATGTGGGTGGTGTTAAAGGGGGATTTTGATCATTATTTCTAGTCTAGGGCAGACAGATAGTGAATATTAACCCTTTCACCACCATAACCCAATCACATGCACTCTTGGAGTAAGGTGACTCGTAAGTACAATAGTCTGAATTATTACTGGTGGGGGTAGCGTGAGGCAGCACTTGACTGCGCAAAAACCAGGACATGCTTTATCATGTCCTGATAAAGTTTTTCGGGGAGGCAGGGACACCTTGTTCAAAACAGGGACTATCCTGGTAAAACCGGGACGTCCGGTCACCTTAGTCTTTTTAGAATATAAGAAACGTGTAGAATAAAATCATAAAATTCTTCTAAATAATATCTCAAAATATCAATATATAAGGGGGTTGGCAGATCTAGGCCTTGAAGAACATAGTTCAATTATAAGGACATTTATTTAGAAGCTTCTGAAGATGCATTATTTCACGCTAGACAAGAAACAATAAAATGTGATGCTTACAGTATTATTATTTTTTCTGCATTTAGACAAAAAAAAATCACTGCCTGATGAGAAAAACATGAGTGCTTGAGTTCAATTACTTCTTTTAGGATTTCATTTTAAAAGACAACAGGGACTACTTAGTTCGGATCTTACAATATGCTTTGGATATACAAAGAATAGGCCAGACACGTCAATAGCCACAAAGTCCTATTCGTCACAGTATGCAGTGTTTTTTTTGTAGTAGATTTATATTGATTATGTTATTAGGAGAAATTGAATTGTTCAGTCCTTTCAAATCCACAAGAACATATTATTCATGGCTATTTAAACAAAACTTAAACCCCAGTGACAATGACTAGATTCTGCAAAGTATCAGAAACATTGAGCAAAACAGGATTAACAAAAAGAAATGACTTGTCATTGAATTATGTCGTGTTAAAAAAAATATATATATAGTGTCATTTTTATTGTACATGTGAAAACATTGTTTTGCGGCCTCCATATAATAGTTAATATATTTATATATATATATATATATATTTTTTTTTAAACCTAGCAAAGCGATATATTATCATTAATAATTGAATAGATTTGGCAGTACTTTGTGTCTCATTTTTAATTTTTAGGTTTTCAAAATTCTAATATGTATGAAGAGAGAGAGAGAGAGAGAGAGAGAGAGAGATGTGTTTAATACCAAATAAAAAAATTTTGAGTCACCCATAGACCCATAGAGGGCTGTAAACTTGAGAATAAACTTCTAACACAGAAAAGGACATTTATTTAAAAACACCCTTGTGACATTTGCTTCCCATTAATGAGTCCAAGATCAAATCTGCAGAGGGAAGGAACAAAAAATAGAAATTATTATCGCTATTGGAAACATTTAATAAGTTGTATTTTTTGAAAAATGATGTTCAACTCAGAGAATGTACTACACAATCATACTTTATAAACGATAGTAAAATTTCTACAAGTATTATTTTATTTTTAAAGATTCATCCTATTCTGCAAAGCTGTACATTGACATAAACAAAAC
This sequence comes from Pelodytes ibericus, assembly GCA_036172795.1. NCBI lineage: Eukaryota > Metazoa > Chordata > Amphibia > Anura > Pelodytidae > Pelodytes > Pelodytes ibericus. Next base: position 278,529,619 of record CM069857.1, read on the forward strand.
ATAGAAAGATTAGGAAACAGAATAAATTAGACAAATCTGAAAAACAGAACACGACAGTGCGATGCTAAATGAAAATACGGTCTAAAATAAAATATTACTGGTAGATAACTAATTTTAACAATAAAAAATGAGGCTGCTCATTGGTTAATTTTAAATGCTCAGGCGTTGCGTTCACTAGGCTGAAAAGATAACTCCCAAATGGTATATGTAGGTGCTCAGTGGGCAGAGCCAAACCTCTTCATTCTCTAAGTACTCAGTGAAGCCAGCGGCACTCTACACTCGTACCCATTCGTCATTATTGAAACAGTAAATCCCAGAGCAGATTTTGAGTAAGCACAAAGTGCGAAATGCGTTACGCTCAGTCATCCGCCTATATAGTGTGATGTATCTTCAGTACAGGCGCATTTGCGCCAACATAAAAAAAAAAGTTGCTCGCAAATGAAAACTGCTTACTAGTCTGGCGGCTTCATTGGTTAACAGCACAACGGAATAGGGTTAAGAATCTCCAATCTGTAGTAGTGTCAAGAATGGGAAAAAAATATACCACATCACCAGCTACAGCCCTCTCTGTTTTGACATTTCTCTGGATATGGATTTTTCGAAATAAGAAAAGGACAAATTGTGATAAGAGAAAACGGATGAATTGGGCAAATTTTTAATTATTTTCCGCAATTTCCTTTAATTTGAATAACTAAATGCCACATCGACCAAGTAGAGAGAAAGGGCCCAAGAGATGCTAATGAACAGCTCAGAGACTAGTATACTTATCTCTAAATTTGACAAACCAGTGCTGCCTCTAGTATTATGTATTACATGTCAATTCCGGTTGTTATCGTTACCAGATATATTACAAGTACTTGCATGGCTTGAGCTCATTTACATTTTAAATTTGGACTCTGGCATTTAGATACCATTTCATTTTTTTATTTCATTTTTTTTACCCAAAAGTTAAGTGGTAGATATTTGTTTTGTGCAAATATTCAGGAATGAACCATTTTCTGCTTAAAAAAGTTTAAATGTTTTATCATAAATATCAGACTGAGATGTCCAGGAGGGGTTATCTGGCTCTGCACCCCTGTCCTAGGCCACGTTTGAAAGGCACATTCAGTGGTCCATGTATCAAGGGGATATAGAGGCGGAAAGGTAATTATTGTTGACTCTATTTGCATATTCCTACCCATAATCCCTTGTCGTAATAGTACGGTGAATTTAGGATTTCTGTGAGAAAAGCAGGTCTTTTGGACTTGCCTGGTGTCTGTTAGGTATATGTTTAATAATCTCTTTCATACTCACTGTACCTTTAGTAGAGGGGTTATCCTATTAACCTTACCCCAAAATAATGTCAGATTAAAAAGGTACATACTACTTCATTTGCATTGTGTTTTTTTGGGGGGGGGAATACATATTGGGATCTACTAGATCAGCAATGGCTAACCTATGGCACCAGTGCCACTTCTGACAGCGCTAGAGAGAAGAGAGCCTGGAATAAAAATGGGAGGCAGGTCATAATATAGGGCAAAATGGCACTTTGAGATCGTTTATTTGGTTTATTGCATAAAAAATGGACGATTGAGCTTAACAGCCTTTGTCATCACTTTACTAGAACATGCAACCAATAGTGACACAGGAAAAGAGTTTTAATTTTCCTTCCCCTCCACGCAGGGCTGGCCCTGTAATGGGGCAGACTGGGGCAGCTGCCCCAGGCGGCACCCTGTCAGAGGCGGCACTTTGCTGCTTCGTGCAGCTGTCTTTTTATTCCCCCCCCCCCCTCCCTGTGTTTCTTGATTGCAGGAGGTCTCAGCCAATCAGGTGAGACTTCACAACTCTCCTGATTGGCTGAGAGTTCAGAAACCTCCCGTGTTTAGCTGAGACCTCACAGAGCTCAAAGCCTGCAGTACTCAGCAGGTAAAAATGGACAGTGTGAGTGAGTGTGTGTGTATGCCAGTGTGAGTGAGTGTGTATGTCAGTGTGAGTGAGTGTGTATATCAGTGTGAGTGAGTGAGTGTGTATGTCAGTGTGAGTGAGTGTTTATATCAGTGTGAGTGAGTGAGTGTGTATGTCAGTGTGAGTGAGTGTGTATATTAGTGTGAGTGAGTGAGTGTATATGTGTGTGTGTATGTCAGTGTGAGTAAGTGTGTATGTCAGGCAAAATCCTGGCATATCGAGTGGCAAAATCCTGGCACATTAAATGGCTAAAGAATGGCATATTGAGGGGCAAAATCCTGGCATATTAAATGGCATATTGGGGGGCAAAATCCTGGCATATTAAATGGAATATTGGGGGGCAATATCCTGGCACATTAAAAGGCTAAAGAATGGTATATTGAGGGACAAAATCATGGCATATTAAATGGCATATTGGGGGGGGGGGGGGGGAAATCCTGGCATACTGAATGGCTAAATCATGGCATGTTGAGTGGCAAAATAATCCTGGCATATTGAGTGGCAAAATAATCCTGGCATATTGAGTGGCAAAATAATCCTGGCATATTGAATGGCTAAATCATGGCATGTTGAGTGGCAAAATAATCCTGGCATATTGAATGGCTAAATCATGGCATATTGAGTGGTTAAATACTGGCATATTTTAATTGGCAAAGTGATGCTGTGGCATGGTCTGTGGGGCAAAATAACATGTACTATGAGGAAAGTGATACTGGCTATTTCTGTGGGGCAAAGTGACACTGTGGCATGCCAAATCATGTAGGTGCAATATGAGTGCATGCCAAGTGCTGTGGTTGCAATATAGGTGCATGGCAAGTTCTGTGGGTACTGTATTGTGCTGTGTGTTAAGTACTTTAAGTGCAATGTGGGTGCAGAGGAAGGGAATAAAAAATAGGAATGCAATTTTTCTATAACATTTTTATTAATTATAATATTAAATAATTCAAATAAGTATAAATGCAACTATTGGGCCCTATGTGTGGCATACTTAAGAGGCTCTTTTGTGTGGCATACTTAAGAGGCTCTTTTGTGTGGCATAATTATGGGGCGCTTATGTGTGGCATAATTAAGGGGCGTCTGTGTGTGTGGCATAATTAACTGGGCTCCAAGGTGAGGCATAAATAATGGGGCTTTGGTGTGGCATAATTTATGGGGCTCCTGTATGTGTCATAGTTATGGGCTCCTGTGTGTGGCATAGTTATGGGCTCCTGTGTGTGGCATAGTTAAAGGGCTCTTGCGTGTGACATAATTTGTGGGGCTCCTGTATGTGGCATATTTAATGGGCCATCTGACTGGCATTACTAAGGAATCTGTTTGACATGGTATTGGAGGAAATCTAGGGGGGGGGGGGGGGGGTGTGACACCATTAGTTACCGCACCGGGTGACACCAACCCTAGTGACGCCTCTGGTGTGTGTGTATGTGTGTGTATGTCAGTGTGAGTGAGTGTGTGTGTATGTCAGTGAGAGTGAGTGTGTATGTCAGTGTGAGTGAGTGTGTGTGTGTGTCAGTGTAAGTGAGTGTGTGTATGTCAGTGTGAGTGTGTGTGTATCTCATTGTGAGTGAGTGTGTGTCAGTGTGAGTGAGAGTGTGTGTGTATGTCAGTGTGTGAGTCAGAGTGTGTATGTCGGTGTGAGTGAGTGTGTGTGTATGTCAGTGTAAGTGAGAGACTGTCTGTGTATGTGTGTGGATAAAGGGATTAACTCCTCTGACACTACCTCTATCTGCCTAGCCACCAAGGGGTTAACTCCTCTGACACTGCCTACATATGTTAAGCAATCCAGGGGTTAACTCCACTGACACTGACTATATCTGTCTGCATTTTGTTATAGGTCCACTGGTCACATATTATGTTTTAGGGAATTGCACAGGCTATTATCATAATAATGCTTTACCATTACTCTCTTTTCACTTCATGGGTGAGCTCTTTGAAAAATATATTATTATGTATATAAGAAGTGCTTTAGTGGGCATATACAAATTAAAAAAGGTTCACATGAGGTGAAAAGAAAGAAATGGTAAAACAAACATTATTATGAAAATAGGCTGAGCAATTCTCCAAAACATAATATGTGACCACTGACCTATAACATGACTCAAATATTGTACATTAAAAATATACAAACATTTACGGTACACATTTTAATCATGGCCAGCCAATTATCGCACCATATAATTTTGCATATAGAGGTGCTCTTGCATTAAATTATCACTTCCAGATAAGTTTCATTTTAGTTTAAATTATCATGACTGTGGGATTATTTTTTTTTGGGGAGGGGGGTGTGTAGGGGGGGCAGCATTTCATTTTTTCGCCCCAGGCAGCACAATGCCTTGGGCCGGCCCTGCCTCCACGCATTCTCCTTTTAAAAAAAAACAAAAATGTAGAATTTCAAATCTGGACAATTTATTTCCCAACCTGTATTTAAGGTTGAGTCATCAAAAGTTAGTTGCAGGTGAGTTGAAGTGAGATCAACACTTGAGCTCTTCTAGCAGGTAGACTGCCCGAGTTTGGCCCTTTACAATGTATAGTTAAATTGCCTAAATAAACTCGTCAACTCTCCTGCTCCCTAAACCCCACACTGGACAGTTATACAGCATTGCTTTAAATTAAAATGACAATTTTTTTCCCCCATATGTTACCAATTGTATACATCATACCACATCCATGACTATTGTCATGCACAGCGTACAGTGGATTTGCCACCTTTGAGTAATGGTCCAAAATAGCCTTCCAGCAGAAGTGGCAGAAGTTAACACAGCGAAGGCATTTAAGAGTGCATGAGACAGACACAAGGCTATGCTAGATTTAAGATAAGGCCGGGGACTAATGGAAGTATTTAGAATATTGGGCAGACCAGATGGACCGAATGGTACTTATCTGCTGACACATTCTGTGTTTTGTATGAGATTAACTACAAAATGTCTAAAATTTGAAGAAAAGAAAAAAAGCATTAAAAAGTCATAAAACTCATTGCTAAAGAGAATAATTTAAAGATCTTGGTCTTGCATGTTCCTTTTATAATTGATTTATTAATTTTCTCAGAATTATTTATATGCAAGATTATATATACATACATATATATATATATATATATATATATATATATATATATATATATATATATATATAACACCAGCAGTGACTGCGTCATGCAATACACAGCATGTGTACAAACGCCCAGTGCGGTTAAAAGAGAATTATTAACGTTACGTCTTAAAAACTCACTGCCTCCCAGCAGTTGGCATCTGTTGAAGTTGGCAAATATAAATCCCATTGCTTGGCAGTTTCCTGCTGAATCAGCATGTGTAAAACTGTGATGTAAATCTCCAGAGGTATTCTGTTGAGGGAGAGCATAGCCCATCTCTCACGGGTACCGCAACTTCCAGCTTTTCATGTTGGCAATTTGCAGTTTAATCCTTTGTGTGCCAGATGCCTTAGCAATTACTTAGAAGACAACCGGAGGCAAAAAAATATATATATATATCAAAAAATAATGAAGGTGGGCTTAAATGAATAATAGCATTCGTCGTAGATGTTTTAAATAGAAATCTTTTAACCGCTTCACGGCAAATGCGCTGGGGTTAAAGGATTTTAAACGCAGGTGACAAAGTCAATTGACTTTGTCATATGATGGATTATAACAGCGATTATATGCTTTGGAAGAGCTATAAGCATGCTCTCAGAAGACAGGTTGCCGGTGCTCGTATAGAGATGAAGCATATATGCATCATTTATATATATATCTATATATGCTGTTGTCCGAGCAACACACAAGAGATAAACTCTAGATGTTTGTGAAGCAACCCATGGACTTAGTCAAAGCTGTAACACAGAAGATCAAAACAAGGCCAACATTGTGCAATATTTATTGTGGTGAAAAGATCCCCCCATGCCTAAAAGGGTTACTGGACATAAAGAACATGAAATACAGAAATATGTCATATGGAGTCTTGGCCCATGGACTACAAAGAAATACTCACGTGAAACCAGAGCTGGACACCCGGAGTCCAACTGGATTTTAAAATAGGCCACAGCATATATTATTAAAACACTGTACAAAACAAAATTATTTATTAAGATAACATCATCATAATTCTTGACTTATATATTAACATAATATATTAAAACATAAAAAAACATAAAAAATATCAATATAAAATGCCTTTATTTTAATAAGTACCTGCTCATTTAACATTTATTTTAAACATATGAAACCAAACTGGGTCCTGGCGTAGACCACCAGTCGCAACTGACACCACGATGGCAGGGGCCCAGAAACCTGTTAACCAAAACAACTTTTGGTAAACAGTTGGACCCAGCCCATTGGGTCACTGTACCCAGGGCTGGACTTAGTTGTGTGCGACCTGTGCGAGCGCACAGAGCGCCAACACCCCAGGGGGCGTCCGCCCGCCAAAAAAGAAAAAGGTTGCCAGTAGAGGCACTGGATTGGGGAGATCAAAGTATCCCCCCTCCCCAGCCCTCTGCTCGGCACTGCTGGAACTCGGGGAGGGGGGCAGAGCTCACCGGCTGAGAGGTGTAGCACTGCCCCCACCCTGTGAAGCAGAGCAGCATCTGATACCCTGCATTATCACTGTGTGTGTGTGGGCAGCGTGGAATCTAAGCTGTTCTGTCTCCTTTCTTTCCTTGCTGCTGCTGCTTTCGGGTCTTGAATGTTGCGTTGGCAATATCTATATCTAAGTGCACTCTCCCTTTTAAATCTCTGGCCAATCACCTATCTCCTTACTAAAACCATAACACACAATTAATTAACCCCCTATTGACCAAAGCCTATATATGTTTTAGCTATCAGGCCTGATAGCTCCCTTCTCTTATTCTGGTCTGAGGGCATTCTGGAGAGTGAGCGGTTAACAATGGTATCAGGTTGTGTGTCCATCGTCAATGTGAATCCAATAATGCCGGAAAAACCAAAGTAAAAGTCACGGGATGGTATGGGAGGAAACTCACAATGGAAGCTACACTAAGATAAAAGTTGTAAACCAATGCTTACTTCGTCAGGGAGATGCAGGGTCCTTCGAAAAACAGGCTCTCTTACACCACCAAAGCAATAAGCAATAAGCACATGTAAGAGAACACAGATAGTTTATATAGTAAAAAAAAAAAAAAAGTAGCAGTAGAATCTAAAAAACATAAAGCAAGCAAAACATATAAATGACGGGGAGAAAAAATTGAATTAGATGAAAAGACAAGTTTAAAGTCTGTTTAATATATGTACAATGTATCAAAAAACATACAGGAAATACGTATACAAATGGTAGATTATTAAAAAAAAGGGATTAAAACAAGGGAACACCGTTTTCAGTGGGAATGTCAGAGGTGATAACATAAGCAGGAGGCTCCACAGACACATTTAAAACACATTTTTCTCCTAATTTAAGCATTTGCTTGCAGTTTTGGTAATACAATGTGTAGGTCATTTTCAATCATTTTTCATGCACTACACGCACAGTAAAAACAATGTTCCTTTAATTTAAACATTCATGGCAGGATTATTTAAAAGCCAATAGGTTCAAATTATGATTCAAACTATGGGGAGAAAGGGTGCCCAGGAATATATCAATTAGCTCTGTCTTAACTTCTCTATGGGATCAAAGTTCCAGGGCTTGTTCTGTTATGGGTGTTACATAAAGACCCATACTTTTGTTTAAAGTACAAGTGGACCGATAACGTTTCTGAAGCTGCTAATATCCCCCCCGCCATGTTCATTAAACTGATCCAGCATTTTAAACAGCAAAAAAAGTCCCAACCAGTGGTAGAGCTCATGTTTAGATGCCGCCCAGGCATCGAGGGGAGGAGCAAGGAGTTGATTGGACAGCACAAGGCGTCCAATGCTATGAATTAATACAGATCCAGTATAGTATCTCCAGGTCTTTAAAATGACCAACCTGCCCATCCCCTCCAATCAGGGAGATCCCCGGTCAAAGGATAAAATAACAGGTTGCTTAAAAAAGTACATGCCTTTTTATCAAACTACTCGGTTCACTTTAAGTGTATTTTATACTTATAATTCGACTTCAGAAACACAGTTGTGGGGGGGGGGGGGAGGGCATTGGCACTTTTAACAGTTAATTGCTTGAGACTCTATTAACAGACACCTTGGGGCTTATTAATAAAACTCAGGTTCGGGAAAACTCTAAAAAAAAAAAGAAAAAAAAAGAACTTGGTTGCCATGGTGACTGCTCCAGTTTTTAAAACTCTGCCCCACATTTGACTTGTATAAATAACTCCCAAACAGCAGAAGAAATGAGAAACTGAATAAATCTTGGGTCTGTGCAAAAGTCCGACCCAATTTTTTTTGATGTACTATAAACTGTACTGTAGTATAGTGCCATACTCCAGGGCTGTCCCCACAGGCACATAGGTAGTCAAAATAAGCAGCGATATAGCACAGATTAAGTGGTACATTAATTTAACATAAAAAAACATTTTCTGGCCCCGAAAGCGTTAATATGCCTGCTTTAATGACCTATAAGTGAACATAATGACCTAATCTTTAAAATTATACTACAGTAAGCTTCACGTCCTTTGAAACTAACAGCGATGTTACAGGATAATGGGAAAATCAATACAAATATAAATAATTATTACCTACATTATTTATTGGGCTGTATAATTAGAGCACATCTGAGCCAAGAAAGTCTCTATTATATTTGCATTTGTGATTTTTCGAAATAAAAAAAAGGTTCGTGTTTCTTTAAAAAAAAAAAAAAAAAAATCTAAAGTCTTACTCTGGATTGGTAAAGTAACCTTTTTTCTGGGTATAAGAAATCGTGGAATTGTGTGTGCCCTTGCTTGAGCATTCAGGGATAGAGATTTATTTGTATTGACTTAACTGGCCATTTTTATGGTCTTTGAGATGCACAAGGCAATTGCCAACTGATGTCAGATTTTCAGATGACACTGTTGTTTGTTAAGTGAATACCAGACTGCTAAGTCATCACCTACTATCCTTCCACGATGCATGGGTGAACCATTTGGCGATAGCTGTCTAAAATGTACAGAAACCACTATACATCACTGTTTGAATTTACTGTAATTCCTGTGATAATAAATTAGTTTCTTTGGCTTCCAGAGAATAAACTATGTCTCGATTTTACCATTAGATTACAAGCGTGCTGATTCTGTGCTACACTGTCTATAAACCAGATGGTATAATTGGAATAAATATAACAAATATAGTAACAATCTAAAAAAATATATAAGGTAATGATCATCTGATATTACATACAATTAACGGTAACATTTCAGTGACCTCATGCATTCCAAAATTGGATAACATTAAAAAAGTGGCCCCATGATTTAATTATTTTTTGAACTCCTTAATGACAGGGGTGTTTTTGTCCTTACAAACCAAAATAATAATTAAAATATATATATATATATTTTTGTCTAGTTATCACAAATAGGCAATTCACAGGGACCCAAAAACAAAGACCCGATCAGGGCCTTGACTGAACCTGTGCATCTCTGCCCGGAAAAGTGTAATATCCTGTGACCTCACTAGTGATGTCATGGGCGCGTGCACGAACCTGGAAGCATTTCTCTAAATATAACTGGCGGTTATCGGTGCATTGGTTACATCAAGCCTGAAAGAGTGCCGTGCATCCTTGCGGCAGAATCGGCAACGGTTTGGTCTATTCACTAAAATTGGAGAATAGCTCGAGTAGGTCGACTTTGGCGGTCAGCTTTAATTTTGAGACCAAGTCAAATTAGGCACACAGGTTCGAATCTTCCCCATTGGAAGTAATGGGAGGTGAAATTAATGAAACAATCCTGGAGACTCGGGTGCCGAATTTACTCTAGTTTGCTCTAGTTAGAAAGATGAAAGATAGATAGATAGATAGATAGATGATAGATAGATAGATAGATAGATAGATAGATAGATGATAGATAGATATATAGATAGATAGATAGATAGATAGATAGATGATAGATAGATAGATAGATAGATAGATAGATAGATAGATGATAGATAGATATATAGATAGATGATAGATAGATATATAGATAGATAGATACATGATAGATAGATAGATAGATACATAGATATATAGATAGATATATAGATAGATATATAGATATATAGATGATAGATAGATAGATAGATAGATAGATAGATAGATAGATAGATAGATGATAGATAGATAGATAGATGATAGATAGATAGATAGATAGATAGATAGATAGATAGATAGATAGATGATAGATAGATAGATAGATGATAGATAGATAGATAGATAGATAGATAGATAGATAGATAGATAGATAGATAGATAGACTATATAACAAACATGATAAACTTGGAACACATTCTCCTAATCTTTATAAAATATGTAGACCCAAAGGAAACAACAGGAAATGAAAGTGAAAGGATTGTTGGATTCTGCACAAGATCAGTAATGGGATCATTTTAATCTACCACCAGTGGTTTGCGGTTTCAATTACTTGAAAAATAAGAGCTTTATGCAGCAATACTCTTGATATACAAGATTTATTGAGTATCTTTTTTTCTGATGCCTACACAGTATCAATATATAAAAACGAATACTTTATTTAAAAACAGCTTTCCTTCTGAAATATTGCATCAATAAAAGAACACCAAGCCCCCCAGTGATCTCATTCATCAACACCAAGCCCCCCAGTGATCTAATTCATTAACACCAAGCCCCCCAGTGATCTCATTCATTAACACCAAGCCCCCCAGTGATCTCATTCATTAACACCAAGCCCCCCAGTGATCTCATTCATTAACACCAAGCCCCCCAGTGATCTCATTCATTAACACCAAGCCCCCCAGTGATCTCATTCATCAACACCAAGCCCCACAGTGATCTCATTCATTAACACCAAGCCCCCCAGTGATCTCATTCATTAACACCAAGCCCCCCAGTGATCTCATTCATTAACACCAAGCCCCCAGTGATCTCATTCATTAACACCAAGCCCCCCAGTGATCTCATTCATTAACACCAAGCCCCCCAATGATCTCATTCATTAACACCAAGCCCCCCAGTGATCTCATGCCCATTCACAAGAAAGGTAGTAAGGAGGAGGCGGGCAACTATAGACCAGTAAGTCTTACTTCAGTAGTGGGGAAAATAATGGAAACCTTGTTAAAGAATAGGATTGTTGAACATCTAAAGTCGCTTGGATTTCAAGATCAAAGACAGCATGGGTTTACTTCAGGGAGATCATGCCAAACTAATCTTATTGATTTTTTTGATTGGGTAACTAAAATAATAGATCAGGGTGGTGCAGTAGACATTGCTTACCTAGATTTCAGTAAGGCTTTTGACACTGTCGCACATAGAAGGCTTATCAATAAACTGAAATCTTTGAGTTTGGATTTCAATATTGTTGAATGGATTAGGCAATGGCTGAGTGACAGGCAACAGAGGGTTGTAGTCAATGGGGTATATTCGATGCAAGGTCTTGTTACTAGTGGGGTACCTCAGGGATCTGTTCTTGGACCCATTCTCTTTAATATTTTTATTAGCGATATTGCAGAAGGTCTTGTTGGTAAAGTATGTCTTTTTGCTGATGATACAAAGATTTGCAGCAGGGTTGATATTCATGGAGGGATAAGCCAAATGGCAAATGATTTAGCTAAACTAGAAAAATGGTCAGAGCAGTGGCAACTGGCATTTAATGTGGACAAGTGCAAGATTATGCACCTTGGGCGTAAAAACCCAAAAGCAGAATATAGACTATTTGGTACAGTCCTAACCTCAACATCTGAGGAAAGGGATTTAGGAGTAATAATTTCAGACGACTTGAAGGTAGGTAGGCAATGCAATAGAGCAGCAGGAAATGCTAGCAGAATGCTTGGTTGCATAGGGAGAGGTATTAGCAGTAGGAAGAGGGAAGTGCTCATGCCATTGTACAGAGCACTGGTGAGACCTCACTTGGAGTATTGTACGCAGTACTGGAGACCGTATCTCCAGAAGGATATTGATACTTTGGAGAGAGTTCAGAGAAGGGCTACTAAACTGGTTCATGGGTTGAAGGATAAAACTTACCAGGAAAGGTTAAAGCATCTTAACATGTATAGCTTGGAGGAAAGACGTAACAGGGGGGATATGATAGAAACATTTAAATACATAAAGGGAATCAACACAGTAAAGGAAGAGAGTATATTTAAAAGAAGAAAAACTACCACAACTAGAGGACATAGTCTTAAATTAGAGGGGCAACGATTTAAAAGTAATATCAGGAAGTATTACTTTACTGAGAGGGTAGTGGATGTATGGAATAGCCTGCCAGCAGAAGTGGTAGAGGTAAACACAGTCAAGGATTTTAAGCATGCGTGGGATAGACACAAGGCTATCCTAGATATAAGACCGGGAACGGGGGACTAATAAAAGTACTCCAAAAAAAAAAAAATTGGGCAGACTAGATGGACCGAATGGTTCTTATCTGCCGACACATTCTATGTTTCTATGTTTCTAAGCCCCCCAGTGATCTCATTCATTAACACCAAGCCCCCCAGTGATCTCATTCATTAACACCAAGCCCCCAGTGATCTCATTCATTAACACCAAGCCCCCCAGTGATCTCATTCATTAACATCAAGCCCCCCAATGATCTCATTCATTAACACCAAGCCCCCCAGTGATCTCATTCATTAACACCAAGCCCCCCGGTGATCTCATTCATTAACACCAAGCCCCCCAGTGATCTCATTCATTAACACCAAGCCCCCCAGTGATCTCATTCATCAACACCAAGCCCCACAGTGATCTCATTCATTAACACCAAGCCCCCCAGTGATCTCATTCATTAACACCAAGCCCCCCAGTGATCTCATTCATTAACACCAAGCCCCCCAGTGATCTCATTCATTAACACCAAGCCCCACAGTGATCTCATTCATTAACACCAAGCCCCCCAATGATCTCATTCATTAACACCAAGCCCCCCAGTGATCTCATTTATTAACACCAAGCCTCACAGTGATCTCATTCATTAACACCAAGCCCCCTAGTGATCTCATTCATTAACACCAAGCCCCCTAGTGATCTCATTCATTAACACCAAGCCCCCCAGTGATCTCATTCATTAACACCAAGCCCCCCAGTGATCTCATTCATTAACACCAAGCCTCACAGTGATCTCATTCATTAACACCAAGCCTCACAGTGATCTCATTCATTAACACCAAGCCCCCCAGTGATCTCATTCATTAACACCAAGCCCCCCAGTGATCTCATTCATTAACACCAAGCCCCACAGTGATCTCATTCAATAACACCAAGCCCCACAGTGATCTCATTCATTAACACCAAGCCCCACAGTGATCTCATTCAATAACACCAAGCCTCACAGTGATCTCATTCATTAACACCAAGCCCCACAGTGATCTCATTCAATAACACCAAGCCCCACAGTGATCTCATTCAATAACACCAAGCCCCACCAGTGCCGGCCTTAAGTGTCCTGGCACCCTGTGCGGGCTTCCCCTGTGGCGCCCCCCCCCCATCTCTTTCACCCCCCATGTATGTATGTATCTCCCTTCCCATGTTTGTCCCTTTCCTCTTCATTGCCATGTCTGTCTCTCTCTAACTCCCCCATACCTGTTCTCTCTCTCACTTCTCTCTCCCCCTCTGTTCTGTCTCTCTCTCCCCCATATTATGTCTCTCTCTCCCCTCTGTTCTGTCTCTCTCTCTCCCCCTGTTCTGTCTCTCTCTCCCCCCCTGTTATGTCTCTCTCTCCTCCTTTTCTGTCTCTCTCTCCCTCCCCCTGTGATGCCTCTCTCCCCCCGTTATGTCTCTCTCTCCCCCTGTTCTGTCCCTCTCTCCCCCCGTTATGTCTCTCTCTTTCCCCCTCTTATTTTATCCCCCCCCGCATTCTGTCTCTCTCTCCCCCTGTTATGTCTCTCTCTCCCCCCATACTGTCTCTCTCCCCCCCTGTTATGTCTCTCTCTCCCCCTGTTCTGCTTCTCCCCCCCCCCTGCTCTGTCTCTCTCTCTCCCCCTCCCCCTGTTCTGCTTCTCTCTCCCCCCCTCTTCCTTTGCCTGCAAAAGTGGATACAGGGATGGGGCGGAGCTAACCGGCTGAGCAGTGTAACTCTGCCCCAACCCTGTGAAGCAGAGCAGAGTCTGCTTCACACGGTGGGGACGGAGCTACACCTCTCAGTTGTTTAGCTCCACACCAGGTCGCACACCCTTAAGGCCAGCCCTGAGCCCCACAGTGATCTCATTCATTAACACCAAGCCCCACAGTGATCTCATTCAATATCAGCAAGCCCCACATTGATCTCATTCAATAACACCAAGCCCCACAGTGATCTCATTCAATATCAGCAAGCCCCACAGTGATCTCATTCAATAACACCAAGCCCCACAGTGATCTCAGTCAATAACACCAAGCCCCACAGTGATCTCATTCAATAACACCAAGCCCCACAGTGATCTCATTCAATAACACCAAGCCTCACAGTGACCTCTTTCAATATCAGCAAGCCTCACAGTGATCTCATGCATTAACACCAAGCCCCACAGTGATTTCATTCAATAAAAGCAAGCCCCAAAGTGATCTCATTCAATAACAGCAAGCCTCACAGTGATCTCATTCAATAACACCAAGCCCCACAGTGATCTCATTCAATAACACCAAGCCCCACAGTGATCTCATTCAATAACACCAAGCCCCACAGTGATCTCATTCAATAACACCAAGCCCCACAGTGATCTCATTCAATAACACCAAGCCCCACAGTGATCTCATTCAATAACACCAAGCCCCACAGTGATCTCATTCAATAACACCAAACCCCAGTGATCTCATTCTAAAGTTATATTAATATTTACAAGTTCCTGAAAAAAAAAAATACAAATGGCGTGTCTGTTGAGTTTTGCAAATAATGACTAAACTGAGAAAATAGAAAAGATTTATTGTCACAAAATATACATGTATATAAGGTAAAAAGACTATAGTTGAGTCTAGTACCACAATAATATAATATAAAAAAACAAATGGAGTAGAAAAAACACAAAAAAATAATATCAATAAGCAGTAAAGTAGAATAAAATAATATATAAAATATATATAGTAGTACAACCTTACCCACTGCTAGTATAGTGTTGTTCACCTGGCCAGGTACAGAACATATGTATAAAATATACACTATAAGCACAGACACAAAAACAGGACACCCCTCAGGACGCGTTTCGTAAAAAAACTTCTTCAGCTGGTGGGTGAGTGTGCACACTATAAAATTATGTCTGGTTTTTTTTGGGGTATATTTTAGCGCTGTCTCTCTTTCTATTAATCCTGTGCTTCTTTTTTGCAGTGGTCCAGTCCATTGCAGTTTAAGACTAGCTGCTATCCTTTTTCCACATCTGTTAAGTGGTTTGCCCCCTCCCCAATTTGGAGAGATATCCTTCCCTCCATACTTGTTCATATATGAGGTTTTTCTGTGTGTGGAGTTGATACGGGTTAGTGTGTTTCTTTATTCCTCCTTATTTTCATTATATACTTATTATCACTGCCTTTTCATTCATTTTTTTGACACATTCCTCCATTATTTCCCCTTCCCCCCCTTTTTTACATTTAAGCGCTGTGCACTCTCCCTTTTTTTGTAAACTGAGAAAATCTAACCGTTCCAGATCATCTTGCTATGCATAAAATCAAACATCAAATCTTGAAACTTTAATCACTAAGGAAATGTAGAGACGGGGTAAGGTAAAGGTTGCCTAAAGAAAGGTTAAATGACATTATCTTCTAATATACTAGACATGCCATAAATTTCTGTAATAGCGGAAGAATGGATGGCTGCACACACAGTGCTGTCTCAACAGCAAAGTTGATTTCTGGTAATTAATGCTGCATATTCGGGAACTCACTGACCTCTCCTCGAGCGTCTGTGACAAAAGTTCAGTGAAGCCCCAGGATTCTGCATTTCTTACACTAAAATCCATTTCTGTGATTATTAAGCACCAGGTGAGTCGTCATTTATTTGTTGATTGTTTTGTGATTATGGATCTTTTAGGTTAGTGAGTTTGTAGCAGGCTGTGATTTGTAACAGGGCCTTACTGAGAATAAAAACAGCTCTAGCAACAGTTGTAAATAAGCTCCATAGCATTGCATCACTACATACCTCCCATTCATTGTATGTAATGATACATTGTTATGATAAAATGGTGCTATGTGACTGCTACAATGAAATACCCCCCAAATGCCTTGCTTTGTGCGGGACAGTCCTTTGGGATCTGTCCATACAGCTCTACTTGCATTTTCTGATACTCCAGACACCATAGAATGTAATCAGGACCACGTAATTACAGACATTTGGGCGGTGTGTCATTATAGCAACCACGTCGCAGCATATTATCATACCTCCTTACCTCAGGATGCCAGGGCCTGGAGCTTGGGTGGTCAAGTGGGCTCCTGAGGAAGCGGGGATTTGTGTTCCGTTGAAACGCGTCAGGAGGCAGTCAATTAAATTTCCTATGGGACTTGAATGATAGCTGTCTTCCTGAGCTATTATTGCCCAATATATAAAATCACACATTACTTTGCCCTGTATATTATATTACAGCTTTTATTAAACAATCCTAAGAAGACATCAGCCAGAGTGTGGCTCTTTAGCCTCCCTGTTTGCGTATTGTTGCTGCCAATTTTTGGTGTTGCTGGATTCCTCAACATCGAGGCATTACTGTCACACTGTTTGAGTGGTGGAAGTGATCACTGATTGATTCCACCGCTCGTTTTACATGCTTTCTGGGACAGAAGTAGAGTTCGGTAGGGTAGCAGGCTTAAAACCCACAAAACCATGCTCTAAGAAGATTCTTCGGTGTCTGCGATCACCACACATGTGTGGTAGTTCTGTCACTCTACCTCCCAAAGTCCGCCAGGGGAAACTGTTGGGAGGTATGGGCTCGCAATATAAGTAAAATTAAATTACATACCCTCCTGATCAGTAACAGGTTAACACTCAATCTTTGTTAATGCAGCCTCATTGTTCTCCCAATTCTGTGATCAAGATCTAATGATTGGTGTTTATGTAGATTTTAGACAGTAATACTTCTGGTCATTTTTGGGCAGGAAAAATAAACTTAATTAATACATTAAAACAGGTAACTAAAGTTTACTTAGGGGTAAAACGCAGTCAATCAACAACAAAAGTTAAAAAAAAAACTTAAGTCTTGATTTCTTGGCAAGCAGACAAGGCCATGACAAGATAATGAGGAACATGACCTGACTTAGCAGGACAAAATGGCGTCTATAGTCTAAACATTTTAATTAACGAAGCTGGGCGTGAAGCCAGTTTCATGAAAGAAAAGACAGTGTTGCAACAGGTTTTTCTGTTCTGACAAGAGGCGGACCTGTCACTTTCGGCATAGCGCCCAAAACAAGGTCTTTACTTTTTTTTCCCCACTCACCAAGAACAAAAACTTGTGATTAGGAAAAAAAGCTAAGAAGACAAAGGCAGCTCAGTACTTCAAAGTGAGGTGAATTTTTTTCCGGCGACTTTTTCTACCCGCTGGTTCTTTCTCAAACCATAAAACTCGAATGCAGAAACAATTAAATATAATCATTTCCTGCATTAATAGAATATGATGTTTTGAATATCCCATGAGTGCTTATTTTTGGATATATATACACTGTATTTACGTGAATCTAATGCGCCATCGAATATAACGCACACTTCCAATTTTGACACCTTGAAGGCAAAAAACATTTTCGCCAGTGAATGTAATGCACATTTGTACAAGAAGTATTTTTTTTTATAACAATCAGTTTATGCTACCAACTTAGGTACTGCTGTACAGCAATATCATGGAATTTCTGTAAGTAAGAGAGGGTAGTACGCATGCACAGTTTGTCTTTATTGAGCTGTGCTTTTCTTTTTGTTAATAGCTACATTTTAGCGGTTTTGGATTAAGCTGCAACATAAAACATACGCGAATCTAATGCGCCATCGGTGTGAACACTCATATTTTGGAGACAAAATTTAGCAAAAAAAGGTGCGCATTAGATTCGAGTAAATACAGTATATATATATATATATATATATATATATATATATATATATATATATATATATAAAAGGGTGCATGTGTGTTTCAACATGCGAGAATATGCGTTTTACTGCTCTTTTGCCAATTTTTCCATGGGCTCTAGGCCCCAGATCTTTTGGACACCTCCCCTGATGTGGCATGGATTTTTATTTCCAGTCAATAATTTGAACCCACTCACGCTCGTGTAGAGAAATATAAAGGTTGTTATAGAAACCTTTTTCCAATTTACACGCAGAGTTTTTCGGCAGATAATTGCTAGGTTTGTGTTAGCAACACAATATCCTGACTGAGCAGCTAACACCTGAGAAAAAACAACATGTGTCTGAGCTCAGCCTCCACACACAAACCTTGTTTTTGTAGCGAATGGATGCACTGGACAGTTGCATGACATCATACACATGTCCAGTGGACATCATATAAATGGGAGACCACTGATTGGCTCGCTAGAATTTCTGGGGACTCACATTCTTATGCTTGAGTTGCTGATAAAAGGTGAGAGTTGGAACCCTGTTAGCAGTAGAAGCACAGGAGACACGTGGATTCAAGTTGATACCTTAATTGTCTAACCTACTCAGCCAATTCAGGTATCACCGTGACTCCACTTGTCTCCTGAGTTGCTTATGTCATGGTGGGCTGGATCAAACCCAAGGAGAAATCACTGCAAAAGACACAATCCAAAACTAAAAAACAAAGGAACAAACAAGTCTACATTTGTCTCACTTTGCACCGGGTAGTCCCGATTTTGGGAGGTGGTCGCACTGTCCCACCTAGTTATACCTCTGTCCCACTTTTCAGGACAGAGGTTGAGCACAATGGGATTTGGGACTGTAATGCTGTGGTCCCCATTTCCAGATAAAGACACAACATCGGAGAATGCACACTGCGCATGCACAGTTTTATGGCATATGTGCAATGACGCTGAGCATGTGAGTGATAGCGCTACCTTGCATTCGCTCTAGCTCTGCTTCTCTGTTTCCCACTGGGGGCAGAAGTTGGAAGTTGTGTTATGCTGTGAATGTAAAGAATAAATGATCAGCATCAGAATTGCAAGCAAATGCATGAATTAAGAGAAAAATGTGTTTCAAATATCCCTAAGGTCTCTGTGACATACCCTGTGGCTTAAAAATGCAAATCAACTACTTTTGGGAAAAGTGGAGACTCTATGCATGTGAAGTAGCAGCTGCTAGAGTGAATGGAGAGGAGACCTGCTACAGGGAGTGGAAGGGGAAGAGAGCAGCAAGGGGGTGTATAGAATTAAATACAAGCTTTTTTGCTGCATACTCCATCTTTTACCCCCTCAATTTGGATGCAATTTTTTTTATAGCAGATAGCCGGGTGTAAAGCAGCTGAATTAAGTGAACATTGTTTAGTAAGTAGCTAATTGACAGGTTCTCCAAATATTTCTGCATGTTCAGCTCCCACTTGAGCCACAATAAATTGGCTCCATGTGCCATGTAATATGGTTCAAATTAAAATGCAAAGGATTTTAATACACACGCATCCTTTAAATATGAACCATTTACAGCATATTAGAGGATTAATGGATGAATAATACAGAAGCAAAAAGCAGGGTCAAAAGAGTTGAACATTAAACCATAATTGCTTCCGTGGCAAGACATGTTAATAAATTGCTGCAGAGTACCATGCTTATTCCACCCACATGTTACATCACTTATTTTCTATTAATGTATGGCTTGGGGGGAAAAAAAATCTACTTTAAACCACTTCATTAAATACATACTCTATGTACAAAATAACAATATTGGTTAAGCATGAGAGGAATAGGAGTTCACATTGGGCTAGGTAACTTTGGGGGTCATGTACTAAACAAGTGCAGTGGGTAAAAAAAAGTAGGTAAAACATGAGTAAGGAGCAATTTACCACTATTTGTGAGATTTTGAACTTTTTTTTACTGATTTGCACTTCTTCTGTTCATTTTTATGTAGCGTGCATTTTTCTGGTCGCGCTAATATTTTGCGATTATGTTTGCGCATGCTATAGAGTTTTGCGTTTTTTTGTGTGAAAAATAATTCTTATTTGTGTGTGAAAATGACACCAGCTTTTAGCAAGTGCTATCGAAAGAGGTAGAAAAAATATTAGCAGACTTGCCTGTTTTTATTCAAATTTGCTCATATTTACCAAAATATGTTTCGTACTAGTGTTGAGCGAACCCGAACCGCACTGTTCGGGTTCGTACCGAACATTATGGTTTTTGGACCCCGGACCAGAACACGGACATTTCACTGTATGTCCAGGTTGGAGTTCGGGGTTCGGCAATTTAATGGCGCGTTTTGAAAGGCTGCAGGGCAGCCAATCAGAAAGCCCGTAGCATTACATACATATACATTGTATGAAATGCTATGGGCTTTCTATAAACCGAAATAGAGTCCCCATTCATACGAATAGGTCAATTGACCTATTCGTATGAATGGGGACTCTATTTCGGTTTATAGAATAGCAATAGCATTACATGTATTACATAAACCGAAAGTCTATAAACCGAAAGTGATTCGGTTTACAGAAAGCCAATAGCATTACATGTATTCCATAAACCGAAAGTCTACAAACCGAATGTCTTTCGGTTTATAGACTTTCGGTTTATGGAATACATGTAATGCTATTGGTTTTCTATAAACCGAAATAGAGTCCCCATTCATAAGAATAGGTCAATTGACCTATTCGTATGAATGGGGACACTCTTACCCACATTTTACTTTATTTTGCAGCCCTCTAGCCCTTTCCAGGACTTTTTTAGAGGCATTTTAGTGGCCAAAAGTTCGTGTCCCCATTGACTTCAATGGGGTTCGGGTTCAGGGTCAAGCTCGAGCACGGACCCGGACATTTTTTCGAAGTTCGGCCGAACCTGCCGAACTCCAACATCCAGGTGTTTGCTCAACTCTATTTTGTACATAAAATATATTATCATTTTTTTTAGTACATGCCCCTCTTTGTTTGTTTTGTTGGTATAGGAGCAAGAGTATAAAGAGATTACCGGACCCCTCTAGCTTAGATGGAATGGAGGAAGAGTGGACACTCGCCGGTGGTTAATATAGCCCACCTAACCCATGATACACAGGTTACTGGAAGATGGGAGGCCACTGCTGTTGCTGTTCTTTCTTTATCATTTATTTGCTATGAATGTATACTTACCTTTTCCCTAAGTGGAAATAAATAACAAAGAGCTTTGAGAATGCGGGGTGCTAAACCTTAGGTTTAAGTAGAATAAAAAATCTGGTCGGTACCCAACAAATGGAATGAGGCTGGGGGCAGCTTTAAACAAAAATGCTTTAACTAGGTTTTAGAAACATAGAAACATAGAATGTGTCGGCAGATAAGAACCATTCGGTCCATCTAGTCTGCCCAATTTCCTAAATACTTTTATTAGTCCCCAGTTCCCTATCTTATAGCTAGGATAGCCTTGTGCCTATCCCACGCATACTTAAACTCCTTCACTGTATTAACTTCTACCACTTCTGCTGGCAGGCTATTCCATACATCCACTACCCTCTCAGTAAAGTAATACTTCCTGATATTACTTTTAAATCGTTGCCCCTCTAATTTAAGACTATGTCCTCTAGTTGTGGTACTTTTTCTTCGTTTAAATATACTCTCTTCCTTTACTGTGTTGATTCCCTTTATGTATGTAAATGTTTCTATCATATCCCCCCTGTTACGTCTTTCCTCCAAGCTATACATGTTAAGATGCTTTAACCTTTCCTGGTAAGTTTTATCCTTCAACCCATGAACCAGTTTAGTAGCCTTTCTCTGAACTCTCTCCAAAGGATCAATATCCTTCTGGAGATACGGTCTCCAGTACTGCGTACAATACTCCAAGTGAGGTCTCACCAGTGCTCTGTACAATGGCATGAGCACTTCCCTCTTTCTATTGCTAATACCTCTCCCTATGCAACCAAGCATTCTGCTAATACATCTCCCTATACAACCAAACATTCTGCTAATACCTCTCCCTATGCAACCAAGCATTCTGCTAATACCTTTCCCTATGCAACCAAGCATTCTGCTAATACCTCTCCCTATGCAACCAAGCATTCTGCTAATACCTCTCCCTATACAACCAAGCACTCTGCTAATACCTCTCCCTATGCAACCAGGGGATGGGACTCTTCATCACGGCTGCTTCCGCACAGACGCTTCACCGCCGACTCTGCAGCACAACACAGATCGTCGCTGGAGATTTCATCGCTAAAGGTAAGTATTTTACCTATTTTAGTTTAAGGGTGCTTAGAATTAGGGTTTAGAGCTTTAGAATTAGGGTTTAGGAGGTTAATTTTAGTATTAGGGTTCGGGGTTAATTTTAATATTAGGGTTTATGGGGTTAATTTTAGTATTAGGGTTTAGGGGGTTAGTATTAGGGGTCGGGGGTTAGTATTATGGTTTAGGGGGTTAGTATTAGGGGTCGGGGTTAGTATTAGGGTTTAGGGGGTTCGTATTAGGGGTCGGGAGGTTAGTATTAGGGTCTAGGGGGTTAGTATTAGGGTTCGGGGGTTAATTTTAGGATTGGGGTTATTTTTAGTATTGGGGTTATGTTGAGTATTGGGGTTATTTTTAGTATTGGGGTTTGGGGGGGCACTCTGGGGGGGGAATCATTTATTAGGGGGGGTATTTTCGTTTTACTTTTACATTTGCAAGAGCTGACAGTTCAGCGCTGAACTGTCAGCTCTTACATAGCCGTTTCATCGGGGTTATTCTTCATTGCTGAGAGTTCAGCGTTCTAACTGCCGCGCTGAACTGTTAGCAATGAAGATGCGGCGAACAAGTGTCCTAGACCCATGCAACCAAGCATTCTGCTAACACCTCTCCCTATGCAACCAAGCATTCTGCTTATATCCCTCCCTATACAACCAAGCTTTCTGCTAATACCTCTCCCTATACAACCAAGCATTCTGCTTATATCCCTCCCTATACAACCAAGCATTCTGCTTATATCCCTCCCTATACAACCAAGCTTTCTGCTAATACCCCTCCCTATACAACCAAGCATTCTGCTTATATCCCTCCCTATACAACCAAGCATTCTGCTTATATCCCTCCCTATACAACCAAGCTTTCTGCTAATACCTCTCCCTATACAACCAAGCTTTCTGCTAATACCTCTCCCTATACAACCAAGCTTTCTGCTAATTCCCCTCCCTATACAACCAAGCATTTTACTGGCATTTCCTGCTGAAGCCCTTTCCTCGATGTTGAGGTTAGGACTGTACCAAATATTCTACATTAAGTTTTCTACCTCAAATGATGTGGCATGGGGAGAGCAGGAAAGGGGCAGTGTCATGCGATTTACCATGATGTCACTCACCTTGTATGACCCTGGAAGATATCCTCAAACATACCTGGCTTGGGTGTTTAGACTGTGGTATGCTACTGGTGCATACTGGAAAGCACTCTATATAGGGTGCAGTCATGCTGGAACAGAACCCAAACAAATAGGGGTCGTGCAATCACACAATTTCTTATGCGACGGGGTCCCTTTAAGGATTCTAAACATTTATACACCAATATTTAAACATGAAGTTTGTCTCTTTCCAAAAAGAATAAAATAACCTGATAGCCCCCAAATGATCCTTTTATAAATCACAGGCTTTTGGCTAAGTCACACATCACTCTCTCTGTATCATTTATTATATATTTGCATCTGGTGTCATTTTACAGCACATTATTTTAGGGATCGATTGCAAATATGAATTCCACTTCGGTTGCAGGACGTTACCCTATTACATTTGATCTGAAAGGTATCTATCCAGAATCCAGGGCAGGGTTCCAATTCCAGGCAATGACATTTGAAATGTTTATAATAAAGCTAATTGTATCTGCTGAAGGTCTGCCAAGGTCTTCCACATTTGTTGTATTGATTGATGAATATGGAAAACTAATGTTTCTCTTGGGGATGCTCAGGAATGTATAATTAATATAGGTGGAACTCGGAGATTCAATATGTTTTTAAAGCTATCAATGGCACCAGAACACTATTAAACTTACCATTGACTTGAATGTTAATCCCATACCACTGTATAACTTGAGATATATCTATGAGACCTGTGTCAGCCTTCATTCAGCTACATTGTTGTGGTCTTTGTTTTATGAAGGTTCGGTACTTTGAGTATTAGCTGCTTTCAATACAAACATAACATGTTGGCAGATAAGAACCATTTGGCCTCACTTGTCCTCCCATATACCCAACATAAAATCCTCATAACTTATTGGTCATTGACCTTCTCTTATGTTTGATAGCGTCATGCCTATCCCATGCATGCTTAAACACTTTCACTGGATTAACCACTACCACTTCTGCTAAAAGTCTATTCAATGCATCTACTACCCTCAATGCATCTACTAGTAATAATTTCAGTGTTACCTTGTCCTGGATGATCTCCTCTATCGGGAATCCAACTTCCGGGTGACTAAAATGGCTGATACTTTCTTGTTCGGGAAACACTGCTGGGATGAGGGGGACATTATGAGGGTTATTCACTGAAAGGTGAGTTGCAGGGGAGTAGAGGTGAGTCAAGGTGAGATGAACATTCCATCTCACCGACTATGCACTGTGCATCCCAACTATCCCGCTTTGAGCCTGAGAGTACCGATTTTAAAGGTCTGTCCCGCTGTCCTGTCAACAGTGGGACATTCGATACAGTAATCTCTGGTGTCTGGGACACCAGAGAATGCCCTCTGCGCATGCGCAATAGCACTTTCAACTTCAGTAGCGCGGTGGTGCCTACACGCACATCACAGGCTCCACCCCGATGTGCCGATTCGATTGGGGGGCAACCTGATAAGTTTCCGCCATCACTAACCCGGTTAGTCCTTGCACAAACTCACCTCAACTCACCGGAAACTCACTTTATAGTGAATATTCCCCAAGAATACATTTTTTACTTTTCAGGAACATGTGTATTTTTTTTTCATGTGTGAAAGAGGACTAGAGTTATGTTTTAAGTTCTTTACACCAAGCACTAGATAAATGAATGCATTATATAAATAGGTGCTAATGTAATGTAATAGTCACTAAAAACGTACAAAATACTGGGCTAGAAACATTCTCACCTTTTCTACAGTAAACTATTTTTTTGCATGATTTTAGGCACTTTTCAGTGAATATTCCATCACATTATATTAATGTTTATTGATGGCAAAATACGTTATAACATTGTCTGGTTTTTTTTTTCCAATTTCGCTACTTTGGAATTATTATTGCTACTTGGTATTGTTTGCACCACACTATACTGTATTTGGCGGCCATATTTATCTTGCTACTTCCATTACACTGGCATCAATGTAAAGATTACATATTTAATGTGTGAATTACATATTTTCTAGACATTTTAATAAAAGGGACCCTGTCACCAAAACAGTGTTTATAGTGTAAATGTTAAAAAAAAATAAAAAATGTATAATAATAAAAACATATGTTTTAAATGTGTCTGTAGTGTCTATGACATCACCGTGTGGCTTGATATACACAGTATGCCTTCTGTTGACACATTGAAAAAACATTTTTTTGTATAATTTATGCACTAGCTTGCAATTCTTCTAACACACTGTCATTCTTCATAATTGCTTATGCTATAAATGCAGAGAGTAAACATATTTAGATTGTTTTAATATTTAGGGGAGTCATTTTAAGCATGTTGAAAAAATCATCACAAATAAATGTTCATGATATAGTACATAGCGACACAAAACAAATGGCAATAAATCACATCTAAAAACAGTGCTCAATCACTCTAAAGAACCTCTGGAACACAAAGTAGCTAATACAATCAGAGTGGTCACAATTAGCATATTAGTATTACAGTGGCAAGTTGAATGGGGGGGAGTAAAGTGAATGCATATTCCGGATTCCCCGTCATAGTCCTGCAATGGAACGTCATGTCCATTGACTATGCAGCATCCAGGAATTACAGTTCTGCGCGGAGGAGGTCTCAGCCAATCAGGAGTTACTTCTTAACTCCTGATTGGCTGAATCCCTTTCTTCACAGGAGCTCAGTGTAAGCTGCAGCAGCCTGAATAGAGCCAGCACGAGGTAAGAAACCCATTCTCTGTGTCTGTGTGTGTGTGTGTGTCTGACTATGTATGTGATAGTGACTGTGTGTTTTACTGTGTGTAACTATGGGTCTGTGTGTATGGGACTGTGTTTGTATGAGTGACTGTGTGTATGCGTCTGTGTGATGTCCAAAGCATCACACTGCCTCTGCCTGGTTTGCCACCTGTCACTGCTCACAATGAGCATATATATATGTGAGATTACACACAGGTGTATAATATATATATATATATATAAAGGTGCTGGACTGGCAGCACATCCACATGAAATTTATCAGAGAGGCTGACGGCGAATTCTTATACTTTTCGTGCTGGTTGAATTGGCAACAGAGTGACTGGCTCTGATGCCAAATTTGCTGCTGGTGTTGGACTCTCGGATGTGTCTTATGTATTTCTAGAGTTTGTGTGCTGTCTGTTCGGAGCACAAACCCCGGAAACACACGGAGCATCCGCTCTTGATATAATTTGTGTGTAATCTCACCCACCAAAAATTAGGGTCTACTCAATAAAGAGAGAATTGCAAGGAACTGAGATGGGAATTACAAACTTTAGGCCAATGTTGGAAAAATTCTCCAATGCAACTAAGTTTGAAATTCCTGTCTCAAATCCCTACAATTCTCTCTCTATTGACTAGACCCCATTGTGTCATTGAATGGCAGAAATAAAAGGTGATCTCCATAATGGGGGCAGTGGTTAACATGGGAGAGACACCAGAGAAGGAGGAGAATAGCGGTCCTGAATCCCGCTGTCCTGCCAAGCTCTACCTCTGTCCCGAGAATCGAGACTATCCTGTGCAAACGGGACCGTTGGGAGGCATGGTTTTGTGCATTTGAGGAACCCGACTTTTCTGCAACATAACCCTTTGTGTGCCAGAAGACAGTATTCTAATTCACTGTTCTCCAACCAGCACATAATTAGTTAATGACAGGGCAGCAGTGGTACTAATAAATGCAATCCAAGTACCAGTGCACACTATACAAGATAATAGCTAATTATTAACGCTTTACAATGTTTTCATACATTTAATGGACCATTAAAGACTAATCAGCTCGGTATTATGATGTCATATTATTTTAGTAGTGTGTTTTATTATAAAATCATAATGCATACACTTCGCAAGATGTCTTACAGACAATGAACTGATCTGGTTCATGGAAGATGATCAGGATCCGGTCATTGCTAATTGAGTGTTCTCTCTTACTGGACAGGACCAGATAATAATGCTAATAATGATGATTATTAATGCTTGCCAGGCTCTGTATAATATTAATTTACATCCGACACAAGAAACACCCCATTTGTTATGTATAAAGATGGAGCACATGCTAACAGTGCATAAAAGAGGTGCTATCACTGTGAGCTGTACCGTATAACATTAAAAGGACTGTATCAACTAAACATTGCTTATTTTATTGAAAATGATCTATACATTAAAAAAAATGCAAGTAAATGCCTAAATTAGAATATGAATGGGTTTTTAAATGTATCTGTGAAGTCTCCTGTTTATGACATCACCTGTGGCTTTATGACATCACCTGTGGCTTGATATACAAATTACACCTTTCCTATTAAAACTCAGTTAATTTGCATATCAAGTCACAGGTGATGTCATAAACAGGAGACTTCACAGATACATTTAAAACATGTTTCTCCTAATGTAGGCATTCGCTTGTAATTTTACTAACACAATGTGCAGCTCGTTTTCAATCATCATTTATTCTCTACATTCACAGTTAAAATAAGGTTTAGGTGATACCGCCCCTTTAACGCCCCACAAAAGTTAAGCGTAAGCACTAAGTGTGCCAGTCCCATAGTTCTGATTTGTGTTTAACCCCTTAACGCATTTGGACGTATATATACGTCCTGGAAAGCATGGTCCTTGAGGACCATGAGGACGTTTATATGCGTCCTCCGTTTACATGTAGTGCAGTGGCGGATCCAGGGGGGGGGGCAACGGGGCAATTGCCCCCCCCCCCCCCCCCCGAGAAGAGAAGGAAAAAAAAAAAAAAAACCAGAGGTGAGAAGGGATCGGAAGATCGGAAGATCCCCCCTGCCAGGCTGCACGGGGAGCCGAACAGGCAGCACAAAGAAACCTCCGTGCTGCCTGTTCGGCTCCCCGTGCAGTCTGACACGGAAGTAACAACAGGTCACGTGACCGGCGCGGTGACGTCATGCGCGCGCCGGGTCACATGACCTGTCAGCACAACCGCCAGGAAGCCGAACAGGCAGCATGGAGAAGACCATGCTGCCTGCCACTAGCCACCAGGGAACACAGGTAAGTGCTGGGGAAATGGGGGGGCACATTGGCTAAGGCTTAGTAAATGGCAAATAACACTGGCATACTGGGCAAATAAGCAGGGGCATATTAAATGGCAATTGACACTGGCATATTATTGGGCACATTTACTGGGGCATATTAAATGGCAAATAACACTGGCATATTACTGGGCAAATTGGCAGGGGCATATTAAATGGCAAATAACTGGCATATTATTGGACAAATTGGCTGGGGCATATTAAATGGCAACTAACACTGGAATATTATTGGGCAAATTGGCAGGGTCATATTAAATGGCAAATAACACTGGCATATTACTGGGAAAATTGGCTGGGACATATTAAATGGCAAATAACACAAATATCATTGGGCAAATTGGCTGGGGAATATTAATGGCAAATAACATTGGCAATGTGTATGTAATGGGGTGATGAAGGCATGTAAATGGGGTGATGGGGCATGTCCTTGGTGTGCAACATGGGTTATGGGTCATGTTGTAGGTGTGCATCGAGGCTAGGGGTGCCCAAATTTTGTCTGCCTAGGGCAGCACAAAACCAAGATACACCACTGGGGGGGAGAGGAGAGAACACTGATGGGGAGGCAGAGGAGAGAACACTGATGGGAGGGGAGAGAGAAGAGAACACTGATGGGGGAGAGAGAGGAGAGAACACGTATGGGGGAGAAGAGAGAACACTGACGGTGGGGGAGAGAGGAGAGAACACAGATGAGGGAGAGGAGGAAAAGAGACAGCTATTGGGAAGAGGAGAGACACACATGTTTAGAGGGACAAAGAGACAGTCATAGGAGGTAGAGAATAGAGAGAGACATGGGAAGGGAGAGGAGCGTGACAGAAGGACATGAGAGAGAGGAAAAGACAGACGGACATGGGAGAGAGGATAAGACAGATGGACATGGGAGAGAGGATAAGACAGACGGACATGGGAGAGAGGATAAGACAGATGGACATGTGCCCCTCCTGAGATCAGACTCTGGATCCGCCCCTGATGTAGTGTTGCGCTCCTTAGCGCAACACTACATGCCTGCATGCCTGCTACTCTCAGAGGCTGCTTCGGCATATTTTCATCATATTTTATATTTTTTTTATAGTAACCTATCTGTCCTTTAAAAAATGATATATAATTTGTGTGGGTGGACTGAACACAAAGAAAAAAAATTCACAGTTCAGTAAACGTATGACAAAAATAATGGTATTCTGGTCTTCAAGGCACATCAAATGCAGCATAGCACTCGCTCACTAAGGGGTTAAGGAAAACAATCGCAGAAATGTGCGGCAAACTTAAACATAAACGGCCGGACAAAAAGATGGAATATAAACTCATTTTTATTCAGAATACACAGGTGATTGAAAGCCATATAATAACAGATACAATATAAATATGCTTACACATTTTCTGTTGAACTAAATTCCCAAAAATGATATTGGTTCAAAATAACTTAATGGCAGGGAACCATTGAAGCATTTGCCATCTGCCCCCACCCCATAAATAGACAACCAATGCTTTAAATACAATATATAAAACTTTACTGTAGAATCCTCACTGGATACACTAGATTTTTGTGAAACAAACACTTGTTTGCTTCTTTTCCTTGTAAATTGTAATTGAGCCGAGTGCAAGGACAGGTTATTTTAAAAATCCGTTAACACGTGCATTAGACAAATACCCAAAATTAAGCAATTCATTAACACTTACGGAAGCTCCAGTTTCAAGCATGTTTCATCTGTCAATGCGCACTGTCAATGTGCAAAGATAGATCTGGTCTATTTAAGGATGGCTATTAATCTATATCCGGCAGTAGAGTGTTCGAATGACACTACAGTTCATTTTAGCTTTTTGTTGTTACCGCTGCTGTTAATTGCCCGTGAGATAATTAGTGATATATGTGCTCAGTCATGTGGAGAACACCAAAATGGAACATCTTACCTCAGAAAGGAATTATAATTACTACGTAGCAGGATTTGTTTTCAGGTCCTGTCAGGATCCTTACCCTGCTTTGGGCACATGTGCTCCCGTGTATAAAGCAGAGAGTCGTTTGCCCCGCTAGTGCTTTTCAGAACTTAGTGTCAGAGAACAGTGTTCGTCGGACGTTCTACTTCCACACAAATAACTTTTTTGGGGTGTGTACCCGCGATTGTGTTTTTGCTACTTCCTGCCACTCTACAGGACTTTTTATATATACGTAGTACCTCCAACCTACTTAAAAGGGCAGTTCTATCTACATGCTTTAACACCTGACTTTTACTGGCAGGCCAGTGAAAAATTGGCTTAAGGACCATTTTAAGTGTATGAAGGGAATAGCATGGCCGGTATTACTTTAAAGAAAAGGTGGCAACTCTACTACCTACAGTATCCCACAAAATATATTTTGGATAAGTACTGCATCATACAAAGTAAAGACATGAGAAGGAAAAAGTTGATTCTCATCTGTTTCATTATTTTTTTTTCAACTCTTTTCAAATATTCCAACCTAGTCTCTCCTCCTTGGTAAATTGGTCTTCAAGGGTATACGCCCTGATCCCCTCCCTATAATGAACCACCCAAATGGCTCTCAACCCCTTGTTACCTACATATGAGGGCAGGGGCTTATCGTGCCCCTGAGTGACAAGTGTGCTGTCAGTCCAGAGCACACCTGTCACTGAGGGACAATATTTATTTTGTGGGTTTGTGTGTTCCGACCTGACAGCACACAAACCCTGGAAACACCCGAAATATGTCCGTGGGGCAGACGGCAGATGGGAATTCAGCATCAAAGTCACTCACTCTGTTGCCAATTCAACCAGCACGTATAGTATATGAATTTTCGTAATGTTTCATGCTGGTCAAATAGGCAACAGAGTGAATTTCCGGGGGTTTGTGTGCTCTCTGTTGGGAGCACACAAACTCCGGGAATAGACAGCGCGGCTCAGTGCTAGGGGTGAGCTCCTAGCACCGATGGAGGGCCAGGGTAGAAAAAAGCACACCCCTCTAACATCCAATCAAGTAAGGAGCTTGTCCCACAGAGGGGAGCAGTGGAGACCCACAGCACTATAAAAAACCCTCAAACTGTTACCACAGTGCTCCAGTGTTCCAGAGCTTTGGTTCCTGTTTGTCCTTGGACTTCTGTCTCCAGTTTCCCCTGTGTTGCTGTGTTGCAGTTTATCTATTGGATTTCCCGTTACCTGACCTTTGGCTTGTCTCCTGGAACCCTGACCCCAGCTTGGATTATTCTACTACTCTTTGACCGCTGCCTGCCCTGATCTATTGGACTGTTCCTGACTTCGCTTTTTGGATTATCCTTTTATTATTTTTGGCACTCTCGTGCTGCTATCCTTACCAGGGTGCTCTGCCTATATCCACCTGTGGACCACCTGGTAAGGGTTACCAGCAAGAGATAGCATCCCCTGCTCTATACTCCAAAAACCTCAACCCTGACAAATATACTACAACAGATTGCATTAATTATATTTCATTGCTGTAAAAATTTAGCAACTAGACAAAGTCCACCATCGATAAATGGCTAAATAAAATAAAAAATTATTTACAGTCCTTTGAATTTGAAGTCCTTCAAAAGATCCAAGATCCTTAAAATTAGTGAAGAGTAAAAATAATGATATGACAATATTATATATTTAGTTATTTGTCAATCAGCCGAAACATTATGACCATTGACAGGTGGCAGAGGCAGCGTGATGCTTTGGGAAATGCCATTCATTTAGATGTTACTCTGACACATACCACCCACCCAAGCATTGATGCATACCATGGAGGCCCCATTGTACAATAGGACTTCAAGCATCTGCTGCTAATGTCTTGGTGCAGACTAGATGGACCGAATGGTTCTTATCTGCCGACACATTCTATGTTTCTATGGTGCCAGATACCACAGCACAACTTCAACGGCCTAGTGGAGTCCATGACTCGACGGGTCAGGGCTGTTTTGGCATCAAAAGGGGACAGACACAATATTAGGCAGGTGGCCATAATATTATGGCTGATGGGTGTATATGATAATAATGTATATAACAATAATATAAGCATTTTTTTTAAATGTAAATGTTTAATTGCATTAGTTACATTTATTTTATTAATATTTTGTTTCACTTTTACTTTATAATAATTTTTACAGATTTGAACTTTTTGTTTACAATTCGGTACATTTCAGAAGGACTTTGGCTAGTTTGTCAATAGCCAAGGTCCTCCCATTGACATGCAAAGGCCCATCTGAACTAGACCCAAAATAAGTAAAAGTCATCCCCTATGGAAGACTATTGGGTGGACCGAGGGAACCATTTTGGTTAGCCAAACTTGAGACGAGTTCGGCTTAAAAAATGTCAGAACGAAAATCGACAACATTGGCTGATTTTCCTTCCTATTTGGGATCACATCAGTAATCTCTGAGAATCACAACTGTAAAGGCCATTAAGATCATCGATGTATGGAGAGATACGATTTTCAATTCTAAAATCGGAGCTACCTGCGTAGACCCTACATTCAATGCTTCACGGACAGATTCTCTCTTTCGAGTGTTACCAATGTAGTATCACACAATCCATTTATCAGAACACCCACTTATACTTAAGGTGCCCTGATTTTTGCATATAGTTTGTTTAAGTGACCTATCAACTCCAAAACAGATATGCATTAAATGAACTGATTCGAAAGAGAAACAAACAAAATTCAATCATTGCTTCACTAAGACAGTCCTAGTGTTGTGTCGTATTAGCTGAGAGGGAGGAAACTATTTTTGAATGCAAATGAAAATGTGAACACATATGTGAATGTTAATGTGAACAGTTAGGAAGAATGCCACAGAAATACGGAGGAGTATGTAGACAGTGAAAAGAGGGGGGCTGCCAGATCCTTACACAAGATGTTGGCACTGTAGTAGAATATGTTACACAGAATGCTCATGATTCATAGGTAAGGTGTTACTTATTTCAGAGTGTGTGGGGAATGTATAGGGCAGCATTTCTCCCAGCACCAGTACAAGCCCCCTTCAGATTGGTAGGTGTGCTCCCCTATCATATAACACCCTGCTCAACAGTCGTTCTACCACGAACACCACTGCAGCTCGGCCTCCTATGCAGGTAGGATACATTAGTGCAGATTTTGGTACTGTTGTTTTGTTTTGGGAGGGGGGTGGTGGTGGTGGTCATACTGCTTAATAACAATGTTCTCAAAAGTCCTTAGAGACAGCCAAACCTGTAATGATGTTAGTAAACATCTCTTATCCATAGAGAGAGAGAAAAAAGAACGGTTATCATGAGAAAATGAAGTAAAGATTTTCATTTAGGAAAATAAAATGTTTTCAGAACATGTAACTCTGTGCTTTTTTTCCTCTCTGTTACCGTAGATATTCTATGCCAGGCTTTAATGGCCCGTGACATCTTTTCAGTTAATTTAAAGGCTTAAGCTCAGTGCAATCAATATTTTCCAAAGAAGGATGCTATTGATTATAATTTACTCAAACTGCTTGCCTCATCACTCCTGGAGTTCAGAAAGACTGAAGGATTTAATTCCAATAATCATAACCTCACAGCATAGAAGTGTATTTAACATTTTCACAGTGCAGTTTTTAGCATTTTTTACAAATCTTGCCTTACAATCCCTAGTAACAGATCGATGTTACAAACAAAAGTTTGCATTTATGATTTAATTTGTTCTTATACAATAATCATTAAACCTATGTAGAGTTTCTCAGAACTATCAAAAACCTAACTCGGTTAAAGAGAGATTAAACGCTAAAAATACAAGTTTTGACATATTGCAGGGTATACTTACCTTCTTAACTTTGTGCTATGTGCATTCAACTCGGTGACACCCTCAGGTCCTCATATTTGGATCAAGGAAAGGCACCACCAGTGGCAGATCTTCTCTGTGTGCTA
The DNA here is from genome assembly GCA_036172795.1 of Pelodytes ibericus. NCBI lineage: Eukaryota > Metazoa > Chordata > Amphibia > Anura > Pelodytidae > Pelodytes > Pelodytes ibericus. The sequence goes on from CM069857.1 coordinate 278,563,825, forward strand.
GGTGTGCGCCTCACACCTATGCACTATTCCGTGTTGATATAGTATTTTGTGTGCTGGTCTGTTCACACAAGTTTGACTTAGTCTCAAAAATATCTTTGATTATTTTGCCTTCTATTGCTTTAAATGGGGAGGATTCAAACTTGGGTCATGAATTTGACCTCCACAGTCGACTTCCATGAACTCTTCTTGATTTTTAATGATTAGGCCCAATATAGCCAAAAAGGTCAAGAGAGAGAAAGAGCGAATGATCAGAGTGTGGGGGAAGGTTAGATGGATGAGTGAGGAGGCCACAGGTCAGAGCAAGATGGAGCATTTTTGGGAAAGTGCGACAGATTTACAAGGAGGCACGTGGTACATTTATCTTATAAAGAGTGTTTTTAGACAGCGTTACAAACTGTGAAATGTGGAACATTGAAACCTATTTTGTATTGTCTCAATTTACCTCAAACACTGACTATCTACGATGTAAGACTTATAAAAAGTGACTTGAATAAAACACATAAAAGCCATGTATAGATATGATATGATATATATATATATATATATATATATATAAATATAAATATATATATATATATATATATATATATATATAAATATATATATATATATATATATATATATATATATAAATGCACATTTTAAATTCAGTATATTTCAGTGCAGATGGAACCCTGTTCACTATACTCGACAGTTCAAACAGGAATGAGTACAGATTATACTTGAGAGATTTCTTAGATGTAACATTTTTCCAGTATGGCAAATTAAGATGAAAAATGTATCAACATGGTTTTTTTAATGAGATGAGAAAAAGTATATGCCATCTGTTATCACGGGAAGACATAATAATGCCCTTCATCAGTTGTCATTATTTGCTTTTATTGTGACAAGAGCAAACTTTTACAAGTTTTGTTTACTTGAGAGATGGTTATAAATAGGATCAAAGATGTTACTTTTTCATATAACTAAATGTAAATATATATATATATCCAGATATATAACCATCACACTAACAGACATCCGACTGCGGGTCAAGAACATGAAGAGCTGGACAGCACCTGGCCCAGAAATGATCCACACTTAATGGTTAAAGAGACTAACAGCTATGCATGAATGCCTGGTAGAAGAGACTGAACCACCTCCTAGTAGCAGGCTCCCACCCAGACTGGCTAACACAAGGAAGGACAGTGCAGACCACGGACGATACCCAGGCAGCATCATCCAACTATCGGCCAATAACCTACATTCCTAAAACATGGAAAGTCCTATCAGACACCATAGACCCCAAGTTACAGGACTGTATTCGCCAGTTCATGAGCACAGCTCAGAAGGGCATTGATAACAGCATCAGAGGCTCAGAAGACCAGTTGCTCATAGATAGAACAGTCATCAATGACTCCAGGTCTAGACAGACTAACTTGAGCACAGCCTGGATTGACTACAGGAAAGCTATGACTCAATGCCACAGACAAGGATCTGCGAATGCCTGGTGCTATACAAAGTCAACCGGACACTAAGAACCTTTCTTATAAACTCAAGACAAAAGCAAACTCATGACAATTAGCATAAGTGACAATCAAGTGCGGCAGATACCAAGGTATATTAAAAAAAAGTTTTTTTTTACGAAGTTGAGATATGGTGAAAGCAGTTGAGATAGATGGTGAGAAATAGTGTGGAGGTCGAGTTGGGAGGTTGTGGTCAAATTGAGAGGTTGAGTTGAAACCCTTGAAAATAATAGAATTCACCTCCCTCATAGGAGGCAAGCTGAAATGGTCCAAAGTGTAATAAAATAAAAATCAGTAAAAAAAAAAAAAAAAAAGATTCATGAATCAAATACCGATAAAATAAAGTAAATGAACATTAATTAATATAAAATAATGTTTTATTAAACTCTAAAGCACAACAAAGCAGGAAACAAGTAAGGAGGTGAGTAATGGGGAAGGAGAGATTTTAATATAATGAGCAAAATACTGGCATATTGAGTGGCAAAATACTGGCATATTAAATGGCTAAATACTGGCATATTAAATGGCAAAATATTGGCATATAAAATGGCTAAATACTGGCATATTGAATGGCAAAATACTGGCATACTGAATGGCAAAATATTGGCATATTAAATTTCAAAATACTGGCATATATTTAATGGCAAAATACTGACATATTAAATGGCTAAATACTGGCATATTGAATGGCAAAATAATACTTGCACATTGAATGGCAAAATATTACTGGCATACTGAATGATAAAATAATGGCATATTAAATGGCAAAATACTGGCATATATAAAATTGCAAAATAATACTGGCATATTATTGGGCACATTGGCTGTGGCTAATTAATGACAAAATACTGGCATAATATTGGGAAAATTGGCTGTGGCATAGTAATGGCAAAATAATACTGGCATATTATTGGACAAATTGGCTGTGGCATATTAAATGACAAAATAATACTGGCATATTATTGGGAAAACTGGTTTATTTTAATTGGCAAAGTGATGCTGTGGGTGCAATATAGGTGCATGGCAACTGCTGTGGGTGCAATATAGGTGCTGTGTTAAGTCCTTTAGTTGCAATGTTGGTGGAGAGGAATGGAATAAAAACAAGGAATGCAATTTTTCCATAACTTTTTATTACATATGAAAATAGTTGAATATAATATGAAAAAAATAAAATAAGTAGAAATTCAACTAGTTATATATATAGAGAGAGATGCCTGTGTGTATAGATATTTATTGTTTTAGAATTGTACAATTGTCACCTCGTGGGTCTCCTGTGTGTCTTATAATTAATGGAGGTCCCATGTGTGGCATATTTATTGGCCCCCCATTTGTGGCATAAATAAGGGGCTCTTTTGTGTGGCATAACTATGGGGCGCTTGTGTGTGGCATAACTATGGGGCGCTTGTGTGTCATAACTATAAGGTGCTTGTGTGTGCATAATTAAGGGGCTCCTGTGTGTGTGGCATAATTAATTGGCCTTTGAGGTGAGGAATAATTAATGGGCCTCTGGTGTGGCATAATTCATGGTGTTCTGGTGTGGCATAATTTATGGGGCTCTTGTGTGTGGCTTAGTTATGGGGCTCCTGTGTGTGGCATAGTTTATGGGCTCCTGTGTGTGGCATAATTTGTGGGGCTCCTGTATGTGGCCATCTGACTGGCATTAGTTAGGAATCTGTTTGGCATGGTTTTGGAGGAAATACGGGGGGGGGGGGGGTAACACTATGAGTTAACACAACAGGTGACACCAACCCTAGTGACTGGGTAGGATGTTGTTAATTTTGGATATTTTAATTATAGCAGTCCATAATAATTGGGGTACAGTGTTTGGGGACATGACCTGATTTTCTAAGTCTAACCAGGATTTTGAGAGTGGAGGGGAGTGAGAAACTACTGTTTGTGCCAATGAGGAATATTTAAATGTAAATGTAACAATTTTTTATTGACACTTGTTTTTTTTATAGCCTCTTGTGTACTGATCTATGATGGATTGGGCTTGGTCTAAAAAGCCCAATTAAAATTATGTAAAAGAGGTTCTGATTTGTAAAAGGGAAGTGCCTGCGATTTGTGTATATTGATTTTATGATAAGACATTTTGCCAAATTATTCTAGTTCCGAATGTAGAATTGGGAGAGATATCAACATATTGGAGAGGGTCAGAATGATATCATATGCGAAAGGCACATTTTCTGTGAAGGGAGGTAAGGTAGGTTGATACCTGTGATATCTGGATATTGACAAATTCTAATAGCTAAAGGCTCCAGGGTTAGTACATATAAGAGAGAGGAGAGGGGGCAGCCCTGTCTGGAGCCGTTCAATAGTGAGAAGGATTTTTACATGATTCCTGAAGTAATGACTTTAGCTGAAGGTTTATTGTATAGTTCCATGACTGCACTAATGTATAGTAAGGGGATACCAAAGCTTAATAGGGAGTGTTTCATATAATTCTAATTTAGGCGGTCAAAAGCCTTTTCTGCATCCAAGGATAGGAAAAGGCTAGGAGTATTAGTTTGTTCTAAGATAGTAATTAAATGTATTATTTTTTGGGTATTATCAGGTGCTTGTCTAGAGTGTACGACACTAACCTGATCATTGGAAATAATGGACGAGAGAACTAAAGAAAGACGGTTTGTGAGAATTTGAGCATAAATCTTGGCATCTGAATTAAGCAATAATATGGGTCTAAAGTTTATGGCATTTGTCAGGAGAGTTACCTGGCTTAGGGATAGTCGTGATGTGGGCTTCTAAAAGTTCATTGGTAGCTTGGCTGAGTCCATGCTCGAATTGTATAATTTATTCAAGTATGGGGACAATAAGTCATGGTAGCATTTATAAAAGACATTAAAAAAAAATCTGTGATTTATTAGATGGCAAAGCTTTAATCGTCAGTTCGATCTCTGTTGTAGTAGTAGGCTCTACCAGTTGTTGAGCTTGCATTGAGGAGATTTGTGGAATATTCATAGAGGCCAGGAATCCCTAAATCTGCTGAGATGATGCCTGGAAGGTTTGTTTGTACTTTTCAAGAATTTAAAGGTTAGCATAAAAGTCTGAGAACATGTTCGCTATATTTTGTGGATTTATAACTTTTTTTTCCCCTTGTTGGTACTTAGATAGGCTATTTTCTGAGAGTCTGTTTGTTATCTAAGATGTCTGTCTAATAACTTTCCAGGTTTTTTGGAATGAGACTAGTGCCTAGCCTTTAACTGTCTCAACATAAATTCAGTATCCTGAAGTTTATCTTTTATTTCTCACAGGTTCCAAAGCGAAGTAGTTTTGGGGGAGTTCTTACGGGTGAGGAATGCATTTTATAATTGTATCAGTAATCTGAATTTTGTCTGGGCCCCTGCCTTTTTTTGTAGGCTGCTGGGGCGTCTATGTGTATATTTGGGAAGTCATTTTCTGTAAAATAATGTTTTAAAGACTCTCCGATAGTTGTCCTAATTTGGGGGTTATTTAGGGGTGATTTAATCTCCATGGGTTGTAACTTATCTTATTATGTTTAGAATTAATGTCTACAGAGGAATCTATGGCCGGGTCAATAGCTTAGGTCTACTCCGATTATCACCACTCCCCATTGTATCTGGTGATCATTGGAGGAGTATATGTTTGCAATAGTCAATGGGATATTGTTGATTACACAACTGAGTATGAGGAAACATCCTCCAGGATCAGCTTTTTGGTTTATAAATGAAAAGGACACATTTTTACTTATTAGAATCAATACTTCTTGCTTGTTTGGAGGCTGCACAGGCATGGTATATATGTGGATATAGTTTAAAAAATAATGGTTGTTTTTTTATGATAGGTGAAATGGGTCTCCTGGAATAGACATATATCCGCTTTGGCATGGGTTGCTGCTTCTAGAGCTAACCCATGTTTATGGTGTGTGTTTAGACCCTTAGTATTTAAGGAGATAAATGTAATGCCCATTGTAGTCATTATTAATGTAGATTGGAGTGAGCAGTTCAGCCAAGATGGTACATGTTAGTTCCGATGCTAGTATTGCAAAGTAAAGACAGGTCTTGTAATGTACCATCTCTTTGGAGGGTCAGGCAAGAGAGACGTAAACCACAAAGTTTAACTAAAGGAAAACACATATAACCAAAATATTGTACAACAATACTGTTAGCAAAGTGTGACTGTTTAGAGCCAACTTTATATGCACTCATGACCCAAGGGGGCGCAAGGAGCATTCATAGCCTGGCTGGGGCTGCCCCAGGCCTCGTTACTCCTGGGGGCCCCAAAGCAGCTGTCCAATGGGCCCCCTGCTCTTGCGTGTCCTCTTAACAGTGCATCGCAAAGTAAAAAAAAAAAGGTCATTGCCACCGGATATGACAGTATGTAATATCCGATGACTGTATTTCCCTCCTCTGTGCAGGATGGAAGACTGCACAAGGAAGATGGCCGAGGGGGATATATAATGAGCACATTAAAATTGGCATATTATAAAAGAAAAAGCTAACTGTGGCATCTTAATGGGAAAATTGGCTCTGGAATCTTAATGGCGCAATGATACTGGAATCTGAATGACACAATAATACTGGCATCTTAATTACACTATAATATTGGTATCTGAATGACACAATAATACTGGCATCTTAATGGGAAAATTGGCTGTGGCATCCTAATGGCACAATAATACTGGAATCTTAATGGACAAATTGGCTATGGCATCTTAATGGCACAATGATACTGGCATCTTAATGACACAATAATATTGGCATCTGAATGGGCAAATTGGTGGTGGCATCTTAATGGCACAATAATACTGGCATATTAATGGTAATATAATACTGGCATCAGAATGGTACAATAATGCTGGCATCATAATGGGCAAATTGGCTGTGACATCTTAATGGCACAATAATATTGGCATATTAATTGCACCATAATAATGGCATATTAACCCCTTAACGACAGGTGACGTGCCAGGCACGTCACGGCAAATCGAGGACTTGCCGACAGGTGACGTGCCTGGCACGTCATGCACTAAACTGAGTAAAGAAAGCGACCAGCGGTCGCTTTCTTTACTCTAACGGTGTTGCTACAATGCCTCTAGGTAGAGGCATTGTGCAACACCCCCCAAATGTGCAGGGGCGCGCTACGATCACTCCACGGAGTGATCGTAGCAGCCATTTAAAAATGGCTGCGCCCGCTGCACACATGTGCTTAGAAAGCGAACGATCGTTCGCTTTCTAAGCATCTCCGGTGTTGTTAAAGTGCCTCGCCAGCGAGGCACTTAACAACACCGTTCTGCTCCCCAGAGCCGATGGTGGTCGCTCTCCTGAGCGACCCCATCGGCTCAGTAGAAGGGAACGCTGCCTGTACAGGCAGCGTTTCCCTTCTAATGGCAAGAGCATCGGAAGTGAAAGTATTTCACTTCCGATGCTCTAGGGGGAGCCAATCGATGCCGGCACAGCAGATCTATGTGATCTGTGTGCAGGCATGTATGGTAAGTGCTCTATTTATTATTACTAAATATTGCCTTTGACAAGTATTGATCTGCCTCCCTCACCTTACTACTTTTAGTAAGGGAGAGAGACAGATCAGATCAAGTAAAAAAATAAAATAAAATAATAAAAAAAATATTTAATAAAATTTTAAACACCAAGGGCTTTTATAAAAGCCATTTAACCCCTTCCCTGCCATTGATCGCTGTGTACGCAGTGATCATACACAGCAGCACATTTTTTGCTGTCTGTGCATTTTTTTAGGGGTTATTTTTTTTTACTTTGATTTATTACAGTATATCAAAGGCTCTTTTAAGAGCTATTAACCCCTTCCTTGCCGTATATCACTTCCTAAGCAGCACATATGGTCACTGCCTAAGCAGTGCATATGGTCACTGCCTAAGCAGCGCATATGGAGCAATCTAGTCGCCGAAGGATTTTTTTTTGCTATCAGCATTTTTTTTGTCAGACTCACTAGGGGTTGATTATACCCACTAGGGGATTACGTGTATTCCTTTTGAAGCTGTCTGAACGCGTGTATAGCGATCAGTAACAGCCGATCAGTGGCAAAGGTGGTTTGGTGATTTCTCAGATGAGCATCACCATTCGTCTGGTTCGTAAATATTGTTCTGACCCATATGGATCTGCCTCCCTCTCCTCACTTGAGTTTTAGTGAGGGAAAGAGACAGAGCTGTATAACATAATTTTTAAATTGTAATAAATTAAATAAAATGTTAATAAATTGTGAGTCCCAAGGGCTTTTATAAAAGCCATACCTTTTGTATAGTGTAGTGTATTAACTCCTTCCCTGCCACTGATCACTGCACAGCAGAAATTTTTTTCTTGTCTGTGCATTTTTAGGGGTTAATTTTTTTGTACAGTACTACAAAGGCTCTTATAAGAGCTATTAACCCCTTCCTTGCTCTACATGTTCAAATTCCAAGTTTGAAAATCAAAAAGCGCACCTCTCAAATGTAGCCTTTCAACCCCTAACAAAGCTGACAAAGCTATGCGTGGGTGGTATCCCTGTGCTCGGGAGATGTTGCTGAACATATATTGTGGTATTGTTTGTCAGTGACACATACCGAAATATGCAGTGCAATGTATGTGGGAAAAAATACACAATAAAATGACTACCACAAACTTTGACAAAGGCTGGTGGTAGAATTGGTGCATGGAAAGTGTTAAAATAACACCATTTAAAATAGCCTAGGGTGTCTACTTTTACAAAATATATACTTTTTGGGGTAAAATACACTGTCCTACTTAAAAAAAAGTCCCAAATGAAAGATGGGCTCAGGCTGACTACACGTCAATATTCCAAGTTGAAAATGCGCACCTTCACAATGTGGCCCTTTAGCCCCCAAACAACCCAACAAACCTATGCATGGGTGGTATCCCTGTACTCAGGACATGTTGTTGAACACATATTGGGTTATTGTTTGGCAGTGACACATACCAAAATCTGTGAATTTATGTCTAAAATACAATATTTGTGAAAAAAAAAACCACACAAAAATGACTACCACAAACTTTGACAAAGGCTGGTGGTAGAATTAGTGCATGGAAAGTGTTAAAATACCACCATTTGAAATAGCGTAGGGTGTCTACTTTTAAAAAATATATGGGTTGATGGGGTAAAATACACTGGCTGGTTTCAAATATGTCCCAAATGGGACATGGGTGCAGGCGGTCTGCATGTCAAAATTTTAATTTGGAAAACCAAAAACTGCACCTACCAAATTTGGCCTTTTAGTCCCCAAACAACCCAACAAACCTATGCATGGGTGGTATCCCTGTACTCAAGAGATGTTGCTGAACACTTATTGGGGTGTTATTTGGCAGTGACACATACCAAAATCTGTAAATTCATGTCTGAAGTACAAGGTTTGTGAAAAAAAACCACAAAAAAATTACTACCACAAAGTTTGACAAAGGCTAGTGGTAGAATTAGTGCATGGAAAGTGTAAAAATACCACCATTTGAGATAGCCTAAGGTGTCTTCTTTTAAAAAATATATGGGTTGATGGGGTAAAATACACTGGCTGGTTTCAAATATGTCCCAAATGGGACATGAGTGCAGGCGGTCTGCATGTCAAAATTTTAATTTGGAAAACCAAAAACGGCACCTACCAAATTTGGCCTTTTACCCCCCAAACAACCCAACAAACCTATGCATGGGTGGTATCCCTGTACTCAGGAGAAATAGTAGAATCTATTTAGCATGTTTTTTCGTTCGCTATTGTCGATGAGGAGAAGTTGTTTCAAATAAAAACAAAGAAATTTGTGTATTTTTTTTTTTTTACCATATTTTTTATTTTTTTAATAATATGATAAGATATGATCAAAAAGATGGCATCCATAGAAAGCCCTTCTTGTCCCGATAAAACCAATATATAATATGTGTGGGTACAGCAAATGACAAAGAAGAAAATTACTGCTAAACACAAACAGCACAGAAATGTTAAAATAGGCATTGTCCAGAAAGGACAAAAATGTTTCAAAGGCTCTGTGCTTAAGGGGTTAATGGGCAAATTGTCCGTGGAATATTAATGGCAAAATAATACTGGCATATTAATGGCAAAATAATACTGGCATATTAATGGGCAAATTGGCTTTGGCATATTAATTGGAAAACATTTAATGGACAAATGGTGGCATATTTTATTAGGCAAACTGGCTGTTGGATATGTTAATGACAAAGGGACTGTGGCATGTTAATTGGTACCTGACAGTGGCTTATTTTAATTGACAAAGGGATGCTGTAGCATGTTCTGTGGGGCATAATAACATGTACTATGGGGGAAAGTGACAATGTGGTTTGTTCTGCAGGGGAAATTCTGTGGGACAAAATTACATTGTGGCATGTTCTGTGGGGCAAATTGACACTGTGGCATGCCAAATTGTGTGGGTGCAATATGGGTGCAATATGAGTGCAAGCCAAGTGCTGTGGCTACTTTATGGGGCTGTGTTGAGTAGTTTAGGTGCAATGTGGGTGCAGAAAAAGGGAAAGAAATGCAACTCTTCAATAGCATTTTTATTACATATGAAAATAGTTGAATATAATATTAAGAAGTTCATATAAGTATAAATGCAACGAGAGAGAGAGAGAGAGAGAGAGAGAGAGAGAGAGAGAGAGAGAGAGATGTGTATAGACATTTATAAATATATATGAACATTTAATAATAATGTATACTTTTGTAATTTAGGCAATAAGTTGCTGTATTGCAGTGTTGCATAATAAGAAGGCATTCATTGCAGCCATATATACACATTTTGATCCATATATACAGTTTATACACTGCAATTATACACTTAATATACACATTTTTACACTGCAATGAAAGTACTCACTGCAAGAAAAGTCAAATTGTGTGTGTGCTTAATTTTGTGGGTTTTTTTTGTGTGTGTTTGGGGGGGGGGGGGTGGTAATATTGCGATGGAGGGCATGATTGCATGACAGGGAGGGACCAGTGGGCCCAAGCAAATGCTTGCCCAGGGTCCAATTAATATAAAAAGAAGGCCCTGGTGTCGAAGAGTGTATGTGTTTGAGTGGCAGAGTGTAAGAGTGTGAGTGGGAGAGTGTAAGTGTGTGTGAGTGGCAGTGTAAGCATGTGTGAGTGGCAGAGTGTAAGTGTGTGTGTGTGAGTGAGCGGAAGAGGGTAGTAAATAAATGTATCAGTTCTTTATAAATATTTTTGCTCTGTTACTACAACTGTGCAAATATATGTCAGTGCGTATGTGTGTTACTGTGCATTTGAGACATGGTGCATGTGTGGCTGCATGTGGGACTGTGTGTGTACATGTGCCTATGAATGTTGGACCATGTGTATTCATTGCTGAGAAAGTGATCAGCAAGGAGCGGCAAAATAGATGCATTTTAATAGTTCAATGATGTTAGAGCCTAGCTTCAGTATACAAGCTGTGCAAATAGCAATGGCAATAGCACAAACATGTTGATTAACCTATTAGGTGCTTTCTGAGGCCCGGTAAGCATGACATGCATGTATGTACTATGCTAAGACATTGCTCTTTGCACAGATGGTATATTGAAAGTATTCTCTAACACGACCGAATGCTTAAATACACACTGATTCCAGGAAAAGCTCCAATTTTCTGTACTTAGACTATTATAGTAGCCCGACTGATCGGTTGCCCTTTTGACATTAGCGCGACTGATGTCATGCAGCCCACGGTGTCTGTAGCAGTAATTCTCTGTTTGGAAGCATTTTGTTCCATTTCATTTGGAGATTATATTTGCAGACCTGGGGCCTTCGCCGCACTGAACAAGAGTGTGTTACAAAGCTATGAAAAGAAAGGTACACCATCAAACATCAGAATGGACAGCCACGAAGCTAAAGACAAGGCCACAGACCACGCATTGCATTTATTATATTTTTGAGACATTACTTGTAGGTTTTATGATGTTTTTATACACTGAGCTCTGATAAAAAAAAACCTTGGGGAACTTTTTTGGGGATGCTTTATTTAGTCTAGGACAAGCACAATAATTTAGGATGCTGCTGGATTCTTCTTTGGGGCTTGTTTTGGAGGGCATACCCTGACTATTAATCTGTGTTCTTCTCGGCTTTCTTTTGTGTTGAAACACTCAAAATGTGTTGGGGCCATTTTAACATATAACCAGCAAGTGCTAAGTTTATAAATCTGAAGTTAAAGGGACTCTGTCAAGCTAACCAATGCCAATACTGTGAATGTAGAGAGAACAGCTGGTGAAAAAAAAAAGCTATACATTGTGTTGGCAGAGTTGCAAGAAAAAGCATAAAAACACAGTGTCTGTGGAGTCTCCTGCTTATGACATCACCCGTGGCTTGATATGCAAATTAACAGGAAATGTGTAATTTGCATATGAAGCCACAAGGCAATTTCATAAACAGAAGACACAATTAAAAAATATCTGAGATACAAAGTCGTCACCCTTTATTCTATTCACAGGTTAAGCGATGTTTAGGTTGACAGTCCTTTTAACCCTTTATCTTCAATGGTGCGGGTGACGTGCGACTTCCCTTCTGGGGCCTGTGCACTATTAGGTGCATTGCAGGTGAGTTGAAGATCCTATAGGGCAGGAATTTCAGCGCTGTATGTTCTTGGTCTGAGATGTGACTCCCCTGTGTTTTCTCACCTACGCTTGTTCAAGATAGGCTAAAACATGGCTCAGTACACATAGAGGGACACAAGATGTGCCATTCTGACGAGGCTTACGATAGGCCAAAACGTGTATACCTGTGGTTGCGGTGTTTCTCATGCGGGGGAGGCCTGCCATACATTTGGGATTTCTGGATTTCCTAAGTAGTTACCATCATAAAGGGCAGGGAGATGTGGCTTCCACATGTTTTCCCATATCTCATCTCACTGATTCCACCATACTTTGTACGGGGGCCCAAACCTGGTGAGTTCTCCCTGTAGGTAGAACAGAATTGGCCCCTCCATAATGCATTGTTAAAAAATGTAGTAGGTAGTGTAGGTTTGTCCCCACACAGTGTAGAGTCGGTTCGGTGCAACTCCCCCTTTAGTAAATAGGCACACATACAATGCGTTCTAGGTGCCAGTCTATGCCCTTGAAGGATGGATGATACGTAATCTTTTGCTTGTTCAGTGGGCCTTATCTCTCTGCACACTGTATAATTCCCCTTCAAATCAAACATTGACACTGTACACCCAGCCGAAGGATTCTTTATCTTAATTTCACAACAGGTAGCATATCAGTGACACTGCCAAGGCAGACATAACGTGTTATGTAAATTTGCTGAACACACACACAAAAAAGTATAAACAATAATGCAAACTTTTTTTCCTCCCAGATCTGTAATAAAAGAGCTTTTATATCCAGGTGCTGAATATCTACTAGGGACTGGGGGAAAAATCTAGACAGTTAAATCATACAATTTTTATTTTCAGTGCAAACTGTGGAATATTTACCTCTCATGTTCTCTACACTTTGGCAACTGTTAGGGATTCTGGCTGCCAAATGTGGCAATTACGCTGAATACTACCTGATCCAAGATTTTAAATAAAATGTTCTTTTTTTTAAGCCACTGTCTCATATATATTGACTGCTGCCTAAACAAACAAAATGGCAGCTGCTCAATGTAATGATTAACTACTGGAATTGCTTTTAACTTGAAATAACAATGCTTACAAAGCAGATTTAGAGATGTTATAAAATATGGGGTCTACTTTCTAAGCAGTGAACAATGCTAAGTTGACAACTGAATGGCAAACAACAAGGTTTACTGCACTTGCCGAGTCCGTTTTTTTATTTATTTATTTATTTAATTTTTGCCTCTAAAAGCCTTACTGGTTTGTGTGTGTGTCTGTGTGTGTTTGTGTGTGTGAGAGAGAATGTCACTGAGTGTATGTGCTAGTATCACTGTGTGTATGTATGTGCTAGTATCACTGTGTGTATGTATGTGCTAGTATCACTGTGTGTATGTATGTGCTGCTGTCACTGTGTGTATGTATGTGCTGTTGTCACTGTGTGTACGTATGTGCTGCTGTCACTGTGTGTATGTATGTGCTGCAGTCACTGAGTGTATGTGCTAGTGTCACTGTGTGTATGGATGTGCTGCTGTCACTTTGTGTATGTATGTGCTGCTGTCACTGAGCGTATGTGCAGCTGTTACAGTGTGTATGTATGTGCTGCTGTCACTGTGTGTATGTATGTGCTGCTGTCACTGAGCGTATGTGCTAGTGTTACTGTGTGTTTGTATGTGCTGCTGTCACTGTATGTATGTATGTGTTGCTGTCACTGTGTGTATGCATGTGCTGCTGTCACTGTGTGTATGCATGTGCTGCTGTCACTGTGTGTATGTGTGTGCTGCTGTCACTGTGTGTATGTGTGCGCTACTGTCACTGTGTGCATGTGCTACTGTCACTGTGTGTGTCACTGTGAAACTGTCACTGTGTGTGCGTGTGGCTGTCACTGTGTGCATGTTGGGGCCCCGCCCCTTTGTGGCCCCTCCCACATCTATGGCCGGTATTTTTTTTAGGAAAATGTGGCAACCCTACTGACATCCTGCACAGCTGCAGTGGACAGTCCTTTGTATCTCCTATTAGCCTCTAGGAAATGCTTGAGATACCAGTTTTCTTTGGACGCAGCAAAGCCAACAAGAAGCATGTATATTTAAGTGTAAATCAAGTTTTAAATTCTTCTATTTTAGCCTAATTGTTGCAACTTTCTTGACAGATCTACACTTCTCCATACTTAGTGATTAGATCTACATTGAAACAATGCCATTAATTCAAATCTAAATGTATTTATTTAAAAAATCACCTTTACTCTTCCTTTGACTGCAGTGATATAATTGGCTTCCCCTGGCCACACTGAACTAATAAAATGACAATATATATATATATATATATATATATTTACATATAACTTGATGGTATTACAATGATATCCCGTGTGTGTATATACACACATGTATATACAGATACAGATATATGATGCTATCATAGACATAATACCTTCACAATTCCCCACATTATCTATGAATACATCGTATTTGAATACTGGATGGGAATACCTTAATGATTCCTGGTGCTATTCCTGAAACAGAGTTCATCTAGCTCTAGCAACATAATAGTAGCAAATCCAATTATGAAAATACGGAAATGGCTGCAGGTGATTATATTTTATTGCATCTATTTCATGTTTTATTGCTTTTTTTGGGGCTCTCAGTATTCATATATTCCTAAAATTGGTTCTAATCAAGAAGCAGCTTTTCCAGTGTATTTATAAAGGAACATCTTGCTCCCTGCTTCCTGGCTGTTTATTTTCTTTCAGCACTTCTATGTATCTGAGCAAGTTGTAGCAATTTTGAATAATGAGCATGTTCGGATTTTACAGAATCACTATGAATATCTCTAAATCTCTGGAAGCCTCTGATCATTCTGTGCCAGGCAGCAAATATCACGTGTGAATGTATCTAAATATAGAAGCTACAGACTGCAAGCATTACACAGGAGATATCTCTACCCCCTTCTTGATCAGGGTGGATAGAGTCTCCATGATTGGTCTTCAGGACAACCTACTTCCCTTTGGATGGATGGAATGCGAATTCGATCCGCCCACATTTGCCCGTTTATAGTCATCATGCTTATATTCAGAGTTCTTCCAACTTCCTGACACAAGCAGATCAGGCAGGAAGTACAAACAACAACAACGTCTGTCAGGAAGGAAGGGAGTCCAAGAATATTGTGCTGCTGGTAATTCTAGTGATGCCAAAGTCAGACTCCCGTTCAGGTTTTAGGATAAACCCCCCCAAAAAGTATTTTTCCTATTTAGCATAGAGATTATTTGGCCAAAGACGTTCTAGTAACTTCTTCTATATGTTCTGTTAACTAGGAGGAGAATATTAGGATATTGTACGAATGGATAGCACTAATCTAGTCAAGGTAATCTTGGAAAACATCATTCAAAAAACGATGGAATGTTGCCAGAGTGTTACATAAGCCGAATGGCATCACTAAGTACGGTACTCAACATGATCATATCCACTATGGAATGTGGTGTTCCATTCATCCCCTTCCCGTAGGCGTACAAGATTATAGGTTTCCTGTTGGTCTCATTTTGTGAATATTTTAGCCGTCTTAACATGATCATGGAATTCAGGTATTAATGGAAGGGGATACCTTAATTGTAATCTTGTTCAAGTCCCGGCAATCTACACAAGGTACGTGGACTGCTGTTGTTATTTGTCACACGCAGAACACATTGGAGCACCGACTGGTGAAGTGGAGGGACGGATGAAACATTTTTTTAAGGTTGTTTTCTATATAAGACTTTAAATACATAGAAACATCGTGGCAGAGAAGAACCATTTGGCTCATCTAGTCTGCACAATTTTTCTAAATACTTTTATTAGCCCTGGCCTTATCTTATATCTAGGATAGCCTTGTGTCTAAACTCGTTTACTGTGTTTACCTCTACCACTTCCGCTGGAAGGTTATCCCATTCATCCACTACCCTCTCAGTAAAGTAATACTTCCTGATATTACTTTTAAATCGTTGCCCCTCTAATTTTAGACTATGCCCTCTAGTTGTGGTAGTTTTTCTTATTTTAAATATACTCTCTTCCTTCACTGTGTTGATTCCCTTCATGTATTTAAATGTTTCTATCATATCCCCCCTGTTACGTCTTTCCTCCAAGCTATACATGTTAAGATGCTTTAACCTTTCCTGGTAGGTTTTATCCTTCAACTCATGAACCAGTTTAGTAGCCCTTCTCTGAACTCTCTCCAAAGTATCAATATCCTTCTGGAGATACGGTCTCCAGTACTGCGTACAATACTCCAAGTGAGGTCTCACCAGTGCTCTGTACAATGGCATGAGCACTTCCCTCTTCCTACTGCTAATACCTCTCCCTATGCAACCAAGCATTCTGCTAATACCTCTCCCTATGCAACCAAGCATTCTGCTAATACCTCTCCCTATGCAACCAAGCATTCTGCTAATACCTCTCCCTATACAACCCAGCATTCTGCTAATACCTCTCCCTATACAACCAAGCATTCTGCTAATACCTCTCCCTATGCAACCAAGCATTCTGCTAGCATTTCCTGCTGCTCTATTGCATTGTCTACCTACCTCTGAAATTATTACTCGTAAATCCCTTTCCTCGGATGATGAGTATATTCTATATTCTGATTTTGAGTTGTTACACCCAAGGTGCATAATCTTGCATTTATCCACCTTAAATGACCACATTTATCCACATGAACGACCATTTTTCTAGTTTAGCTAAATCACTTGCCATTTCTCTTATCGCTCCATCAACCTTGCTGCAAATCTTTGTATCATCATCAAAAAAAAAAAAAAAAGACATACCTTACCAACAAGACCTTCTGCAATATCACTAATAAAAAATATTAAAGAGAATGGGTCCAAGTACAGATCCCTGAGGTACCCCACTACTAACAAGACCTTGCATCGAATATACATTGACTACAACACTCTGTTGACTGGATTCCACTGGATTTGGCCATTCATTAACATATAAATAAATCATGAAACTAATGTAACTATGTTTCCTCTTTGTTATCATTTGTTTCATATTTTGCCTGGAATCTTTCCACCATGGGGCGGGAGAAGGCTGAGGAGCATGCACTGGCTCCCGGACCTTGAGTAGACATCCTTGGGACACCTGTTCTTATACTACTACTGCCAATCATGTATTGTGCAGAGCATTTGGAAGAGAGGGGTAAGAATGTGCTGTCTCTCCCCCCTTCTCGTTTTTAAGAGGTGTGTTTTATTTTGCTGTCTGGTGATAGCAAAGTCTTTCATACTACGATAGTTTTAATAGCTAGGACCTCTGTTTTTATGTACCAATAGCAACAGTAAATTTGTGATGTCTGCACACATCAAAGAACCAGTGTCCAAGGTTATAGATTCAGTTGGTATTTATTTTCATTCTGTGACTGATGAAAAATTCTAAAACTGCCACTGAAAACACAAAATCCATGTCTCCAAAAAAGCATAAAAAAGGGTGCATTAAAATATATTTAATAAAAAGCTTCTAAAACAATGCATGGCAAGCGAATATTGAAAAGGAAAGAATAAAATGATGTAATGCATGTACAAAGGCCAAAGAGAAAAGGGTAAGAAGTTATTGGTAAATGCCTTCTTAAGGGGTCATTGCAAAGAACACAACAAGGAAGGATGGAAGGTCATGATATGAAGCTAACGGGTGGACAATGTGTGGGAAATATCAGTACTTTTTATCAAATGTATCAACATTCAAAGAAATGGGTGCCATTATATATCAACTAGAGTCTATATTAGCTAGTGCCCTAACAATCACTTTTAGCTGGCGACAACAAACATTATACCCATTCACCTGTTTATGAACCATAGGTAGTGTCAGTAATTTATATGGTGCATAAATGGGTGGATTAGGGGAGTCTGACTCTTTCGTTGTTTCCTGGAAATTTTCTTGAGGTAGCAGTTAACCTACTGGATTCTCAGCACCCAACTACTCCTATTCAATATAGTGTGAGGTTACGGAAGTGATGGTCCTACAGCATGAGCGACAATCCGGTTTCTTATTGTTGATTCTTTAAAAGGAAGGTCCAGGAAGATCTCTGAGAAGCAAGGTCAGAGGCTACTAAGCTGAAGACTCTAGCACTGGTAGAGGGGAACAAGTAGTATTTGGAGAATGGGCTACAAAACAAACCCAAGTGCCTCCACCTTGTTGTTGGCAAAGATATTTATTCATCTTCATCTGAGCATGTTTTTTATAAAATAAACCCAACTTCATGCACGAGCTACATATTTTAGGTTTAGAATCTCAAGGTTGCATTAGAGCATTATATCTTGTATGTTAAGAATTAGGGAAACGTGATAATACGTATGGTTGAATGGCTTTATGGAGTAGCAAAGTGGTTGTCTGAGTTCTTCACCATGTTATCCATTTGATCTATGTTGATAAGTGTATCAGGTGAAAGGATTATAAAAGTCGTAAAGTTGGACTGCAACACGGTTTGACTGTACGAGAACGAGAATGAACGAGAAGCATAGACGGCCAATAAAACATTCTCTCTTAGAATTCCAATTCCTGTTTACAGTCTACAAGGGCGGGTGTCAGGTGCATAGCAGAATAGATAGCGATGTGCGATATAATTACAGACTTGGCAAAGGGTTTACCGTTTTAGGTATAAAAACAGGTTGCTTCCTAGCGCAGGGACCTTTATCAAAAATTCAGCTAAGGCAGATTGGAGAAGCCCTGCTCATCTAATTGTATATATCCAGATGCCCAATTAATTATTTTAATAATCAGGGTGACAATCATGCGTGGAAAATCAGTTCTTTCCAATTGGCACTAATCACATTTTATTATGAGTTTTGAATCTCATGAATATTGATTGAAGGCCTAGTTTGCTAGTTTTTTATCGAAATGCACATTTCATTTTAATATTTTATGTATGTCTGTACACAAGACAATGGATAATGTTTTAGACCACGGGGCATAAAAAAATCACATTGTCAATAAAAGCTTTACCAACAATTTAAAGAAATTGAAAACATATGAATTGCTAATTTATATCAGACCTAATAATTTCCTACAGATGGAGCAGCCTGGTATAAAATACAGAAGTCAGTGTAAATATACAATACACTGCTGTATACTGAATGCTTTAAAATTAAATATTAAATTCAATGCTGTTTGCTTTTCTAATGTGCATCACAGATTTTTGGCCAATTAGTAGATAATGATTCTACATATGATAGCCTACCTTCCAGTGTATACATGCTAGGTTTATGCAAGCCTAATCCTGTACATTTCATAGCTACAGTTTATATTTATTCTTTTTTTTTTATCAAGTGCAGCTGAGTTGTATCTGAAATAGTAAATAACAAACAAGGCCAGAGATCGGCACTGGTTACAATATATTTTCCAACTTGAAAATGAGTGGACGTCTCATGATCTACTAAAAACATGTCAAATTATGTCCAGTCGTCTGCTAATTATTTTTGAATAGGAAATAATTTGGAATTTCTACATTGCCCCCTTATTGTGTTTCATGTGACCATCTCCACTCCCCTTTTTTCAGCAATAAATTAATAGATAACATGACTTTAAAGTTTTGCATTTTTTACAATTATTTTTTATTAGTGACAAATTACCAAATATTACCATATAATATGTGGTCTCAGCCCATAGTACAATCTGTGTACAGTAGGTAACTTTAAAGTAATGGATTTTGGTGGTATAACCGTGGTATAACAAGCATACAATGTTGTTTTTATTACTTCATAGGTTGAAGTTCCCATCATTTAACCCCTTAGTGACAAGACACTTTTACCTTGACTTTCCCTTGGTGACAATGGCTGTTGTGACATTTCTGGGGTGTTTGTGTTTAGCTGTAATTTTCTTATTTCTCACATACTGTACCCACACAAATTATATGTTGTGTTTATGGTCATAAGAAGGGCTTTCATTAGATACCATTATGTTCATCATATCTTATAATTTACTACAAACAAAATCATTAAAAATTACCCCGTCTAAATAGTTTCTAAACGTTGCCCCGAGTTCAGAAATATGCATATTTCCATATTTTTCTGCATTTTTTTGTGAGTTATGGGGCAAAAACCAAAAATAGTGTTTTTTGTTTTTTCCTAAATTGACCTTTTGACCCCAACCTGAACCCTAAATGTAACTCTAACCCTAAATTTAACCCTAACCCTTATGCTATCCCTTAGTATATTTTAATTTTAATTTAATTTTAACCGAATCCCTTATGCTAAAAATTATTTAATTTTCACCCTAACAGTTAATCTAACCTTAATCCTAGGTTTTTTTTTTTTTTTTTAAAGTTTTTATTTTAGAAAGTTGAGAATACAAAAGACAAAATAAACAGGTACAAAAAAGATATATAAAATCAAGTAATACATCATATCTACATTATGAATCCGAAATAGGTTAAAAATGAAGAGAGTAGATAAAGAAGAGGATGAAAAGTCAAAGAGGGAGGAATAAAAGAGGGGAAAAGAAAGGATAAGAGAAGGAAAAGAATAGAAAGAAATTATAAGAAAGAAAAAAAGGGGGAAAGGGGGAGGGGGAGTAGTTGGGATAGTTTTGGTAAGAGGAAAGGAACAGAAATTTGTCACATTTAGGAGTGAGGACATATAACAGAAAAGAATACATAATTTCAAGATAGTGAATAATCAAGTCCTCTTTTTAGAGACGCTGTGAATACCGTTCAGAGTTGCATTATAATATAAAGTGAACAAATTCCGGGTGGGAAATTAAAATAATAAATAGTATATATATGAGAAAAAAAAGAGAAGTGAGAATTCAAGCAATACATGTCAAGTGAAATAGTATTAAGATTTGTAAACATACACATTAATTTGCCTAAAAAACCATGGACCTTTGTGTTTTAAAGGTGAATTACTTAGAGCAAATTTAAACATATATTATGAGAGAAGAGGGAAAAGAAAGAATGTGTATCTCTTCTCTCTCCTCCTTCCCTTTCTCTCTCCTTCCTTTGTTTTTTTTTTCCTAATCTTTTCTTCCCTTTCCTCCCTTTTTTCAAGTGATTGACAAACATAAAGGTTCTCTCCACAATATCGATAAAGATACAAAAAGATATTGGTCATGAGCCTATTTGGTCACGGGTACCCAGGGGAGCCACTGGAGAGGAAGGTATTTGCAGGGTGCGACTGGATGTAGCGATAGGTGGTATGTGGATTCTGGAGCCGTCCAGGTGTGATATAGCATAGAGGAGCCAGTAGTCCCAAATTTGTGAATTTGCCTTTATGTGTTGAGGAGTGGAAAGGATGGGATGTTCTCTTGAGTGTGGCCCCCTAGGTGTCCGGGAGGATCAGGCTTTGGGCTGGAGTTGTCTTGGGAAGAAAACAAACAAAAGAGTCTTCAAAACCACCATTTTGGGGTTGTACTGTGCTCCCGAGAAAATCTCTCAGGGAGAACAGAAGCACCTTAAACAGGAAAGGACGGGGGAGTGTTAAAATGGACGTTTGCATGGGCCACAACTGGAAGCTAAACGGGGGTGATGCCACTTATCATTGTAGTGGTTGTTCATAATCAAAATAACATGCAGATTTTAAAATGTTATGTTATATAAGACACAGAACAAAACAGAACATCAAGTAATAAAAAACAAAACAAAACAAAACATCACGTATTATATATAAAAAAAAAATTAAAAAAAATGGGGGGGGGGGAGAAGTTTACTGTCTCAAAGTCAGGATTATCATATAGTCACAAGTGTCTTGGTTTAGAAAGGTCAGAGATCAGTCTCCTTGGATCAAATAATCATTTTCTGGACCATTCTTTGGGTAGACGAGATGGTTGTGGTTTAGGAGGTCACTGCGGTTCCAGCGGTAAATTCCCGGCCTGTAAGTCTTCCCGAGCTGCTGCTGGTGTCGACAAAATCTTGAGGAAGCCATTCCTTGTTACCAAAAGCTTTGTAGGAAATCCCCAATGGTATGGGATGCCATGTGCTCTCAAAGTCGCCGTGATCACCTGGAATTCCCTACGTTTTGCCAGTGTGTGGGCCGAAGGGTCAGCAAATATAGCTAACTTGCTGTAGGCTTCTGGAGGATTTTTGACATTGCTGGCCGCTTGCATCATTTTCTCTTTAGCTGTATAAAAGTGGACTCTAGTAATCACATCCCTTGGTGTATTCGGTGGAAGATTTCTAGGTTTCGGGAGACGGTGAGTTCTGTCCAAGGTAAGGTCTAAGTCAGACAACTCAGGTACCAGAGCTTTAAAATAGGATCGGAGAAATTCAGGTAAGTCTGGTATTGCCACCGATTCTTCTAACCCCCGAATGCGAACATTGTTGCAGCGATTTCTATCCTCAATCGATGCTAATTTCGTTTTGAGAGTCTCATTATCTTCCTCCATTTGATTGACTTTATCAGCTAGCTCATTGTGAGCTTCGGAGAACTCCTCCATCTTGTCTTCTAGATGCGAGGTTCTTTCTCCTATTGCTTGAATCTCCGTTCGAATTTCCTTGATCATAGTTTTCATATCAGTTTGCAATGATGATCGGAGGTCGACCAAGAGTTTCTTTAATGTTTTCTCCGTCAAGTTTGCTTCAGGGACTTCATCAGCTTGCATGTCTGATGCTGGGGAGGATTCACGTGAGCAGTGCGTTTCGCGCCTTTTGTCTCCATGTTTCCCCTTCGGGGTGAAGAAAGAGTCCTGCGTTGATTTCAGTTTTTCCTTCTGCCGGCTTGATTTTGCTGCCATAATCAGAGGGTGTGTATCTGGATCTCTCCCAAGTGGGTTTCGTTGCTGTTTGGATTGGGTACACCGCTGTAATGACTGGTTTAGGGCTTCTCAGTTGCGGAGCTCTTCTAACATGCGGGCATGTCCGTTTGGTGGCAGACCATGCCCATTAATCCTAGTTTTAAGCTAATTAAATCTTTTTTTTTTTACATTGCAATGTTGCTGACTGCCTCTAGGGGCAGTCAAGCAACATATTCAGAGCTGTGGAAGTTATTTTTTTTCACTTCCGAAGCTCTGACCACAATATGGTGCCCACAATTGCTCCGTTGGGCGATCGTGGGTGCCCCAGAGAGCAAATTTGGCGACATTGAGGCAATAGACCAGAACCTTAAGAGCGGTTTTCTATATTGTTGATCGCGAAAACTGCTTGTTTCACCGCAGGACGTGTGAGGCATGTCCATTGTCGGTAACGGAGTTCCTGGCTGGACGTGCCTGACATGTGCATTGTTGCGAAGGGGTTAAAGGTATGCTCACACAACTAAATGTATTTAACATTTATTAGAATGCATGAAGAATGCATGGATAGAAATTCTATCAACTGGTTGCAGAGTTAACTTTGTACACACGTACTGACGTTGAAAGTAAGACTTGTATTGGATTGAGATAAGCCAGCCCTAAAAGTCATATGACCAGACTTCCTTTGTTATTCTGGCTGTAGTAGCTTATCTCTGTTTGTTGGTTATGTTTTATATACTCATATGTGATGTATTTTATTGGGGAGGAAATTTTGTGGGGGGTTTTTTTTTAAATGTTTTTTTAACCCTTTCAGAGCTGATGGAGTGCTGGAAAACTGAAAGAGTATTTTTTTTCTGTAGTTGTGATTTAACTCCCTGTTACTATGAGAACACAAATATTCCAGTTTCAAAACACAAATATTCAGTGCAGTTTGTGGTTCGAGACCACCTGCAGTTTCTGAAAAGCTGAATTTTATAAATACAGTATTTTCACACAAAAAAGCTTTTGCTATTATTAAATAGTCAGCATTTAAGATGCCTTGGGACTTATTGTCAAGATCTTTTTCTTATTTCGCTATTTATTGACTCTGAATTCAAATTCTGTGCAGAGATGTTTTTTAATTTGTTGGTGCAGATGATCATATTTAAATGCCTGCAATGCCACGCAGACGTACATATATGTCCTTCTGAGCCCGGGGTGTACTCACAACTGCTGGCTTCAGAAAGACGTCTCAGCCTCAAAACTGGGATGGCTTCTAGGAGGCTGCTTGGAGCACTTCTGGGACAAATGATTACTGTAATAATGAATCACCATGATTGGATACCGCCTGTATCAAACCCAATGGGCTTTTATTCAGGCGTTTATGACTGGGGTGAAAGGCATCGAAATTAAAGGTGCATTCAAAGTAATGATAACACAACGGTCATTTGTGCACATTAGATCCTATTCTTGGGTGAATGCATTCTAAATGAGTAGAAAAGTGCAATCCACCTAATTAGCAAAAATAACACCATACTACATCCATCTGAAAACATATGTAAATAGTGTAATTTATAACATGTGTGGCCATTAGTGTGGAGATAAATAATGAGCATTCATGAGCTAACCCGTGGGCCGCAGAATTCACGAGTCTCCATACATAACCTCTCCTTTTCTCGGGGCTGGGGACTGGCACTATGAACCTAGCCCCTTTAAAATTATAATATATTCCCCGAGGAATAGGAACCAGCGATATGTCTCTAGCCCCATACAATAAAATAAATCACCCCCCCCCCCCAACCCTCTTTTGTGCCAGTGGCTGGTCAAGTGCCCCTGGCACAATACAACAATTAAATATCAAATATTTAATAATTCCTTCTAACCTACACCTTGCCCAGGTAGGGGGTACAATTCATTAAATTTGTTACAAACCAGTAATAAAAAAATAAAAAAATTTAAAACACATTATTTAAGTGATACAGTCACTTTAATAGATATCCAGGCAACTGCACATGCAAAGGCTCATTTGTATACAATATACATGTGACTGGCTGCTAATGCGAAAACTTGGGTCTGTAATTAGAAAGGCCAGAAAGAGAAGAATGCACGTTAAGGACTCCTCAGGAAGAAATGAACTAGAACTAGAACTTGATCCTATTATTTTGCGTGTTAAACCCAGTGTCAACATATGCAAGGCTTCTATTCTTCAAAAATAGGCAACTTTAACTCCAGTGTAACTTAATATAATATAATTAGACAAACTCGTGTGTTTCTGTTGAGACTGATCTCTGTTACTGTATTGAACTTTGCATCTTTTTGTAATTAGTATTAATGTTCGCTCTATGTGTTCATTACACTAACTAACATAGCAGCATAGGTTTGTTTAGCTACTCTTTTGCATGTAAAATAATTACACCGGTGGCTAAAACTGCAGGAAAAGAGTATTTACATAACGATACTGGCTAATTACAATTATCTTGGAAAGCAGAGTAAAAATTGTTTTTATTTTATAATATTTTATTTTTTTGCGTACACAGTTCCTTACATGACCTGTATTACTGAAGTAATAACATGCCATGCATAGATAAGTTATCATCTTTCCAGTCCCCATACATAAATCTGCTACTTAAAGCTCAGTTTTATTGTTACTATTCTCCTAACTGAATATAATAATATTTGCTGTCTGGTCTATTTTCTCTAATGACCTCACAGCAGGAAACAATTTGGTTCATTCTAAGTTCCTAAGCAACTATTTGTTGGCCGGACTTCCTCAGGAGCTAAAGAAGCAAGGTGTGAGCCAGTGGTGTATCTTAGTTTTGCGCTGCCCTAGGCAGACAAAATTCGGGCATCCCCCCACCCACGTTGCACACCTACGACATGCCACATCACCCACGTTGCACACCTACGACATGCCCCATCACATGCCCCATCACCCACATTGCACACACATTAAATTCCCAATAACCCCATTACGTGCCACATCACCCACATTGCACACCTACGACATTCCCCATCACCCCATTACATGCCACCATCACCAACATTGCATACACACTAACTGCCCCATTACATGCCACCAACACCCTCATTTCATACCCCCACCACCTTCATTACATGCACCCCATCACCCCGATTATCTGGAAGGAGCTAAAGCTTGCTGAACGGTGCGGAGGGAGTGAAAATGTTTGAAGCACCAGAAGTGTGCTTTAACACCCCCTGGCAAAATGCCGCCCTCTGGCAAAGTGCCACCCTAGGCGAGTGCCTTGTTTGCCTTGTGGAAGATACACTACTGGTGTGAGCCTGATAAAAAGAGTCAGAGCAAGCCAATTGCATGCCTCCCTTGGGGGGAGGGACAGTCACAATTTTTGGGACAGTAGGGCCATAGATTTTTATTCTCCACTCTCAAGGGAAACCAGAGAATGCATACTGCACTGTCCTTTTGAATGACTACCGTGCATGCATGGTAATGCTGATAGTCAATCTTCCAATCACCGCCCACCCTGGCAGCCAGATTGGCCGGGGGGCAGAAGTTGTGAATTATGCACTTAGTCACCAGTTATAGAAGTAGAAGTTGAGGCCTTATCTTGATGATGGTATGATGATATCAAAAGCAGAACCGTTATCTCCGAAAGAGAGTCAGTGAGTTGAGAGGAGATATTAACAAACATTACTAAGGACAGCTGAGTAGAAAGAAAGGAGGGGGAAAAACGCTGTAATTTAAGTAATATTTAATAACTGAAAAATAGCTATAGTAACATAAAAATAAGAAAAAGCAATTTTCCTGAATATGGATGCATATATTGCAATGATAAATTGGTTCCTCTGGCATTAGTACTTACAATCTTTAAGTATCTTTCCTCCTCCTCCAATAAAATAAGTTAATTCAAGGTTCATTTTTTGTTTGTTTTTTACTATATTCATAAAGAAAAAATATATTGTAACAACTTATTATTATGCACACACATCTTCAAACACAATAATGTCACATTAGCCATTTACCTTCAGATCATGCATGGAAACAATCTTTCCTTAAAATGTATTTTAAGGAACAATTTTAATTAATTTTGAAGATCCAATTTTTCAGTACACTGATTAAAGGTAATTAAATTACAATGTGAAAAGACTGGCACTAAAAAAATTTGGAAACTTTCCTTATGTTTGTTAGAATGTACACAATTTAATCAGAATTTCCTATAAATTTCGGATGCCATTTGTTTATCCCCTAAAACAGAGCCAATAGCATGAGATGCCAATAAAACAAATGGTAACACGGCTATATCTGATACAATAAATTATATTTTTCTGTTTTAGAAAAATATCTGTATTTTCTGCCTGCCAAAAGTCCACTGGGAGTTGTTTCATTTTTTCCCCAGTTTTGCAAAATTTGTTTTTGCCGCAATAGATTAACGAACGGATTCAGGATAAACAGTCAACTGTAATAATATTCAACATTTGTGTCAAATGTCCCCTGAGGAAGTCAGGAGGTGCCAGATGAAACACACATGTCACATTTTTAATGATTTTGTGTGATTTAACATTTTTATATGCTGGTTAGAATTTTGCTCCACGCTATCAATATATGGTGGGTGTTGGAAGACTTTTTCAACCTACTGTGGTCACTGGTAACCTGTATTTATATACCTGGTATGTACTAGAGCTGGTTCTCTGTGCATAATTTATGTGTGAGTGAGTCCTTAATAAAATGGACAAATAATAATACTACGACAGTGTTACACTATTTTCACTCCTTTTCTCCATACCCGTCCAGGCCAAGCATTACTTAGCTACTTTTTTCTGCATAAACCAAACAAACAAAACAAAAGCATTCAGCACTCCTTAATCTCTTTCATTATGCATGATGCTTGCGTCCTGGAAAGAGCAAGCCCCAAAACACAATTTTTTTGTTCCTAGCCCCCATCACAAGGTGATCAGTAGCCAAGGACACAACTGCAGAAACCTGATCCAGTTATTAATAGACCCTATGGGTCCCTGCCAGAATAATTCACAAGAACTCCCGAAGTCACTTGTGATGTTAGGCTTGACTTAGTAAAATGTAGCCAATGTCGGCTACATGTTTCTGGTCAGACTGAGACCACTCCAAGTGGCCACATTGGACAGGTGAGAACATAAACCCAGCAGCGGGATACGAGCACAGCTCACCACGAGAGCCGCATCGAGCTGTTAAGTGAAGGACGTTCTATGCCGTCAGCGTGTTTTGGGACCAGTAAAATAGGACGGCACAGCATCATGAATGGGATTAAAAAAGCACTTGGTACCTGATGAAACAACCTCCGTAGGGAGTGAATTCCATATCTTTATTGGTGTGCTAAATGTCTAGATTTAATTGTTCTGTTAAGTCGAAAGAAACATTTCTGTTGATTTTCAAGTACCCTTACCGGGGTCTACTCAATAAAGGGTACTGCAAGGTACTGAAATGGGAATTTCCACCTTTAGGCCAATGTAGCTGAGTAGGAAAAAGTCTGCAATGCGGCTGAAAGGGATCATTTTTCAACCTAAGCGTCTTTGACCGTAGGTTTGAAATTCCTAGATCCCTGCAATTCTCAGATCCCTGCAATTCTCTATTTATTGATGGAATCGAGACAGGAATTTCAAGCTTAAGGCCAAAGTAGCCAAGTTGGAAAAATTCTCCCATGCAGCTGCATTGGATAATTTTTCCAACTTGTCTACATTGGCCTAAAGTTTGAAATTCCCACTCAATTCCCTGCAGTTCTCTCTTTACTGGGTAGGCCCAATATGTGCAGTAAACATGTTGGGCTAACCAACTGAATGTAGAAAAATATTTAATACACTTTAATTCCTATATTTAAATCTGTAAATCTACATTTAATACTACAACCATAGAAAGATAACAAAATTGTTGAACTGGGTATTTAAAATCTTACACCAGAAAACTGGAATAAAGTTACCCTGGACTCCGGAAGTAGCCATCTTAAATATTCTCCCAAATAACATAACAGCAGTAAATAAAATCATAATAGGACAGTTATATCAGTTAAATCTCTGATAGCGAGGACATGGAAAGCAGAGGAAATCCCCTCATACGGGGAAATAATACAGCTAGTAGAAAACAACCTGAATATGGAGAGAATGCACTATCATATGATAGGGGCGTTGGAAAAATATAACCAAATAAGGGATATTTGGAAGAACGATAATTACCGATAAATTGGGGGGGAAAAGGAGCAGGGTATGGGCCCTAAGAAGATGGCAGAGAACTCCAAAATAGAAGACAAAACCTAAGGGATAGATAGGGAGCGTAAGACCATAGGTATAAGTGCTGAGGTGGAGGGAAGAACGAATGAGGATAGATGGAGGGGAAAGATCTAATGAAGTAAAAAATAAGAAGTAGAAAGCACATAGGAACTCTAAACCCAGCCCAATAAGTAAGAAGAGAATAAAAAGAGCAATAATAACTAATTCAATCTGGGAAGGTAAAAAAATTTTATGAAACAAAGTGGATGAAGTAAATACACAAGGGAAAGGGTAGAGAAGGGGGAAGCGATAAGGAAGAAGAAGAGATAGGACTTAGACCACATGAGATAACACTGAGTAAATCGAAAATTAGAGCTCGCTCCAGGCTTAGAGGAAAGTTAGTACAAAATCCCCAAGGGAGAGAGGGAATCGAATGTAAGAGTATGTGATGTGAATGTGATGTGTATATATAGATATATATTTATTGTATGTGATCTGTTTTCATAATTTCCTAATCATTTTTAAAAAAAAAAATACTATAACCATAGTCCAAATTCTATTCATTTATACTGTACCTTCCACTTTAGGCTGATCAGATGCAAAAATCTTTTAATATTTTAATATATCTGTGTTTACTTCACTTGATTTGGCTAAATCATTAATATTCTTTATAAAAAAATAAGCAATGATTATATCTGCAGAAATTCAAATACATGATATTTCTAGTTTTATTTCTATCAGTAATCTTAAAAACAGCTATTTTAATTTAATCTGTGGAAGTTAAAGGTTTGCTAACAAACAATTGTAGAAAGTGGACTTCAAGAGCTAAAAATGTTTGGTTTAATAGAAAATGATTTTTGTACAATAATGGAAGCTTAGGTACAGTTGTCAGTTTGCATACACGTCAAGCAATTTATCAGCTGTAAAAAAAAAATCCGTTCAGTCTCAAAGGTACTTGGACCTGTATTTGTCAAAACCAATTTTCAGAATGTATTAGTTTTACATAGTGTTCTATTTATTATTTTAATGTCACTGTTGAATTAATTTCATTAAAAGAAAAATCTCTGAAAAAATAATAAAGCAGTGACATTGAAAGATATTTTTTTTTTTTTGTTAATAACTGCGTTTAGGAGATTTGTTATAAATCAAATGTTATCCGCAAAGTCCACAGACACACAGCCAACACAATTAAACAAATACATTGGGAACATTTGCATTTGAATGTAATATTATGTGATTGGATTTCAGAAAGAGTTTATACAGTGGGGAAAAATTGAACTTTAAGAAAAACATTTTAAATAACTATAAAATGAATTTATAGTGTGGAGGACAGTACTTCAGTTGGCTTTACTGACTGTGGGTAGGTCACTGGTGGACTTTTTTTGTTTTTTCGTGTTCATAATATGTTTCTTTTTGTAAATAAATTACAAATATATATCTGTCTCTATGTTCCACATTTAGTACCAAGATCTCCACAATAGTTTTGAGGAACCATAGAAACTCTTATGTCTTTTTTTATATCATGGTTGGTTAAAATGAGCAATTATGCTCCAACAAGTGTGAGTGTAATATTCTACTTCATGTGACTAAGCCCTTTATTTTAGATATTATACTATTGTGTTTTTTTTTTTCTTTTATAAGATTGGGGCCCTCTCCCATGCTATGGTTCCTGCACCCTTTCCCCGGTAATAATTTTTTAAAATATATTTAGTTGTACTTTTTGAATATAAAGTTTATTATCATTTTAACAATATTATATTATTATTCACAACAAATTTAGAGACAGAAATCAATTTGCATTTGAAGTACCATTAGACAAAATATGTTCCTTCTCTTTACACCACTGTTGTCCATGATGTCCAAGTGGATGTGGTCAGCTCCTTATAAAGGTCTAGTCTCGTCACATGTAAGGGTTGACTCAATATATGGATATGCCCTGAAATGAATTTGGGTCAGGCACTTTAGTCGAATTTCGTAAGTCATCGAAATTCTGCCACTCAATATCCATGAGTTTGGGGCAATAAATAACAGTTTACCGTTGGGGGGGCTAGATCTCAATAAACTAGTATATTTTAAAATGCTAGTATTTCAAAATATTCTTGATGAGTCACTTACATTGTTTGCTATGATTTTGTTAATGTAGAATAATATGCATATCGTCTTGTACAAACATTACCCAAAGGATTGACTTAGCTGTCATGTACGTTAAAAAAATAAATCTGAATTTGACATCTGTTACTCTTGTGGCCAAATAGATTTACCTTCAAGGAAATCAAGAAAAATAAATACTGTTTCCTTCTGTATGACTAGGAATTAAAACAAAAACAAAAAAATGTAATGGGATAAAATACTTTTTTTTAGTGAAAACAAACCAAAGTTAATTGCTCTGGTTGTTAGTGTAGGTTACATTAGTGATCCATTAGAGAGTTTGGAACACTGATTGTCATGAGTTTTAATATTTATTTTAATTGCACTAAAAAAGTATTTTTCTGTACCTAAGTGGAATTCAACAATAATAATAAACATGTTAATTTCACCCATTATATCCACTACCTTGAACAACCCATAATGTTTCAAGGTTAAATCCCTCATTGCTATTGTAATGGAGCTGTGGGATAATTTGGATTTTGTCAAGATATTTGCTTGTATAGTTAATCCCAACTGTAGATTGTTACATATGACTTAACATATCGCCTGTATTGTAGAGTTTGTATTTTAGTTTATCATTTCTTGCTACCTTCCCTTTGCTCTTTTGTATCCCCTCAAAAAACAATAATACAAAAAATGTATTTAAAAAATGTAAGTATTTTAATTTAAATTAACCAGTGTTGGGAGGATTCTCTGAGAGGATGCAAATATATTTCTGGACCCCTAGTAGCGACTATAATGTAAGCACAAGCATTTAGTAGCTATGTATACTCAGGAGAATGTTTGTTGAAGAAGCTCAGTGGCCTACGACAGGGGTAGGCCAACTGCGGCTCTCCAGCTGTTCCAAGACTACATTTCCCACATTGCTCGTTCAGCTAAGAGGCTGGTGGACGAGTATGGGAGATGTGGTCTTGGAACAGCTGGAGAGCCGCAGTTTGCCTACCCCTGGCCTAGGACATCCTGTATGGACTCCATAACTGTATGGACTGTGTGGCTTGTAAGAAAAACAAGACAGAGAGGATATTGTAAAACTATTTAAATATGTAACACAAAAAAAATGAGAAGAGTATAGTTAAAAGAAGTAAAAAAAAAAAAAGGACAGAGTCTGAAATCAGAGGGGAACATTTTTAAAAGTAATATTTGGAAGTATTACTTTACTGAGAGGGTAGTGGATGTATGGAATAGCCTTCCAGCAGAAGTGGTAGAGGTTAATACAGTGAGATTAAGTAAGTATGGGATAGGTATTAGGCTATCCTAGATATAAGCCAGGGATTAATAAAAGCACGCAGACAATTGGGCAGACTAGATGGGCCGAATGGTGCTTAACATGATGGAGAATGAAGTCGGCATGTTGGAGTGCCATGAGAAGGAATCGTTGCATACTGCATGGTTCTCATAGGTAGCAGCACAAGCAGTTACTACTCTTATATTAATACCTTCACTATTATTTTATTTATTGAGAGGACATACTTGAAAACAAGAGAAAAATCGATATATTCTTCCTGGTTTAACACTTTTTTTTTTATATAAGTAAATATATAAAATCATATTCCACAGCACTATTCAATGGTGTCAACAAATCATCAAATAACAGAGGATATGCCAAAGCAGACATCTAAAGATTGTTTATAGTCTATAGGAAAGTGAGTATACGTATAAGTCGATAGGGGTCATGTATGAAACTCCCGCATTGCAAAGTGTCTGGAGAGGTTAAAAAGGCGCAATTTGTTATTTAATGTGCATAAATTTACAGTTATAGTGAGTCTGTGCTAGAGAGAAAATAGACAATGAAAGGGAGTTATTAAGTTAGGGGGTAGTGGCAAGCAGTGGTGGACTAATGGAGGGAGGGCACTCATCAGATGGGTGCCACTGGCTGGGGTGCCCAGTGTCTAAAACAGTCTATTAGACCCTGGAGGTGCGGCCCGTATGCAGTGGCAACCACACCTCCACCCGCACCTGAAACAGATAAGTTTCCTTGATTCTCCATAATCCCTCCCTCCTCGAACCTGCACGTGATGTCATGCGCTAGGGTCAGAGGGCGCGAGGACAGGACCAAAGGATAGCATGAAGAACTTTCCCATCTAAAGCCCGCAGACCACTACATTTAAAAAAAAAAATATCTATGTGGAAATGTGACTGTGTGTGAGTGTAAGTGGGAGTCCCTCTCTGTGTGTAAGTGTGAGTGTGTGACTGTGTGTGTGTCTGTGTGTGTACATGTGACTGTGTGAGTACGTGTGACTGAGTGTGTGTTTGTGTGTGTAAGTGTGAGTCTGTGTGTGTGTGTGTAAGTGGGAGTGTGTGTGTACGTGGGAGTGTGTGTATGTCAGTGGGAGTCTGTGTATGTGTGACTGTGTGTGTTTGTGTGGGTAAGTGTGATTCTGTGCATGTGTGTAAGTGTGAGCCTGTGTGTTTGTGTGTAAGTGTGAGCCTGTGTGTAAGTAGGAGTCTGTGTGTAAGTAGGAGTCTGTGTGTCTGTGTCAGTCTGTGTGTAATTCTGTGTTTGTGTTTGTGTGTAAGTGTGACTCTGTGTGTGTAAGTCTGTGTTTGTGTGTGTGTAAGCGTGACTGTGTGTGTGTAAGTGTGACTGTGTGTGTCTCTCTATGTGTGTGTGAGTGTCACTCTTTGTGTTTGTGTAAGTGTGAGTGTGTGTGAGTCTCAAAATGTGTCTCTGTGTGTGTGTGAATCTGTAAATGTGTGTTTGCTTGTAAATGTGTGTAAGTGTAAGTCTGTGAGACACACTTCACACACAGAGTCACACTTACCCTCACATACTCACACTTAAACACACAGACTCACACAGTCGGTGTGTAAGTGTGCCTGTGTCACACAGTCTGTGTGTAAGTGTGACAAATGCTCCAGGTAAATCCCCCGATGGCAAGCAACTAAGGAAGTAAATCAGTTGGTTCATTTGCCTTCCAGAAGAACTAGTCTAGCTAAGTGCTAAATTGTACTTCAGATAAACAAGTTTAGGAATTAAATGGAAGAACAGTATTGAGTCTGATTAGGAGCCCTTAAGACAATTAATCTCTCTGAATGTACACTGAAGGTGTTGAGCTCTGACTCTCAATACAGATATAGGCTTTGTTCGGCTATCATTTCATATGGTATGTCTAATACACCCCTACATTGAGGAATTTGGGTCACACCTAACTACACTATCTTTATTGCACTGCTTAGCACAAATAAACGATGAGTCAGTTCTAATATAAGTGATATATTCCATCTTCAAGTTCCTTTAGATGGGGAAGTGTATATTTTACTATACTCTTATTGTAGGTCACTACGAATTCAAACCTACGAAGGAAACTCAATTAAAAAATGGTTTAAGTTTTAGCCCTGACAAGTATCCTTCAAAATCTCTAGTGCCCTTGGCCCCTGTCTGTAAAGAAATACGGTTAAAATCTGCCCTAACAGCACCCTTTCAATTATACTGAGAAATTAGATTTCAGACAAAACTGATGAATGAGATAAATATAAGAAATGAGAGACGTTCATCCTACAAAAAGGAATTTCTTTTATGGTACAAAATACTTAATTTGAAAACAATTATCATTTTAATGCATGTGGGCCCTTGAAAGACCCTTCTCAAGGTCATAATTCAATTGAAAAAGAGAGAGCCACACCACAGACCCACACGGCATTGTGCTAAAAAAGTTTAATTTAATAAGTTCTACAAGTAGAGCAGTCACCATGGAAACCAATGGAATGTTCATGTTGATTGCACCGTTTTTAGAGCTGGCTTCCCAGAATTAAACTTGATTAATATCCCCGTACTTATCTTTTATCCAAATACAGAAAAGTTGATGCACGTAGCACAGTGTCGTACACTATGTGGTATCATGAGCAGATATTATGCAGTTGGGGTTTTTAAACTGTTAATTATGGAAGAGTTACACGCACTGTGGGAGATACTGAACTGACAATAGAGCTGCAAGAACCAGGCATTAATAACCGAACTAAAAAAATAACCATAAAGGCAGCATGGAGCCTATAGAAAGGCTCCGGCCTGGCTAACGTCTGTAAATCATGGCCTCCCTGAGATCTAAGGATCAACCTCAACCCAGTCTCTGACTGGTAGTCTGGAGAACTTCCCAGATTTCTCCCAAGTAGGACTTAAAGAGTTTGCTTGGTGGTAGAAGCCTTTACTGGCAGAACACATCACGAGGAGAAGGACCCATAGAGCATAAATGGAGGCAGAGAATATAAGAGGAGCCCTTGCCTTTTCTCTGTGAGCAACAAGATCACAGTCCACTAGGATGCGATGGTGCCGCCCTGCTCACAATATACCCTATTTGCTCGAATGTAAGACGACCCTGATTATAAGACGACCCCCAAAATTTGGATATTCCTTTAGCATCTCTTGTTTTTATTTCCTTTTCTTTTCCCATCTGCCCACCAGACTTAGCCAATGCTGCCCCTACCCCCCCCCCCTCCAGACTTAACCAGTGCTCCCTCTCCCCCCAGGCTTGCTCGTGCTCCCTCTCCCCCAGACTTTCTTGTGCTACCTCTCCCCCCTCCCTCCCCCAGACTTGTTGTGCTTCCTCTCCCCCTCCCTCCCCCAGACTTGCTCGTGCTCCCTATCCCAGACTTGCTCGTTTACCCTCTCCCGCCTCCCTCCCCCAGATTTGCTCATGCACCCTCTCCCCGCTCCAGATTTGCTTGTGCTCCCACAAGCATCGTGCAGACATCCACTGGCTGCCTGTGAGGGGGATCCAGGTCCCCTGCAGCCCTGCCGCTCTGCGGGGGACCTGTAACCCAGACGTATAGTCAGACCTCGATTTGAGGAGCATTTGCTCTGAAAAAAACTTTGTCTTGTATTTGAGCAAATACAGTAGTCATCCATAGCATTGCCCATTTAAAACCTACCTACTGGGACAAGTAAATTGCAATAATGTTCTTTGAGTGAAAGAGCAACACATTAAATGAGTTATGTTAATGATGAAGTACTAATAGAAGTTGTACAGGTCAATATATATATATATACACGTATATATACAGAAATTGAGAAATGTCTCTCACATTTCCACACTGGGAACATTACACATCGCTGAAAACTTACTGGAAATGAAAAGTGTCACTGGAAATTGTTGAAATGAAATATCAGTAGTAATATTACATCCCAGCGTAGTGATACTAACTGTTTTCCAAATGGAACCTGTACAGCTACAATGTAGAAGGTACACGGCACCAGATAAATGATAGGCTGCAAGATGTGGTCAGCCTTATAAATGCTAAAGACCTCACAATAATCAAACTATACCCACAAGGAGATCCATTATCTTGAAAACAGAGCAAGCTTTCAGCTCGAGTATTCTCTCCAAGTATAAAATGTGAACTTTCTGGTGTGTAAGACACTAATGAAAGTACAAACTCTGTATGTCTTTTAGAATTATATTAGGCAGCACAATGGTGTATTGGGTAATAGTTCTCTAGTTCTAACAGTGCATGAATCAACATGGAAATCCATGGCATTATCCTGATAGTTGTTCTTGACCCTGTAAAATGTAACACCACAAGGACTTTCTCTAGACCTTTGACCCAGGATGGCTCTTTGTACTCACCCCACTTATTTTCGGGAGATCTGTGACAATATTACAGATTTTTGGACTTTCAAAGGGACATGGAGGGATAAGCCAAATGGCAAATGATTTAGCTAAACTAGAAAAATGGTCAGAGCAGTGGCAACTGACATTTAATGTGGACAAGTGCAAGATTATGCACCTTGGGCGTAAAAACCCAAAAGCAGAATATAGACTATTTGGTACAGTCCTAACCTCAACATCTGAGGAAAGGGATTTAGGAGTAATAATTTCAGAGGACTTAAAGGTAGGCAGGCAATGCAATAGAGCAGCAGGAAATGCTAGCAGAATGCTTGGTTGCTTAGGGAGAGGTATTAGCAGTAGGAAGAGGGAAGAGCTCATGCTATTGTACAGAGCACTGGTGAGACCTCACTTGGAGTATTGTACGCAATACTGGAGACCGTATCTCCAGAAGGATATTGATACTTTGGAGAGAGTTCAGAGAAGGGCTACTAAACTGGTTCATGGGTTGAAGGATAAAACTTACCAGGAAAGGTTAAAGTATCTTAACATGTATAGCTTGGAGGAAAGACGAAACAGGGGGTATATGATAGAAACATTTAAATACATAAAGGGTATCAAAACAGAAAAGAAGTGAGTATATTTAAAAGAAGTAAAACTACCACAACGAGAGGACATAGTCCTAAATTAGAGGGGCAACGATTTAAAAGTAATATCAGGAAGTATTACTTTACTGAGAGGGTAGTGGATGTATGGAATAGCCTTCCAGCAGAAGTGGTAGAGGTAAACACAGTCAAGGATGTTAAGCATGCGTGGGATAGACACAAGGCTATCCTAGCTATAAGACCGGGAACGGGGGACTAATAAAAGTATTCAAAAAATTGGGCAGACTAGATGGACCGAATTGTTCTTATCTGCCGACACATTCTATGTTTACTCTAAGAAACTCTTTCCAGCCACTAGACCCCAATATTTGACAAGTAATCTTTCCGTAGTGTCTTCCAATAACACCACACCCCTCTGGTGCTCACCTCATCAGCACCAAACACCAGCTTTAAACAGTCAGATATTTGGTGCAGTGTGCCCCTAGGAGAAGCACCTGTAGATCTACAATGCAGTGAATCGCCAATGGGATTTGTTCAGAAGTAACAACACAATAATACATTGTATTATTATATCCCACACCACAGTCACACTTTAGATCTTACCCACCAGATAATTGTGTCCAGGCCTCTAAGTCTAACAATCACTCTGCACCACACATTTACCTTTCACCACAACACTCAAGTAAGCCATATTCCTGTCTGGTAATACATTATATAGCCTGAATTGGCAGCTTAAGTCCCATGCTGATTTATAGTGCAGTAATTGCTTAATTGAGGCAAGGAAAGATGGAAACTTCATGAGGACTGTCATCAGCCTACACAAAGCATGTGAAGAAGAACATGATGGTGCAGGGAGCTGCAAAGTGGTCATACAAGTAACTTATGGGGGGGGGACATTGCAAAACGGGATGTGTGGCAAAATATCCCTGTGGAAAATTATGTGGGGCAACATGACACAGTGGAGAGTGATGTGGGGCAACATGACACAGTGGAGAGTGATGTGGGGCAACATGACACAATGAAAAGTGATGAAGATATTTGAGGATATTTGTACTCCATCCCCCAAAACTCTGTCCTCCCTTCTGCCAACCTCTCTCAGCCATCCTCTCCCGGTCAAAATTCCATCCCCCCTACTCTAAAACTCTCTCATCCCTCCTCCAAAACTCTCTCATCCCTAGTCCTTTGTGTCAATCTCCTTCCTCCCCCCCTTCAAACACCTTCCTTCCTGCTCCATCATCCCTTCTTCATCGTCTATCAGGGGATAAGGACAGAAATCCTAAATTGGACACTGTATGTAGGAAATGAATGGCACTGTGGAAAGTTATATGAGGTAATAATTGCACAATGGAAAGTTGGGGATAAATGGCTGTGGGGCCTAGTCATCTCCTACTTATGTTGCTGCCTTCAGGGATACTCTTTCCGCAAAATATATATGTTTTAGGAAACTAGAAAAAGTCCTGGCTTCCATTTACACAGGCAGGATACAACATCAGTATGACCTGTGTCACACCTAGAGCTGAAGAACCTACACCTTAATTTGACCTTGTAAGGCTGGAAGGTCATGGGGCCAAGTATGGTGGCCCATAAAAAAAAACCTGGTAAATTTAACTTTGTTGTTTATTTAAACTTGTTTTAAGACACTTGCTGAACTTGATGAATCACAACTTATTGTTCCCCTCAACACATCCAAGCATAGACACCAAATTATCTTTTAAAATGTTTTCTTAGTGTTACTGAAAACTCCCTGGTCTATAGTCCCCTTTACTTCCTTCAGAGGCCACGCTATATTAATACAAATCTATATCTGCCTATGTTAGATCAAGCAAGCCATACTTTTTTTTGTTACCTGCAAGACGTGTATTTAGGTTTCACATATGTAACAAGATTGTCAGGCTCCTCTCCCAGCCTGAAGTTACAGAACTGGGCATGCCTGGCATTCTGTTATTAAAAAATATTGAGGTAAGCACAGGGCCGTCTTTAATAGTGATTGGACCCTGGGCAAGCATTTGCTTGGGCCCCCTGGACCCTGCCCCCTCCCCTGCATGCAATCCCGCCATCCATCGCAATGTTACCCCCCCCCACACACACACACACACACATATGCCATAATTGTTGTGCCTTTCAGATGCCAGTAATATTGTAACTTTCGGATGCCAGTAATATTGTGCCAGTCAGAGCCCAGTAATATTGTGCCAGTCAGAGCCTAGTAATATTGTGCCAGTCAGATGCCTGCAATATTGTGCCAGTCAGAGCCCAGTAATAATGTGGCAGTCAGATACCAGTAATATTGTGCCAGTCAGATACCAATAATATTGTGCCAGTCAGATACCAGGAATATTGTGCCTGTCAGAGCCCAGGAATATTGTGCCTGTCAGAGCCCAGGAATATGGTGCCTGTCAGAGCCCAGGAATATGGTGCCTGTCAGAGCCCAGGAATATGGTGCCTGTCAGAGCCCAGGAATATGGTGCCTGTCAGATGCCTGTAATATTATGCCAGTCAGATGCCTGTAATAGTGTGCAGTCAGAGGCCAGGAATATTGTGCCAGTCAGATGCCTGTAATATTGTGCCAGTCAGATGCCTGTAATATTATGCCAGTCAGATGCCTGTAATATTGTGCCAGTCAGAGCCCAGTAATATTGTGCCAGCCAGATGCCCAGTAATATAGTGCCAGCCAGATGCCTGTAATATAATGCCAGTCAGATGCCTGTAATATTATGCCAGTCAGATGCCTGTAATAGTGTGCAGTCAGAGGCCAGGAATATTGTGCCAGTCAGATGCCTGTAATATTGTGCCAGTCAGATGCCTGTAATATTATGCCAGTCAGATGCCTGTAATATTGTGCCAGTCAGAGCCCAGTAATAGTGTGCCAGCCAGATGCCCAGTAATATAGTGCCAGCCAGATGCCTGTAATATAATGCCAGTCAGATGCCTGTAATATTATGCCAGTCAGATGCCTGTAATAGTGTGCAGTCAGAGGCCAGGAATATTGTGCCAGTCAGATGCCTGTAATATTGTGCTAGTCAGATGCCTGTAATATTATGCCAGTCAGATGCCAGTAATATTGTGCCAGTCAGAGCCCAGTATTATTGGGCCAGTCAGAGCCCAGTAATATTGTGCCAGCCAGAGCCCAGTAATATTGTGCCAGCCAGATGCCCAGTAATATAGTGCCAGCCAGATGCCTTTAATATTGTGCCAGCCAGATGCCCAGTAATATAGTGCCAGCCAGATGCCTGTCATATTATGCCAGTCAGAGCCCAGTAATATAGTGCCAGCCAGATGCCTGTAATATTATGCCAGCCAGATGCCCATTAATATTGTGCCAGCCAGATGCCCAGTAATATAGTGCCAGCCAGATGCCTTTAATATTGTGCCAGCCAGATGCGCAGTAATATAGTGCCAGCCAGATGCCCAGTAATATAGTGCCAGCCAGATGCACAGTAATATAGTGCCAGCCAGATGCCTGTAATATTATGCCAGCCAGATGCACAGTATTATTGTGCCAGCCAGATGCCCAGTAATATAGTGCCAGTCAGATGCCCAGTATTATTGTGCCAGTCAGATGCCCAGTATTATTGTGCCAGCCAGATGCCCAGTAATATAGTGCCAGTCAGATGCCCAGTATTATTGTGCCAGTCAGATGCCCAGTATTATTGTGCCAGCCAGATGCCCAGTAATATAGTGCCAGTCAGATGCCCAGTAATATAGTGCCAATCAGATGCCAAGTAATATAGTGCCAATCAGATACCCAGTAATATAGTGCCAATCAGATGCCCAGTAATATAGTGCCAATCAGATGCCCAGTAATATAGTGCCAGTCAGATGCCAAGTAATATAGTGCCAATCAGATACCCAGTAATATAGTGCCAATCAGACGCTGCAATTTTGATGATTAATATTACTGAACTCTCCCATAATATTTTTTATATGATTTTAAGGATTATTTACATACATACTGTGCTTTAAAGGAATGTACAGCAAAACATATCAAAATATCTTATTGTAACACGATGCAAAAAATATGACTTTTTTGGTCTTTGAATGATCAACTTAAGACATATTTGATTGTTTGAAAGATTGCATCAAGTGTAGGCATTGTAAATAGAAATGATTTTATGAAAGAATAAATATATAGTACCTCTTTGCTCTGTATATGCTTTTGCAGGGGGCAGACATTTTGTTTAGAATCTTGGGTCAGATGAATGAACATTCATCTGACCCAAGTTGTCCACCCCCCGTTACAGCCATACCGAGAAAAAAGAGTACAATAAGGTACTTTATTCGTATGCTTTCATTAAATTAATTATATTTAAAATGTCTACACTTGATGCAAACTTTTAGTTAAAGATTATTATTTATATTTATATATATATTTATTTTTTGCCAACAGTTGTTTTTGCTTTTCTTATTTGCTTATTCTTTTCTTATTAAAAATTGTTTTTTTTTCCTCCAGTAATAAATCTTAGCTGGTGCTTTAAAACACAATCATTATTAAAACACATATATTACAGAAAAAAGTATTAAATCTGAATATATTTATAACAGTGTAAAAATATGGCAATTGATTTCACATATTGAAGATCATCATTCTAATTTAGAGCGGTATTTCGGATAATAACACATATGAGTCATTGTCTCAACTCTATTACTATCAGTGACCATTGAAAAATAAAGAATATTGAACGAATCCGTTTACATTTTCTAATCAAAGTTTTTTGTATGCTTCACAAGCAATGTTTATATCGGTACATGAATAATTACGAAATACATTTTAGCTGAGTCTGGCGGTTAATGACAAAGTTACACTGGCAAGAAGATATTCACAGCAGGGGAATGGGAAGTATGCATAAAAAGATACTTATAATATTCTTAGTAATTAATAGTGTGACATTTCATCAGGGGAATGTTTTTTTGGGGGGTTTTTTTTGTGAATTTTCTTTACTTGTGTTGGGTACTTCAGTTCCAAATCAGACTGCATAGGTTATTGGAGAATTAAATAAAAATAGAACATGTATTTAATAATTTGTGCAGTATTTTACTTACGCAAAAACATATATCTGGATTTTCACAGGTCATGTATAATTCAGTGGGTTAGTGATTTTTTATTTCTTAAGTAGTATGTAGCTTAGTGTCTTTATTCTCCCACTAGAATATTAACACTCTTGAAGAAAAACTGTCGGCAAAAAAAAAAAAAAATCTTATGTTTAATTGAAATATTGCATCAAGTGTAGACATTTTAAATAGAAATGCTTTAATGAAAGAATTTAAATCAAGTACCATTTTGAGCGCTCTTTTGCTCTGTATAGCTCATCTTCCTTTTTTTAACCCAAGATAAAAGAAGATCTGAACCAAGATTCTAAACAACATGTATGGAGTAGTGGGGAAGCTTGGGGACCACATAGAACACCCACCCTTTAATAAATCATTGGACAGCAAAGAACACACGATAATCTGCTAAGATGAAAATAGCCCCACAACATTTATTAACACTTTATTCTAAACATAACAGTAAATTCAGTTAGCTCTAACTTTAAAAACCCAATGTTGCCGCCCTCCCATGCTTGGCCATAGTATACCAACCATGGGCGTATCCCGCTGATGACAGGTGTGCTCCAAATAAACAGCACACAAATCCGAGATGCTGACGGTCGCATGAATTCGCCATCAGAGTCATTCACTAACAAGTGAAAAGTGGAAATAACTTTGTATACTTTTCGTGCTCTGTTGAAAATGCTACAATCGTGCCAGCTGACCGTGTTTGATGTCTTGGGGTCACTTTTGACTCGGCTCTCTCCTTTGTTCTCCATATTCAGTATTTAGCCAAATCCTGTTGTCTGCACCTAGGGAACATCGCACGCATTCGGCCATTTCTCAGTGCAGAGACTGCCAAACTCCTAGTACACTCACTTGTGATCTTTCGCCTTGACTACTGTAACAGCCTCCTGAATGGACTACCTCTGGCTCTTCTATCTCCCCTTCAATCTATCCAAAACACAGCTGCCAGACTCATCTTTCCTGCTCGTAGGTCTGAAACGGCAGCTCCTCTCTACAACGCCCTCCACTGGCTCCCCGTCTGCTCAAGGATAAAATTTAAAATTCTGTATTTAACCTACAAAGCTATCCACTCCTCTGCCCCTCCATACATTGCCTCGCTTGTGAATTGATACCTCCCTGCATGACCTTTGCACTCCTCAATGGGACTAAAGCTCTCCTATAACCTCATCACCTCTTCTCCCTTGTGCCTCCAAGACTTCACCTGAGCTGCCCCCTCTCTCTGGAACTCTGGAATATTATTCATTGTTTTAGAATCTTTTATTTTCTATACTTTACATAAGCAGAATTGCAAGCAAATGAATATTGTGCTTCTACTACAGTGCACCAGTTTCCACAACGCCTGTGTCTCAGATGTGAGACACAGCCAGGAATAAACTCCTTGTGTATCTAGATTTCGCCCGAGCTGCCCCCTCTCTCTGGAACTCCCTTCCACAGAGCATCCAGC
The DNA here is from genome assembly GCA_036172795.1 of Pelodytes ibericus. Classification (NCBI taxonomy): domain Eukaryota; kingdom Metazoa; phylum Chordata; class Amphibia; order Anura; family Pelodytidae; genus Pelodytes; species Pelodytes ibericus. The sequence goes on from CM069857.1 coordinate 278,607,492, forward strand.
TCTCTCCCACCTTTTCAAACTTTAAAAAGTCCCTAAAAACTCATCTCTTTAAAGATGCTTACTACCCAACCCACTAGAATACCGGTCACTTTACCTCTAGCTAATCCCACCTAGCTGGAACACACACAATTACTCTTTGGCCAATCCCCCCACACATTACTGTTACTACAACTTCGATCCCTCTGACCTCTTCAATCCCTTATGTGTCTCATGTACCCCACTCCCTCTAGATTGTAAGCTCTGCGAGCAGGGTTCTCTACCTCATGTACCAGTCTGTTCTAGTTTGTCTAACTTAGTATGTAGTTCCCTTCTATGCTCTGTACCCAGAGCTACGTAAATTGTTAGCGCTATATTAATAAATGTTAATGTAATGTGCTGGTCAAATCAACAACAGAGGGAGTGACTCTGATGGCGAATTGATGTGGCCATTGGCCTCTCAGTTATATTTCGTATATTTTTGGGGTTTGTGTGCTGTCTGTCCAGAGCACACCTGTTTGTGCTCCAAACAGACCAGCAAACAAACCCCGAAAATACTACATCAGCGCAGGAACATGCACACATAGCATACACTAAAGATATGCCACTGATACCAACCAATCATTATCAAGCTTTCAATTATGCAGACCATCATCTAACCTCTTAGGCTCGATGGCCAAGTCCATTTTATGCTGCAAGAATGCTCACAGCTGAAAGGTTGGGAGGGCTGAACCACTTTCTAGTTAAGCGGGAGCTTTTCCAAATGATCATTTATTGCCTAAAAAAAAGGAGCAACATAGGGTAATATTGCATACAATCCCATAAGGTGCAGGTGAAACCACTTACAGTGTATAATGGCTCACGAGTGAGCAAGACAGTGTTTTTTTATTGTGGTTTTTTATATCTATTAGATAAAATAATTTAAAATTTATCTATTGATAAATTCCTTGATGATAAGATAACTAATTACTAATTTTATTTCATCAAATTAAAAGTTAAGTTTTCTAATAATTTTCTGGGACACAATAGTTTCTTTTTTTGTAACTGATTTGTTGTTGTCTTGGCTGACTCTTGTTTCTTTGTGCTGTATATGTATTCAGCAGTCTTTGTGTCTGCTTATTCCTATTCGTCTTTATAACATATTTTGTGAAATACTCATTTTAAGGGCAATAAACAAAAGAAACAAGGCGACATAAAACCAACAATAAAAAATATATATGTTTTGATTGTCGGACACAGAGTTAAATTCATTACAATACATTATTACATTGGCATCAAAGGTATCCAATAAATCTCAAGTGTACCACTTGACCTGTGATACCGAGTCATCTCACTAATGATTTATAATTGTAACATAAATAAATTTCAGGGGAAAAAAAGAAATGTAGTATACTTAAATTGTCACTTCAAAATGAACCTTTCCGCAAGGTAAATGATTGCCATCTGCTACCATTTTATAATTATTTATGAAACTGAGACTCTCCATTGATTGTTGTTTTTACAATTGCAAAACACTGGAAAGGGACATATATCAAAAGATTTTAAAAATGGTTAGTTGTATGGAATGTGATTAAGATTTTAATTTTACATCAAATAATATTTGTTGAGGATTACAAGAAACCGTGGCTATGCTGCAAGACATTGTCTTTGTATCATATGCCCAAACGTTGGAGTATCTTGAACCTTTTTATTGTACTAACTGCCTTGTCATGGCAAGTATCCCTATTTAGGAAGGACAGTCTCTATTTTGCAGCCAAATCCCCTTGTCTCTCTTTTTGTTTGGATTAAAAACTGGCTATAAGATAGAATGAAGAGAGTTGTTGTAAATGTAAAATTCTCAACCTGGACCAGGGTATTAAGCTGAGTATCTGTTATGGGCCCTCTTTTTTTTATTATAATTTTATGGATTCAGAGTACATGGAAACATGTCGATTTTCAATATACATGAATGCAAACCTACTGAGTAACAACATGTCAGATAATAGTGGACGACATGAATGAAAAATTACATAATAACAAAATATACAGTGATTTGTATGGAAAATAGGAAATATTAAATAGCAGTGGGGGATGGGCAGACCAGGTATCAAACTATCTAAAATCGCATTGCAACAATATATACTTCCCATTTATGTGAGTATCTTAACCTGCTTCAACTACGGGATCTCAGGAGGCTGTACCTAAAAATGTAACTTAGGATGGGAGCCTTAAATCCATATAAAGGTAAAAGTACTAATTGGGACAGCATAGAGCATACAACAAGTGGGATGGGCCTATGATCTATTTAATCTTCAATGAGCCTCTTGCAATGTTTATGTTTGCTTAAAAAAGAGGAATACGGCAAGAAACATTGAAAGAATGTCCACAGGATTCCCTGCATACATTTATATACAAAAAATACATATACATTGTAAACTTTGAATACTACAATATATATATATATATATATATATATATATATATATACACACAAATCCAAACTGAATGCACTCACCTAAACTAGCATATATTATATTAAACGGGGTGCTGCTGAGACCAAATATTTATACAAAATCCAAAGATCAGCGCACTCACCTCAAAGCAGGTAGGAGAAAAACTCTTAAAGCTATAGTTTTAAATAAAGCTACTTAAAAACACCTGTCTTACTAAGGTAACAAAATTGGAGATTTAGTCACATATATGGCCATATGATGCTAAGCCCACCACTACGTCAAAGTACTCCAATATTGGTGGGTCCTAACACTAAATACTGTTGCTTCTGGGGCTTAATCTCTTTATATGTATTACTTACCAGGGACCAAAAGGCCTTCCTATTGTATAATACAGAGACACTCCTGCAATTTATAGGTCAGGACACCACTTATGGAGCACCTGTGATGGGGAGGGGTGCTAAACCAGAGGCCTGGTCATAGCCTCAACTATACAAACAAATCCAAACTGAATGCACTCACCTAAACTAGCATATATTATATTAAACGGGGTGCTGCTGAGACCAAATATTTATACAAAATCCAAAGATCAGCGCACTCACCTCAAAGCAGGTAGGAGAAAAACTCTTAAAGCTATAGTTTTAAATAAAGCTACTTAAAAACACCTGTCTTACTAAGGTAACAAAATTGGAGATTTAGTCACATATATGGGCATATGATGCTAAGCCCACCACTACGTCAAAGTACTCCAATATTGGTGGGTCCTAACACTAAATACTGTTGCTTCTGGGGCTTAATCTCTTTATATGTATTACTTACCAGGGACCAAAAGGCCTTCCTATTGTATAATACAGAGACACTCCTGCAATTTATAGCTTTAAGAGTTTTTCTCCTACCTGCTTTGAGGTGAGTGCGCTGATCTTTGGATTTTGTATAAATATTTGGTCTCAGCAGCACCCCGTTTAATATAATATATGCTAGTTTAGGTGAGTGCATTCAGTTTGGATTTGTTTGTATAGTTGAGGCTATGACCAGGCCTCTGGTTTAGCACCCCTCCCCATCACAGGTGCTCCATAAGTGGTGTCCTGACCTATAAATTGCAGGAGTGTCTCTGTATTATACAATAGGAAGGCCTTTTGGTCCCTGGTAAGTAATACATATAAAGAGATTAAGCCCCAGAAGCAACAGTATTTAGTGTTAGGACCCACCAATATTGGAGTACTTTGACGTAGTGGTGGGCTTAGCATCATATGGCCATATATGTGACTAAATCTCCAATTTTGTTACCTTAGTAAGACAGGTGTTTTTAAGTAGCTTTATTTAAAACTATAGCTTTAAGAGTTTTTCTCCTACCTGCTTTGAGGTGAGTGCGCTGATCTTTGGATTTTGTATAAATAAATAAATATATATATATATAGATATATATATATATATAGATATATATATATATATATATATATATATACACACCACATATATATATATAATGCATATATATGTCAGTATAAAATACATTCACAAGCTGACTTATTTGTTAATGGGATACTTATCAGGTCTGAGATGTTTAACATTTAAATAGAACTTTTTAAATCAGTGCACAGAGCCTTTGGGAAACTAAACCTGACATTACAGATGTATTTTTTCTTACTTACTGAAAATCTTAAACCTATTATAAATTATGTAAATTCACAAATATGAAATGTATTGCAAAATTGACAAACTTATGAGCGATTCATTGGAGGAGTTCAGTAAATCTCGTGCCAGAGGTGTGATTACATTTTATTAAAAAAAAAAAAAGTATTTATACATGTATGGTAAAGACAGCAAATATGTTTTTGTTTTTCAAATACAAGTATTTTTAAGCTGTCATCTGCCTTATGGTTTACATTTATACTGTATTTATCCTGTACAGTACTTGTTGTAAGGTACATTGATTTTATAGGTCAGGGGTACCCAACCTTTGGCACTCCAGTGGTTGTTGACTTCATCTCCTATAAGGCTCTCACACCTTAATACTGGGAAAAAAAAGGGAAATCCAGTCCACAACATCTAGGGTGCTAAAGGTTGCCAACCCCTGTTATAGGTCAAAGGCAACAATTTCTAGGCAGCACTCCACAGGAAGCTAGGGAAGTAATGCATGTGAGTAGAGCAGAGTAGACTGTGAACTGTTGGAGACCAGGACAGGCTAGTCGATGTCCCACCACATAGTAGAAAATCTACAAGTCTAGATGCGGTCATTCGTACATTCTTAGGAAAGCGATCAGTCAGTCTTCCGTATAGGTTATAGGGAAAATGTTACCTCCGTCCTATGTTTAATAGGTTTGCTACCTTTAAGTCAAATAAATACCGGGCATGCTATTGCCTCCATAGACATCATCATCAAGTCATTTTTTTACCGGCCTGTCGGTAAAATACCAGCTGAGTGGCAACCCTACCGTTCCACATCCAATTACAATCACTCGTGTTCCATCTACATAAATTAACAGACAGAGGGAAACATACAAGGGAAGACTTATATAACCCCAGAGAAGCTGCTCAAGACACTGACGGAGATTTAATTAGGCGGCTTAGGAACAGAGCACATACACATTAAAAACATACTAGGAAGTATGGATGAAACTGACGCGCGCTAATTGAGCGCGGCGAAAAGTGGGATTATCTCCGTGTGCAGCAATGTATAATGCTAACTCCAGGCAATAGGTTGACTTATTTGCACAAGAGCAGATGTAGATATAACAAATATAGATCCTGGCGCTTTAAACTGTAACAAAGCAGCACCAATCTATGTGTTACTCTGCAAGCACACGTGAAGAATTATACAGACAATTTTAAAACCATAGGAGTGATTGGTGCGCTAAGTAAACCCCACACAGCAAACAGTATAAAAGAAAATATAATAATTGCCTGAATTTTGTCGGTCTGGTGGTTGGGAAGTATTCTTCAGTATTTAGTAATATACATAGAAAAATACAAAGAAAGAACAAAGACCATAGTGTGATACAGTATTGTATTGGCAAATAGTATATTCTAGATGATTGCACTCACAAACACTGTAGGTGAGAATAGCACATCAATAGCCCATCAATATCTGGTCTGAGTCTTCTTTCTTCCTCATAGGATTCCCATGTGTATGACAGAATGAAGTACAGGCGATTATTGGCAAGTAATAAACATATTTAATAAATAACAAGTAGTAGCTTACATAAAAAGTTTTCAGCAACAGGCCTCTCCAGCAGGGTAATACAACGTGAAAAAGATAGCAGTATCGGTAGGCACGCTACGCGTTTCGCCTCTAATTAGGCTTCCTCTTGGCGTGTGCCTACCGTACTGCATAAGTCCCTTTTAAATGTTCATATTCCGCGCGTCTCTAACGAGCGCGCACTTCCGGGTTCTTCTGGCAATGACGTCATCGCGACTTCGTCGCACCATGGGATTTGAGTGGCGTCTCGCGAGATTTGGCATTTTTCATCATGTGGTCGCCTCACGGAGAATAGAAGGCAACATTTTAGCAAACGGACATTCAGAGTGGTGACTCTTAACAGCAGCGCCTCACAAAAAACGTATATATGTACATTCATATATGTTTCCCAGGGTCTGGGATATATGGGAGGGAGAAGCGAATATAAATTATAAAAAATGTATTTATTATGTATATATAAAAAAATGTATTTATTATGTATATTAAAAAAAACTGCATAATAAAAAATATATATTTTAAGAAAATGAAAAATTATTTTTAAGAGAACATATATGATATTGCACATTCACATATGCTTAAACATAAAACCGTTTATAAAAAACATAGATTTAAAAACATCTCATATTATATTCAAGAAGAAAACCTATCCTATGAGGAAGAAAGAAGACTCAGACCAGATATTGATGAGCTATTGATGTGCTATTCTCACCTACAGTGTTTGTGAGTGCAATCATCTAGAATATACTATTTGCCAATACAATACTGTATCACACTACGGTCTTTGTTCTTTCTTTGTATTTTTCTATGTATATTACTAAATACTGAAGAATACTTCCCAACCACCAGACCGACAAAATTCAGGCAATTATTATATTTTCTTTTATACTGTTTGCTGTGTGGGGTTTACTTAGCGCACCAATCACTCCTATGGTTTTAAAATTGTCTGTATAATTCTTCACGTGTGCTTGCAGAGTAACACATAGATTGGTGCTGCTTTGTTACAGTTTAAAGCTCCAGGATCTATATTTGTTATATCTACATCTGCTCTTTTGCTCTGCTTATTTCCAAGGCTGCTAGAACCAACCACTTCCAAAAGGACAAATATGTCCCTATTTGACTATCGTAACAATATACTCTCCCATGCAAATGAAGCATTTAGGATAGAGGTATCCCCTAGGGAAAAATATGAAGAGATGAATCTAAAACATACCTTTTCAGAATTAGAAAAACATTTGATAAAAGAAACAAAAATTAAATGGGAATTAGCCACTCTTACTAGATATTTGGAAGAAGGAATTACACCGAGGGGTCTAAGACTCTTTAAAACCCCACTTTCGATCTAGAAGATGATAATTTCATCTTAGAGTGGAATAACATCCTTGAAAAATGCACATGTCACTTAATGAGGATTATTATTGAGCAAAGGGAAAAGAATCTGAATATCTTAGACAAAGAAATAAACAGAATACATTCCTGTCTAGACCCATTTGTAGAACTAGAAGAATATAAAGAATATACCACAGATACTATAAAAAAACTTGAAAAATTGGAAGCAGAAACCAAGCTCATAAAAATAAAGAAATACACAAGAGATAAAGAAGACTATAGACTTAATACAGTAAGACAACCTACAGACTACCGGAACAATAAGAAAGCCAATTATGGGCCTAAAAAAACTGAGTTTAGAAATAATCCCTATTCCTTTCACAAACAAGACACATCTAAAGAAAAAACTAATCATGATCACATGCACACTCGCCATAATGGTTCAGAGGATATACTCACTTTTAAGTCACAAAAGTTCACAGACTATTCTAAAAAATCGACAGAGCACTTTCACAAAAATCTTCCTAATGGAAACATTCAAAATAGATTAATAAAAATAAGTGAAGAAAAAAATAATCACTATGTCTCTGACGCACAGACCGACATTAAAAGTCGTTATAATGATGATAGTTTAGAATCAAATCGATTTCACGTTCTATCTCAATTGGGAGACACATCCCCCATCCTAGATCATAAATCTAGATTACTTAAATCATTACCACAAAACACCACTGAATCACATTTTTTAGACTTCGACCGAAGAATACTAAAAATTCCCCCACAACCTCAAAGAATTCCCTCACAATCACAAAGATTCCTAAACTCAAAAAGAAAAAGGTTCTTTCAGGGAGAGGAAAAAGAGGGGGCAGGTTGGTACAGAAGAGAGAGATGAGAAAAAAGAAGAAAAAAACAACTACAACATCTCTGTCTTCGGGTATCTTCAACCTGTCCCAAAAAATCCTCTCCCAGGAACAACTATTAGTACTAAGCAAAGGCCTAAAATTTGCCCCTACAAAAAAATTCAATAATTTTGCCGCATATATTGATGTTAACAAGTTTATAAGGCAAGCTACTTTAAAAAGATTCTACACCCTAAAACCTAATATAGAGAATGGAAAAGTTCAGACAGATAACGATAACCAAACTATTGTTTCCAACCTAAAGAAAAAATCTATTTTTTACCCTACTACATACAAATCAGGAACACTGGATGTATTTGAAAAATTAGTGACAGAGGATCTCAAAAAAATCAAACACACAAAATATGATAAAAACAATCTCACGAAAAAAGAGCTCAGCACCCTAAAAGAACTCCAAGCCGATGAAGAGATTATCATCAAACCGGCAGATAAAGGCGGAATTGTTATACTATCCCGTGAGGACTATAAACAAGAGGCATATAAACAACTAAAAGATCAAAAAGTATACTGCCTATTAAAAGAAAATCCCACTAATCAATACAAAAAGATACTTTCAACCTTTTTGGATAAAGGGAAAACCAATCAATTTATTACCAAAAAAGAAGCAGACTATCTAAATGTCTTACATCCAAAAATCCCTACGATATACTTTCTTCCAAAAATTCACAAAAACCCTGTAAACCCACCTGGGAGACCCATAGTGTCCGGTATAGGATCGGTTCTATCTAATCTATCTGAATACCTAGACATAATATTACAACCTTATGTAAGGAAATTAAAATCTTATCTGAAAGACTCAATAAGCCTTATAAGAATACTGGAAAACATAGATTGGCAGGAAGATTATTTCCTAGTGTCAAGCGATGTATCCTCATTATACACTATCATAGAACATCATCAGGGATGTCAGGCAGTCAAAAACCTCCTACATGAGGAAGGTGTGATGTCCTCTGCACAAATAGAATATATTATCGAAGGCCTAAAAATTATCCTCGAACACAATTTCTTTTGGTTCGAGGAAACTTTCTACTTGCAAAAAACAGGGACAGCTATGGGGACAAAAGTCGCGCCTAGCTATGCAAATGTCTTTATGGGTGACTGGGAAGACCAATCAGTGTGGAATCAACAAAGTTGGAAGGCAAACTTAATCTTATACAAAAGATATATAGATGATCTGTTTTTCATTTGGAAGGGAGACCAAAGAAGTCTAGATGCCTTCCTTAATTCCCTGAATCAAAACGACAAAAATATTGTTTTAAACACAGTACATAGTAAAACAGAAATCCAATTTTTAGATTTGATGATATATATACAAGAAGGATCTCTCAAAACTAAAACGTTCTTTAAAAAGGTCGATACAAATGGATTCATAAATTTTGACAGCTGCCACTATCCTCCGTGGCTCAAAGGAGTCCCTAAAAGTCAGTGTATGAGACTTAGAAGGAATTGCACAGATGTTGAAATATACCAACAACAGGCCAATATATTAAAAATTAGATTTGAAGAAAAAGGTTATGACCCAGTAACTATAGAAAACACTATAAAGGAAATAGAAATTACAGATAGAAACGCATTAATTAAGCCAAAAGAGATTAAAATAAAAAAACCGGATGAAACATATCAGATACCCCTAGTATTTGACTATAACAACAAGTCATCAGAAATTAAAAAAATTGTCAATAAGCACTGGAATATCCTCCTGAAGGATGAGACACTGAAACACTGCATACCGGAAAAGCCAAAAGTTATTTTTCGAGGGGCACAAAACCTAAGGAATAAACTAACTAAAAGTTTCTTTTCTACACAAAAAAAGAAAACTGCAGACCATTTTTTAACCCAAAAAGCTGGCTTTTATGGATGCAAAAACTGCGAACCATGTAAAATATCTGCTAGTCAAAAATACCCCATTACAAAATATACATCATATGCTAATAAACATGAGTTCACAGTTAAGCAATTTTTAACATGCTCATCCACCAATGTAATCTACCTTATTGAATGCCCTTGTGGCATCCAATACATTGGACGAACATCCAGAACGTTAAAAAAACGAGTGGGAGAACATGTGAGAAATATTAAAAAGGGTATCACCCAACACTCTCTTTCAAAACATTTTCTGGAAAAACATAATAAAGATCCTAGGGGTATCAAATTTTGGGCCATAGATAAAGTACCAAAACACTGGAGAGGTGGAGATAACATTAAAGAAATGGGAAAGGTAGAAATGAAATGGGTTTTCGATATAGATACCCTTCAACCAAAAGGTCATAATGCTGATTTCGACCTATTCAACTTTTTATAAAGGAATATTTTTTAAAAAAATCCTGTCTTTTTTAAAAAAATCCTGTCTATATTAAAACAGTCTTCTCTTAAATTTTAATAATTTTTTATATAAAAATTTTAGACAATTTTTTTCTACCTTCCCCATCCACCAATATAGCAGATATATAAATGGTTTTCTTCTTGAATATAATATGAGATGTTTTTAAATCTATGTTTTTTATAAACGGTTTTATGTTTAAGCATATGTGAATGTGCAATATCATATATGTTCTCTTAAAAATAATTTTTCATTTTCTTAAAATATATATTTTTTATTATGCAGTTTTTTTTTATATACATAATAAATACATTTTTTTATATATACATAATAAATACATTTTTTATAATTTATATTCGCTTCTCCCTCCCATATATCCCAGACCCTGGGAAACATATATGAATGTACATATATACGTTTTTTGTGAGGGGCTGCTGTTAAGAGTCACCACTCTGAATGTCCGTTTGCTAAAATGTTGCCTTCTATTCTCCGTGAGGCGACCACATGATGAAAAACGCCAAATCTCGCGAGACGCCACTCAAATCCCATGGTGCGACGAAGTCGCGATGACGTCATTGCCAGAAGAACCCGGAAGTGCGCGCTCGTTAAAGACGCGCGGAATATGAACATTTAAAAGGGACTTATGCAGTACGGTAGGCACACGCCAAGAGGAAGCCTAATTAGAGGCGAAACGCGTAGCGTGCCTACCGATACTGCTATCTTTTTCACGTTGTATTACCCTGCTGGAGAGGCCTGTTGCTGAAAACTTTTTATGTAAGCTACTACTTGTTATTTATTAAATATGTTTATTACTTGCCAATAATCGCCAGTACTTCATTCTGTCATACACATGGGAATCCTATGAGGAAGAAAGAAGACTCAGACCAGATATTGATGAGCTATTGATGTGCTATTCTCACCTACAGTGTTTGTGAGTGCAATCATCTAGAATATACTATTTGCCAATACAATACTGTATCACACTATGGTCTTTGTTCTTTCTTTGTATTTTTCTATGTATATTACTAAATACTGAAGAATACTTCCCAACCACCAGACCGACAAAATTCAGGCAATTATTATATTTTCTTTTATACTGTTTGCTGTGTGGGGTTTACTTAGCGCACCAATCACTCCTATGGTTTTTAAATTGTCTGACTTATTTGCACACACCCCAAGTTTAAAAAGCAAACAAAAAAACACAGACGCTGAAAGGCGACTGAAAAGTGTTAGTACATCTCTGCCAAATCCTTTTTAACGCAATTTCCACACACACTAAAGTGTTACGATGTATAAAAACGGCGCAATCACCGATATATATGTGTAATAAATGGCGATTATATACCTAACTCCACTTTTCCTTTGAATCTATGTAGTTGCTTGCCATTCAGCTCACACAACTTATACATCATTATTATTCTCTGCATTCACTGTATGAATAGGTGTCGGAAACTCTACAATGATTAGAAGTTTTGCTCCTGTTTTAATTCCTTGCTCTGATTTAATAAGAAGTGTTAATTCCAACCCTTGACATCGAAAAAAAAATGCAGGACCTTCACTATTATTATATTTATTATTATTATTATTTTATGGTTTCATATTTTAATTTGCTGTGCATTATTAAAACCCACATGCACCGGGTTAAAATAATAAACATTAAACCTTCACTTTTATATTAGGCCCATTATTTGGTTTCGAGAAGCAATTTCCGCATGCCTCTATCAGAGCACTCAGTTTGGAAATCCGAGCATTGTCATTGAAATCCATGATCGGCAATTATCTCCTTTTGAATACCGGTTTATGTAACTAATTGATCATTAATCATAATACTCAAAGATATCATAATCTGGGGTTGTAGGGTGCGTAAACCGCTGATTATATGCTAATGATCAGGAATTTGGAAATTAAAGGTTTCGAAAGCTGTAATCATAGCGTGTACAATATATTATTTCCTTTTCTGCATTATTATTTTTTTTTTTTTTATAAATTTCTACTTAAATGGTGTGCACGTGGGCTTGCTGTATCACTGGATGAACACATATGTCTAAATTTCAGAATGAGAGCCTATTGGGGGGCATGTATCAAAAAAAAAATATATATATAAAAAATGTATAAAAACTGTACAATGTCGGGAGAGGTAAGAAAAAAAGAAAAGGTTCAATCGCAGTTTTGTTATGTATAATGGAGATTGTTCTTTTTTTTAGCGCCTGTGGAAAAAAAAGTATGGCACCTTCTCACAAATAAACAAAGTTAAAAGTGCTGCCTCACGTATGGCTTCGGTGGGAGAACACCCCACCCTCTGCTTCTTTTTTTCCCTTTCTTTCTTTCCCATTTTTTCTCTCTTATTCTCTCTCCCTTCCCCATACCCATTTACCCCCATCCCTACCCATATGCACCTGAACGACTGTACTAGCTGCTAAACAAGACCCATTCAGAGGTTCGAGACTGGGTAAGAGACCAAGACCCCGTAAACCTGGAAGAGGCGGCAAAGCTAGCGGACAAATTTGTGGATGTCCGCCGCCCAGTCTCAAGACACCCTGCCCCCTACCACAGCGGACCTCAGCCGCTAATGCACCACCCCATGCCCCTGTAGAAGCTCCACTAGGTCTAGCATTCGGTGCGTATGACCCATTCGGATAAGACCCGATGGGTCGGGCAGGTAGGGAGGCTGGGGGCATGGGGCGGTGCATTAGCGGCTGAGGTCCGCTGTGGACATGGGGCGGTGCATTAGCGGCTGAGGTCCGCTGTGGTAGGGGGCAGGGTGTCTTAAGACTGGGCGGCGGACATCCACAAATTTGTCCTCTAGCTTTGCCGCCTCTTCCAGGTTTACGGGGTCTTGGTCTCTTACCCAGTCTCAGTAGCAACCAATCCCCAGCAGGGGCATGCTCACAGATCAGTAAATATATTCAAATCAGGCATTTAACTAAGCAACCAATCAGAACAGTGCCTACACTGGGGCTTGGTCTGGGCGACCAATAGAAAAAGCGGCTACATTTTGAACAAGAGAATGAGCTCAGCCGCCGGGATAAACCTTTATTGTGAAGCGGCTGCTGAATCTACATTCCAGGGGGAAATGGTAAAAGGGATTAGGCTATTCAACAGGGCACCATTCAATTTACACACCGGTTAACAGGGGAAAATAACTCAGCCGAAACATGGGCACTGAGGAACGGAAAAACATGGTTGTCTGGGGGGGTGCTACCGTGACACATATCAAAAAAGATTTTAAAAAATGTGTAGTTTTGTATGTACAATGAACAGTAAATACCCCCCCCCCCCCGGCCTTACACCTGTCCCACCATCTGCTGTTAGCTTTATTTCCCATAAGGCTCAGCCAGACATACTGTTTCCATGATGCTGGATGAAGTGCAGTCAATAGTAGCTAATGCTGCAGATGATAGCTGTGGGCTACAATTCCCATGATGCTCAGTCACCCAGGTGTCCACCATGACCACGTATAATGGGAGTTGTAGACCACAACTAACACTTGTAACACCAGTGCTGTTAACTACATTTCCCATAAGGTTCAGTCAGACATGATGTTTCCATGATTCTGGTTGACCATCATGGGAAGTGCAGTAAGCAGTAGCTAAGGCTGCAGATGATAGCTGTGAACTACAATTCCCATGATTCTCAGCCACCCAGGTGTCCATCATGACTAGGCATAATGAGAGTTGTAGTTCACAACTAACTCCTGTCACACCATCTGCTGTTAACTACATTTACCAAAAGGCTCAGCCAGACATACTGTGTCCATGATGCTGGATGAGCATCATGGGAAGTGCAGTCAGCAGTAGCTAGGTCTGCAGATTATACCTGTGAACTACAATTCCCATGATGCTCAGTCAACCTCCCCTCTCATTGGCCCTGTAATGATTGACAGCAGCAGGAAGAGGCAGAGACCGGCTGCTTCTCACAGGTCAGTGCAGCTCCCTGTTACTCAGGGGCTGCACGATAATAGTGATGGATCAGATGGTCGCTACCTCACTTAGAAATACTTTTTTTTTTTTTAAACTTCCTGCTGGCATGAGGTCAATCCTCTGGCGCCCCCTGGGTGTTGCGCCCTGAGCTGTCGCACAGGTCGCGCCCCCCCCCCCCCCAAGGCTGGCCCTGAGTAGCACGCCAAACGCGTAAGGCATGGTTTATTTTCCCATTCACTTTTGTGAATCGTCATCGGCGGTTTGCCTCATTAAAACACTTTGTATATGAAAAGAGCGTGGAGTACCCATTATAAGCTTTATGGTTCCAGCTGGATACATAACTGCAATCGTTGTTGATCTCACCTGAATTACTATGATTGTTATTAAGTGCACCAACACAAATAACACAAGTGCTTTACTGCTCCTTCTTTTATGACAGGCCAGTGGGACAGACTTTCTTTGTTTGATCTTTACAATTGGAAGAACATGTCAGTGTTTGATTCTGGGAGAATTAAAAAAACAAAAAAACTTGAACCTCTATTACTAAAAACAAGATACTGGGGAGCACAACGCTATAATAGCGTATTTAATACAGTGTGCTGCTGAAGTGACCACAATGTTTACACAATACATAGAAATATCAGCGCACAATTAAATAAATCACTTCAAAAGCACCTGTCCTAGATGAAAATAATAACTGGATCTTTCTCAATTGTATGTGTGTCTTATGTGTTATTATGTATTTTACTCTCTGTTTGTTGTCAGGGACAGAATCTTCTGGTTTTAAATCGCTAGAACATGTTACTACATCTGCACACCCCCTCAACATTTCTAATGGACAAAGAGGGACACTTCTGTCTTTGTGGGAGTGTGAATTTAATTGCTCTGTGCCTCGGTGAAACTGTCACACAAACCAGAAATTCTAAGAAAAGAGGGACAATATAGGAGGAAAGAGGGACAGTGGGGGTAAAATAAGGACTCCTAAATAGTGAGACTTGGGAGGTATGCATTTTCATTCGGTACATGGAAAAATTAGCCACCTCTACTACCTCTTTGGAATTCGGAAAGTCGTAGCCATACCTAACCAAAAGTCATATAGGCTGTAACGTGTTTAATGAAGTTAGGAAATTAAGAGATGACATGTGGGGCTCCATTTCAGCTAGGGGTGTAGGAGTAGGGCAGAGGAAGTTAGTTTGCCTCTCCAGGTCCTTAGTGTGTCGATCCTGGAGTCTATTATTCTAAACCCAGACTGTTTAACAATCGCCCGTCAAGATCTGATTGTCTGCTACCAGTCTTTATCATGATTAATAACCGTCAGATGTCAGCACCGCAGCTGAAATAATAGCACGCGGGGCTAGCCAGAAACGCTTCTCAAATGTCAACTTTAAATCCCAGTGACCCAGCTCCCGAACAAAAATAAATATGTTTAAATAGATCAGTGATATCAAAGTTCACAAATGTCTCATTGAGTGTACTGGAGACGCACGTGACTTTCCCAAAGAAATACACGGATTAAACATTAACTTTGTAAGTCTGATTTTGCCCATGCAAGAAAAAAAGGCCTTTAAAAGGGGCAGTTCCTTCGACGGTGACTGATTGAAATACGTTTAGAAAATGAATTAATCGTGTAAACGAAAGAAAAAGAAAACCGATCTGTTTTATAAATTATTCCTGGACACTTTGTCTCTCCTGAATACTGCATATAAAGTGTAAGTTGTGTATTGCTGCTATTATAGCTCCAGATCTGCCCATCTCTCCTAAATACTGCATATAAAGTCTAAATTGTGTATTGCTGCTATTATAGCTCCAGATCTGCCCATCTCTCCAAACCCTTTTTATTTGATGTTAATTTAGAAGGCCCCGGTGATATTATTTTCAATGTAAAAAGACAGGAGAACTGTACATTGTTTTAAAGTAAAAATAAGTGCATTTACATATAGTGACCACATGCGCAACATAGAGAAAATATAGGGTTTTACCATAAAAAAGCCTTTGAAAGACATTGTTGTACTTTATGGGGGCTATTCACTTTTGTATGTAACTTGCCTCCTAAAAGGTCTTTCTAAGGTCACTTAATCTCTTCGCGACAATGGACGTGCCTGACACGTCTGCAGTGAAACAAGCGGTATTCGCGATCAACGCTTTAACGGTGCTGGTCTATTACCTTGATGTCGAGGCAATAGCCAGCATTGAAATTTCCTCTCTGGGGCACCCATGATGGCCCCACTGAGGGATCGTGGGCGCCATATTGAAGGAGCAGCATGCCCCCTTGTGGTCTGAGCTTCGGAAGTGAAAGTAAATGTCACTTCCGTCGCTCTGAATGTGTTGCTTGACTGCCCCTAGATGCAGCAACCAACGTTTTAATTAGCTTAAAACTGGTTATTTAGTTAGATTATCCTATAGGGTTAAAATCAGTGCGAGGCATCCTAGGCGTATGCCTAGGGCGGCAAATTTTGGGGGGCGGCAAAGAAAAAAATAAAAAAAAACGCGTCCCTTTAAAAAAAAAAAAAAAAAAGACCGCGCTTGCAGCCAGAGATGGAGGTGAGAGGGGATCGGAAGATCCCCCCTCACCATCGCTCTGCCTGCCAGGCTGCACGGGGAGCCGAACAGGCAGCACAGAGAATCCTCCGTGCTGCCTGTTCGGCTCCCCGTGCAGTGTGCCGACACGGAAGTGCCGACAGTCACATGACGGGCGCGCTGAAGTCATACGCGTGCCCGGTCACGTGACCTGTCGGCACAATCGACGGGAAGCCGAACAGGCAGCATGGAGGGACCATGCTGCCTGCCACTAACCACCAGGGAAAGGTAAGTGCTGATGGGAGACTGTGTGTGTGTGTGTGTGTGTGACTGAGTGTGATGGGAGTCAGAGTGTGTGTGATGGGAGACAGTGTGTGTGACTGAGTGGGATGGGAGTCAGAGTGTGTGTGATGGGAGTCAGTGTGTGTGTGACTGAGTGTGATGGGAGTCAGAGTGTGTGCGATGGGAGACATTGTGTGTGACTGAGTGTGATGGGAGTCAGAGTGTGTGTGATGGGAGTCAGTGTGTGTGTGACTGAGTGTGATGGGAGTCAGAGTGTGTGTGATGGGAGTCAGTGTATGTGTGACTGAGTGTGATGGGAGTCAGAGTGTGTGTGATGGGAGACAGTGTGTGTGACTGAGTGTGATGGGAGTCAGAGTGTGTGTGATGGGAGACAGTGTGTGTGACTGAGTGTGATGGGAGTCGGAGTGTGTGTGATGGGAGTAGGAGTGTGTGACTGAGTGTGATGGGAGTGTGTGTGTGATGGGAGTATGAGCTTGATGTGAGTCTGAATGATGGGGCATGTCTTAGGTGTGTAACGTGTCTGCCTAGGGCAGCACAAAATCAAGATACACCACTGGTTAAAATGAAACATTTTTTAGCATAAGGGATAAGGTTAAAATGTAATTAAAATATATTTGGGGATAGCATAAGGGTTAGAGTTGGGGTTAAATTTAGTGTTAGGGTTAAATTTAGGGTTAGGTTGGGGTCAAAAGGTTAATTTAGGGGAAAAATACCCACTATTTTTGTTTTTTGCCCCATAACTCGCAAAAAAATACCGAAACATATTGAAACATGCATATTTCTGAACTTGGGACAACATTTAGAAACTATTTAGACGGGGTGTTTTTTAATGATTGTATTTGTGTAAATTATATTTTAGGTCAAAGTTCTTTTTTTAATTTTAAGGATTTTTTTGTAGTAAATTATAAGATATGATGAACATAATGGTATCTAATGAAAGCCCTTCTTATGATGATAAAAACAACATATAATTTGTGTGGGTACAGTATGTGAGAAAGAAGAAATTGAAAAAAGAAACAGCTAAACACAAACACCCCAGAAATGTCAAAACAGCCATTGTCACCAAGGGAAAATGTCTTGTCACTAAATGGTTAAAAAGAACACAGACTAACTGCTAAGCTACATTCTTTAGAGCGACACAGGTGACTGATTTCAAACCCCACCCCTAACTAATTAATAGGAAAAAAGGTAGAAGGAAAACCTTTTTTTCCCCCAAACACCCTTAACCTTTAACCTTCTTACTGCAGTTTAATATACAAACCTTAAATCACTAAAGGATAATGTTTCTCAGCTGCTGTGAATGCACAAACTGGTCACTTAAAAACAGTAGGTCACTGAGATTTTACATCCATTTAAGTACAAAACTGGCATGTGTTTTGGTATTTCCCCCTTGTTTCAATCTTGTTCTTTATCTCCTATTACTTGAGTACCAGAAATAGGTGCAAATGAGTGCCCTCTATTGGGGCTATTCACTAAAAGGTAAGTTGAGGTGAGTAGCAGGTGAGTTGAGGTGAGTAGCAGGTGAGTTGAAGTGAGTAGCAGGTGAGTTGAGGTGAGTAGCAGGTGAGTTGAAGTGAGAAGCAGGTGAGTAGCAGGTGAGTTGAGGTGAGTAGCAGGTGAGTTGAGGTGAGTAGCAGGTGAGTTGAGGTGAGTAGCAGGTGAGTTGATGTGATTATCAGGTGAGTTGAGGTGAGTAGCAGGTGAGTTGAAGTGATTATCAGGTGAGTTGAGGTGAGTAGCAGGTAAGTTAAGGTGAATAGCAGGTGAGTTGAGGTGAGTAGCAGGTGAATTGAGGTGAGTAGCAGAATAGTTGAAGTGATAGCAGGTGAGTTCAAGTGAATAGCAGGTGAGTTGAGGTGAGATGAACATTTCACTTAGTGGGGGAACTAAGCAGGTTTGTTCATGGACAGTGTAAACCTGACTTGGTGAGATTAAATGTCCATCTTACCTCAACTCACCTGCTGTTCACCTCAACTCACCTGAATTTTCAAATGATGAAAGAACATGTAAATATTTTATTAAAGCACATTACTGAAAATGTTGATAATATAGTATATGTTTAAAATATTAAAAATACAATCCTAACTATTTTTTTTTTTAAGTGATGCATTTGTATTTTATTTTACATTCACTGAAGTGGTAGCTGCACCATTTATGTTGTAATAGCAAATTTTGAATAAAAAACAATCAATCTTTTTTTTGTGTGCAAAATATACAGGAATTATAGTATGTTAAAACTATTACTATGCCAAACAAATTATTGATTTGTATATATATATATATATATTACTACTGTAAGATATAAAGCATTGATGCAATCATTCTTGTATTATTATTAAATTATTTTAGTATGTATTTTAAAATATGTTTTTTTATTTTAATAGATTTTATTATTTTTACACAATTAAATTAATTAACTTGACATCTATGGTAGGACTTTGGATATTTCCGTAATTGCCTCGACCCTCCCAATCTGGCCCCGAATAGGCCTCGGTCTTCCCCATACACTTCTATGGGGCGGAATTTGGATAATTACAGGACCATTTCGGCAGATTTGTCCGATTTGACCGATTTTCATACTGATTAGAGATCATTCAGTTTTCTTTGAGTAACTAGAATTTAAGGGCTTCTTAGATCACCAAAGTGATCCGATTTGGTCTGAAACGCGGATATAAGAAAACCAGAGCTTCCTGAGTCAACCCGAAAATTAACTTCGGCTAATTCCATTCTTCCGAATGGAATTCCTGAACTGAAAATTATAGACACATTTAATCCGAACCAAATGCGTCAATGGTTGAAATTTAATTCAGATGAACCGGAATTTTCATTATTTTGAATGTATTATCCGGGATCATTGTTCATGATGGACATTAACTTTATCTGGGTTTGACAGGTAATATTGTCTGCCCCTGGCGAAGTGCACACATCACTGGGTATGGAATTGGGGTTATAGTAACTTTTGGGTCATCCGCATTTAGCCAGTGTTTTCAAGATTTGTACTAGTCCCATCTGTTTAAAGACTTTCATTATCCATCCCCTTTGTAGCGCATTGAGCGGAAGACACTTGAAGTTGGTCACAATTCTTTATTGGCTTCACAGCAGGTGGGAAAAGGCAAAGAGTCGTCATATAACGGTCCAGAGGGTCGAGGCAGGCTGCAGAGGTTCAAAGGCTATTAGGCAAATCCAAGTCGGGTAACAGAGATATGGGAGGTCATGGTTAAGCCAAAGGTCAGTACACAGGAATTCAGAATAAACAGCACTCTCAGGAATAAGGAAGAAATGGGACTGATAACAGGCACCACAGCTCAACAAGTAAGCATGGTCTAGGGGGCTTGCAGGGTCTTTATAGAGCCATCCATCAAGGAACCCCTCCCCTGTGCACCTGGGATCCTCCCCCATCACATACAGAGTGTAGAGAGGGGGAGTGGTAAAGATTCCACTCCACTGTCCACCCACCGAGATTCCACCAATCACACAGCACTATCCGCGATGTGACCACGCCCCCTGAGTCACACATGGACCGTCACACTACTCGCGATCGGGTTCCCTGCTACAACCGGGGATGCGGCCTACCCCACAGCCGTTCTACAGCGCAACAGAGGCGTCTGGGAGTGGGACCTGCTCGCGGTGATTGAGACCACCTGGGCAAGGTAAGTGGGGAACCTGAGCCCTGACACCCTTCCTTCCAAGCCCTTTGAACCTATTAAATTCCAAGGAATTATTATTAATATCTCAGAAGCATTTTTTAAATGTGACAAGATTCATTTTCTTACTTCATGCTTAGCATATGAAAAATATCTCCAGAGATTTTTCCAAATCGTACATAGGCATCCCTAGAAAGATGTATAGGGCCAGTTACCTGAGAAGAGCAAAATGTCACCCCACTTTCACTTGTCCTCCGGTCCATCCCCCTAAAACAAATACGCAATATTTGCTTCTTCCCCAAAGTTCTACCTTTCTTGCCTTGGAAGAGGGATCCGTGGCATCCAGTGTGGCCATGCCTCTGGTCCCTTTCTCATCTGTTTCCACTTCATTCTGGTCACCTCAGTGCACACGGCACAGATCTGCTTACAAATATATGGCTGGAATGGTTGGAAGGATGTCCCAACATGACCATACTTTGCAAATAAAACCCCACCAACAGAAACCAGTGGCTGAATTATAGCTGTAATGTTCTTTTTACCTCCTGATACCCCCATATTAGGAAGCAAAGTACATGCATAGGTTTATAGCCCAAAAAAGCTTGGGCACATGCCCAAAGCCTGCTGTTAGTCATTCTCACTCTTTTACATTATTTTAATAAGACAATCATATATCAAGACATAGTAAAATAAGTAAAATTATTTGTGTAGAAAGAGAACTGGATCTTTATCAGTTTGTCTATGTTATTAGCATTATTATGTGTGTTCCACCACCTGTTTATTGTCGGATTGTACAGAGCGAACCATAAATAAGTAATGCCCGCAACAGAGGAAGGTTACATTGATGCTATTTAATAAAATATGCTCCGTGGAAGTAGGTTGATGATATTTTCACATTTGAATGGACCAATATTTATTATTAATAATATCTACACACTGCCCAAGGCCAAAGGACCCACAAAATGATTATAATAAAAGTGAGGTTAACCCTAGCTGCGATTTTTACCCGAGCCCTGATTTTACGTTTGCGCAGACATTATTTCACATTGCCTTGGGGGAAAATATTTTAATAATAACATAGAAACATAGAATGTGTCGGCAGATAAGAACCATTCGGTCCATCTAGTCTGCCCAATTTTTTTGAATACTTTTATTAGTCCCCCGTTCCCGGTCTTATAGCTAGGATAGCATTGTGTCTTTCCCACGCATACTTAAACTCCTTGACTGTGTTTACCTCTACCACTTCTGCTGGCAGGCTATTCCATACATCCACTACCCTCTCAGTTAAGTAATACTTCCTGATATTACTTTTAAATCTTTGCCCCTCTAATTTAACACTATGTCCTCTAGTTATGAAGGTGAAGCGTTACAAAGGCGCTACATATGACATATGGATAAAATAATACCAGCTTGATTTTGGCCTGTCACGTCAACTAACGACTAACTTTTTTTTTTTACTCAGTGTTAAAAAGTAATAATTAACTTAGTTAAACCTATTTATGTATTTTTTTTTGGGGGGAGGGGCTGGATTTGAATAATAAAGTCCCCAGCCCCTCCTACTTTCATTTCTGACCCCTTGGCTCAGTTGTGGCGCCGACACACATGAACCAAGGGGGCCGAATGTGCCATACGAATGGCATTTCTCACACAGCCTGTGTAGGGAATGCGACTCTGTATGATGCCGAACTGTGTGTGACCGCAGCTTTTCAAATCAAAGCAGAATCAATGAGAACTACATCTCCCTCTGATTCTGCAGTGGGAAAATCCACAATCTAGAATAATTCAGCAGTCAGGTATCTTCCGAACTGCACTGTAGACACAACTGTCAGCAGCGCAGTTTCGGATGTAACATGCATAGAGTCCCTTGCAGGGACTGGGGACTCTGTGAATGAAATAAAGTAAAAAGTAAGCCCCACTCCCCCCCCCCAAAAAAAAACTAAAATAAGGTCACTTACTATCTGTTTATCTACCTCTGGGGCTTGCTTTTTTTATTTCTCTCATTTAAAGATGCATATTGACCCTATGCCTTATCTCTTTTCATTTCCATATTATCTGGATCAAATACCAAAAACATTATCATGCTACCTTTCATTTATGATCAAACAGAAATACCTAAACCAAACTAAGTGAGTAAGAGGTTTCTAACACAAATATATTCATTTTATTATCCTGTGGGTTCAAGGGGATTACTGCATCATTTCCCCTTTCCTGCACAATGGATTTCTAGGAGCATTTTAAGTCAGCTGAGAAAAGTCCAGGTTCTGATTGGTTTAAAAAAAAAAAATAGAAAGAAAAGAAAGACACTTGTTTCCGTGACAACATTCTGTGATGTCATTTTAATATGGCAACTCACAGTGGAAGCAGTGATGACTCAAAGGGACGCTGTCAACCTAAACATTGCTTATACTGTAAATGTAGAGAATAAAAAAAAAAACTCATGTATTTTAAATGAGTTTGTGGTGTCCTTTGCTATTGACATCACCTGTGGCTTGATATGCAAATAACACATTTTCTATGGGAAATTAGTAATTTGCATATTAAGCCACAAGGTGATGTCATAAGCAGG
The DNA here is from genome assembly GCA_036172795.1 of Pelodytes ibericus. Taxonomy (NCBI): domain Eukaryota; kingdom Metazoa; phylum Chordata; class Amphibia; order Anura; family Pelodytidae; genus Pelodytes; species Pelodytes ibericus. The sequence continues at coordinate 278,630,609 of CM069857.1, forward strand.
AGAAACCACAGACACATTGAAAAAAAATTCTCTTATGGTAGGCATTTTCATGTAATTCTGCCAACACAATGTCTAGATTGAATAAAGTAGTTACAACAATTTTTACAATAGCTCTGTTTTATTATATTATTCATATTATTCTAAACGTATTTATGGAAATTTACGTTCAGGTGACAGGGTGCACTTTAATAGATCTCTAAAGAACTTTTTACAATCATTATGTAATATTCCCACGGTATTGTGCAATGTAAGAGGTTACAAACGAGTTCACATCCATATGTATAAATAATAAGTCACTAAACCCCAAGTTCTGAAAGCTGACAGTCTAAAGGGAGTTGGGGGCCAGGGCAGAGGTGAGGCATGACCCAAAATCTCTGCTTATAGAGAAGAATCACTATTTATAGAGTAGATTCATGTCAGGGTGAAAATGGGATGATATGCTGTGGCTCATGGTGATTAAAGGGACAGTATGAACCACACACATTTTGTTGCTGGTGGCGAATCATGACATTGTTCATTGCCTAACCCTTTTGCAGATCAACAAAGAGAGAACTGCAAGGAAAGGAGATGAGAATTTGAAACTCAAGGCCAAAGTAGCAATTCCCTGCAATTTTCTCTCTTCTCATTACTTTCTTGCTCCCTTATTGAATATTTGGACGCACACGGACACTTTAAAGCAATCCCTATGGCAACACACTTTCAGCATCCTGTTAAATATTGGAGTCCTTCTCCTGGAACGATGTCCGCAGTGGATCTTTGATAAGTAGGTGGAGTGGGCTGATCAGAGCTAATTCTGACCCCCCTCCCCGGCTCAGGCAGATTAGACTTCCCCAGGAGACCTGGCATGGGGCTGGTGCCACACAGAAGATTCTCAACTATTGCAATATCATACAGAGGAATGAAGACTATTTGGGCTTTACCCCCATAAATTCCAGTGATTGCCCTATAATACATAATCAGACATCAAAATCGCCTCTTGATTCATGTAACCTTTCAAATAATGATAATAAAAAAAAAAACACTATCTGGTCTCATTAAAGCTTTACCATGACGAGAATTCATGTGTTAGCTATTTCATTGTACAAAATCACAGAGTCTACTCAATAAAGAGAGAGGGAATTAAGAAGGGAATTTCAAACTTAAGGCCAAGGTAGCCGAGCTGGATACATTCTCCCATTCAGCTGCATTGGAGATTTTTTCCAACTCGGCTACCTTTGCTTAGTGATCGAAATTCCTGTCGTCATTCCCTGCCGTTCTCTCTTTATTGAGTAGACTCTCATGTGGATGCCTTGTGACACAAACAAAATATCCTTGCTCGCCAGCTTATGTATTTCATCCGGTATCATTATTACTTTTACGTCGCACAGAACTTTATCCATCATAGACTGTGCAGCAGGACGCTTGCCTATCATCTATGCAAATAGTTTCTTGAAACTGTGTCCTGAATCCCAGTTCATCACGGCACACTCCGTATCCTGCTCATCTTTTTGAGACTTCACAATGTGTCTCATTTCTCAGGCACATCTGTCTTTCCTTAGTACAAAAGAATTGTGCACATTTTTTTTTTTTTGTATTTATTATATTTTTTTCTCTTTAGACGATAACCAGCTGACACTTGGTCTGTTTTCTATTGTGCTTTTTTTTTTTTCGGATCCCGTTTTTTAAGAAGGTCCCTGTTTATTTTCAAAACACTGGGAAGATTTAAACCGGCTGCGTTCAAAGCGCTTTCATTTACTCTGACCCTTAAGCTTTTGTTTTTAATTCGTGGATCGTTTACACTTTATGTGATTGAAATTGATGAATTATCTTTATTATCTTTTCTTGCCCCAGAATATATATTTTCCATGTGATTACCAAAATAAGATAATTGTAATGTTAGGAAAATGCCTGATGTAATGTTTATGTAAAAATCCACATGCTTAGCAATACAGAGACGATAACAAAACTGATTATTTCTTTAGTTATTAGAGTTTGGCTCTGCTACTAAACTTCTTAACCAGAAGGTTTTGCAGTAAATCAGATTACTTCTCCTAATTCAATTTCCTGCTGTTTTTTCCTGCGTAACAAGTATAGAAAAAAAAACAAAAAAAAACTGACTTGAAAAAGATGACTGACTTGCCAATGGAATTTATCTAAATAAAGATGGACACTTCTTGAAATACTGAGAAATCAGGGTTTGGATTCTTAGAGGGGCATGTACTAAAAAAACGTAAATATATTTTATGTGCAAAACTATTTTTGCGCTTTGCTCCTATTGCAATATACTAAACATTTAACACTCATATAGTACATACAAGCAAATTGCGAATAAAAACGGGCAATTTTGCGAATATTTTTTCTACCTCTTTTGATAGCACTTTGCTAAAAGCTGGTGTGATTTTCACACGCAAATAAGAATTATTTTTCACAAAATATTCGCAAAACTCTGTAGCGTGCGCGAAGCTAATTGCAATTTATTATCGCAACCGGAAAAATGCACGCTTAATAAAAATAAACGGAAGAGGCGCAAAAAAGGGGAAAAAAAGCAACATGTTAAAATAGTCGCAAATTGCTCCTTACTCATGTTTTACCTATTTTTTTCCCCCACTGCACTTTTTTAGTACACGACCCCCTTAGCCTTATCACGAAGGCAGAGTATATTGAAGTGAAAGGTAAGAAGACAATACAAGGTGCTTGTTGTGGTTAAAGCGTTTAATTATATCATAAAAACAATATTAAAAGTATTGAAAGTAGATCTCCCAAAGAGGGTCCATATATTAACTTGCCAAGTTCTCAATATCCCACTGTTGTCGTCTTCATGTATCCATACCTCTGTATATGGCATATTACTTGTAATGATATAATTAAACACTCTAATATCATAAAGGATCTCATATTGTCTACTTAGCGTTCACTGTAATATACTCTGAACCTATCCTTCCTCTTACGCGGCTTCAGGAGCAGCCCACTGAAGTATTTAGGAGCTAGTCCTGTTTGTCCTGTTTGTCCCATTTGTTTTCCCAACCTTTAACTCCAGTCTTCTCTCTCTATACTTCTGAGGCGCAGTCTTTGCCCGAACTCTGTCCTCATCATGTTGGCACCAAGTGCAGTGGGGGAAAAAGTAGGTAAAACATGGATAAGGAGCAATTTGCCAATATTTGTAACATTTTGAAAAAAACTCGCCCCCCACCCCCCCCTACGATTTTCGCCTCTTGCGTTTCTTTTTATGTAGTGTGACTTTTTCAGGTAGCGCTAATATATTGTGTTTATATTTGCGCACGCTAAAGACTTTTGCGGTGTATAAACATAATAGAAATTATGATTGATTGGCATGGCCGAAGCATAATTAAGTTCACCTACCATGCTAAATATCAGTAGGGTAAGTACTTATTCTTACCTTATTTCCACTGTCCAGTGAAAGCAGTCTTTAAATAGAGGCTAAACGTTTTTTTTTTTCTTTTTAAAGGGGAAGAAAGATACTTTGGGGAGCTTCCATTTGATCAGTCCATGGCAGCAGTGCTACATCTTTCTGTCATCTCCTTCACTGCTGGGGGTATGTTCAGTATCACAGATGCCATACACCAAGCAGCTCTGTGACATCACACCCTGGAAGTCACAAAGTGGTGGCATATATACGTTAACTTATTGTCAGCACAGCCAGCAGCCAATCAGCTTACGGCACTCAAAGCAATAGCTGGCACTTTCTGTGAATACTAGTGCAATGCAAGACCCTAATTTGTAGCTGGATTTGTTATGTAATAATAACAAAGCTATGTAATAATAATAATGTAACAGCAAGTGACATGATCAGCCAGCATTACTTAGGTTAAAACATAGGGGTCCTCTTTAGTGGGTTATATTTTTAAGAACACCGAACCCCCCCCCCCCCAATTCTGTAATAAAAGTACAGTTGTGAATAGCGGCAAATGGAGGTGAATGAACTAGTGAATCAGATTTGCTAGACATTCACTGCTTATTTTTGGTCAGCCCCAGTGTCTGTTTGATTAATAAAGCAGCAATATCAATAATCAGAGCCATAAAATTCCCTTGCATTAAACGAGCTAAATTGCTGGCTACATTAACGCATATTATGCTCTCCATAATGGAGACTTTCATTTAGATAAATTGATCTAGAATAATCTCATCGCAAAACATGGTGTATCGATCATGTTAATACTGGGATTTTTTTCTGCATATTTGCCCATTTTTTCCCCATTATTATCATATGGCAACATTTTCTGAAACATGGTGTTTTTTTTATATACTGTGAAATAAATGACTGCAAGAGTATTGTTTTGATGCCCTTTTGGTGGACCATAAATACATACATACATACATACATACATACATATATAAATATACATACACACATATACACACACACACACTGGCACTCCTAGGATGGTTCGGGGTGTGTGAACCGCACGGTGTATTACCCCCAGCGGGGGTGACACCCTTGCTGTTGGAATTCCCTTGCAGCGCATCGCGCAGCTGAACTTTTTTTTTCCCGCCAAGCCTCATCCACCCAAAAAAAAAGGCTCAGCAGCGCATGCGACAGCACAGGTGTCACCCCCGCTGGGGGTTTCACCCTGTAAAAAGAAAAAAAAAATCAGTGCCACCGGATATGACGTCAAGTCATATCCGGTGACTGTATTTCCCTCCTCAGTGCTTATTAATGGAAAAATAATACTGGCATATTATTGGACAAATTGGTTGTAGCATATTTCTGGTTAAATAACACTGGCATATTAATGGCAGAATAATACTGGCATATTAAATGGCTAAATAATAGTGTCATATTACTGGTCAAATTGGTTGAGGCATAATAATGGCAAAATAATACTGGCATATTAAATGACTAAATAATAGTGTCATATTACTGGTCAAATTGGTTGAGGCATAATAATGGCAAAATAATACTGGCATATTATTGGACTAATTGGCTGTGGCTTATTAATTGCAAAATAATACTGGCATATTAATTGCAAAATAATACTGGCATATTAAATGGCAAAATAGTACTGGCATATTAATGGTTAAATAACACTGGCATATTCATGGCAAAATAATACTGGCATTTTAATGGGCAAATTGGCATATATTAAACTGCAAACTGGCTGTTGCATATGTTAATGACAACATGACTGTGGTATGTTAATTGGCACCTGACATTGGCTTATTTTAATTCTGTGGGGGCAAAATAACATGTTCTGTGGGACAAAGTGACACCGTGGTATGTTCTGTGGGGCAAATTAACACTGTGGCAAGCCAAGTGCTGTGGGTGCAATATAGGTGCATGGCAAGTGCTGTGGGTACTGTATGGTACTGTGTTAAGTCCTTTAGGTGCAATGTGGGTGCAGCGGAAGGGAACAACAACATCAAATTCAACTTTTCCATAACATTTTTATTACAAATGAATATAATATTAAAAGGTTCGTATAAGTATAAATGCAACTAGTGAGAGAGAGCGAGATGTGTATAGATATTTAATGTTTTAGAATTGTACAAATTGTCACCTTGCGGAGCTCCCGTGTGTGGCATAACTATGGGGCTCTTGTGTGTGGCATAATTAATGGGGCTCATGTGTGAGGCATAATTAATGGGCCTCCGGTGTGAGGTATAATTAATGGGCCTCCTGTGTGAGGTATAATTAATGGGCCTCCAGTGTGAGGTATAATTAATGGGGCTCTTGAGTGAGGCATAGTCATGGGGCTCCTGTGTTTGGCATTATTAATGGGGCTCCTGTGTGACATAATTTGTGGGGCTCCTGTATGGGGCATATTTTGTGGGGCTCCTGTATGTGGCATATTTTGTGGGGCTCCTGTATGTGGCATATTTTGTGGGGCTCCTGTATGTGGCATATTTTGTTGGGCTCCTGTATGTGGGATATTTTGTGGGGCTCCTGTATGTGGCATATTTTGTTGGGCTCCTGTATGTGGGATATTTTGTGGGGCTCCTGTATGGTCTATTTAATGGGCCATTTGACTGGCATTAAAAAGGAATCTGTTTGACATGGTATTGGAGGAAATCCAGATGGGTGACCGCACCGGGTGACACCAACCCCAGTGACGACTCTGTATACACACACATATATAATACTTTACATCTATATGTATAGGATCAAAGAAAATGTGATGGCATAAGGAGGTCAGCTTAGCTAACTTTAGTATATAAATCACAAAAAGAAGGAAATGAGGCTGTTGTGCTAGGGGCTACCAAATAATTATGTTTAATATGAGATTACATTGGATTGCTAAACAGGATTGAGGGCATTGTGGATGGGGTTAGACATTTAAAAAGGTATTTTTTTTGCATTGCACCCTTTGGGTGCCAGTGGGTTAAATATATTTTTATTTGGTCCATGGGCATTTGGTCAGCCAACGGATCTAATAAAAATAGTTAACTCCCTGGCACCCAATGGGTGCCCCCCTCCCACCCCCCAAAAAAATACAGGGGCAGTATTTACTTGGGAAGCCTCCAGACCCCATGGAGGTAAAGTATATGTATGTCATGGGGCTAGAGGCATTTACACAGCCTCCGGACCCCAGTGGTGATTTATTTATTAATGTATTATGGTCTGGGGGCATTTTGACAGTCCCCAGACCATGGTAATTATGCCCTCACCAAATTTAACATACTTAGATTAATAGCTATTCTAGTCATTACAATTATCTTCATTGAATCATTACATCCGTATTTTGGTCCTACTCCATCACCAAGACAAATTCAATCACTTCCAAATCTTGGCCAGCCATTAATGTATTTTTAAAACTCTGGCTAGCTTTTTTGGTTCCCATAGAAACACACTATATGTGTAAAGCACACACACACTCACCTTCGCGACAAAGGACGTGTCAGGCACGTCCTGGGAGAAACTCCCTTAACGACAAAGGACATGCCTGGCACGTCCTGCGGTGAATCAAGCGGTTTTCGAGATCAACGATCGCGAAAACCGCTGTAACGGTGCTGGTCTATTGCCTCGATGTCGAGGCAATAGCCAGCAGCGAAATTTCTATTTTGGAGATGCTGCTCCGTCAATATGGCTATGCCCTCTGCCGGTCTGACCTTCGGAAGTGAAAGTAACTTCACTTCCGTCGCTCTGAATATGCTACTTGACTGCCCCTAGTGGTAGTTAAGTAGCAATGCAATGGAAAATATTTAAAATACATATTTAATTCATTAAAAACAGGTTATATAGCTATATTAGCCTATAGGGTTAAAATTAAATATTTTTAAGCATAAGGGATAGGGTTAAAATTAAATTAAAATTAAAAAATATTAAGGAATATAATAAGGATTAGAGTTGGGGTTAAATTTAGTGTTAGGGTTACATTTTTGGTTCGGGTTGGGGTCAAAAGGTCAATATAGGAAAAAAACAAAAAACACTATTTTTGGTTTTTGCCCCATAACTCGCAAAAAAATACTGAAAAATATGGAAACATGCATATTTTTGAACTCGGGACAACATTTAGAAACTATTTATACGGGGTCTTTTTTAATGATTTTATTTGTATAAATTATATTTTAGATCAAAGATAGAAAAAGTTTTTTTTTTTTAATTTTTCATCATATTTTATGATTTTTTTGTAGTAAATTATAAGATATGATGAACACAATGGTATCTAATGAAAGCCCTTCTTATGATGATAAAAGCAACATATAATTTGTGTGGGTACTGTATGTGAGAAAGAAAAAAATTACAGCTAAACACAAACACCCTAGAAATGTCAAAACAGCCATTGTCACCAAGGGAAAGTCAAGGTGAAAATGTCTTGTCACTAAGGGGTTAAATATATGTATGTGTGTGTGTGTGTGTGTGTGTACATTATATATATATATATATATATATATATATATATATATATATATATATATATATATATAAAAATAATAATTAAAAAAAATAAAATATATATATAAATACATATAGAAAAGAATATATAACAATGTAGAAATGTAAATTGAAAGTATACATATTTGTTATTGCCATTTCAGCTATTTAAATTTAGACCTTGGGTAGCAAGGCAAAAAAAAAATATATATATTTTTTTTTAAAGTGGCTAATATTTTTTAATGCTAAATAAATTTAAATACATTTACACCTCATTGAAATAGTAATTGCTTGATGTACCGTGAAAGACAATTGAGTGAATTGCAAAAATCTGGCAATAAAATACCATTCAGTCTTGAACATGATCTACCTTTTTTTTTCCATGCAGTTAAATATTTCTAAAAATATATGTATTCATTAAAATGTTAATAGATGTATTTTAAATGTGTTTAATTTCCTTGCAAACATCAGGTTTTCAGATTCTTCCTCCTGGAGTCTGGGAGATAAAAAACAACAACAACATTTTAAAGTGTTTCAAAAAAGCATAATGTCTCTGAAATGATAATTCTACTTACAATGCATGCATGAATATATTGCCACTGGATGGTAGAACTTGTCATCTCCACAGAGTCCTAGATGTACATATGGAGAAGAGAAGAAGAGGTACATACTACAGAACTGTAGGATCTTAAATTGTGACAAAATGTAATTAAAATCCACTCACTTGACCAGCTCAAGTGCAAAACAGGCTTATTAAAGTAAATTACTGGAACAGTATCACAGTTGGTTCAGACTCTCCACTAGCAGCTAGGACACATGCACTGATGGAAAATGGGAATAAAAAATGGCAGCCGTCAGGGGATAGATAGGATCTGATAGATCCTACAGTACTGTGATATGTACCTCTTCTCTTCTCCATATGTACACCCAGGTCTCTGAGGAGACGACAAGTCCTACAATCCTGATTTAAAGGGCATGGTGGCACTCTCTGTTTCTGATATACATTGTTTTGTGTTTTGACAAGTCCTAGCAAAGCCCACTTACTAAGGAGAGTATTGTTCTGTTTTTTTTTTTTATTTTTTTTTTTTTACATATTTTAAATCTATTGTAAAGGAGCCTTACAAATCACACACATACATTTTTATTCTTTCAGCTGTACAGCTAGTGTTTTGCCGTTAGAAAAAGTCGCAGACTTCATAGTTGCCAACAGTCCTGATTTATTTTGGTCCTGTCCCATCCAATTCTGGTCTGTCCCGGCATTAATATTCCCTATACAATGCGTAAAGCACAAGGGGCAGAGACCCAATCAGGATCTTAATAGACACCTTGGGTCCCTCCCTACCGAAACTGCATGAGAGCATAGCTCTCACTGGTGACATCACAGAGTCGTGTCCGAACCCAGAAGTTCAGGCAGGGAACAATTTAGTAAAATGTAGCTGATGTTCACTGTGAACATTATTTAAACTGAGTCTGGCAGACTACTCAAAGTGGCCTCATCTGACAGAGGAGATCCTACTCCTTACAGGGGGCAGGGGCGGATCCAGAGTCTGATCTCGGGAGGGGCACATGTCCGTCTGTCTTTTCCTCTCTCCCATGTCCGTCTGTCTTATCCTCTCTCCCATGTCCGTCTGTCTTATCCTCTCTCCCATGTCCGTCTGTCTTTTCCTCTCTCTCATGTCCTTCTGTCACGCTCCTCTCCCTTCCCATGTCTGTCGCACTCCTCTCACTCCCCGTGTCCCTCTGTCTCTCTTCCTTCCCATTTATGTCTCTCTCCTCTTCCTTCCCATGTCCATCTATGTATCCTCTTCTTTCCCATGTCCGTCTGTCTCTTCTCTCATTTCCCATCTCTCTGTCTCTCCTCTTCCATCCCATGTCTGTCTGTCCCTCCTCTACCATCCCATTTATGTTTCTCTCTTCTCCCTTCCCATTTATGTCTCTCTCCTCTTCCTTTCCATGTCCGTCTATGTATCCTCTTCTTTCCCATGTCCGTCTGTCTCTTCTCTCATTTCCCATCTCTCTGTCTCTCCTCTCCCATCCCATGTCTGTCTGTCTCTCCTCTACCATCCCATTTATGTCTCTCTCTTCTCCCTTCCTATTTATGTCTCTCTCCTCTCCCTTCCCATGTCTGTTTGTCTCCTCTCCCCTTCCCATATCTGTCTGTCTCTCCACTGCCATCCAATATCTGTCTGTCTCTCCTCTGCCATCCCATGTTTGTCTGTCTCTCCTCTGCCATCCCATATTTGTCCGTCTCTCCTCTGCCAACCCATGTCTGTCTGTCTCTCCTCTACCATCCCATTTATGTCTCTCTCTTCTCCCTTCCCATGTATGGCTCTCTCAGCCAATTTGCACAATAATATGCCAGTGTTAGTTGCCATTTAATATGCCCCAGCCAATTTGCCCAATAATATTCAAGTGTTATTTGCCATGTAATATGCCCCAGCCAATTTGCCCAATAATATTCAAGTGTTATTTGCCATTTAATATGCCCCTGCCAATTTGCTCAATAATATGCCTGTGTCAGTTGCCATTTAATATGCCCCAGCCAATTTGCCCAATAATATTCCAGTGTTATTTGCCATTTAATATGCCCCAGCCAATTTGCTCAATAATATGCCTGTGTCAGTTGCCATTTAATATGCCCCAGCCAATTTGCCCAATAATATTCCAGTGTTATTTGCCATTTAATATGCCCCAGCCAATTTGCCCAATAATATTCCAGTGTTATTTGCCATTTAATATGCCCCAGCCAATTTGCCCAATAATATTCCAGTGTTATTTGCCATTTAATATGCCCCAGCCAATTTGCTCAATAATATGCCCGTGTCAGTTGCCATTTAATATGCCCCAGCCAATTTGCCCAATAATATTCCAGTGTTATTTGCCATTTAATATGCCCCAGCCAATTTGCTCAATACTATTCCAGTGTTATTTGCCATTTAATATGCCCCAGCCAATTTTCCAAATAATATGCCAGTGTTATTTGCCATTTTATATGCCCCAGCCAATTTGCCCAGTAATATGCCAGTTATTTGCCATTTAATATCCCCTGCCAATTTGCCCAGTAATATGCCAGTTATTTGCCATTTTATATGCCCCTGCCAATTTGCCCAGCAATATGCCAGTGTTATTTGCCATTTTTTATCCCCCAGCCAATTTGCCCAGTAATATGCCAGTTATTTGCCATTTTATATGCCCCTGCCAATTTGCCCAGTAATATGCCAGTTATTTGCCATTTTATACGCCCCAGCCAATTTGCCCAATAATATTCCAGTGTTATTTGCCATTTAATATGCCCCAGCCAATTTGCCCAATAATATTCCAGTGTTATTTGCCATTTAATATGCCCCAGCCAATTTGCTCAATACTATTCCAGTGTTATTTGCCATTTAATATGCCCCAGCCAATTTTCCAAATAATATGCCAGTGTTATTTGCCATTTTATATGCCCCAGCCAATTTGCCCAGTAATATGCCAGTTATTTGCCATTTAATATCCCCTGCCAATGTGCCCAGTAATATGCCAGTTATTTGCCATTTTATATGCCCCTGCCAATTTGCCCAGCAATATGCCAGTGTTATTTGCCATTTTTTATCCCCCAGCCAATTTGCCCAGTAATATGCCAGTTATTTGCCATTTTATATGCCCCTGCCAATTTGCCCAGTAATATGCCAGTTATTTGCCATTTTATACGCCCCAGCCAATTTGCCCAATAATATTCCAGTGTTATTTGCCATTTAATATGCCCCAGCCAATTTGCCCAATAATATTCCAGTGTTATTTGCCATTTAATATGCCCCAGCCAATTTGCTCAATAATATGCCCGTGTCAGTTGCCATTTAATATGCCCCAGCCAATTTGCCCAATAATATTCCAGTGTTATTTGCCATTTAATATGCCCCAGCCAATTTGCTCAATACTATTCCAGTGTTATTTGCCATTTAATATGCCCCAGCCAATTTTCCAAATAATATGCCAGTGTTATTTGCCATTTTATATGCCCCAGCCAATTTGCCCAGTAATATGCCAGTTATTTGCCATTTAATATCCCCTGCCAATTTGCCCAGTAATATGCCAGTTATTTGCCATTTTATATGCCCCTGCCAATTTGCCCAGCAATATGCCAGTGTTATTTGCCATTTTTTATCCCCCAGCCAATTTGCCCAGTAATATGCCAGTTATTTGCCATTTTATATGCCCCTGCCAATTTGCCCAGTAATATGCCAGTTATTTGCCATTTTATACACCCCAGCCAATTTGCCCAGTAATATGCCAGTTATTTGCCATTTTATATGCCCCTGCCAATTTGCCCAGTAATATGCCAGTTATATTCCATTTTATATGCCCCAGCCAATTTGCCCAGTAATATGCCAGTTATTTGCCATTTAATATCCCCTGCCAATTTGCCCAGTAATATGCCAGTTATTTGCCATTTAATATCCCCTGTCAATTTGCCCAGCAATATGCCAGTGTTATTTGCCATTTAATATCCCCTGCCAATTTGCCCAGTAATATGCCAGTTATTTGCCATTTAATATCCCCTGCCAATTTGCCCAGTAATATGCCAGTTATTTGCCATTAAATATCCCCTGCCAATTTGCCCAGCAATATGCCAGTGTTATTTGCCATTTAATATCCCCTGCCAATTTGCCCAGTAATATGCCAGTTATTTGCCATTAAATATCCCCTGCCAATTTGCCCTGCAATATGCCAGTGTTATTTGCCATTTAATATCCCCTGCCAATTTGCCCAGTAATATGCCAGTTATTTGCCATTTAATATCCCCAGCCAATTTGCCCAATAATATTCCAGTGTTATTTGCCATTTAATATCCCCAGCCAATTTGCCCAGTAATATGCCAGTTATTTGCCATTTTTTATCCCCCAGCCAATTTGCCCAGTAATATGCCAGTTATTTGCCATTTAATATCTCCTGCCAATTTGCCCAGTAATATGCCAGTTATTTGCCATTTTATATGCCCCTGCCAATTTGCCCAGTAATATGCCAGTTATATTCCATTTTATATGCCCCAGCCAATTTGCCCAGTAATATTCCAGTTATTTGCCATTTAATATCCCCAGCCAATTTGCCCAGTAATATGCCAGTTATTTGCCATTTAATATCCCCTGCCAATTTGCCCAGTAATATGCCAGCTATTTGCCATTAAATATCCCCTGCCAATTTGCCCAGTAATATACCAGTTATTTGCCATTTTATATGCCCTGCCAATTTGCCCAGTAATATGTCAGTGTTTCCTATCATTAATAAGCCCCTGCCACTTTCACCAGTACATTGCCCCCAGCTCCCCACTCCCCAGCACTTACCTTTCCCTGGTGGCTAGTGGCAGGCAGCATGGTCTTCTCCATGCTGCCTGTTCGTCTCACAGGTGGTTGTGCCGACAGGTCACGTGACCCGGCGCGCGTATGACGTCAGCGCGCCCGTCACGTGACTGTCGGCACTTCCATGTCGGCACACTGCACGGGGAGCCGAACAGGCAGCACGGAGGTTTCTCTGTGCTGCCTGTTCGGCTCCCCGTGCAGCCTGGCAGGCAGAGCGATGGTGGGGGGGGATCTTCCGATCCCTTCTCACCTCAGTCTCTGCCTGCAAGCGTGTTATTTTTTTTTTTAAAGTGTCTTTTTTTTTTTATAGTTTTTTTTTCTCTCTTCTCGGGGGGGGGGGGGGGGGGCAATTGCCCCGTTGCCCCCCCCCCCCCCCGGATCTGCCACTGACAGGGGGATCTGTACTGCAGCACATCATAGGGGGCTGCGATGAGCTGCAGAGCAAGGACATATCCAGAACATGATCTGTCCTTAAAATACGAAGTCCAAGTGACATCCTGATATGTATCATACTTTGCACTAACTCAGCTACTGATGCCTTAACACATTTGGACGTATATATACGTCCTGAAAAGCATGGTCCTTAAGGACCATGAGGACGTATATATACATCCTCCGTTTTCATGTAGTGTTGCGCTCATTAGCGCAACACTACATGTCTGTAGCTACTCTCAGAGGCTGCTTCGGATCTGAAGCAGCCTCTGAGAGTGCCTTCAGCCCCCCCTCGACCCCCCCCGCGCATACGATCACAGCGAATGTGATCGTATGCGCGCAAATACACATAGGCAGTGAAAGCTCATCACTGCCTATGTGTGTTAAAGTGTTGCATGATGCCTCTATCGAGGCATCATGCAACACCTTCTGTGCCCCCCTGGGCACCTCGATCACCCGGTGAACGCGGGTGTGTGCTGTGTCGGAGGAGCATGCTCCTCCGATACAGCGTGCCCAGAGGAGAGCGACGGAAGAGAGGAAAAAAAAAATCTCTTCCGTCGCTCTGAAACCGCTACTTGACTGCCCCTAGAGGCAGTTAGACGGTATTACAGTTAAAAATAGAAAATGAATTAAATAAATAAATTAAATAAATAAATAAATGGAAAAAGCTAACCCTTGATCTACTGAACCTAGATCTAGGGTTAGGGTCCAAATAGGGTAATAATTAGGGTTAAATGGGGGTTCGGATGATTACAAGGGTTAGATTAAGGGGTGGGGGTCAATTTAGGGTTAGATTAAATTTAGAGTTGGGGTAAATTTAGGGTTCGGGTTAAAAAAATCACTGTAGAAGAAAATGGTTAGAAAACAAAAAAAAAAACACTAATATTGTTTATTGCCCTATTACGTGAAATACAACATAGACAAACAAGGAAACATTGATATTACTAAACTCAGGACAAATAGTAGAAATATATAGACGGGGTCTTTTTTACCATTTGTAATTGTGTAAAAAAAAAAAATCAGGTCAAAGTTGGAAAAAGTGTTTTTTATGGCATATTTTCATCATATTTTCTATTTTTTTAATAGTAAATGATATCATATGATGAAAATAATAGTATCAAATGAAAGCCCTATCTGTCCTTTAAAAAATGATATATAATTTGTGTGGGTGGACTGAACACAAAGAAAGAAATTCACAGTTCAGTAAACGTATGACAAAAATAATGGAATTCTGGTCTTCAAGGCACGTCAAATGCAACATAGCACTCGGTCACTAAGGGGTTAAGCATCAAATGTCTTTCCTGTTGGATGCTACAGCTGAGATGCAGCTACCAGGAACATAGTGAAGTGTATCACACGCTGTTGTATATTTGCTAAGTGTGGGCTTAAAGAGAATGTATCACCCAAACATTGTTTTTACTGTGCATGTAGAGCATAAAAAATGATTGGAAATGATCTATACATTGTATCAGCAAAACTGCAAGCAAATGCCTAAATTAGGAGAACAATGTGTTTTGAAGCTGTCTGTGGAGTCTTCTGCTTATGACATCACCTGTGGCACGGTATGCAAATTACACATTTCCCACTGAAAATCAGTGCGTTTGCATGCCGTGCCACAGGTGATGTCATAAGCAGAGACTCCACAGACACATTTAAATAGATGTTTCTCCTAGTTTAGGTATTTGCTTGAAGTTTTGCCAATACAATGTATAGATTATTTTCAATCATGTGTCGTACTCTACATGCACAGTAAAAATATTGTTCAGGTGATACCGTCCCTTTAAACATAGTCGTTTGCTTTAAGTCAAGGTCTTTAACACAGTTAATAGCAACACAAACAAGTAACCAGTTCCATGAATGTCTATGATGCTTAGCAGGCAACTTGGACACTGAGTAGTATCTTCTTGATACAGTAGCGAGCAAGCACTATAGGCAAATTGAGTGCCAATCTGCAGAGTACTTTATAGAGAAGCAGAGCAATGATCCAATAATCACTATTATTGCAGTTTTCAGGATACATGTCTGAAGTGGACTGATGGCGTACATTGTGTCTCCATTAGCATGACCTAGTCATGTGTTTCCCTGAACTGATAATTAATCAAGATACTGTCCGCTATGTAATTGAGAGCTGCGCCTTCATCCCTCTCTTGTTTTTCAATTAAAGTTCCACATCAAAGTATACTAGTCGGAAACTACCAGTTAATTTAGAATTGGCTGTCTTTTTATAAGATTTTGAATCTTTCTATAATGTCACACGGTGTGTTACATTTTTCTAAGTGTCTATTTCAGGTACAGGCTGTTTCCTGTAGAACTATGTCATCACTGATAAGAAATCACTGGTTCTGATTGGCTGCTAGCAGCTGAATTATTTAAACCAGTAACAGTTTCTGCACTGGATTTAAAAATTCTACAATTCAAGAGGGCCGCCTCCACAGTCACATGTTCACATGATGATTACAGCTCAATTTACTGTAACGTGAATTGAGAAAATAACATTATTCTCCTAATTTTATTGTTTTAAAATGATTTATGTAAAGAGATTTCAAAGTGACTTAGTTTCTTTAATTAAATATAAAAAGAATGTTGTGGCTGATTATGTGCAATAGTTTATTGCTACATATCCAAATGATCACTTCATTTTACAATATTTACAATATTATAAGGTTTCCCCCTTAGCCACTATATCCTGTGCTGTCCACAGACCACCCACCACGTTTCTCCAACCGGCACCATACCTAATCATTTCTTATAATGCAAACAGAGTATTCCCCAGCCAACTTCATTATCAACGAAACACAAAAGAAGGCTGAGAACAGTCATTCAATATTAACAGCCGCTTGATAGTGTGGAGTTGTACAATGTATAATACATTTTAATTAAAATCAGACCAGCAATGCAGAACATAGTATCATTTACAATAAAATACTAATACTAAAATACAAATTCAAATAATATTGTTGGATACTGTAAAATGTTTAAATAAAAAGGTAATGGTCACAAAATGTGTATACTTTGCATTCTGTATTCAGCCCTTATTATTTTCTGTATTATTAACTATAAATAGCATTTTTACAGTTATTTCACATGCATTTCTAAAAATATTTTTATTAATAGTGATTAATTTGTGCCCATACCTCCAAAATAAGTCCTCCTTATTTGTCACTCTTACTTATCTTATACGCAGGATAGCCCTATGTCTATCCCATGCATGCTTAAACCTCTTTACTGTTTAACCTCTACCACTGCTGCTGGAAGGCTATTCCATGCAACCACTACTCTCTTAGTAAAATAATACTATCTGGTGTTACTCTTAAACCTTTGCCCCTCTAAATTTAGACAATGTCATCTTGTTGTAACAGCTGAGTGGAATAGATACGTAAGATGGAGACTTTTTCCATCTAGGCTATTTCTGTTTACTATTAGAAGTTCTCATATCATTTTGCAATTAGTAGCTAGCCCCTGGGGTTCCCATGACAGCTAATGTTTCTTCCAGGGAAAATAATTTTTCTTTTCCCTGCTTGCACATATTTGGGTTTGTTGGCCATTTTTCTTTTTCCTGCTTGCACATATTTGAGGTTGTTGGCTCCTCATTGTCTGGTTGCAGCTTGCTGTTATAGGGTTAATTGGGAAGAGGTTTAATTGCACCTCTTCCAACACATTTAAAAGGTTTTGGTAGCAGTATAAACTGCTTTGTGTGCCCACTATATAGTAGGTGAGGTTAGGTTCTCACCCTATTGAGAGTGTGTCTTGGTGTGGTGGGTGAGCTTAATTATGCTTTGGCCAATTCATATAACCAAAACCTATCCTTTATATTATGTTTATATATTTGTTGCCAACTTTATTAGGGTGAGAAGCGCAGACAGTTTTTGTTTTTTGTATATAATGTTTCTTCCAGTCACATGATAAGCTCTATTGGCTTTCACAAGTATATCTGATCGTTGCACGTATGCTGTGTAAGTCAGCTAGGTATCTGAAATGTTTTGCTTTTTAAGGAGGAATTTACCCAATAAAGGGTCTCTAACACATAAAAATTGCTTTACTAAACAATTTTTCTAGTACATTTATTCATTCATTTAACCCAGCTACACTGTAATTACCACTAGAAGATATGGCAGCTTTGAAGGGATTGTATCACTTGAACAATGTTTTTTCTGTGTCTCTAGAGCATAAAAAATGATTGCAAATGGTCTATACATCGTATTAGCAAAACTGCAAGCAAATGTCTAAATTAGGAGAAAAATGTGTTTTAAATGTGTCTTTGGAGTCTCCTGCTTATGACATCACCTGTGGGACGGTATGCAAATGAATTGCTTTTCAGTGAAAATATGTAATTTGCATACATGTCACAGGTGATGTCATAAGCAGGGGTGTGTCAAGGTTTTGTCCTTCCCTATGCAGACAAAATTTGATCACCCCTCTAACCAAGTTGCACACCCAGGACATGCCCCATCACCACAATTACATGCTCCCATCACCCCCATTACATGCCTCCATTACCCCCATTACATAGCTCCATCCCTGCGGCACCCCAGGGTGGTTAGTGGCAGACAACATGGTGCCCCACGCGGTGAGTGCAGATAGGTCACGTGACCTGGCGTGTGTCAGAGCACCGGATCACGTGACCTGTCAGCAGTATCCCCAGTCATACCTCACGGGGAGCCGAAAAGGCAGCATGGAGGTTTCTCTGTGCTGCCTGTTCGGCTCCCCATGCTGCCTGGTTCTGTTTCTGCTGGCAAGTGAGTTTTTTTTTTTTTCTTAAAGGGGTGGCTTGTTTTCTTTTTTGTGCTGTCCCCCAGAGGCAGACAAGGCAAGTGCCACCCTAGCCACCTGCCTTGTTTGCCTCATGCTAAATATAGCGCTGGTCATGAGCAGGAGACTCCATTTCTCTCCTAATTTAGGCATTTGCTTGCAGTTTTGCTAATACAATGTATAGATCATTCTCAATCTTTTTTTATGCTCTACATGTACAGTAAAAACAATGTTTAGGTTTCCAGTCCCTTAAGGTGGAGTTATCCATAGTGGAACTAGATTAAACCCTCCTCAAACACAGGAGTGAATCGAACCCTAGACATTCCGGAGTGATACAGGTTGAGTATCCCTTATCCAAATGGGACCAGAAATATTTTGTATAATAACATTTCAGAGAAAGGATCATTTTCACCAATAAGATATGTTAAAGCCTCTCAGCTCTCATGAAATACAGTAATATCAATGTAAATACTGTATAGAGCAAATAAATCACTGTTACTTTGATGTGAGGCATCGTTGGGTACCTGACGTTGGCGTGTCAGGTCTGCACACATACCATTTTATTACCCTTTGTGGGCGTGGGGGAATCCGAGCATGCATGGAAAGGCTATATCACAGCTTAAGGGGGCTGGGCACTGAATACACTATTATGCATTTGCATTCTGACAGATGTGTTTGGAATTTGCAACTTGTGGCAAAATTCGAAAAAACATTTTTGGATAACGGATCATCCTGGATATGAGATACTCAGCCTGTACTGAAAGCTCTTAGCATTCCACTGTGCAGGATGGGGAAATGATACAATATGCCCTCTGTGCCCAAATTAAAATAATTTGAAACATAACTTTGCTAAAAGTTCTGCAAAGAAGAGAAGAGCGCACAGACACTTGTATGATGCAGAGGGGAATGTTCCTTAATACTTACATAAAAATCTCCATACCCTTCCCAATAAAGACACAAGACATGTATGGAGTTAAAATAGGCCACAGCTTTTATTAACATAACAAAGAAGAACTGTATGCCAAAACTCTCTCCGTTTTATTATTGTATTTCTTATAACTTATTAAAATCTGTATAAAATTATAAATACTTTATTTAAACATCCAGCTGACATACAGCTCTAACTAGTCCTTGCCAATCTGTAAACATTAAATAACCATAACCTTTTAAAACTAAAGTCCCTAGAGTGAAACCCCTCTCCCCTCGTCCGTACTAAATCGGCATTTTGTTTCAAACCTGATGCTAACCACCAGCCGGCAGTTAGCTCGGTGGGCACGACCATTAAACTTTCTTTCAATAGCTGAGAGGTTAGGGGAGGGGCCACCCTGTCCATCCTTTTCGACTCGATCACCTCCGTTCTTAACTACTGGATTGGCAAGGACCACCCCGCCTGCTGTGACAGAGAAAAATGTTAGCACAACATAAAACAATACAATTACCAGCATTAGGGAGGGTGGGCGGGAAAATTCCCTGCTGTGTCCGTCAAAACTAAAATGGCTGCTCACCCAAAGATGGAGGGCTCTGTCATGGGTTCCACTCACACCCCTCACTCATACATGCCCCCTCACACCTATGCTTCGCCTGTTTCCCGGGGAACTTTCTCATGAACAAGGATGCACTTCTGAAACAGGTCAAGCAGTGTGGTGGCTTTGTCTTTGTGAGAAAACCATAAAATGTGTAATTTTTTGCAGAAAGATATATAAATGCTTGCAAAAGTGTCCTTCCTTCTATTAGACCGAATTTCAGATTTCAAAGTACATGAAACTTATAATTAAACTCAAACTTGCTTGCCTATCAACTTTTATGTGCCAAAGGTTTTTCAGGGGCTTAGCTTGTATTAAATCTTTGCACTCTCCTCCCGGCTGTTCAATGTATTTGACACTAGAGTGCTCAGGGGGTTAATCTGTTCTGAACCTAAGAAACTGAAAAAAAAAAAACATAAAAAGTATCTGTAACCCTTAGTTAATCATTTGCTGCCGCCACAGCTAGATAATTATTTGATCCCGTATTTTGATGTCCAGTGTTAAATAGTGCATACATAGCAATTACACTAAGTACAGTATATACAATTACAAGAAATAATTTGCCAAAAATTACCTACATTATCCTTTTTTTTTTTTTTTTTTTAATATATGGCCCTATTTTATAAAGTATGTGTAAAGCGTGTTAATAAAATTATGTATCAATGAGAAAAAGCTTTTCAGCACTTTGTCCAATTATGATTAATGTATAATATTATAATTAAATACTTTTTTTTTTTCTTTCTGAAAGGGCTGCTTTTATACTAAATATACAAAAACTGCAAGACTAACTCTTTTGTGTTTTATACCAGAGTGCCATTACCATAGTTTAATTTTAATTGTCCCATCTGCCCCTTTGTAAGGTTACAATAAAAGTTCCTGGAGTGTTTTCAAATCCAGACTATAAATTTTTACTTCCAATTCTCATCTAAATTGAACTCCTGAGTGTCAAGTCAAAATGATGGGTCATCTCGAGCCTGAGCGTATTGAACCGGAGCGGGGCTCCGCGATCCACGTCAAAACCTATTGTGGGAGATGCACTAACAGTGACTGTGATATTGTTACATCTTTAAACGTAACTATAGCGATTGCAACCTGTTAGTGCTTTGATAAAGACGTTATTGACCTATAGCTAGTTGCGTTAGTGGGGAACAATTGTGTGCCTTCTGTTGCATGGAATTTACAAGGGAACTGCATGGGAATTAATAAGGGAATTACAAAAATGAAAGCCAAAACAGCAAAGTTTGATGGATAGCTGAATTTGTTTTCCAACTCGGCTACTTTGGCCTCAAGTTTGAAAATCCCTTGTCAATTCCCTGCAGTTCTCTCTTTCATGAAGAAAGTGTTTTGTGTCTACTCGCCTGTTCTGAGCTTACTTTGCATCTTATTAGCTCTCATTCAAGCTTCAGCCAAAGGTTATTGTAATTCCAGTGAGTGCGCCATTGTTTACTGGAGCCGTGTTTGGGAGTACTCATTGAATAAATCAGATTTTTACCACCAATTTATTTACCATATTGCACTATTTGGATCTCTATTTTTTAATATATAGCTAC
The DNA here is from genome assembly GCA_036172795.1 of Pelodytes ibericus. NCBI lineage: Eukaryota > Metazoa > Chordata > Amphibia > Anura > Pelodytidae > Pelodytes > Pelodytes ibericus. The sequence continues at coordinate 278,652,009 of CM069857.1, forward strand.
ATTTCCTCACTCCAGCACCAGATCTAATGCAGCTTTTTATTTTTTTTAACTATTTTAAGTTATTATGCACTATGCTCACCCTTGCAGCATTTTTTTTTTTTTTTGGTTCTTTTTTCCCATTGTTCACTCCGTACCTATTCTCTCCTAGTGTAATATTCCATGCTGGAAGTCTAGAACCCTTGGAAAGGAGCAGGTCTCTCAAAGGCCTATAGCTACCTAAACACCACTGATCTCTAGACTAGAGTCTACTAATTACCTTAAGAGGGGTGTATCCGAGTTCATCTTTTCAGTAAAATAACTGCTATGAAACTATATGATAGGGGGCGCTATTTTCTTGACTTGCAACTGGTGGAGAAAGAGTGTGGTACAGCTTCTGCCTGGAATAACCAGACTTCCTTTCAGGAAATTTCAGCTCCCAGCATGAAAAAAAAAGATTATAAAATAACATCACAGCGGTAGCAAAACAAAATAAATGTAAACAGATATTGCTAAATGAAACACAAGTAGCAGTATTATTATTACTATAAAACATAGTGGAAAAGATAAACTATTCCTCTAATGTACATCGTACTCAGAAGGAAAAAAAAACAAATAAAGACACTAAAATAGAATAAAAAAGTTAAAGTTTGTGATTTTAGGTTGTTGTAGCTTGTACCAAGTAAAAAAATCTATTTTGAGGGAAAAAAAGGATATCCTACTGTGTGATCAAATGGGCAAAAATTACTTTGAAAACATCTAGCAAATTAGCTTCCAGCTTTGAAATCAATTTGACCCTTTTTAATGTAGCCCCAGTGAGTCATGCAATGCATTCTGGGAGTAACATCCTTTTTTGGCATGCTGTTGGATTAACACATATAGTAGACACTTTTACTTAACCCCAATAATGTCCGTTATGCTGCCCGTGCCCCTTATGTTGTCCAAAACTGTTCTGACTTAAAAAGTAATTAGAAGAAAAACAGATTATTTTGCTTTCTGTTTATTCTATTTTACTTGGAGCTCGGCCTTTCTATTTTACAAAATTTAAAAGGACTCCGTCACCTAAGTATTGTTTTTACTTTGACTGTAGGGAATAAAGAAAATTACGTTTGCAATGCATTGGCTGTCATTTTGAAAATATATATTTTATGCTACACTTGTTGTATTTGTTTTTTCTATTGGGTTGCACTAATTGGAGCTTGACAATGGGGATATTTTATTTATTTATTTAGAAAGTGTTTCACCAGGAAGAATAAATTGATATTTCTCTCGTTTTCAAGTATGTCCTGGGGACCCAGTCCAGAATGGAATTACACAGAGTTACACATTTAACAGTAGATTAAAAATAAATAAATACATACATATACTAAACAAGTTGGAAGGAGAACATACAGGGTAAATCATTATTGATACAAAAAAGCATGTACAGTATACAAAGGAGTTTGTAAACTAATAACAGGTACAATCTGTTTTGAAGATTTGGGAGATACTTATTTTCAGGGATCTTAGAGTAGATGATGATTTGGCAGAAACAGGAAGGCTATTCCACATATGAGGCGCTCTGAAAGAGAACGCACCTCAGCCTGGTTCGTTTTTGAAGTGAGGGATCGCTAGTGAAGGGTTGGTGCAGGATCTGAGATTGTAGGATGTGCAGGGAGTAAGAGTGAGCATGCCGCTCAGGTAGGCGGGAAGCTTTCTAGAGAAGTGGTTATGCACTAAGCAAGCTAGGTGGAGAGTGCGCTTGGAGCCAAGCGTCAGCCAGTTTAACTCTTTTAACATTTTATAGTGATGAGTGTTATAAATCGCACTGAAGTGCAAAACGACACAATTGGCATTAACATTTGCTGCACAATACGTTTCCTTACTGTGGAATCTAGGTTTGATTTGTATCTATATAGAAAGCCAATCCTAGGATATATCTTTGGCATGAGCTTATCAATGTGGAGACCAAAGGATAAGTTTGGGTCTAGCCACATGCCAAGATACTTGATTATGAATTTACCTGTGTCAGGTTATAACTGGATTTGGCCTTGATGTTTATTTGAGGATTGTTTAATTTAAGTAGTTCAGCATTTGTCCCAAACAACATGGACACAGTTTTTTTCTGTGTTGAGGAATAATTTGTTGCTAGCTGTCCAATTTTCAACTTTAGAAAACTGATCCTGTTGCAAGGAATCCACTTGTGATTTGACCGAAACCCATATTGAAGCGAGGTAAGATAGTTGGACCATTGATAATACTCCCACAGTTGATCATGGGCACATTTTTCCAGGATTTTAGAAATGACGGGTAGCAGTGAAATAGGCCTGTAGTTTGACACTATGTTTACATCACCTTTTTTGTGAATGGGGATAACTCTGGATTTATTTTCCAGGCTTTGGGTACATAACTGGAGGACAGGGACCCATTGATTCAGTAGGCAATGGGTGGTGCAGGTTCTATATATACATCCCACAGATGCTCGATTGGATTGAGATATGTGGAATTTGGAGGCCAAGTCAACACCTTTGAACTCGTTGTGTTTCTCAAACCATTCCTGAACCATTTTTTCTTTGTCCCATCAAATTTGGCTTGGCATTAATAGTGCCTATGTACTTCATAGTACTTCAAATACATGCTGGAGACAATGCTTCAAACTTCATGGTCTTGCCCAAAAATAGTCAAACTATGGAAATTAGTATTCAAAATGCTCAACTCCAAACTGACAACACCACTACCTCTCAGCCCCAGCATTGGCATTGTCCATATTTTCCTAGGGAAGATACCAATGCCTCAACAAAAACTTACCTTTCATGTACTCATAGCAAACAAAACACTGCTGGTAGGAAGATGGAAGATAGCATTAATACAGACAATGACTGAAATCAATAATCTCATCTCGCATAATCTTACGATGGAAAAGATGCACTACTCCATAACGAACAACCTGAAACACTACGATACACTACTTACCCAACTCTACCGATACTAGCAGAACTACATGGGATGCAGAAGAAAATCAAACCCCTTTCCCCCTATAACCCCCCTACCTTCTTCCCCCTACTAATCTATGCCTCAATTCACTTTCCATGCTCTTCCTCTCCCTACACCCCACATTTCTACTATATCTATCTATCTTCCTTTTTCTTTTTTTCCCAACAATAATAAGTTATTAAGGTACTCTGTGTTACTACCATGCCAATGTACATATTAAATAGATTAATATTACGAGACTTGTGCTGTTAACACCCAATCTGTTACAAACAATTGACATGCTGTACTGAAAACTCATTATGTACCTTTCTGTAAAACAATACAGACATACACAGCCTTAAAATGGATAAATGAGTTCCAGACACCCCATAGCTGTACTGGGTAGGCTGGAGCTCAGTCTTGCGGGTCACGTAACATCATGCCATGTTATGCTGCATCATGTGACCCTTACCTATTTTGGCTCTGCACCCTCTTTTCCCGGGGCCTGCAATTTTACTGTTGACTAGTAAATATAGTGCACCTGTGGCCTTTTAATTCTTGGCCATATGTAAATAGAAATGAAGCCAAATCTCAGCCATACTTTGTGTTATTCGTTTTTTGCTTTCTGGCTGCCCCCTGACATTACTTACAGTAATGAAAATGCTCATAGCTTCAATTCAGCTTAATCTTGGTCAAGGGCTTTTTTGATGAAAAGAGAATTGCAAACTTACGGCCAAGGTAGCCGAGTTGAAAAAATGCTCAGCTATTTTGGCCTTACTTTTGCATTTCCCTTCTCAATTATGTTGTCCATGAATACAGCCCATAGAAATTACACTGTGTATATAGGTAACATTTTAAAACAGGAGCCAGTGGAATGGTCCTGTTGATTACTCCACTTGTAGAACTTTGTCCCAGAAATGATCTTTACACAAAACTCCCATTGGGATCTGTTCACAGAAAGTGGGAATGAAAACCTAAAATTGCTATTAATGGGGCAGAAATCGACCATCTCACTCCGCTGATTGTGTGGGTGTGCGTCATTACGTGGCACACATCCAATAGCAGGGGAGGAGATGCCTCCTAGCAATCCTCGCTGGCAGGTTGCAGAGATCCAAGTCCACAACATTGCATCCATGAGACTTCCCAATGAATTTGTAATCATGTCTCAATGCTGCCCTTTACAAGCATTAGTCAAATGTTCTTTTACACAGGCAGAAGAGATTTTCTGTCTGATGAAAAGCTGTAGTGAGTAGTGTTGAGCGAACCCGAACCGCACTGTTCGGGTTCGTACCGAACATTACGGTGTCCGTGCCATGAACCCGAACCCGGACATTTCACTGTATGTTCGGGTTGGAGTTCGAGGTTCGGCTAAAAACCGAAAGCCTTTAAACCAAAAGTCATTCGGTTTATAGACTTTCGGTTTATAGAATAGCCAATAGCATTACATGTATTCTATAAGCCGTAAGTCTATAAACCGAAAGACATTCGGTTTATAGACTTTCGGTTTATGGAATACATGAAATTCTATTGCTATTTTATAAACCGAAATAGAGTCCCCATTCATAAGAATAGGTCAATTGACCAATTCTTATGAATGGGGACTCTATTTCGGTTTATAGAATAGCAATAGCATTACATGTATTACATTTGAGAGTCAAATAGAACAGTCAAATACTGTGCTTACAGCGCACTTTGAAAAATGCTAATAGTTTGTGGTGCTAAATAGTACATTTGCGTCTTGCGGTGCACTTCATATCTGAGAGTCAAATAGAACCGTCAAATACTGTGCTTACAGCGCACTTTGAAAAATTCTGGCTACCTCCTCCTCCTCCAGCGCCGCTTCCACCTACACCTCCCTGGTCATCCCCTCCTCAACCTATGGGTCACTTAGTATAAAATGAAAGAGAATACCCTGCACTCCAACCCTCTCTCAAATGGATAATTCTGTTGATCCTCCTAGCAGCCATGCTTTAGATTTAGATTTATGTTCTTCCAAAGCTAAAATCAAAGATTCCATCTAGTGCTATTTTATGGCTCAGCTGTATTTGTAATTTGTATGTATTTTATGTTATTTGAAGTTATTTCCCTATCCACATTTGCTTGCAGGGCACTTGTCCTACTCTTACCCACATTTTACTTCCTTTTGCAGTCCTCTAGCCATTTCCATGACTTTTTTAGAGGCATTTTAGTGGCCAAAAGTTTGTGTCCCCATTGAATTCGTCCCCATTTGGATCGGGGTCAAGTTCGGGGTCAAGTTCGAGCACGGACCTGGACTTTTTCCCGAAGTTCGTCGAACCTGCCCAACCCGAACATCCAGGTGTCCGCTCAACTCTAGTAGTGAGTTAAAAATTTCAAAATTACTGGATTTCTTTTTTTTTTTTTTACTGATTATTTGAATGCACAATTGACCTTCTGTTTGATTAAAGCTGCAGTTCATGGTTTAGTCCCTCTTTAATAGCTAAGCCAGAAAGAAAGGCAAGTTGTAGAATTAACATGTGATTTTAGCTGTTCACTTTTTTATGTATAGACACAAAATAGTAGTGGTGTAGGGTATGGGAGCGGACTTCCCCAGATGCCATGATGCCAGGGAGTGCCATTGGTGGGGGTGCAGTCTGCCAGTGGCATAAGCAGAACAATACTAGTTTCAATAAGGAGATCAGAATATCTCCCTAACATAACCTGGTATGCTCCACAGCTTCAGGTCTCTATGTTTCAGATCAGAGCTCATTCAGCTCTGCCCTGCATGGCAGAATAGAAAAGAGAGACAGACAAAGAAGATGAAGGTAATGCCCCAATCATAAGGGGGAAAGAGACAAACAAAGGAGGAATGAGTAGATGGGAGAAAAAAACAGACAAAGTGGGATGAGTGGAAGAGACAGACATAGTGGAGAGAGAGACAGACACGGGTAGTGAAAGAACACAAAAGATTAAATTGATGGCTATAAAATACATGATTACATTTATTTGTGATTAAATCAAGGATAGTTTCAAAGATGAGAATACATTAGGCGTGCCCTCCACCCCATAGTCTCATAAATCAATTAAAATATTGTTCCTTTGCAGAGATGCGCTACATTTCATGTTTCATGAAACTTACAATAATACTTATTGTTCATATGTTTTCATACAGTATGTCCTACATTACTTAACTGTGAATATCTGGAATTGAAGATTAAAATAACCTTCAGACAGTAATTTGAACTTCTTTGTCACATTGCATGTGACAGTATGCAATTAACATCATTGCTGATTGTAATTCTGCCTAACAGCTTGCAATGTTTGTTTGACATGTGCAGTCTATTTAAGAATCCAGCCTGTTTTTTTTTACTTCTAAAATATATTCTCTGGCAGCACTGCTAAAGGCCATACTAAGGATGTGTTTTTAGCTTCAGTTTGGCTATTTTCTGTTTCAATTCAAGATCATGTTGCTGCATTTGTGAATAAAAATTGGTTGAGAATTTCAAAATCTCTGGCTTCCTCTTATTTTACTAATTTTTTGTGTCCACCAATTGCTAGGTCATACGCAATTACTTCGAGTGTTGGCAAACAAAGCACTAGAGCCTGGTAGTATCATAAACTTTATCATCAGAAGTACATTGGTAAGGGTGTATGTGATGCAACGCACCCAGTCAACGCAGGATTAGAAAGCATATGTCAATTTATATTTTTTGCTATTATACCTTCAGTTTCACTCCACTCTGGGTGTCTCAATGATCCGTCTACATGTCCACACTGACTTCCCTTATTTTGTGTATCTATCACCCCTAATATCCAATATACATATCCAATACATATATACATATGTGGTGTTAATTTCACCACCAAGCATGTAGATAGTTTTGTTTTAGATGGAAGGTCCATTGTAAATGGGAAACACTTAAGGGATGATGTGGGGTGATGCAACACCTATTTGACTATTTTCTTTCACCTTGCTCATCTCACTAGATATTAGACATGTGCAAAACTAAAATTTTCGTTTTGTTTTTGTCCATTCGGACGAAATTGTTATTTATTTCGTCCAAAACGAATTTCGTTCATGACTGCATTCGTTTCAGACGAAATTCGTTCATTATTTTCGTTTCGTTTTATTCATTCGTACGAACTGACCTATTTTAACCTCTCTTTCGGTTTATAGACTTTCGGTTTATGGAATGCATGTAATGCTATTGGTATTCTATAAACCGAAATAGAGTCCCCATTCATACGAATTGACCTATTTCAACTCTATTTTGGTTTATAGAATATAGTCGTTCATTATGTCGGTTTATGGAATGTATGTAATGCTATTGGTATTCTATAAACCAAAATAGAGTTGGTTTATAGAATACCAATAGCATTACATTCATTATGTCGGTTTATGGAATGTATGTAATGCTATTGGTATTCTATAAACCGACTCTTTTTCGGTTTATAGAATGCCAATTGCACGAATGGACAAATGATTTTCATTTATTAACCATTCGTTCATTCGGCTTTCATGAGTTTAGCATTTTCGTTATTCGTTTTTCAGACGAATGGACGAAAATGCATTAGTCCGAAAACTAATGCACATGTCCACTAGATATTACAATTATTATTTATTGAAATGTGCACATCACTGGAGAAGACAATGCGAGGAAATGTGGTGACCACAGGTCATGTGACCAGGCTCATGTATACCTTTCTTACAGGGGGATAAGCTTTAACCTGTGACATGGTAATTAAGTAATTAAATACCTTAACAAGTCAGGCTGAGATTACCACTCTCCCTATCTTTCTTCTTCTCTGGATGTGCATGTGAGAACACACGGGTTAGGTTTTATCATGGCAAAGTGTGTGTGAGATCTGATGACTTGTACTTAGTTATCCGGTTTATTTGTTATTGCTGTTCTAAGTTAGAGTGTGTGTCATTATTTGTATATTGGTGTTATTTTTCAGAATAACTGTATGTTAAAGTGGACAGACCAGAGTTTACATATGTATGCATCCATCAATTATACAGTTTGGGTATACACCCCTTCATCAATAAGAAAAACCCATGTAACTCCTTCTTCGGTCAATAAACATAGCCTATAAATAAACATAGGTGGCATGAAAACACCTTATTGACTTTTCAGGGGCTATTCACTAAAGGTGAGGTGAGATGAACATTGCCTCTCACAAATAGAGCTTTGCATTGCGCAGGGACAAACCTGGTGAATTTCCTCGCTGAGCAAACTAATCAAGCTTTTCCTTTCATATCTAAATTAGTGAGATGAAATATTCCACTTTATTTTTAGTGAATAGCCCCTTTTTTGTGCCTTCATTTTTTTTAAATATATATATATGGGCTCTTGATTTGCAAAGAGTGGGAAACAAGGCCTCTGCCATGCTAAATGTGAATATCTTTAGGTGTGGGTACCGTCAGAAGATACTTTAAATAAACATATTATTGTAAGTTTACAGAGGAAGAGGTTTTACTTCAGCTGTCTAAAGTAAAGACAAATAAGTCGATGGGACCTGATGTGATACATCCAAAGTTATTAAAAGAACTTAGTGGTGTACTAGCAAAACCGTTAACAGATTTATTTAACCAATCATTGTTAACGGGAGTAGTTCCAGAAGATTGGAAATTAGCTAATGTTGTGCCCATTCACAAGAAAGGTAGTAGGGAGGAGGCGGGCAACTATAGACCAGTAAGTCTTACTTCAGTAGTGGGGAAAATAATGGAAAACTTGTTAAAGAATAGGATTGTTGAACATCTAAAGTCGCTTGGATTTCAAGATCAGAGACAGCATGGGTTTACTTCAGGGAGATCATGCCAAACTAATCTTATTGATTTTTTTGATTGGGTAACTAAAATAATAGATCAGGGTGGGGCAGTAGACATTGCTTACCTAGATTTCAGTAAGGCTTTTGACACTGTCGCACATAGAAGGCTTATCAATAAACTGAAATCTTTGAGTTTGGATTTCAATATTGTTGAATGGATTAGACAATGGCTGAGTGACAGGCAACAGAGGGTTGTAGTCAATGGGGTATATTCGATGCAAGGTCTTGTTACTAGTGGGGTACCTCAGGGATCTGTTCTTGGACCCATAGTCTTTTTGCTGATGATACAAAGATTTGTAGTAGGGTTGATATTCATGGAGGGATAAGCCAAATGGCAAATGATTTAGATAAACTAGAAAAATGGTCAGAGCAGTGGCAACTGGCATTTAATGTGGACAAGTGCAAGATTATGCACCTTGGGCATAAAAACCCAAAAGCAGAATATAGACTATTTGGTACAGTCTTAACCTCAACATCTGAGGAAAGGGATTTAGGAGTAATAATTTCAGAGGACTTGAAGGTAGTGCAATAGAGCAGCAGGAAATGCTAGCAGCATGCTTGGTTGCATAGGGAGAGGTATTAGCAGTAGGAAGAGGGAAGTGCTCATGCCATTGTACAGAGCACTGGTGAGACCTCACTTGGAGTATTGTACGCAGTACTGGAGACCGTATCTCCAAAAGGATATTGATACTTTGGAGAGAGTTCAGAGAAGGGCTACTAAACTGGTTCATGGGTTGAAGGATAAAACTTACCAGGAAAGGTTAAAGCATCTTAACATGTATAGCTTGGAGGAAAGACGTAACAGGGGGGATATGATAGAAACATTTAAATACATAAAGGGAATCAACACAGTAAAGGAAGAGAGTATATTTAAAAGAAGAAAAACTACCACAACTAGAGGACATAGTCTTAAATTAGAGGGGCAACGATTTAAAAGTAATATCAGGAAGTATTACTTTACTGAGAGGGTAGTGGATGTATGGAATAGCCTGCCAGCAGAAGTGGTAGAGGTAAACACAGTCAAGGATTTTAAGCATGCGTGGGATAGACACAAGGCTATCCTAGCTATAAGACCGGGAACGGGGGACTAATAAAAGTACTCCAAAAAAAAAAAAATTGGGCAGACTAGATGGACCGAATGGTTCTTATCTGCCGACACATTCTATGTTTCTATGTTTCTATTATGTGAAGAAAAAAAAAGTACTATTTAAAAAGTGATAAGAGGTAAAGCACGGAAAACATAAATATTTGTAGTAGATGTTTTGAGGAAGACATAGGAAGAGAAACAGAAACACAATAGTGTAGGTCTGACTTACACACTTTGATATCGTGTGTAGGGGGAGATTTTCATGCACGTGATTTAGAGCAAATGCAGTGCTCTCTAGTGGTAGTTTCTAAAATTGCAATGGCATTCGTCTCCATGCTTCAGCAAATCCAATATAGAAAGACCCCACTGTTCCATGGTAGACCATGGCATCGTATGATTTGCACCTGGATCCCTGCTGTTGACGAACCATAAGCTCAAATGGTGATAGCCTTGCATAGATTCTGGTCATTAGCAACTAGTAGCAGCAGCAATGATTGGATTAGATTAATGCTTTTTTACTGGAAAAATCAGGTAATGACATATATTTTCCATACCGTGGCCCTGATCAATGGCTTGTGTCTTCCTATTGATTACTTTACAGCAGTTAAAGCAATAATTATCCATGATTTGTACTTGCTTTCATACCATTTCTCTGTACCGCATTGGATTTCAATGTTAGCTTTATTATTGAAAATTGGTAGCATAATGTTTATTTACATCAGTGCTGCTTAACTTGGGGGTTACTGAGTGACAGACAAGGGGAAGAAAGGGGGATGACAGGGACAGACATGGATGGGAAGATAGAGAGACAAGGAGGAGAAGGGGAGAAAGACAAACAAAGATGACATGGTGAATAGAGAGAAAAATGACAGGGAAATGAATGTAGAGAGACAAGCTGGGAAGAGAGGAACTTATGGGGCATGTTTACATCAGGAGGCATTTATTTCACTGACAAGCTATATGGGAACAGAGATGGCACTGGTAAGTTGTATGGTGGTGAAGATTGCACTGGCAAGCTGTATGGGGACAGTTATAGTACTAGAAAGCTGCTATGCCATAAAGGAAATTTTCTTTTTTTTTTATACACTTTGTTTTTATTTTATATTAGATAATTTAATTATGAGAGGGGAACCACTGGTATAGAAGTTGCCCAGGGCCCACTTGGAACTTAAAGGGGATCTGGTGCTAAGTGGGTATGTGATCTCTTTGTTGGGGTTGAGCTTTCAGGGGGGTGTGAGCACTCAAGGCAAAGTGACATTGGGTATACTGTAACAATCTGTGCTTCTCACGCTAATAAGGTTGACAACCATTGCATAAATGTAATATAAATGAGAGGTTTTGGTTTTATAAATTTGCCAAAGCATCAAGGCACACTCTCAATAGGTCTATACTGCTTCCAGACCCTTTTTAATGTGTTGAAGAAGGAGAAATTATTCTATATCTTATGTAAGCTATGGCAGATATATTACGGCTTTTCACACATTCACGCAGATTTTAATACATGATTGTGACATGGCGGAGACTGTGCTATGAATTTATATTGCATGTGATGCTGTCATTGTAACGTTTTTGTAACTTTTGCATTTTATTACAATATCAAAATATATTAATAATAACAAATGAGCTTGCTAATCAGTGAATGGATGTACAGCTGGATCACTTCAAAAATCAGGCAGAACTGGAAAATATCTCCTGTCAACTCACCACTGATCTCTCTTCATCTCACTTCTGTTTGCAGAATAGATCCTAAAGTGTTTTACAGGAGAAGGCTACGCTGAAATAGTATCTAATTTCCAAGTACTGTACAATAAATGAGGTATGACTCCAATTTCCGCTAACTATTTAGCCCGGTGTGCACCAATGGAGAAAAACCACCTTATAATTATATATATATATATATATATATATTTTATTTTTTTATTTATTTATTTTTTTTAAAGTTAAGATCTCTACTGATATTGACTGCTGTCCAGCCATGCACACCTCATACAAACCATAAAAGCTGAAATCAATGAATACAAGTACTCCTTCCGAAACATCAAAATACATTAGAAAGCAAAAATTAGCACACAGTTCCGAACGGATTCTTGATTGGTCATTGCCAGCAGAATCTAGATGCAGAGTGTAACAATTATGTATCCAGTTAATACTGGTCATCCATACACAATGTCCAGACACAGACACACAACAGGCTCCTAGGATGCTCTAGTTATTCTAAACAACTGAAATCTTGGTTTAAGTAGCATAGAAACCATTGCTGCCTTCCGTCTATCCCATAAAAGCACTCTACCAACTCACATAGGAATCTATTAATAGGCTTATTAATACTACATCAAGTGACACTGGACTGTGGTAATTCGTTTATGCCCAGCACAAAATGTTTAATTGTTAAAAATAGCGTTCAGTGAGAGTTTGTAACACAGCATGTGATTTCATTATGGCTTTGGAGATGAATGATTAGAGGACCAAGAACGTGGCCTGTCCACAGTGTTATTGTCTGTGATTAAGATTCCCAGGGAGAACAATTACAGTCATTTGTGCCCCTTCTTACGGTGTGTTGATAGGTACAGAGTGTTTTTGGCTGAATATACCTGGGATCATCTGCACCATAACCAGAGAACACAGAGAAGAATAATCAAACACCTTTTAATCAAATGCACTTGGCTTTTTTATATATTAAGTTACTTAGATAAAAAATATATATCATATATTCATTAATGCAAATGTTTCTTTCTACCGTCTCAATATTATTTAAAAAAAACATTTTTGAAGAATGTTCTGGAGGTTAAACATATTAATTTAAAAATGAATAAAGCATGTCTTAATAGCTGCCGCACATTACAGCCTGCATCGTCCAGCCTGCAGCACATGCCTGGAAAGCTCAGGTAAGTCCTAAATGCAGCGTATGTTCTGGAGTGCAAGGCCGGCATGCAAAGTGGGTTCTGGGGTAAAAGTTCTGTGTGGAAAGTGGGTTCTGGGGTGAAAGTTCTGTGTGGAAAGTGGGTTCTGGGGTAAAAGTTCTGTGTGGAAAGTAGGTTCTGGGGTAAAAGTGCAGAGTGCAAAGTGGGTTCTGGGGTAAAAGTCCAGAGTGCAAAGTGGGTTCTGGGGTAAACGTTCTGTGTGGAAAGTGGGTTCTGGGGTAAAAGTTATGTGTGCAAAGTGGGTTCTGGGGTAAAATTTCTGTGTGGAAAGTGGGTTCTGGGGTAAAAGTTATGTGTGGAAAGTGGGTTCTAGGGTAAAAGTTATGTGTGGAAAGTAGGTTCTGGGGTAAAAGTCCAGAGTGAAAATTGGGTTCTGGGGCAATTCCTGAGTAGAAAGAGGTTTCTGGGGACAATTCCTGAGTGCCAGGTGGGGTCTGGGGCAAGTGCTGAGTGCAAAATAGCATTTTTTTATGGCCCGTGGATGATGGTTTAAATATTCAAATGGCTCTTGGCAAAAAAAAAAGTTTTCCCCACCCCTGGAGTAGACCCTTAAGTTTCTTTAAATAAGAAAAAAACTGCATTCCAAAGATTACCAAATAGATTGAATACCGTTTTTCATTGTTAACCAGAGTAAAGCAAGCAGGTGTCTTGTTTATTGTAACTGTTTTATCAGAGAAATGTGTGCATTCGCTTTCCAACGTTCCAGTGTTAGAAACATTTTATCTGGAAAAATGTTTGCTCTTGACAAAAGAAACAATCATATAATGATTGTAACAAGAATGTAATCTCCAGTCTATACAAGTGTTAGTTATGCTATCCATTTCCCCCTGCGCCTTTTCTAGAATGTTGCTATTCTTTAGTTTATTGAAATATGTATGAATTCTCCTCCACATTTGAAGAACAAACCATCAGCGGAAGGGAAAGGTGATGAAATTCAGTGGGAAGCAGAGCTATTATCAAACACAGGTTCAAAAGCTAGATATCCAATCCTGTGTATAATTGTACAGCGTGCGTATACTCCACGGGTATGTTTAAAATGAGGCAAAAGGCCATCAGTGTTGACTGGATGTGCATATGCCTACCCAGAATCCCTTGCAGTGGGGGTAGCACTGTGAATGTGTGATTTCTGTGGGAAAAGCCCTCCTTCTCGCGTGTTGTGTGTGTAGATTTGTGTTTGATAATGGATTGAGCTTTAACTTGCTTTCCATATATCTTTTAGTGCAGTGGTATCCAATGTGTAGCGCATGGGCCAAATAAAGCCCATTTGACAGAAAGGTGCAGCCCACCTGACTTAAATTCTCATTAGCCCTAAACATGTGCAGTTTGGTTGCAAAGAGTTGGTCTAAACAGTTTTTTTTTTAACTGTTTTTGTGTTACTGCTGTATTTCTGTGGATAACAAGTTATTATTCACTATTACCATAAAGTGATGTGAGAATTGATTTGGGGGTAAAGCTAGCATTGTGGCAGGAAGTTGGGGCAAAGCAAGCATGGTGGCAGGTGATGTTGGGGGCAAAGCTAGCATGGTGCAAGTGATGTTGGGGGCAAAGCTAGCACTGTGGCAAGTGATGTTGGGGGCAAAGATAGCACTGTGGCTAGTGATATGGGGGCAAAGCTAGCACTGTGGCAAGTGATGTGGGGGCAAAGCTAGCATTGTGGCAGGTGATGTTAGGGAAATGCTAGCACTGTGTAAAGTGGGGGCTGCATGGCACTGGTGGTATATATGTTTAGGCTGGTAATTTTCGCACCCCATGCTTTCTACTTACACCCCTGATAAATAATATGGGTTATATTTATAATGTGTTTTACTTATGTCTCTCATTTTCAAGTACTGTATGTCCTGGGGACCAAGTCCAGGACAATATTAAACACATTTCAACATTTAAAACAACAGGTATACATTTATCCAAGTAGAGAGTATGCAGAGACAAGTCTCACAGCTGCATTCTGGGTAAGGATGGAGTGAGGCACGTCGTCAAGGATTTTTAGACTAGTGAGAGACGTGATGTTTGCTGACATGTTAATCCACATTTGTGTAGCTCCGTAAGAGAAAATACAATTGTGCTTCGTGAGTCCAGTGGAAAGCAATCTCTGGAATAATCCCTCAAATAAACTGAGTTAAGAGAAGGCAATGGATCACACTGCCAGCATGCATGTGGGGTCTATTTACTAAAAAGTGAAATGGAGGGAACTGAAATGGGAATAACAAAAAAGTCAGGCATTATTATAATACCTTATGTTGGGTGAAATACCACAAGATACATAGAAAACTTCACCTTTATTGATATCATGTATCAAAATAAAATAAGGAGAAATGTGCTGAAAAACCAGTGTATTGGTGATTAAAACCAATGTATAAAAACAAAATAGGTTATGATACCTCAACGAGGATATAATACAATATCTCAAATAGTATCCTAGAGGGGCATGTACTAAAAAAATGCAAATATATTTTATGTGCAAAAATATTTTTGGGCTTTGCTCCTATTGCAATGTACGAAGCATTTAACACTCCAATAGTACATACGAGCAAATTGCAAATAAAAACAAGCACAAGTGAGAATAAAAACAGGCAATTTTGTGAATATTTTTTCTACCTCTATTGATAGCACTTTCTAAAAGCTGGTGTGATTTTCACACGAAGATAAGAATTATTTTTCCCAAAACTCTTTAGTGTGCGCAAATCGAATATCAATGAATTAGCGCAACAGGAAGAATGTGCGCTAAATAAAAATGAACGGAAGAGGCGCAAATCAGGGAAAAAAAAGTGCAAAATGTTACAAATAGTCACAAATAGCTCCTTACTCATGTTTTACCTACTTTCTTTTCCCACTGCACTTGTTTAGTACATGAACCCCTAGTGTTTGAGAGGAAAAATCCAAAATAAGTGTCTTTTATTTTTTGTATAATTGTTCCGGGTTAATCCTGGAATCAGAGATTGGTCATACTGACCACTGACCCTCCACTCAACAACGCAGGATTAATGTATTAAAGAGATTGTCAAAGACACAAGTATAAATAAAATATACAATAGGGTCTACAGACTAGCTACTTATGGTGTGATAGTTCACAGCTTGAAACAACTAGCGTGAGGCCTATATCATATTACACCAGAAGATTACATGTACCGTATTTGCTCTATTATAAGACTACCCTGATTATAAGACGACCCCCCCAAATTTGTACATTCCTTTAGGAAAAAAACTAAAAGCCTGATTATAAGACTAACCTATAAGAAAAAAGTTTAACTTGTATATATGTAAATTGCTTTTTAATATTTAGTAAAAAATGTATATTATACAAATGCATTTCTTGTTTTTATTTGCTTTTATGTGCCAATGCGGCCTCTCTCCCGCTCCCCCAGCTGTCTCTTTCCCCCCCAGTGTTGTCTCTCTCTCCCCCCAAAACTTCTCTCTTGTCTCTATCTATCCCCCCCTCCCCTTTTCTCTCTGTCCCCCTCCCTCCCCTTGTCTGTGTCTCCCCCCTCCCCTCCCTTGTCTGTCTTTACCCCACAAAAAAAAAAGAATTGTTGTACATGCACAGTAACAGGTCTGTGGACTTCCAAAGAATTACATTTTAAAGCAGGACAGAGGTAAAGCTCTATAAGAAAGCGGGATTGCCTCTCAGAATAAGGACTGTCCTGTGCACAGTTGGGGTCAGCTGGGAGGCAATGTATGTATATATATAATTTTTTTAGGAAAGTGTTTTACCAGAAAGAATAGTTTGAGATATATCTCGTTTTCAAGTATGTCCTGGGGACCCAGTCCAGAATGGAGTTACACAGAGTTACACATTTAACAGTAGATTAAAAATAAAAATACATACATACATACATATGTTAAACAAGTTGGAAGGAGAACATACATGGTAAATCATTATTGATACAAAAAAGGAACAACATGTACAGTATACGAAGGAGTTTGTAAACTAATAAAAGGTACAATCTGTTTCGAGGATTTGGGAGACACTCATTTTCAGGGATTTTAGACTAGATGATGATTTGTCAGGAAGGCTTATTCCACGTATGATATGCTCTGAAAGAGAACGCACCTCGACCTGCTTCCTTTTTGAAGTGAGGGATCGCTGGTGAAGGGTTGGTCCAGGATCTGAGATTTATAGAATGTGCAGGGAGTAAGACCGGGCATGCCGCTCAGGTAGGGGGGGAGCTTTTCAGAGAAGTGGTCATGCACTAAGCAAGCTAGGTGTAGAGTGCGCCTGGAGGCAAGCTAGGTGGAGAGTGCGCCTGGAGTGCGCCTGAAGGCATATATACCCTTATGTATGAAGGGTGTATATAATTTAGAAAATACAAAAACTCCAAAAATTCATAATGGAGGGGTGATATTTTTATTATAAATTATCTACGTTTGCATGTGCCCTTCTACAAGACTATTTGATTGCAACTGTGTACTCTGTGTGACCTCGGCATGTATAAATAAAGTAATGGTAGGTCAAACCATTCATGTATTATTGTATAGGTTAAATTATTAGTTGCGTGAAACAATTAACAGGTGTTTACTATGCTACAGCTGCCAAAGTATGGCATTTTATTGCTCATGGAATAGATTAAGCAGTAACATACTATTGTAACAATGCAAGATAAAAAAAAAAAATTAGCAGCAGTTATTTAATGACAAAATGAAATGAAGGGCATTGGAAAACTTCAAGATCATTGAAAGAAAACACAGTTTAAAAGAGTGTCTTTAAATCCTATTGTGCTCTTTTCCAGATTACGAATTCGTTTATTTTCTGAAATTACATTAACATTTTATATTATTTTTTTTTTACACTTGTTTGCTGACTGCTGTAGTTTGTCAGCTGTATGCTCTTATACACTTCCACTAGTTGGAAAATGGATACTTGGAGTTATTGCTGCCCTGGTAGATAGGGGGAGCTGCACACATAAAAAGACCATACTGAAGCTGACAGAGAAACTCTAGTCTATGGTATCTCTTAAATACCCCATTCTCAGTGTGCCTTCCTGATAGCAGCCATATCTCACTTACAGGTTCTGTGAGCAGGGATAGTCCATTCAAGGACACAGGTGTCCCTGGCAAGACATGGGACGCGCCATTAGTAGGCAGGTGTCACGAATCAACATGGGTTCAGGCTCATCCAAGCTTTATTCAGGCTTTTTCAGTTTTCTTTCTGACTTTGCTATTCTGTTCTGCTTCTTTGTTATTCTTGTTCCTGGGTTCTTTTCTGTTCTCTTTTCCTTGTGTTCTGAATGTCTTAGTCCCGGCCACATGGTGGGATATTTCAGTCCTGGCCACATGGTGGCATATCCTAGTTTCGGGCCACAGTTGTGGCATATCCCTAGTCCCTGTCCTTAGTGGCTCCTGCCTAGCCTGGCCCCATAGCGGCACCTGCCTTAGCCTAGCCATAAGACCGGCACTTGCCCAAGTCTGGCCATAGAGTAGCACCTACCTAATCCTAGCAATAGTCCGGTACCTGCCAAGTCTATCCCCGACTGTTTATGCTTTTCTAATATTATGCCTTAGTTAGGGACTTGCCTAATGTGGGGTACCTTGACGTGGTTGGCAAGCTAACATATAAATTGGCCAATCTGTTTGAACCAAATCCCCACCTTTACCAACTTTAGTGTTAGGTAAGTTCCTGTATTTATATATATTCCTTTGTATGTGTCTCTTGTGTTCCTTAGTCCTGTTACCTGCAGTATTCTTATGCAGAGGAATCACTAGTGTTGGTGTCACCCGGTGCGGTAACTCATGGTGTCACCCCCCTAGATTTCCTCCAATACCATGCCAAACAGATTCCTTAGTAATGCCAGTAAGATGGGCCATTAAATATGCCACATAAATGAGCCCCACAAATTATGTCACACACAATAATAATATGCCAGTATTATTTTTCTGTTAATAAACCAGACAATTTGCCTAATATGCCACTAAGATTGTGTCATTAAGATGCCCCAGCCAATTTGCCTATCAAGATGCCAGTAATATTGTGCCATTAGGATGCAAGTAATATTGTGCCATTCAGATGCCATAATTATTGTGCCATTCAGATGCCTGTATTATTGTGCCATTCAGATGCCTGTATTATTGCGTCATTCAGATGCCAGTTATATTGTGCCATTCAAATGCCTGTATTATTGTGCCATTCAGATGCCATAATTATTGTGCCATTCAGATGCCTGTATTATTGTGCCATTCAGATGCCTGTATTATTGCGTCATTCAGATGCCAGTTATATTGTGCCATTCAAATGCCTGTATTATTGTGCCATTCAGATGCCATAATTATTGTGCCATTCAGATGCCTGTATTATTGTGCCATTCAGGTACCAGTAATATTGTTATACAGTGCTCATTTTATTCCTCCCTCCTCCCCCTTCCCCAGTATTTACCGCCTGGCTGCTGCTCCGTGTCCCCGGACGCCTCCTCTGTGCAGTCTTCCCTCCTGCACGGAGGAGGGAAACACCAGACGCCGGATGTGACGTAACGTCACATCCGGTCGCAGGGCTATTTTTTTTTTAACCTTTTTTCTTCCGGTGGCTGAATCCAGAGGATGCGGCTGCCAGAGGAAAAAAATAAAAGTACAGCAGCGCGATGCGCTGTGGGGGGATGCCGGTAGCACAGGTGTCACCCCCGCTGGGGGTGTCACCCGATGCGGTCCACACCACCCTGGGGACGTCACTGTTCTTATGTTATTATTCTGCAACCCTGTGCCTTGCCTTGTACTGTTTATCCTTAGTTCGTCTCTGTTTTTCTTGCTCATGTCTTCCCTCTGTCCTGTAGCCCTGCACTCTGTATTTCTGTTCTGTTCTTCCTCAGTTCCTTTGCTGTTTTAACCCTGCTTGGCTGTCATTTAATTCATTTCCTATCCAGCCCTGGGACCTGGATACAGCAGCTGCTTCACAGGGCCTGGTTGTGGCTGCAAAGACTTGGGATCCCAAACCGCCAGGCGATTGCAGTTACCCAGCACCAGGTCCTGTGTCTCCATCCTGCAACCCTGCAATCTAGGGTGATAAATGTCCCTTTACCATCCTGGACCCCGTGCGTTACAGCAGGATAAAGGGAACAACTGTCCATGGTTCCATTTAGAGGGAATGGGTAGAGGAGGAGGGATAAACATGAGGCTTGTGTTTGTTCAATCGATAGCGGGTTTTTTTTTTTACAATGCCTTTATATTTTTGTAAATGTGGGAGAGAGTGAGATGAGGGGGTCCCATTACTGAGTGCTTTGCCCAAGGCCCACCAGTACCTTGAAGGTTTTTAAAGGCTTTGGTGTAAATCAGTGCCAATGTAAATGATGTAATACAATACATACAAACAGTCTGTAAAGATAGCTGCTATGATGCCAGTGGATGGTGTTCCCTACTACCCAGAATACGGATACGAAACAATATGGTGTCGTTCTTGCACATGCTCTCCCAAAGGAAAAGCAGAAAGATATTATCTAGGCTACTTTATTTGTTTAACAACAGTAATTTTATACTTTAATAAATACACTTGTACAAATAAATGCAATAATATGTAGAGTTTTTTTTTTAAATAGCATAGGTAGCAGTGTGCTCATTTTATAAAAAAAAAAAAAAAAACCCTGTACATATTATTACATTTATCTGTAAAAGTGTACCTTAAAGTGTCCCTGCCCATCAATCACAGCATCATAAACTCCATGGGGTCCAGTCACTAATAGGTGAGTTTCACTTTTTAATGAATAGCCCTCCCTCATGCATATTGCATTTTTTTTTTCTGACATTAAAGACATATTTTTTTTTTTTTAAGGCGATTTTTAATGGTCTCTGGGAACATATCTGAGTAAATCCGGGTAAATATAATCCTTTAGCATTTCTACCTAGTGAATAACAACTATTCGAAAATATGGAGGTGTATACTGATTTCCACATGGTTTGTAATCTGGAAAATATTTGGCGATTTTAATACAAATATGTATACGCCGTAAACAGAAACAAACTTTAAATAAGAAAAATAATAAAGCCTAAATAGAAATGCGATCAGCTAATTAAAATAATCAGCTCAGTGCTTTTAGTAATACTTTACTGGGACATATTAGTATTTCATTTTTATCTCCCATGAAGGAAATTAATGCAATTACAATCCGAAATCATATTATCAAAAACAAAACCTCATAAGGCATAATTCAATTATAAAATTATGCAAATTTATCAGAACACAAAACATTTTTTTTCTTTTCGAAAATGAGAACCAACTGTTAATAAGATCAAATCTGTCCTTTATAGTTATGCTTGGATGTCAGATAGAAAAATGAAAAAAAACAAAACTTATACAATAATTTTTAATGTTTTTCAATGTGACTTTGAGATCCAGAGATGTGATAAAAAGACCCCATTGCATTGGAGAATTGACACACAAAAAAAAAGGATTTTGATACGTGAATTCCTTAAAGGCTCTTTCAAGATTTTTCACTTGGAAAATAATTATGAACAAATCGGAAAATCTACAGGGAAAAAAGATTTAAAAAAAAAAATTGTATTGCAAGTTGAAGAAGATTTGGATTACATTGTTTAAAGCATTTTAAAGGAGCTAATTGATTTTGATGGCAGTATGTGTCCTAATAAAGAAACATTAAAGCTTATAAAAATTAATTCTAGTTAGATTTTTCTTTTTCTTTTTTCTAGGACGACATCTGCAATTTGTATTAGAAAAAAAACTTATCCTTAGAGAGGCTATATCCCGAAACTCTGTTATAAGGAGGTAAACAGGTTCTGCATTAATATTATTAGTGTAATTTTATTGGACCACCAATTGTACACCATTCAACTGGTATACATATCTAGCCTGTATCAAGGACTACAGGGCTTCTATCTAGTGGAGCATCACTCTGTGTCACATTTAATGGTCGGGAGACCATCTCTCTCCATTATTTGTGTGTGTAGAGGAGATGAGCATCAGCTCAGGGACATGGCAGCCTGGAAGACACTTTCAAATCAAAATGGAATTGCTTCGAAACAGTGCTCCATCGGAGTGTCATCCAGAAGCTTTATAATCAGAGATAATTTATCTTCTTTTGGATTAAAATATCATCTGAATTGTTTAGGTTTCTCTACAAAGTTTTTTTAGGACCAACTGGGCCCCGCGAAATGTGGGCACAAAAATCGACCACATCGCATTGGCCGATTTTTGTGCCTATTCGCATTTGGTGATTCGATTGGGTCAAAAACTCAGAGCTCCAACTTCCTGAGTCGACCAGAACATTACTTTGGCTGAATGGAATTCCTGAAATGGAAATAATTGTCAACTTTCATCCGAAATGAATTCGTCAGTGGAGGAAATTTGTTTTTGTTCATCTGAATGAACGGTCCAGGACTTAAGTGGTCAGGGTAAAACACTGACATTTATCTTCTTTCTTTTTTTACTGTATTGTTTTTCTTTTGAACTAGAAAACTCTCTCCTGAACTGGATTACTGACATGTTTCTCATTGATGTCATCAATATATAAAAGCTACAATTCAAATCAAGCACTGACGTGTGACTTTGGGTTTGTCTGATAAATGATGATAAGGCACTTAGACAATCAGTGTAGTTTCTACTTGGAAGTTCACTTGTTAATTTATATTGTAGTGAATAACTCTCCTCTCTTCAAACATGTAGAAACAAAAAAAATTTTTTAAAAAAAAATGTCATATCTGATAACTAATAATAATCTAAAATACATTGTAAGATGTACCTACACCTAGATTCATAATCCATTGAATGGCTTCTTAGGGAAGCAAATTACATTCCCTTTCAGCAAAACAATTAAGAGAAATGAGAATTAAATGCTTAAATTAATAACTAATCCTCAGCAATCAGACTGCTTTTCACAAATGTTGCCAAATTTGGTTAGCATGGCTATCAGGTTATTCATGTAAGAGTTTAAATTGAAATTCCATTAGTCAAAAAAAAAATAAAATACAGCTCCGTAAACAAACACTTCATATAATTCATTATGCCGCTTTGTTCTTCAATGTAATTACACAACCCTTTTGCCCATTCTCGCTGAGAAGGATTCCAGATCTTCGTTTTTTAATCACACAACCCATGTTAAAATAACTAAACTGGCTAACACATGAATCAATATTCACCTTTCTTGCCTGATAATACCACAAAGTATTTGACTAGAAATGGTACATTGAAATATTATCTTGCTTTCAAATATGTGCAGCGCTGTATTTACAGCAAGGCAATTGAGGCAAGTGTCTTGGGCAGCACTTTCCAGAGGGCAGCTAAAATTCCCCCCCCCCCCTTAAATGCCCACTCAGAGGTTTAAAATGCTATTGAGCCCAAATGCAACATCCCTGGCGATACATTTCAGCCTATGGAGCCCACCCAGGCCTATTTTGGTGGGGCAGAATTGACGAGATACACAGTGACAAGATGCACCATCCAGTCACCAGTGTCTCACCAGAGTTACGCGACCTGAGACAGTGTCAGTGCAAAAGGGACAAAAAAAACAAAAACGTTTTACTTCAATATAGTCTCCATAGACTGGGATGATTAATTTGTCTAATAAAGTTTAATACCATGCTGTATTTTTTAAAATACGGTTCTATTTATCCACCTATTTTTTTATTTGAATTCTGCCATGCTGTAAAAGGTGGAGAAATAGAACCATATTTAAAAAAAATGCGGCCTGATCTTAAACTTTATTAGACAAAGTATGCCGCAAATCAATCATACCGGTCTATGGAGGCAATAGCATAAAAAAAAATAGGCGGATAAATAATACCATGCTGTATTTTTTTAAAATAAGATGGTTCAGTTCATCCACCCTTTCAGTGTGGTTGAATTCTAAAAAAAAACGGGTTAGCAGAATTGCAAGCAAATGCCTAAATTAAGAGAAACATGTTTTTATGGAATGATATGCAGCTTGATATACAAATGTATGTGGAATTTGCATATGAAGTCACAAAGTGGCATTTGCATATGAAGTCACAAAGTGGCATTTGCATATGAAGTCACAAAGTGGCATTTGCATATGAAGTCACAAAGTGGCATTTGCATATCAAGTCACAAAGTGTCAATTGCATATGAAGTCACAAAGTGGCATTTGCATATGAAGTCACAAAGTGTAATTTGCATATGAAGTCACAAAGTGTCAATTGCATATGAAGTCACAAAGTGTCATTTGCATATGAAGTCACAAAGTGGCATTTGCATATGAAGTCACAAAGTGTAATTTGCATATCAAGTCACAAAGTGGCATTTGCATATGAAGTCACACTTGTCAATTGCATATGAAGTCACAAAGTGTAATTTGCATATCAAGTCACAAAGTGGCATTTGCATATGAAGTCACAAAGTGGCATTTGCATATGAAGTCACAAAGTGTCATTTGCATATGAAGTCACACTTGTCAATTGCATATGAAGTCACAAAGTGGAATTTGCATATGAAGTAGCGGAGGCATTATAATAGACATATCTGCAAACACCAGACAAGGCAAGAGACTTGCTTTTCCCACAGAAAACCAAAAAAGAAATCACCAGCACAAAGGATTCTGGGTAACCATATGCCAATAAGAACAGCAAGATTTCTGTCTTGATATCCAATGTATAAATATCCCCCGAACCAATATACATGCTGTCCAAGCGCAAGGACCTCTAATTGGCAGAGAAAGTTTCAGAAGAAAGGAGGAACCCATGAGAGTCTACTCAATGGAGACAGATTTGCAGCCCAAAGTACATTCTCCTATTCGGCTGCATTCTAGAATTTTTCCAACTTGGAACTTTCCCATCTCAGTTCCCTGACCATTCTCTCTTCAATGAGTAGACCCTTGTGCAATGGAGTCAAATTGTTTAAATAATTATTAATATCATTAAAATATATATATATATATATTTTTTTTTTGCAGTGGATGCACCATAATTATTGTGTAAGTTACAGCTGGTTTTGAGATTTTTTTTCCCATTTAATGTTAGATTGTTCAGTATTTTGTGAATGACAAGTATTTGACTGCAATACGATTTAGTCAAGTGTTATGATTTCTTGGAAACATTTAAAATCAATTTTGGGTGTTGTGATGCCTCACTAGCAGAACATTTAATTAAATTAATTTTTTTTTTTTCTTTAAATAAGTCTAATATGTTGCTTCTGTACTGACTGGCTGCCTGCCAAGACACAAAATGAATAACCCTTTGGCCTGTCCTTGTCTTCTCTATAGCAAAATAAATTAATAACATACAGTATAATGATGAAATGGAGAGTAGTACAGTTTAGCAGCTAAAATACATGCAGATATCTCACTTGGCACTATAATATCTCACCGAAAACGATATGTAGAATCCAAGTCCTTGCAACATGAATACTTAACATCCTTACTACATTGTAAAAATGTATGTATTTATTAATATTTAAATATATGTATGCTAAGTATGTTTAATTAACTAATAATTGTATTTATTAAATATCAGATATGCAGCCTCTACTCAGATCGCTATCTAGCTCTATTAACCTACCCCCCTCTCTCTCTCTCTCTCTCTCTGTCTGTCTCTCTCTCTCTCTCTCTCTCTCTCTCTCCCTCCATATTTATAATGTGTACTTTAGACAAGTGTGTTAACCACACAGTGACCATTGACATTTCTCCCATCATTATGCAATAAACCAAACACTGATGGTGGTACAGCATTTCTCCTATCATTATATAGTGAGTCAGACACTGATGGTGGTACTGCATATCTCCCATCATTATATGGTGAGACAGACACTGATGGTGGTACAGCATATCTCCCATCATTATATAGTGAAACAGACACGGATGGTGGTACTGCATATCTCCCATCATTATATAGTGAGTCAGACACTGATGGTGGTACAGCATATCTCCCATCATTATATGGTGAGACAGACACTGATGGTGGTACAGCATATCATCTCCCATCATTATTTAGTGAGCTAGACACTGATGGTGGTACAGCATATCTCATCATCATTATATAGTGAGCTATACACTGATGGTGGTACAGCATATCTCCCATCATTATATGGTGAGACAGACATTGATGGTGGTACAGCATATCTCATCATCATTATATCGTGAGCTAGACACTGATGTCGGTATAGCATATCTCCCATCATTACATAGTGAGACAGACACTGATGGTGGTACAGCATATCATCTCCCATAATTATATAGACACTGATGGTAGTACAGTATATCTCCCATCATTACATAGTGAGCCAAACACTGATGGCGGTACGGCATATCTCCCATCATTATATAGTGAGACAGACACTGATGGTGGTACAGCACATCTCCCATCATTATATAGTGAAACAGACACTGATGGTGGTACAGCATATCTCCCATCATTATATAGTGAGACAGACACTGATGGTGGTACAGCATAACTCCCATCATTATATAGTGAGACAGATACTGATGGTGGTACAGGATATCTTCCATCATTATATAGTGAGACAGATACTGATGGTGGTACAGCATATCATCTCCCATCATTATATAGTGAGCTAGACACTGATGGTGGTACAGCATATCTCATCATCATTATATAGTGAGCTAGACACTGATGGTGGTACAGCATATCTCATCATCATTATATAGTGAGCTATACACTGATGGTGGTACAGCATATCTCCCACCATTATGTGGTGAGACAGACACTGATGGTGGTACAGCATATCATCTCCCATCATTATATAGTGAGCTAGACACTGATGGCGGTACAGCATATCTCCCATCATTATATGGTGAGACAGACATTGATGGTGGTACAGCATATCTCATCATCATTATATCGTGAGCTAGACACTGATGTCGGTATAGCATATCTCCCATCATTACATAGTGAGACAGACACTGATGGTGGTACAGCATATCATCTCCCATAATTATATAGACACTGATGGTAGTACAGTATATCTCCCATCATTACATAGTGAGCCAAACACTGATGGCGGTACGGCATATCTCCCATCATTATATAGTGAGACAGACACTGATGGTGGTACAGCACATCTCCCATCATTATATAGTGAAACAGACACTGATGGTGGTACAGCATATCTCCCATCATTATATAGTGAGACAGACACTGATGGTGGTACAGCATAACTCCCATCATTATATAGTGAGACAGATACTGATGGTGGTACAGGATATCTTCCATCATTATATAGTGAGACAGATACTGATGGTGGTACAGCATATCATCTCCCATCATTATATAGTGAGCTAGACACTGATGGTGGTACAGCATATCTCATCATCATTATATAGTGAGCTAGACACTGATGGTGGTACAGCATATCTCATCATCATTATATAGTGAGCTATACACTGATGGTGGTACAGCATATCTCCCACCATTATGTGGTGAGACAGACACTGATGGTGGTACAGCATATCATCTCCCATCATTATATAGTGAGCTAGAC
The DNA here is from genome assembly GCA_036172795.1 of Pelodytes ibericus. NCBI lineage: Eukaryota > Metazoa > Chordata > Amphibia > Anura > Pelodytidae > Pelodytes > Pelodytes ibericus. The sequence continues at coordinate 278,679,115 of CM069857.1, forward strand.
ACTGATGGCGGTACAGCATATCTCCCATCATTACATAGTGAGACAGACACTGATGGTGGTACGGCATAAATCTCACCATTATATAGTGGTCCACACAATGACAAAAGTAGACCAATAGAATTACATGTTTTGCTGTAAAAGGAGTGTTACTGTAAGATAATTCTATAGTGGAGTGTAAGAGGCATTTTGAACATTTCATATTTTTCAAAGTGGGGGTTCTGAGACCCTTTGTACTTTTGAACAGGACAGGGCAAATACTCACCAAAAGGAGATGGGAACACAGCTTTAGAGTGATTATTAATCCACAGCTCACGACTTTCTGCAATGACTAAACATTGTGTCACATACACTCAGTGCAGTATTTACCGCGAGGTATCCTAGGCGGATGCCTAGGGGAGGTAAATTTCTAGGTGCGGCAGCACCCCCCTACACTTACCAGCGATCGGGCCGCCCTGCAATTTTTTCTTAGGGGCCGTAGTGACGACAGGTCACGTGACCCGGCGCTCTGATGTCAGACACGCGCCAGCTCACGTGACCTATCTACACTCACCGCGAGAAGCCGAACAGACAGCATGGTAGGACTACATGCTGTCTGCCACTAGCCACCAGAGATCAGGGTAAGTCCTGGGGTGATGGGGGATGTAATAGGGGTAATGGAGGCATATAATTGGGGTGATAGAGGCGTGTAATTGGGGTGATGGAGGCATGTGATGGGGCCTTGTAATGGGGTGATGTGGGTTATGGGTATGTTGTGCGTGTGCAGCATGGGTAGGGGGGTGCCCAAATTTTGTGTGCCTAGGGCAGCACAAAACCAAGATACACCCCTGCATACACTCACACATATGCACATACGTAGTCACATACCAATACCTACAGTTGCACATACAGTGTCTCACATACACACAATGCCACATTCACACACATTCAGAGCGGTCTCTGCCTCCTTACACTCTAAAAAGATAATGTCCCGGCTATTCATGTCCCCAGCTGGGATCAGATTATCAGCATGTCACATGACACCCGACGCTCTGACTCACTTTAATCGCGAAACACTCATCAACTGCACCATCTAGACAACGGATATAGAAAAAATGTCAGATGGTTAAGGGGCAGTACAATGGGGAGGCCCAATTACACAAATTCACCCTTGTGTGTGGCTCCCGACTGTGCTTCACTTACCTCGCCCTTCCTATGCCTCTGCTTCTACTGACCCTCCCACTCAGCGTTTAGCTGTCCGTATGCGTTCAATCAGAAGCAAGGGGATAGGGAGACATGGCTGCAACAGTAGAAACATAAATGCTTAGAGTGGACTTTTAATATGTACAGTAATATTCTCTCACTCAGGTACAAAGTCATAACGACTGCCTTAGGCATCTGCTGTAATTACCATTCAAGGATTCTCTCACTTATTACATTATATTCACATACAGGGCACTTCTCATCTTACAATGATCACCGATGCGTTTGCCCCAAAATGGTGAGAATGCACTGCATCTTCAGCATACCAGATATAATCCTGCTATCATTCAATCCAAAGCAGTTTATTAGAAATAAAGAATAAAGCACTACCGTCACATCTGAAGCAACTAAATAAACATAAGCATATATGGGGACGTACCAAAAAAATCCCAAAGTGGATACATTTTAGGTGTTTAACTATTTTTGTTCCTTTTGCAATGTCTTAAATGTTTAACGCTCAGATAGTAAATTTGAGAAAATTGTGAATAAAAAATGGCATGTTAGCAAATATTTATTCTGCCTTTTTTTTTTATAAGAACTTCCTAAACATTTGAGTAATTATTTGTCAAAAAACGTGCACAAAAATATTTATAAAATGCTAACACAACCGAAAAAATGAAAGCACACTAACTAAACATGGAAGAAGTGTGAAAATGGAAAAAAAAATTAATTCACAACCCTACCCCCCCCCCCCCCCCCCCGCTGTGTTGGTCTAGTATGTGAGTCAGATATAGTGCTGTAATAAATGCGGGTGTTTTATAAATACATCTTAATAATAACACTTTAATGGTTGAAGTGTAAAATAATCCTCTGATTAAAGGCCCTCTGGCACAATAGTCTTGCTTCATTTATTCAAACTATGTAACTCTAGATTTCAAATTAATGGGTATTATGGCAGAATTGCATAGAGCTCATCTCTTCTGTAAATGTCATTTAAATAGATTCCTAATGGCACTGTACTTGATTTTAACCACAAGAATGAAGATGACACTTTCTGAAATGGAGATGGAATATGATATCCGCTCTATTAAGAATCCAGAAACAAAGTGAATAAATATTAATATTCGGGATCTATTTTGGGCCAAGTATATACACCCAATGTCAACAAGACATACTATATACTGCTATATTTGCTCATTTTACCTTTGCTTTGTGGATAGCTGGTTTCTCAGCTAATGAATTCTGTAGCTAGGCATCTCCAAAATAGGGGATATGAGTACCCTCTTTTTCTACCAATATCTGATATTATTCTACCAACATTCTAATATATATATTCAGTCCGAAGATGGATTATGGTACTCTACTCTCAGATCAAGGACAGCCCCATGGATATATAAAAAATCAGGGACACGCATGGAGGGCAATATTTATTAAACATAATACTATGTAAATAAAGGTTAGTTGGGGAAGGGAATAAACACACATCTACACTCAAAAGAAATTAACATTTCTATAAATGGGAAAAATAACACTGCCATATTAATGGACAAATTGGCTGTGGCATATTAATGGACAAATTAATATGTTCCTGCTTAGCTACCAACCTCTGACCTCACCCCCTCTCAGGTGTTCCTGCTTAGCTACCAACCTCTGACCTCACCCTCTCTCGGGTGTTACTGTTTAGCTACTTACCTCTGGCCTCACACCATGTTTAACTCTCTCTACACCTACCTCTGCTTTGTCTACAGTCCCTGCTTTAGCTCTTTGCTTATACTTCAGTTCCTACTCAAACCCTTTTCCTATTCTGCAGTTCCCTTTTTGTTTCTCCTTCAGTCCTTATTCCAATCCCTATCTCTTTGTTTCTTTATTTGTTCTCAATCTGCACAATATATAACATGCAACCAGACAACTCCTCTATCCCTGCACTGAAACTCCTACCTGACCTGGTAAAGGCCCTGACAGTGGCATAGTTAATGAGCTCCTGTGTGTGGCATAATTTATAGGGTTCCTGTATGTGGTATACATTTTTAAGGCTCTTGAATGGCACATTTAAGGATCCACCTGACTGGCATTACTAAAGAATCTGTTTGGCATGGTATTGGAGGAAATCCAGGGGGGTGACACCATGAGTTACCGCACCGGGTGACACCAACCCTAGTAACACCTCTGAGCAAGGAAACAAAACAGAAAGCAACACAAAAAACAAGGATGGAACAGCACAATAAACAGCACAAAAACCAGAAATGGATTAGATCAAGAGATCAAAGAACAGGAAAACCATTTAACAAGCCAGGGCAGAAACCAAGATAAGGTTAAATAATACAGTGCTAAGGATAAAAAACACAAATATAGTGTAGCGACAGACAGGGCTCAGACAAAATGACATGTGACTGATTAGATATATAAAGATATATTTTGACAATTGTGTATGTTCTGAATGCAACTGTAGAAACCTTAGGGCTACAGGTTCAATTCCCAGGGGAGTCAATTAAGACTTTCATCCTTGAGAGATAGATGAAATGATTACCCTAAAATTAGGTCATAAGAAAATCCAGAGGAGTTGCAACCAAGAACATTTGCATGTTCCCTTCGTAGTTAAACACTCTATTATTATGGTAAAACATCTCGCGCCAAATGATGCTTTGGTCCTTAACAACCAAAGTGCCAAAGTTATGCTCCTGGCCCCGATCACAAGCCAGGAACATGCAAGAAGAGACCCGATCAGGGTCTCTACCGACCCTGTGGGTCCCTGCCAACATCCTGTAAAAGTAACCTCATCTGACACGGGGAAACCCGCTGTAAGTCCCTGCAGTGGGATCCGCACACAGCTCATTGCGGGGAACCGTGATGAGCTGGTAAACGCAGGAAGTACTATGCCATCCTAAAGAGCATTTAGCCACTGACAAGTAGGATGGCATAGAACGTCCTAGAGGTTTGAAGGCGTTAAAGTATTGTCGTCCCATTAACGCTATGAGAAGCAGAGGTTATGTTTGTCATTGGCTCTTCTTCACGGACTGTATGTCACAACAGATGAGATGGGCATTAGATAATGTCGGGCAAACAATGACAAAAAATGCTGGCTCAATCTTTATGTAAAATCTGTGACGTCCCAACTCCTCATGCAGATACACAAAGGACAAAATCATGTTGGAATTATAAGTATCATAGGCTGCATATCAGTGTGAAATGCGTTAAATGTTCATCTTTTTTCTACTCGAGAACTTTATGGAATACTTGTCGACACTGCTGGGATTTGTGGTTTATTTATTTTATTACAATACACTAAGGACCATAAAACAGTGACTGGCTTTTTATTAATACTATTTTTTTCCTGTGATAGTTGGATTGGGGGCAAAGATGTTGTCCTTCATGAGCTAATGTTGTCAGCAAAATTTTTCTCATTGCTCCTTCAGTGGATCTTTCTCTCAATGCTCCTTCAGTGGATCTTTCTCTCATTGCTCCTTCAGTGGATCTTTCTCTCATTGCTCCTTCAGTGGATCTTTCTCTCATTGCTCCTTCAGTGAGATACACAAATTGTTTAGATTAAATTGACAGAAGGGTGCTAGTTAACATCCCCTTAAACAAGTAAGCCATGATATTAAGAATTACATTTTTATAATTTATATGAAAAACAATAATAAAAAAATAATCATTACCAAGAATACCCTGATTTATTCCATTTACATGATAAAGTCTAACGATGAAAACACTTGCCCGTTTGTTTTATAGTTGTACTTTGTGTATTTACTGGGGTCATATTAATCAAACCCGAGAGATTTAGTTATGTTGTGTGTTGCTGTTTGTGAGTTATTTATTTACCCATATTTATAGCAAAGAGTCTGATTGAGCCTTATTTGAAATTTGCAGCCATGCTATTTTAGATACACATTAATCTGATCACAGAAATGAGGTAATGTGCGTTGTTAAAATCACTCATAATTATGGCTTGACTGAGATGTTCAGATACTTCCCTCTCGGAATAGTAATTTAAGGAGCCGTTCTCCCTAGCTTATTTTCTGTATGTTGTATAGCTATAACAACAACAAAGTATTTAACCAAGAAAGGTACATTCAGATATTCTCTGGTTTCCAGGTACGTCAGGGTTCTACTTTTGCCCAACTCTAGGCACATTACAGTGCCTCTTTATTCATACATTCATGTACTAGAGCCTATGTACTGGCTCTGGCATTATCGTTTTGCAGGACTACAGTCCCCACTATCCTCAGGCAGTATTATTATTATTATTTTTGGGCAACTCTTCTTTTATTCTTCCCTTTATTATTGTGTGTCTGGTGGTCCACATCAGTGTCTGCAGCATACAATCTTTTATATTTATTACTGCATATATGTTTACAGCAATAAATAAGTATATTTCAACCCTTTTATTTTACTTTTCTGAACTTTGTGCAAAGTATCAATATCCTTCTGGAGATATGGTCTCCAGTACTGCGTACAATACTCCAATTGAGGTCTCACCAGTGCTCTGTACAATGGCATGAGCACTTCCCTCTTTCTACTGCTTATACCTCTCCTTATACAACGAAGCATTCTGCTAATACCTCTCCCTATGCAACCAAGCATTCTGCTAATACTTCTCTCTATACAACCAAGCATTCTGCTAATACCTCTCCCTATGCAACCAAGCATTCTGCTAATACCTCTCCCTATACAACCAAGCATTCTGCTAATACTTCTCTCTATACAACCAAGCATTCTGCTAATACCTCTCCCTATGCAACCAAGCATTCTGCTAATACTGCTCTCTATATAACCAAGCATTCTGATAATACCTGTCCCTATGCAACCAAGCATTCTGCTAATACCTGCTAGCATTTCCCACTGCTCTATTACATTGTCTACCTACCTTGAGAAACCTCTGAAATTATTACTCCTAAATCACTCGCTTCAGATGTTGAGGTTAGGAGTGTACCAAATATTCTATATTCTGCTTTTGGGATTGTACTAGTATCATATACTTTTATCTGGAACAGGATAAATATTCAACTGTCATAGTAAAGTTTGTGTTTTATTTTTAAATGGAGAGCTGCAACCATCACTCCTGATCATTAACCTTAACAGAGAAAATGCATGTGTTTTTATAGTTTTTATCATTAAAAAAATATATTTTTTAATTACGATTAAAGATTAATTAAAAACAAAATCACCTTATTGGTTGTAAAGAAATACCTGAATATTATCAACATACTTTGAGGAAGATAAAATATGTAAAAAGAGTTTGATAATCCTATATACTTTTGTAAAAATCGGTACAAAACATAATATGATCTATTCATGAAGCTAGTTTCATGCACGACTGAGTGCTGTTGGGTAAATCCTACTGGTAGAGTTTGGGCTTTAGAGTATTCATTTAAAAAAAAAAAATAGAGAAACATTTGAAAGATAGGAATATATTTTGTGATATTTCATGTATTGCCTTCAATCCATCTAAATGGCACATCAACATGCAGTTACTTTTTAGATGTAAAATACCTAAAGGCTTTCACACCTACGTAAGCTTATTATGGCTTATCAACTATACCAGCAGCACTTTTAGTTAGCTTGCTATTGTGTAGCACCCATTTAAATTTTAAGCTCCGTGTAAATGGGGCTACATAAATAAACATAAACTTTCTTGTAATATACTCTAGTATTCTATTTAGTTTGAGTTGTACATTTTTTTTTCTGTCGCTTTTTAACACTGTTCTAAATAGAACTTTTGTCAAAAGGGTGTATACAGTGTGTTGTGACTAGTCTATTTTTCATGCTTACCTTATCATCCTTCATGGATGAACAGACAGGACCCAGTGCATCTCTTGGTCCTGGGATGCTAAGCCAGCTTCAAATCTTAAGGCCTTGGTGTGAGAATTTCTTAGCCCTTGCTTTTATCTTCCTGCCTTCTTGTTACCTAGCTACCCTGAACAGAAATAATAGCTCTAGAAGTCATTGAACAGTCCATGATGGACGATTGAAACAAGGATAAGCGTCCAGTTGATGGGAAAGACTAAAAGAACCGGCACAAAGGCATAGGTCAAAAATTCAGCCTTAAAGCTTTTGGATGCCCATATGCCAGTCCCTTTAGAGAATGCATATTAAATCACATAATAGTAACATCCCTTGGATGGTGGGCAAAATAAAACTCCCAGAACGTACTTGAAAACCAGAAAAATATGTGTCTGATTGTACCTCTCCTGGCTATTATTATATATAGAGAAATGTACATAATATATGAAATATTAATATGGAGAGCCAGAGGCCACATGATAGGGCAGGTGGTATACACAAAGCTAATGGCCAAGAGAAGGTAAAGGACATCTCATGAAGAGGCCACATCATAGACATGGGTCTGACATCCTCAACCATCAAGCCTATTAGCTAGTCATTCTTTCTGTTTTTCACCCCATGTTCTATTACCCTTTGTACACTTCCTATTTTTTGTCGTGTCCTTTGTTACCTGAGTCTTTTTTTATTGCTCCTTTTTCCACCTCCCAGATCCCCCACTATCACCTATTCCAACATAGATCTTGAGGTCTAAGGTTTATCATGAAATTATTGAAATAAATAAAGTATTAATTGTATGAATCTGTACATTGTCAGTTTACATGTGGTGAACAACACTGTCCCACCATTTCCCCCTGGTAACAAGGATAACCGAGGGTGGAAGGCGTGGCTGGCTTGGGAAATGTGCCAGAATATGTGCGGTAGCACTGAAACTACGGTAAACTGAGAACTCTGCTGCACATGTGTAAACCTCTGCACACTGGCACTAGTCGTTCTCCGTTGTCTTAGACACTAGACAATAAAAAATGAGACCTCGAGACAGCTGCTAGGCAGTAGTGTATATTCCACAAGGCAAACAAGGCACTCACCTAGGGCGGCACTTTGCCAGAGGGCAGCACTTTGCCAGAGGGTGTTAAAGCAAACTTCTGGTATTTCAAACATTTTTGCTCCCTCCCCCAGCAAGCTTTAGCTCCGTCCAATTAATCGGGGTGATGGGGGATTGTAATGGGGTGATTGGGCATTTAATGTTTGTGCAATGTTGGTGATGGGGCCTATCGTAGGTGTGTTGTGTGGGTTGAGGGGTGCCCGAATTTTGTCTGCCTAGGGCAGCACAAAACCAAGATACACCACTGCTGCTAGGCATATCACTGGAGAGTACAAAGGAGGATATTGCAAATAGTGAGTGCAGATTTACCAAAAATATATGTCCAAATCATGAAAACTAACCTTCCAGCATTTTTGTTCCATTACAACCCCTAACTCCTAATATCTTTGCCTAACGAAGAAACCCTTTAAAAATAGTGCTGCCAACGTGTCAATTATTGAATCAAATCCCAATACGGATTATCTATGCGTGCGTGAGCATCTCATGCCAACTCACTATGCTTAGATTATTGCATCTTGTTTTGGAACTGCCAATACACTTTTATTTCTCCAGAACACTAAAGGCACTTATTGTTTGTGATGCCAATTATTGGGAACATATTTCCCCAAGTGCTATATAAATGTAATTGTAGCCAGCTTGCCTTTGTGAAAAGTGTCTGAATCAATAGATCTTAAGATTCACTTGGATGGAGTACAGTATGATCAATTCATGAAATATAACACTTGCGGCAAATGTTTTTTTTTAAAATACATAATGTGTCTCCATCATCAGAAATGCTCTTTTCTAGCTGATAGTGATCATTTGTATAGAATTGAACACTTTGTTTTTTCTTTGTTTTGTTCTTCTTTATTTTTTACATTTTTTTTGGCATAGCAAGCATACTGCCTCATTTCTTACCTTTTCGGCTGTGAAATATGCAATGCTCTTCTGATATGGCCACCTCCACTTACCAAAACCCAAGATATCCACATTGTAATATTGGCTAAATAGGAAAATGGCCTAATGTTAATAATGTTTTACACATTTATGGAAAAAAAAATTCTGATTATAGAGCATTTACAGATTAAAGAGGGACTTTTTAAAACTGTTCTTAAAACTGCTTTTTTGAACAAAAAAAATCATACCATATTTGCTTGAATATAAGACAAGATTTTTTTCAGAGCAATTGCTCTGAAAGAGACCCCTCATCTTATATTCAAGGTCGTCTTATAGTCTGACCTCAAATCGAGGTCAGACTATAAGACTGGGATCCAGAGCTGCCGGGACCTTCCGGCTTCATCATAGAAGTCTCGGCGGATGTGCTGGGCAGCAGCGGAGGATGTCTGCGCGTATCATGCAGACATCCTCCGGCTGCCCCCCGCTAGCCACCAGGGAGATTTGGGCAGCCAGGGGATACTGCCCGACACTTCGTCTATTATGACGGACATCTGGAGGATGTATAGTGCAGACATCCCCTGGCTGCCCCCACTAGCCACCGGGGGGGGGGGGGGGGGGGGGGGAGAGAAAGAGGAAGGAGGGGAGAGAAAAAGGAAGGAGGGGAGAGAAAAATCAGGCAGACATCCTCCGGCTGCCTCCACTGGCCACCAATGATATTTGGGCAGCCGGGGGCTGTCCGTCATAATGGATGGAGGTGTCGGGCAGCATGGAGGATGTCTGCACGTATCGTGCAGACATCCCCCAGCTGCTCCCACTAGCCACCAGGGAGCCTATGTTAGAGGGGGAGGGGGGAGCCAAACAACATTGGGGAGAGGGTGGGGGGGAAGACAGACAACATTGGGGGGAGGGTAGGGGGAAGACAGACAACATTGGGGGGAGGGTGGGGGGGAAGACAGACAATATTGGGGGGATGTTTGGGGGAAGACAGACAACATTGGGGGAGGGTGGGGGGAAGACAGACAACATTGAAGGGAGGGTGGGGGAAGACAGACAACATTGAGGGGAGGGTGGGGGGAAGACAGACAACATTGGGGGGAGGGTGGGGGGAAGACAGACAAAATTGGGGGGAGGGTGGGGGGAAGTCAGACAACATTGGGGGAGGGTGGGGGAGAGAGACAGAAAACATTGGGGGGAGAGTGGGGGAGAGAGACAGACAACATTGGGGGGACGGTGTTGTTCACCACATGTAAACTGACAATGTACAGATTCATACAATAAAAACAAGAAATGCATTTTTTTAATATCATAAGTTTTTATTAAATATGAAAAAGCAATTTACATGTGAATATATACAAGTTAAACTTTTTTCCTATAGGGTAGTCTTATAATCAGGCTTTTAGTTTTTTTCCTAAAGGAATATCCATAGTTTGGGAAGTGTCTTATAATCAGGGTCGTCTTATATTCGAGCAAATATGGTATATACACAAGTTACACTTTTTCCTATAGAGTAGTCTTATATTCAGGCTTTTAGTTTTCTTCCTAAAGGAATATTCAACGTTTGGGTGTTCATCTTATAATCAGGGTCTTCTTATATTCGAGCAAATACGGTAGTTTTTGCAAAAACAATGGTGCCAAGCTCTCACTCATTCGGGGTGTGAGTACGGTGACCACATGTTCCCAGATTGCCTGGGATGGTCCAGCAATGGGACTTGTACCTGAATAAGAGCTTTGAGTGATAAAGGTCTCAACCAATCAGGAAAGAGTTCTCAACTATACAGATTGGCTAGGAGTTTAGAAGCCTCTCCTGATTGATTGACTGACTGAGTCCCTCCTTCACACATTGCTGCAGCAACCTGCCTGCAGCCAGCACCAAGTTAGAAACCCACTGTTTGGTCAACCTATGTGGGTGTCACTTGCACACAGACATCATGCACCAATCAGCGATGCCTGTCACACAGATCAAGCTTTGGCAAACTGGAAGCCTCTGTGCAACGTACAAAAGAAATTATCACTTCTGAATATGAGCATCATTCAAAAGTTATTCTTGTCAGACAGAAATCTTCTTCTTGAGGGTTTAGTCCCTTTTTAAGATCTCAAACAATATCCATATTTTGCATTAACCTGGATAACACTTTAATTCTGCTAATTTCTTATAGTATCCCATGATGGAATAGAGTAAATAACATTTGAAGCAAACCTTTGTTTAGAACCAAATATGTTGCACACAACACAAATACTTTACAAATAAATAATTTAATCTGGTACACCTAATTAGGCATTATATATTCAAGCTACACTTCAGTGGTTGGAATTATTTCAATGGACCATTTCATTTATTGAGTCTGACAGACCAAGTTCCTAATCTCAATGATAAATAGCCTCCCTTGGACATAATGATACTTCATCTTGCTTATGTTCTCTTCCCTTGTTTTATGGTTTCACAACAGCTAGGGTGATTCATAAATAAACATTTTTTAACAACAACACGTTAAATTTACAAGACTTAGCCTGAATAGTCAATCTTACTCTCTCCGAGCCCAAGGGTTACATAGAGGACAATGACTAGTGTTTTTATGTGTAATGATCTACATTTATCACATCTAGTGACTTGCTAAATCACTGCAGGAAAAAGGCAATAACATCTCATAGGGGATATCATTCATGGTTGCGATACCTTTTGGAACTAATCTCTTAAATTACTTAAAACCATACGGTTTGATTAACCTGTTCTGAACATAATAAGCCACACGTAATCTAACGAACAATCAGATCAGTCTATGGAAAAACTAATAATTTATTTACCCCTTTGAGAAAAGTTGATAATAGAGTGTTACGTAACCTAGTGTAGTCCAACTTTTTAGCTTTGAGGGCTATGTGCTATGCAATATCTTAGGCTAAGGGGTAGAGGTAATATCATACAACATATCAGGGGTGGGCAGTGTCTGTCCCAGGACACCAGATTCCGTGGTGAGGTCTGTAAAGGTCCACAGAATATCATTACATTGTCTTACCACTGACCCCATTAAATGTCTACCATGAACCCAGTATAGGTCCAACCATGGGCCATCAGTTGGACATTACACCTAAGTTTTTTTTTTTTTTAAGTTCCACATACAACCACAAAAGTGGGAAGCTTTTTTTGTGGTAAGACTGAGAAAGATGGGTTAATCTATTAAGGGAATTTATAAATAAGTCATTTAAAAAAAACAAAAAAAAAAACATTTTGTTATGTTATTTTTTAGCTTCTTTGAAGCTTTAACTTCTTTGTACCTTAAAGGCTGAACTTGAAGGATCTAATTTAGCATAATTCCACCCACAGGATGATCTCTAGGATAGCTTTGATTAGAAAAAAGTATGGGTTAATTAGAGGCTATTTCAGTGGTATGGAAGAATAATATTTGAATTTATGGCATGCTTCAAAATTGTGATCATGAGCTTTTCAGTGTTAAAGACTTTAAAAAAAAAAAAAAGAATCTTATAATTAGATTCCTATAGGGTACAAGACTGGTTATGAGAGACAGGTGTGCTGCTACTTAAAAACAATAACAATGTAATGTCAGATACCAGGACTATTGTGTCATTCAGAGCCCAGTAATATTGTGCCAGTCAGAGCCCAGTAATATTGTACCATTCAGAGCCCAGTAATATTGTGCCAGTTAGAGCCCAGTAATATTGTGCCAGTTAGAGCCCAGTAATATTGTGCCAGTCAGAGCCCAGGAATATTGTGTCAGTCAGATACCCAGTAATATTGTGCAATCAGAGCCCAGTAATATTGTGCAATTAATGTGCTAGTTTTTAACCACCCTCCTCCCCCCTCCTTCCCCATCACTTACCTAGTAGCTGCTGCTCCGTGTCCCCAGACGGACGCCTCCTCCGTGCAGACAAAAGCCCGCGAAACGGGCGAAATCTCGCGTCTTGCGAGAATTTGGACTTAGAAAAATTGTTTGTTTTTTTTTCTCACGGCGGCTCAAATCCATAGGTGTGCGGTGCACACCTAGCACCAATGCAAGATCCGCCACTGGTACAAGATTGCTAATTTGTGGAAAATCCACACTTTGAGTAATTTATTATTTTTATATTTGTTGTGTAAATTCACATAAAAATAAAAATTTTCATGTATGCGCTACAAGCATCGATATAATGAAATATGTATAATTTGTTACATTGCTGCTAGTTACATTTGGTCAATGTGTGTACTAGATAATATAACTATTTCCAATAATTGCATTTAAATATGATGTGTTCTGTTTTGTATTACAAATAGAAGCATATATATATTATTTATTTTATTTCATGTACCTCCTCTATTTATTTGCCGTTCTACTTATTTATTTTTTCCTGATGTTTTTATTTTCTGTTTTTCTTGTTTACTTCACGTTTTATAGTTTGTTTCTTTCACATTTTTTCTTATTTTTTTTTTTTTTTAACAAATGAACTGCACACTATAATATGAGATTTGGGGTCGCTCCGTTACATTTCTCCGCTAATTGAACCACTGCAAATTATCCCTGCTTTTCTTTGTATCAAATGTTTTCTCCATAAAGCTGCAAATATATAAGCAGGAATTGATCACACTCTCCAAGGCCGTAGTGCTTTAAAAACCTTTCAACCACCTGAACAGGAGAAATATACAAATATATAGGAGAAATATACAAAACAGAAATATAATACAGTGTTATTCTTGGAAACAATACAATTCCAAGCATGTATGTCCTACAACTGCATAAAGACTAATGAACCAACATCTTGTAAACAAAAACAAAGTATATCTTTAATGCAATCGATACAGCTCTCAGAACCCTTCAATAAATAACTACTGGTTATACACAGTGCAGTAAACAACAAGTATAGCAACAATGAGAGAGAAAGCACACCAATTCTCACTATTAGACTTATATACTGTATACTTGTAAAATGACATCACCAATATACAACCTTGTGCTAGTAAAACCAGAAAGACATGTCTTTATGTGATCCGAGTTTACAAATCTGCCTTGATTTTTTTTGTTTAATTTTTAAGGTTGCTCAAGCAAAGATCAACTGAACGACTTGTGGATGCTTGTATGAATCAACAAGAGAAAAACCTCTTTCTTCTTTTTCATGGAATGGTGAAAGGTTTTAGAAGACCAGTAGTGGTCGGTTGTTTCTGATGCTTCGTTATCTTTTCAGTTGTGTGTCTTTCAATATAGCCAGGGCTCAGTGAAAGTCAGTGCTGAGGGGTTTAATAATGGAACATGAGAGGAGGCTGATTGCACCTGAGCTGGCGGCTGGGGTTAAAAATGAAATAAAGAAAATTAAGAGTTAATGGGATATATTATGCATGAGACAGAGTGCCTTCAAGTATGTCTTTTATCCTACAGTTGTTATGACAGATTTATAAGTCTGTGCAAACTACATAGACCGAACTACATAGATTGTCGTGATAAGTAGCGGCCATAATAGTATTAATAATAATATCCCGCTTACCTATTGCTAGTCACAATACCAATTATAACGCACAAGCACACATGAAAAAGGATATAGATTATATACATTTTATGCGCCAATGGGTCAATAAGCCTGATAGAATGGACCATTCATGTTACTGAGAAAACTCTAGGGGTAATTGAAACTAATATATTCCAGCCAACATCTGTCATATATATTCACAGAAGATTGACATATTATGAGATCGCTAGCATTAATGTTAATGCAAAATGTAATGGCTAAGAGCAATACTATTACCATAAATAATGTTTTTTTTCTTCCTGGTAATGGAACTGTACTGGTCAGCTACACATTTCTTTGATGTAAATTAGGACAATGCTGCATAGTTTTAAAAATGTTGGGGAGCGTACTTTACAGAAAAAGTGACAATAGTCATCCAATTATAGGAAAGCTTAGACTTTCCATAGATGTCCACTGATGTAAATAATAAACTTAATAATACATGTAAAAATAATTGATTTTAAAATATGTATAAAGTAAATATAGAAATAGAAATTAAATGAAGTAATAATAATTAAAAAAGGATAAACAACTTGAAAATCCTAAAATGATATATATCACAAAGTTAATTCTAAAAACAGCAATAGTGTATCTCCATTATACATTATACAATGGAGAGAGGCACTAATGTATGTAGGTATATATTTTAGTATATTTCAAAAGCCTTTTCCCCTGAAAAAGATAAAGGAGTCAAAGATGTTACATAATACCACCCTCTAAAAACATCCTATTTGGGTGTCAGACTTCTGGCGTTCAGGTTCAGCAACCTCTAACTCTCAGAATGCAGTGATGGTAGGCCAGAATGGGGTGTGGCTTACTGAGAACATAACAGAGCAGGGCAGGAGAACAGAACATTATTATGAAAACTAGACCTTAAACCCGTTAAATTAACGGGCGCTAGAACATATGTGGACGGGGGGGGGGGGGGGGGGGACATAAGGGGGCAACATAGCGGCAAGCACCCTGGTGAGGGGGGAGCCTTGAGGGCTTCCTCATCTTGATGGGAGTTGTGATCCTCCTGCTGTATTATTATCAGTCTTTACAAAGTTACAGCTGAGTGATCAGAGGCAGTCCACTGGTGGAAAATAACGTAACATATTATGTTCTTTTATATATATATATATATATATATATATATGTGTGTGTGTGTGTGTGTATGAAAAACACCTGTGCTATTTATATTTCCTGTTTCCAGAAAGAAGTAGTGCTGCATGTCTAATTAATGTATACAGTCTTAATGTAACCACATGCTTAATTGTTTGGAATTGAAGCCACAGCAGCCTACTGTGAAGTGTATTTGTGCTTCAGACGAGCGCCGTCTTCTCTGTGATTTGCGAATTCTGCCAAAAACATGGAGAAACTGGCACTGAAATAAAGCGTTACACGTTGGAGCAGAATGATAAGACCTTGCCAGTTTCCACTGGGAATGGATTGACAGACTATGGCTGTAGAGCAAGCAGTGATAACCTGGAAGAGGAGAATCTTTATATATAGAACTATACGGTCATGCGGTCAGTGGTCTAGTCTCAGTGCTTTCCTTTTGTTGCAGATATTGTTCAAATAAATCCAGAGAATGACAAAGTCATGCTGGAATAAAAATACAATTAAATAGATCAGGGGTAGGCAACCTTCAACACTCCAGTTGTTGTGGACCACAATTCCCTTGATGCTTTTGCCATCGTTACGGCTGTAAGAGCATTATGGGAGATGTCATTCACAACATCTGGAGTGCGGAGGGATGCCTAATCCTGATATAGACCCTTTCAGGGCCATGTTAAGGTACTGGTAGGCCCAGGGCGGAGGTTTGAAGGACCCCTCCACTCTATTCCAAATAATGTTTACAAAAACCTTGAAGAAATATACAAAGGAAAAAAGGAATTTGAAAAAATACACAAGCAATTGCTCCTCTATTGCCAGCCCGATGTAATCCAGCAGGTATTGTGCTCTTCATCTTACATAGAAATATGCCTGGCCAGTGGTGGAATAAGAGGGCCCCAATGTAGGAATATATGTACCACTTGACTCTCCTAAACTCTCCTAAACTGAAATATAGCCAAGGATTCTCTTTGATGGTGGTCCCCGGACAAAGACCCACATTTCCCATTGGACAAGGTGACCCTGGAACGTAGAGTCTATGCAATGCAGAACCACAGCCCAAAACTCGGGTAAGGAGATGTGCTTCAATATTTAGAGATACACTGACAAAAAGGTTAAATGCATGCTTGAATGCATTTACTTAGTCCAGTGTGGCTGGGCTATTTTGTGTAGTAGAATATTATATATTGCGCGGACCGTTTTTCACCAACCAGCTGTTGGAAGTAAGAAATCAGGCATTGATAGCCGAGCTGGAAATATTTCCCTTAGTTTATTCAAACCCCTTGTGAGTTCACAACACTTCAGGTTGTACCACCGCTCGTTTTACCGAAGGACGAACTAGGTCCATCCAATGTCGGCAACGCTTTGAAGACAGGACGGACCTAGTCCGTCCAATGTTGGCAAGGGTTTACATTTCAAACCCCCATCTCAATTCCCTGCAGTTCTCTCTTTATTGCATAAACCCTTTAACTATTTATTATGCAGGACCAATTATATTGTAGGAGGAGAAACTCTCCGGGTTTGCCCTCGCTCAATATATAGTTAAGTTGGTGAGATGAAAAGGGTTACTCTCACCTCAACTCCACCTCCCTGTATGTTATTAAAGTATAAAATTGGAATACTTCATAGTTCAAAAGACCCCTCTTTAGTTAAATCCAAGCACAACTTTATACATATATATTTTCTACAATTTGTTAAAAGGGAATGAACAAAGAAAATAGTCCGACTTTTTTTGTGTGTCAAAAACGGTGATGACGTCTAATGAACCAAATCAACAGACTGTCTCTTCAAGACGGCCAGTTTCAAAATTATATATACCATTATGACAAGGTTGAATGAAATGAACAAAACATAGACACAAGTAGTCTTTTTTTCAGTAGGAACTACTCTAAACACATTATGGCTTCAGAACAAAATGTTTTACCACGAAACATTGGCTGTGCACATTGTATAGCAGTTAATAGAAGACTTTTAACATTTGCATTTAATGCTATTCCATTTAAAGGATAGATTCAATGTTGTCAAACAGAATCCTACCAATTAGCGTAAATGTTGGCTATAAATGGACTTAAATAACATATAACCATTGTATATTTAAAATGTAATTATCCACAGAATTCCACAGAATTAAACTGTGGAAAGGTTGTATCCTAAATTAGGTGCAAATAATAGACATTTACCGGCTAACCATTTATTATTGTTATTAGATGTTGCTTATTATAATTGGGTCTAGTAAAAGCATGCGCCAAACCTTAAATTGCTGGGATAACATCCTACCTCCCTACCCATCTTGTTTGTGCTCAGCGAAGTATTTGACAGAGAGATCTCTCACCTCCCCGTTGCATTGCCTTTTATGGGCGCATGCTCATTGGAGGAGGTGGAGAGCAAGCAGTATGCACCCACAGCATGCATGATTGTCTTCGAATAAAGGCCTTCTCAGTTAGGTTAGGACTCCATCACACAATGAGAAGTTTAATAAACAGGAATTGCTCTTTTGAAAAAATAAAAAATAATAATAATGTTGAATTTGTATATCCTATAGGTTGTGAGTAGATGTAGAAGGCCAGGAGGAGGGTGGACCCACTAGCCTGTGAGTCTGTAAAAACACACACTGACCTAAATGACAATAGATGACAATACATGGGTAATCCGAAGCGGACACAGACAAGGGAAGAATGGTCCAGTAGTTGGTTTCAGTCCGAGGGTCAATAAATCTGGCCGACAAGTTCCGCAAACAGAGGTTATTATCCAGGCAGACAAGTTACAGGGGTTGGGTATGAAAAAAAAAACAGATTAAGGAAATAGGAAATAGATAATGGAGAAGGAGTTGGGACAAACACTGACTTGGTAGTATCTCCTAGTACTCACTGCGACATCTGAGCGGTTGTGTTCTGTTAGGCTTTATAGAGTTGTCAGGATGTGTGGAGCTCATCATTAGTGTAATTCCAAACCTATTGGAATTAATCCTCTTTTACAAAATAACCAACCAAACCCTCACCCCTCCCTGTGTTCAAGTACCCCATGCATGGTGATGAGTGTTCCCATACATGGGCTTAACAGGAGTGCGTTGATATATCCCAAAGACATATATCCCATTCCCTTTGGAAATCTACACACCTGTGAGTTTGCAAATTAAATATGGTAAAGTTGGACTTTCATAGGATTCCACGATAGCTGGATAATTTGACATAGAAGTGCCCATGGACTATGTATATATATATATATATATATATATATATATATATATATATATATATATATATATATATATATCATTCCTCAACATCTGCTTCCTATGTCTTTATTTTGAGGGAAGCAGCACCTTTCAACCAATTCATATTACCTCGCGCATGTACGTGAGAACAAGACTAGAACAAACATAAAGACGAAAGAGTTGTACCTTTGACCTGGTGGAATTAATTACCAGAAGAGTATGCTTGTCCAGATGTGTAACAAGGTAATAACATCAGATGATTAGTAACCTTGACAACTGCTATAGCCTCAGAGTCTTGGCAAGGCGCGAGGAGAGCTTATTACTAAATAGTATCAAGTGAGGTGTAATCAGTGTCACATAATGTGTCCTAATTGGTGAAATGTGAGCCTGTCCTTGTTAGGGCAATAATGTCATTCACACATAGCACAAACTTACCTGCAATAACATTGCAGTGTTTACAGCTAAAAAAGAAGATCATTTCTTTTTATTAAACGTTTTCTTATAACTGGGGGCATTGCAGGTGCATAGCTAAATATTATGTGTATAGGTTGCTTCTATAGGCTCCTCTCTCAGAGGAATGAGACATTGGTCCCCAGAACTTTAATACAACATAGGTTTTGAAGAAGTCTTGAGAGCACTCGATCCTTTTTCGTTCTCTCTTGCTTTCTCTCTTATTTAACAAGTTGTTATAGAATCCATTCAGTTCCATTCAAAACTTGACCCTAGATCTATGGTTCATTTAAATCCAGGATTAGTTCTGGCTTTTTTTTTTGTCTGCAACAGAAGGGAACAGAAGGGATCCTGGCGAATATAGGAGATCTCCATATTGTAACTGCATCCTACCATCCACAATGTCACCCTCAATAACTCCGTGGAGTGATTGCAGTGCACTGGGGGGCAAATTTTGGTGTTGATTGATGCCTCGATCTCGAGGCATCATAGCAGCATCCACTAAGCATAGGTAGCGACCGTTGATCACTGCCTATGCAGGTTTCACCTCAAAATGTACCGGGTACATTCATTGCTCCCTGACGCACCTACTATGTCTATCCTTGGTATATCATATAATGCAAAAGTCTCTGGAACTCACCAAACTGCTGCTGACCTTCCGAGAAAGAGTCGAATAAATGCCCAAACCTTGTAAATGCACTGAACACCGGGCAACCCAAGCCCTATGGATATAAATAACAAGAAAGAGACAAAGCCATACTCCAGTTCGAATACATTTATATTTAAACCCACATTGATTATTACAAGCAACAAAGTGACAAACACAGTTGACTCATATGCTATCAGCGCTGTGATCTAGATATATATATAGCAGTTGTGAAGGACTGTGAAATGTATTTTGCATGAAGAATCTGCACAGGGAGATAAATTACTTTATGTCAAAGCCAATCCTTTTGCAGCCTGTTTAAAACTCGGTGGAAAGAATAAAATATACTGGTGAGTGCGCTGACCAGAATAAACCTCATCCAAGGGATTTCATTAGGTTAATTGATTTCTGGCATCGAAGTACGTATATGCCTATGATGAGGTGTGAACAAAACTAACATGGCATTTGGACAGAGAACTTGGGACGGCCGATGAAATTTGGTTCCAGGGAGAACAATAATGGTGAGTTTAGAGACAGAAACGGGGAACGCTTTAGCACAAAAAATAAAAAAAGAGTCCCTGGGGTTTACTAAAGTAAATTACATCCAGGATGTGTCTGCATAGAACATGGAGTTTTCCAGCAGTAGGTTCCAATTTATTTTCTAAGTTCTGATTGCTCGTAGTTATCAGAAGTGAAAGTGCATGGTGGACGGATGGCTGGATGCTTGTGTGGTATAACAAGGAGGGCTACTCACTACATGTGGGCTGACTAAGTGAACTGTAAGGCATTATGGGCTGAATTGGAGATGTAGTTAAGGTAGAGAAGTTGAGATTCAGTGCCTTGTTTTTGCAGTTTGTCTGTCAGTTTATGCTTTGCCCAATAGCCTCTGATGGCCCAGTAAAGGGACTCTAGAAAACACTAGAAAAAAAGGCAACATAATTAATAAGGTTAATGAAAGATCTTAGTTATGATAATAAAAGACTAGAAAAGTTGCATTTATATACCGTAGAAAAACTGCATCTTAGAGGGGATATGAGATGTATATAAATATACATAGGGACAATATAAAGAGCTCTCCAGTGACCTGTTCATTAACAGAAATGTAGAAAGAACAAGAGGTCACCCCCTGAGACTGGAAGAGCAACGATTTCATAGACAGCAAAGGAAGGGATTCTTTACGGTTAGGACAATAAAGTTGTGGAATTCACTGCCAAGAGAGGTAGTGCTATCAACCACAATAGATGTATTCAAAAAGGGTCTGGATATATACATTATTTTTTTTTTTAGAAAAGCAGCACATACACGACTATAAATAATAGGATAAATATTAATATTTTAGAGCTTGTTGATCCAGGAAGGGCTGGAATTTCAACTGAATGCAGGAGGTGTCTGATTGGCAAGAGAGGATTTGACAAGGCTAATGTCATTTTTTTAAGTTGAGTATTAATATATGCATAGTTTTTATCTGCATTTTTTTGGTTTATAACAGTATATCTTATTGTATTCTGTTTTATTACATTTTTAGCATTGCCCATTTTTGTTGATATTCTCTGCACACCATGCATGGCTAGGATGTTTATTTTGTTTGTTTTTTTAAATTACATTATAGCATGCTGGTTTATCAGCTTTTTTTTGCAGCTTGGTTAGTAAACATTTCAAAGTAAAGTTCATCTAAACACCAAATATCCATACTTTTCTTCTAAGGTATACTCAAAGCTTCCAGTGCTGCCTACATCACATCACAGAGCCAAGACCATGTTGAAGTAACACAATGGAAATAATGTTCCGTGGAATGTTTTGAAGCGATCTCTAGGCCGGTGACATGAAAGGACTGTGTTCAGTGGAACTCTTGGGACTACAAACAGTGAAGGCATCAAAACTACACACAGGAAATGATGTATCGCTAACGGGCAGTGTCATTATTGTAGTTCTTATTGCCATGGTGTTAGCTTTCATACAGGGGTTAAAGGTCCTCTTTTGTACAGTTTTAAAACAATCAATGGTACTAATATTTTTTTCTTTAGTGTTACAATTTTGATATCATGGTAAAAGTAGTTTTAGTTTGACCTTTAAAGGTCCTGGGACATAAAAGGGGTAGTTCCAGAAGGGCGGAGTTACACAACAATGCATGACATCATCGGGCCTTGCGTAACCCCACAGCACTGAGCGCCAGGCTATCCCGTACAGATGGCGGGTATATGGTGTTCATTTTTCCACCTTTCTCTTGTGTATGTCTGCTAGACATACACGGTTTAAATGCAATGCTGTCTGTGCACAGTGCAGTGAACTGTTTATTGACACCAACAATGCCAGGACAGAACCGATTTTGCCAGGATAAGAAAAAGGACTCTCTGGGCAAATCCGTGGCTGTTGGCAACTATGCAAATGTAGAGAATAAATAAATATAAAAAATGGCCAGAACATTTCTGTATGAGTCCAAGAAGATTTTCCATTTCATGTTACGCTTATTTCAGAATTTAAAATTTCAATACTGTGGTTCAATTAACAATTTTATTTTGCATTACAAAACCTATCGCAACTTGCTCTGTCCTTTAACCCCTTCGTGACGTTAGGACGTTCTATGCCTTCCTGACTTTAAGTGCCTTAAAGTCGTTAGGACGGCATAGAACGTCCTTTGATTAACAGCTCATCGCGGCTCCCCGCGATGAGCTGTTTTCGGATCCCGCTGCAGGCACTTGCAGCGGGATCCCACCTGTCATCTGAGGCCACTTTGAGTGGCCTCAGTCCGACAGAGAAAATGTAGCCGGTGCTCAAAGCGAGCACCGGCTACATTTCTCTAAATCACGCCGTGCCCGAACTTCCGGGTTCGGGCACGCCTCCGTGACGTCACACGTGACGTCCGGAGGTCTCGCGATCCTTTGGCAGGGACCCACAGGGTCTATTAAGACCCTGATCGGGTCTCTGCCAGAGTGATCCTGGCTACCGATCACCTTGTGATCGGTGACCAGGAACAATTTGTGACGTTTTGGTGCTTGCGTCGTTTGGGACGCAAGCACCATGCGTCACGAAGGGGTTAAATAGAATTTCAATATAGTGCTTGAAAATAAAAATATTTACATTTCAAACCAGGATTTTCAGTTGGAGACATCCCTAGGTAATACTTTGCTCTTGTACTTCGTGCCTCTCTGTTTCCTAAACCAGATAACAGACTTAAAATAGATAAACTATCTAATGAGCAATTTCCTGAGTCAGCCTTACCACTCAGGTACCAATTTGTACATAATTTCTCTACAATATTGTGCACAAATTGCTACCGGCTTGTAAAATATAAGGCGTTTGGCAGCTATAAGCCTTTAATCTAATGTTGGTGATATTTCTTTCAGAGTCTGACCACTTTTCTGGCCAAGACTAACAGCACAGCTTACAGGACGTAGGAAATGGTAATAATGTTTACCCTTTAACGTTATACTTCCCCCTTAATGTGTTATATTAGTTTTCTCCTTGTATATAAAATAATGTTGTTCTTCGAGCCACATATAATAGATTTAGTTATTAGACTAGAGTGTGGTGGCCTTGATACAACTTTCGAAGCCGACATTAAATCTTTTCTGTTTTATAGTTCTAGTTGATTATATCAATGACAGGTTGTTGCTGATGCACGATGGAAGACATATGTAAAAACAGTCTGCTGAAGAGTGAATTTGGTGAGCGAATCATAATATTTAAAGGTATCGTTCTGCTTTTGAATGAATTCTGCACACATAGAAGCCTTTTTGTTGGTATGTAAACACTGGTTCCCAACCTAGTCCTCTAGGCCCACACAACAGTCCGGGATTTAGAGATTACCCAGTTGTGTCTAAGGTGAGGGTAACCCCTAAATCCTGGACTGTTCTGTGGGGCTGGAGGACTGGACTTGGGAACCACTGATCCAGAAGAAGTTGAAGGACAACTGTAGCCAAAAAATAAGTTCTGTATAACTGAAATATTACATCAAGTTTAAATAGAAATGTTTTAATGAAAGAATAAAAAATAAATACCTTATTGAATCCAATTTGCACCGTATAGCTCTATTGGCGTCGGACATGTTGATTAGAATCTTGGGTCAGTTCTTCCTTCATCTGACCAAACATGAAGCAATATCAGACCCAAGCCCTCCCCAGATACGAGCTAAATGAATCTAAAATGGCTTAATAAGGTACTTTGGTTATATTCATATAGCACTTCATATATATATTCATATATTTCATTAAGCACTTCTATTAAAAATGCCTACACTTGATGCCATCTTACAATAAAGCTGAACTTTGTATTTGCCGACACTTTAAAGTAATAGTTCAACCTACAGTGTTCCAAAAAATATTATTACAATTAAAGCATCTCTTCTACTATTTGTTACCTTAACTGTTAATGTGCCCTAAAAAAATGCCTAATTTTTCAAGCAACAATCCTGCTTATCTCCCCAAACCTTCCTCCTTATTTTACATCTCAGCACACAAAGCTTATAAAACATGCTGAGTTTACAGAGAGCCTTATTCCACAGTAATGTTTCAGTGTAACATACATCACAGAGATTCAGGGTGGTAGCTATGTGTAGGGTATTAAAATGCAGACATGAACAATCTTAACTGACAGTGGCACTGTTTAAACTGCTACAGTGATATAATACTGATGTCAGCTTGTTCTAGATATATGTATATGCTATAGTTATCGGTTCCTTAAATGTGGTAACCAGCCTGATCGCCTGCTTCCACCACCCCTCCACAAAGCCCCTGTAATAACTCAGATAAGCATTTTATTTTATCTGCAAGTCCATGATTTACTTATAACTGTTATACCTATTACTGTTTTTACATTCTGTAACAGAGGCAACATGTACGGTATTTAATATCTGAAAATGAAAGGGAAACTCTGACCATACATATACTAGTAGTCAAAATATGGCAAATATTGGAAATAGTATTTCAATGCATACTAATATAGCACTCCACGAGCGAAATGCGTTGAGCATAAACCCTTTTTTTTTTCATACACTATTCGACAACGACATGCAATTTACTACAGTATGATGCTGTATTTAGATTTTTTTTTGAATATATATCTAATATCCATTGACTGGAGGTGCAAATAAATATATTACTGCTTTTATCATCTTCGTCTACATTTCTGTAGGATTTCTTTTTCCTGAACTGTACTGCATGTGGACACATTTTTTATTTTTTTTTGCTTACTGTACTGTTTGTTGGGTGCCTGACATGTAAACATATTTCAGTTTACTTCATTGTGAGAGCTGGGTGATCTGTGCGGCAGAATTCCGGAATCAAGGCATTTTAAACGTCTTCTTCTTGTTACACAGATTGTACGATCTCTTGTCGGGTGCAGAGTCAAAAAAGAGCAAGAGCTCTGAAATACATGAATCTAGGTTGACGTGTTTCACCGACCTGCATTTGCATTTAACATGCAGGCACCTGATAACAAAGGAAGCATATGCTTGCAGCTGCAGTATCTCTGGGCCTATTGCGTAAAAGGTTTTCTATGTAAAGCCATCTGAAAGTGGCAGGCCTATAGAGGCAATGTTTAAAGGATTTATCTACAGTCCAAAGAGAAGCTTTGGCTTTCAAATGAACAGTTTCAGAAATGGATATCTAAAAAGACTTTAATTTTAATTTATTTTTAACGCATGTGCGGGATTTTTTTGTTTGTTATACAACAGTTTTTATCATTTTGAAAAAAACATTGTTTTTAACCAGTAGTAGAGTAATTCCATCAATGAATCATTGTTTGCATGAAGCATTTGTGAATGTAGATCAAAGAAAATAAATAAAATTGTATTGGCTAACCTGATAAATAAATTGGCAATCAAGATTTTTTTTTAACCTGTACATTTAGATTGTGAATTAAAAAAATGTAAAAAATGTTTACAAATTGTGTTAGAAGAATTTGAAGCAAATCAAAAAAAAAAAAAAATGTCGGCAGATAATTTGTGCCATATAAAAAAAATGCCTTTCCCAAGCATGCTTAAACTCCTTCACTGTGTTGCTTAATGCAAGCATGGGGAGCCGAGCAGCACTATCTCTTGCTGCCTGCAGCTCCCCGCGAAGCAGACGCTGCTCTGCTTCACAGAGTGGGGGCGGAGCTACACCACTGAGCTGGTTAGCTCCGCCCCCTCCCGGGACCCAGCAGAGCTTGCCAAGCAGAGGGCTGGTGAGGGGGGATCTTTTGATCTCCCCCAGCCAGTGCCTCTACTGGCTTTTTTTTTTTTAAACGTTTTTCTTTTTTTTTTTGAGCGGTCGAGCAGGCGCCTCCTGGGATGTTGCGCCCTGTGCGCTTCCACAGGTCGCACACCCCTAAGACCGGCCCTGTATACAACCATTCATTCAGCTAATACCTCTCCCTATACAACCAAGCAATCTCAAGCCGGAAGCTCACTGTTATGAGGTCACATTTTGAAATCTTTAGACATATGGCATTCTGCAGAGAAGTACATAATGTATATTAATAATAACAAAATAGCACAGGCTTTCTGTTAAATTATTATAGTATGCGTTACAAAAGCTGACAGCGACCAGATTCTATTCCACATTAATGAAATAAAACAGTATCTGAACACTTTTAAATGAACATATTTACAGTATAAATTGTATTCTCATTTTATTTCAGTTAAACAAAGACACGAGGCTAATGAACGAGGATGAGTCCCAAAAAGCTCCCCCATTGAAATGAATGACCTCCCTCTTTTATCGGGTACGGCACCATTTATATTCTTTTAAAAAAAAAGCGTACTATGGTAAATTAGCGGTTGTTCTTTTAACGAGCATGGTACAATTACTGCACCCATCTAAAAGATTCCATTACCGTGTCCCTGAAATAAATGGGTCTGCCCAAGTGCAACCAACACACACCTTGCTATTATCCATGGGCTGCACTAAAATAAAAAAAAATTATGACTAAAATGCCATCATACACACTTGCTCTACCTGTAAGCTGCCCAGGTAGTGGAGATGACATCTAATGACATCTATGACAATAAAAGACCTGTAAAAAAAATTGCCCGCCTACCGGCACACAAAGGTTCCCTCCTTCCAGTAATGTCCTGCAATGATCTGCAATGCCTCAATCTTTATCTTTGGCACAGGGAAAAGGGCCATCCACAAAAAAAATCCACCTATTAAAGAAAAAACATGATTTGAAAGACCACATGGCTGTAATTGGTTGTGCACTAGCCCCCCAGCCAGGGTGTCAAGACACATATTTTTAACAGAGTTTTTAACTAGCAATTTTAGAACACCCATTAGTTTACCTATAGAGTTGGCTAGATCAGAAGTCCAACCCTCCTCCCAAATCAAACTCCCTTCAATTTTAGGTCCATAGAAATTTTTCTTGGTTCGAGTTGGGCTTTGTCGACGAAGTAGGAGGGTGAATTTATTTTAGTGGATAGTTCAAGGTGGTCGAGTTGGGAAGTGAAATTTAATTTTAAACAAAACATTCGACCTGCCAACTCCACCACCTTGTGACTAATTCGAATTTTTGTTGAACAGATCCATGTCTGTTACTGGCATGTTTTTCTGTTTGCATTGTTAAGCACACAGTCCAAGTTCTTTAAAATGTTACTAAAAAAGATTTACCGAACCATTAACTGTAAATAATGAGTGAAATTAAACACACTTACAAAATAGGTGAAGCCGATAGCATTGTAGTTGAGTCTTTAAAGATGGGCAGCATGCCTGATTTAATTTTGGAAAAAATTTACATTTTGCACAGATGGTGTGTACACTGTTCCAAAACCAAGTCTTCTTCATTAATAATGTGGGAACGCTTCCTGATATTTATCTGGCTATTTGCTGGGCTCTCCTTAATCATATTTATAACATAACTTTATACAGGTAGTAGACAAAATAATGTAATAAAACAAGATATATCAACAGTGTTTATGTGCCACTGATGATAGCACGAGAAATAACAAATATATCCCAGCATGGTTAGCACCATCTAGGTAAGGACAAACTAAGCCTTACTGCAGGTCATTTCCTGTAGTTCATTGAGAGGAGAGGCCCAATTGACTTTCCAAGACTGAAAGATACTTCATGCTTCTAAGGTGAAAAAAATGAGAACCAGAGTTTGTTTTTGGGTGCCCTCCAGCTCTAGAGTGTACAAGGCCGGGTGCAACACAATCTGTTTAATTTTTTATTTTTTTTAATGATCCCTGGAAATAGGTCAATCCAAAAATGTAAAAATATAACGAAAAACCCTTGCTGTTGTGTACATTAAAGAGGCACTGTGTTTTGCCAGGAGCTTCTGAATCATAATTGCATTGTACTATATTTTTCCTGGTAGTCGAGTGTTCAGCTACGGGGTCTGTTGGATCTCTAGCTATTTCTGTACGTCCTCCTCCCTATCTGCTGTGATATACTTTGATCACGCCCATTAAAACACTTTTTATCATTTGGAAATTCGGAGTGGCAGCTTTTTTACCACATGTTATGGATCATAACGGTGATTAATTGCGGCACCCTTATCTCAATCCACAAGCAACCACCCTCCCATTACTGGATATCATTATGCCTGTGTTTCAGTGGATATCCCCGTTCAAGGGGAGATTTATTCATTGTACATCTATGCAGCCGAGAGTATCGGAATGTGGTGTTGACCAAGAAGACAGGAAGACAAAGCGTTGCTGGAGATAATAATGACCACAGGCTGCCGCTAAAGCTACATGGAGGAGAAAGTAAGCAGAGATTTCACCTAACCAAACTTTCCTTAATGTTGTGCTGCTGGGAACCTGCCTAGAGTTTGCTCTGCTTCCAGCTCCTTCCAACCTGACCTCACTGACCGGAAGACCCTATTAAATCTGGGTTTGGGTGCTCAGCCATCTCAGATGTAGATGCAAGTTCTTTTTACCAGTGGGGTACCTCAAGGATCTGTACTTGGACCCATTCTCTTTAATGTTTTTATTAATGATATTGCAGAAGGTCTTGTTGGTAAGGTAGGTCTTTCTGATGACACAGAGATTTGCAGCAGGGTTGATGTTCCTGGAGGGATAAGACAAATGGCAAAAATAGTCAGAGTTGTTGCAACTGACATTTAGTGTGAATAAATGCAAGATAATGAGTATAAACCCAAGGGTAGAGTATGGAATATGTAATACAGTCCTAACCTCAAAATCTGAGGAAAGGGATTTAGGAGTCATAATTTCAGAGTAATGTAAAGGTAGGTAGGCAATGCAACAGAGCAACAGATAATGCTATCTGAATGCTTGGTTGCATAGGGATAGGTATTAGCAGAATGCTTGGTTACATAGGGAGAGGTATTAGCAGAATGCTTTTTTGCATAGGGAAAGGTACTAGCAGAATGCTTGGTTGCATAGGGAGAGGTATTAGCAGAATGATTGGCTGCATAGGGAGAGGTATTAGCAGTAGAAAGAGGGAAGTATTCATGCCATTGTACAGAGCACTGGTGAGTCCTCACTTGGAGTATTGTACGCAGTACTGGAGACCGTATCTCCAGTAGAATATTGATACTTTGGTGAGAGTTCAGAGAAGGGCTACTAAACTTGTTTATGGGTTGAAGGATAAAACTTACCAGGAAAGGTTAAAGAATCTTAACATGTATAGCTTGGATGCAACATGGGGGAAACATTCAATACATAAAGAGAATCAACACAGTAAAGGATACATGAATATTTAAAAAAAAACTACCAGAACAAGAGGTCACAGTGTTACATTAGAGGGTCACAGGTTTAAAAGTAATATTAGGAAGTGTTACTTTACTGAGAGGATAGTGGATGTATGGAATAGGCTTCCAAAGGAAGTGGTAGAGGTAAACACAGTGAAGGAGTTTAAACATGCATGAGATAGGCATAAGACTATCCCAGACAGACGATAATGCCAGTTAAAGATTTAGAAAATTGGACAGACTAGATGGGCCAAATGGTTCTTGTCTGCGGACACTTTCTATGTTTCTAGATTCACTAACTCAACAGATTTGAAGTTTTTATTCTCTGAAACTTTAGTGTCACTTCAAGTGTTTTTTACATGGTCTTAATATTTATGGAAATTTTAAGAATCTGAGGTTAGTAGATTACATAACACGATGCCCCTTGTTATCCGACTTTAATATAAATATTTATACATTGTATTGAAATGAATAAATTATAGGTGACAGTAAATGATATGCTGACATCCATCAATTAAAAGGTGGGTGGAAAATAACCCTCTTGTAGAAGATAAATGAGATCTGGAGGCTCATGTTTATCATGGGTATAGAGACGCATCTGGTTATATATTAAGATCTCATGACATGTTTGACAGATACAATATTACTATTTGAAGGGCACTCCATGCAATTACGACTAGATATCAGCAAGGTTAATATGTGCGTGTACTGTTTTGATATTTTTCAAATAGAATAATAATGACTCCCAACTCAGTTACAGTTCATGTACTGCACCATTCAAACGGTTTATGTTTTACTCAATGTAGCGGATGGCACCAGGCAACCCTACAAAAATACTGTATAAAGCTGCATCCGTGTATCTGCTGTATTTTCTGTGTATTAAAGCCTTCCATTGTTTAGTTATGTCAGCCACCCAGTCTGAATACCTTGCTTCTGGCTCCAGATTAAAGTGGCTAGATACTGCTTTACTGGTGATGTGTTTAAGTTTTCTATTGTTTAATCAAGTGTTATCTGATTGCAGTTTGGTGTATATAAGTCTGTGTTGTTTGTCAAATAAAGTAGTTCAATCTTGCTGTAAAAGGCTTGTCAGTTATGCTCCTGAAACTGTGTGTCGTCCAGTTATTGGGATTGCTGTTGGGATATTGCTGTATTTGACCTGCTGGAAACCCTGCCTTTGGATTTACTATTTACTTGTTTCTGAGTCTCACTTGGATTATAAGCGGAGATAACCTGGGTAATATTGCATCTCCGCTACATTGGTTGGCAGCGCTGGGATCCAGACTCACAGAGGAACAAGCCTAAATGGAGTACGGATGGAGATTGATTTTGCCACACTAAAACGCTCCACGCTAAAAGACCTTCTGGAGGCAAAGGGTATACAAGCCAGCAATAAGACAAAAGCGGCACTTATCACTGAACTGATGGCGGAGTACCAAATGGAAGGCGATTCGGTTCCCGAACAGGGGAATTCGGGAGAAACACCGGAACAAAGGGAGTTCCAGAGGCAGGTACAATTTCGGCTGTCTTTCTATGGGGAACACCCTCCAACAGAGATTGTTTCCAAAACAATAACGGAGGTCCAGGAATTTATACTGAGGAGTCAAACAGCGGCCCCGGAACGCAGCTTTGCAGTAAATATGCCACATGAAGGTAAGCCGAAAATACCGTACCAGGCTTTTAAAACATATGTGGAGGCAGAGGAAGATATAGACGCTTTCCTGCAAGATTTCGAGAGACTGTGTGCACTGCATAGAATCAGCACAGAGGACTGGGTACCTATTTTGGCAGGGAGGTTAACTGGGAGGGCAGCTGAGGCATATCGGACTGTACCGAATGATGAAATACGGAATTACCACAAAGTGAAAGAAATTATATTGGCCAGGTATGCTATAACACCAGAAGCATACCGGCGGAGATTCAGGGATTTAAAGAAGGTGGAGAAAGACTCACATGCTGAGTGGGCATGCAGACTGCAACGAGCAGTCTTGGGGTGGGTGCAAGCGAGCAAGGCATGGTCTATGGAGGATGTATTGCAAATGGTACTGCTGGAGCAATTTTATGAAGGAGTAACCAGCGAGGTACAGGAGTGGGTAAGAGACAGAAACCCTACCTCCCTTACCGAAGCAGCCAGGAAGGCGGACGAGTACCTGGATGCACGCAGGCAGCAAAAACCTGCAGCTCCAAAAGTACCTTTTAAAACCTGTGGGGGAAATAACTACACGCCAGCTCTACCAAGGTCACTGCCACCACCACCACCACCCGCTGCACAGCCACGTTTCCGCCAGCCCACGTCGGGCCCTTGCCACCACTGCCAGAAGTGGGGACATTATAAAAGGGAATGCCCCCAGCTGCGGGACCGTTCCACCTGGATTCGACCCGGTCCGCCACCACCACCGAGAGCCGCCGCAGCCCATCACTACCAGGACATCGTGGCCACACCGTATGGTTCAGCAGTTCCCATCACAACAGTAGAGCAGTGGGAGGTACTGCACGAGGCAGATCCCGTCCAGGCTAACGCAGACAACCGCCAGCATCACAGGCAGACCGTGTATCTGGAGGGTAAAGCGGTTCAGGGGCTACGTGACTCAGGAGCCACCATCACCCTGGTAAAAAGTCACCTGGTCTCAGACCAAGCTAAACTTAATAAGACTGTGGCCGTCAGGGTAGCCGGGGGAGCAGTATACCGGCTACCCACAGCAAGGGTACATTTGCATTGGGGAGCGGGGGCAGGGCATGTGGAGGTGGGGTTGATGCCGCAGTTACCGGCGGAGGTTTTATTGGGGAACGATCTGGGGAGGCTCACATCTGCTTTTGAGCCCCAGACACCCACCACAGGAGAAGCTCACCCTGTGGTCACTCGACAACAGGCCCGCACCCAGGACTACAACACACTCCCGGAGGTTCAGGTAAGAGATCCTTCCCCTTCCCCTGACTGTGTCCCCTGGGCCCCTCCTAACGAATTTGCAGCTGAGGTAGTGACTGACCCCACCTTGCAGGTGTATAGGGACAAGGTGACAGCAGACACGCCTGGGGGGGAGGGCGAAAGGTTTATTTGGGACAACCAGCTGTTATATCGGGAGACGGATAAGCAGGTATCCGGGTCAGACCCGATTGTGATGAGGCAGTTGGTGGTACCTCAGCGGTACCGGGCGGAGTTACTACGGATAGCCCATGACATTCCGCTATCTGGACATTTAGGGGTCAGCAGGACCCGATACAGGTTAACCCAAAGTTTCTTTTGGCCGGGAATTAGCCAGGAGGTGCGCAGGTATTGCAACACGTGCGATACCTGTCAAAGGGTGGGGAAAAGGGGGGACCGGCGCAAGGCCAAGTTACATCCCCTCCCCATAATCGAGGAACCCTTTAGCAGGGTAGCAGTTGACCTAATAGGACCCCTCAACAAAGCAAGCCCGTCAGGTAAAAGATTTATCCTGACAGTAGTAGATTATGCCACCAGATATACAGAGGCGGTGGCCCTGACGAATATACAGGCTGAGACAGTAGCCGAAGCCCTGATGAAGATATTCTCCCGGGTGGGACTCCCCAGGGAGATTGTCTCCGATCAGGGCACCCAGTTTACCGCCGAAGTCACGCAGTGCCTCTGGAAGTTTTGTGACATTAAGCCGGTCATTAGTTCCCCTTACCACCCCCAGACGAATGGGCTCTGCGAACGTTTCAACGGTACATTGAAACAAATGCTCCGAACCTTCGCAGAGACCCACAAGGACTGGGAGAAGTTCCTGCCACACCTCCTCTTTGCTTACCGGGAGGTGCCGCAGGAATCCACTGGGTTCTCCCCATTTGAACTATTGTTTGGCCGCAGGGTACGAGGGCCTTTAGATTTGATCAGAGAGCATTGGGAGGGAGAACGGAGCACTGACGGCACCCCCATCATACCCTATGTGTTGGCATTCCGAGACCGCCTTGAGGCCTTAACTCGAGAATTTGCAGGCGGCTCAGACACGCCAACGCACATGGTATGATCGGGGCGCCAGGGACCGTAGCTTTCAGGTCGGGCAGAAGGTGTTAATCTTAAAACCTGTCCGACACGATAAGCTGCAGGCCGCCTGGCAGGGCCCTTATAAGGTGGTGGAACAACGGTGTGACACCACTTATATAATCGGCTCGTGCGTTGGTACTGGGGGGCGACGCATGCTCCATGTGAACATGATGAAGTCCTACCAGGAGCGCTCGGAGGAAGTGACCGCTATATGTGCGCCTAACTGCGAGGAGTTTGACAGTTTACCTCTCCCGGATCTGCTGGGAGAGGGTCAGTTATCCGGGGACTTAGGGGAGGTCACCCTGGGGGATCGGTTGAGCCCACAGGAGCGGAGCGAGGTACAACAGCTGTTGAGGGAGAAGCAGGATATCTTCTCTAATGTACCTGGTTACACTCCTCTGGCCACTCACCGAGTAGACACCCCAGGGCAACTTCCCATGCGTCAGACCCCGTACCGCATCCCAGAAGCGGTACGGGCGAACATGCGCAAGGAGATAGATGAGATGCTCCAGCTGGGGGTGATTGAGCCCTCTGACAGCCCCTGGGCATCTCCGGTAGTGCTAGTGCCAAAGCGGGACGGCACGACCCGGTTCTGTGTAGACTACCGGAGATTAAATGAGAAGACGGTATCGGACGCCTATCCTATGCCCAGGATAGACGAACTCCTGGATCGGATGGCGAGGGGGCACTATCTCACCACAATTGACTTGTGTAAAGGGTATTGGCAAATACCCTTGGCACAAGACGCCATCCCTAAGTCGGCCTTTGTCACCCCATTCGGCTTGTACCAATTTAAGGTCATGCCGTTTGGGATGAAAAACGCCCCGGCTACTTTTCAGCGGATGGTGGACCGCCTCCTAGATGGGTTCCAGGATTATACCTGCGCATACCTCGACGATATTGCCATTTTCAGCAATACCTGGCAGGAACACCTGACCCATATAGGAGCGGTCCTAGACAGGATTAGGGCCGCTGGTTTAACGCTGAAACCAGCCAAATGCAGCATAGGAATGGCTGAAGTACAGTACCTAGGTCATTGGGTAGGATGTGGCAAGCAAAAGCCGGAACCAGCCAAAGTAGAGGCTGTAGCTCAATGGCCCACCCCTAGGACTAAGACCCAAGTGTTAGCGTTCTTAGGAACGGCCGGATACTACCGGAAATTTGTCCCGAATTACAGTGCCCTGGCCAAACCTCTCACCGACTTGACACGTAAAAACCTACCCCGCCAAGTAACCTGGACCCCGGAGTGTGAACAGGCATTTCAGTTGTTAAAAGATGCATTGACAAATGCCCCTGTCTTGGCAGCTCCCAATCCAACTAAACGTTTTCTTGTCTACACAGACGCTTCTATGTTTGGATTGGGAGCAGTATTAAGCCAAGTCGGGGCCGATGGCGGAGAACATCCCGTGGCTTACATCAGCCGGAAACTGTTACCTCGAGAAGTAAGCTACGCCGCCATCGAGAAAGAATGCCTGGCTGTGGTGTGGGCCCTGAAGAAATTACAGCCATATTTGTACGGACAAGCTTTTTCCCTGCTCACGGATCACAACCCGTTAGTATGGCTAAACCGGGTGGCTGGGGACAATGCCCGGCTGCTGCGCTGGAGTCTGGCGCTGCAGCCCTTTGACTTTAATATCCAGTACCGCCCGGGTAAACAGAATGGAAATGCGGATGGGTTGTCTCGGCAAACGGACCTAGAGAAATGATCCGTGAGCCTCCCCGGACATCCCCAAGCCGATCCGTGTTGGATCAGACTGTGTATGCCGGCTTGTGGGCAAGGGGGAGCAGTGTAGCGGATGGCACCAGGCAACCCTACAAAAATACTGTATAAAGCTGCATCCGTGTATCTGCTGTATTTTCTGTGTATTAAAGCCTTCCATTGTTTAGTTATGTCAGCCACCCAGTCTGACTACCTTGCTTCTGGCTCCAGATTAAAGTGGCTAGATACTGCTTTACTGGTGATGTGTTTAAGGTTTCTATTGTTTAATCAAGTGTTATCTGATTGCAGTTTGGTGTATATAAGTCTGTGTTGTTTGTCAAATAAAGTAGTTCAATCTTGCTGTAAAAGGCTTGTCAGTTATGCTCCTGAAACTGTGTGTCGTCCAGTTATTGGGATTGCTGTTGGGATATTGCTGTATTTGACCTGCTGGAAACCCTGCCTTTGGATTTACTATTTACTTGTTCCTGAGTCTCACTTGGATTATAAGCGGAGATAACCTGGGTAATATTGCATCTCCGCTACACTCAACCATATCTTTATTCATATATACCTTTCTTGAAACACTTGAAAATCGAAATACAATTTACCAGACTAAAGAATGTGGTTCGGAGCAGCGATATAACAGTATATTGCGGAATCTTGTTGTCATAGGTCTCACAGTGATTTGCCAGCCGAGGCAAGGTGGCACATGGAGATCCCTTTTTCGCATGTGGCAATGTCCTTGGAGATTTGTTCTTGGCTTTGGCCACTGTGTTCACATCCCCCTTCCTTATCCCATTCCCAGGCCTATTTGTGTCTTGATTTATCCCTGTTTGTTCAGTTGCTTTCTGCCTTTTGATTTGGCCTGTTCTACATGTGTTCTGGATGTGTCCCTTTATTTTTATTTATTTCTCATGGTCCTGACCGTGACTACTCTTCTTGCTTTCAAACCAGTGCTTGTGATACTGACCTTGACTATACATCTTGATATTGAACCAGTGCTCATGACCCTCTTTTTGGCTGTTCCTGACCTCCTCTCCCTGCTTGTGTCCCTGTATTTATCCCCTCTACATCATGCCACTTCATAGATTTACCCTCACAACTTAATGGCTCAACCTGAGTCCTATAGTCTTGTATTTAAATGAAAACCACATTCAGTGTTTTGGAACATGGATCCTGCCTATATTCACTGCCACTGTTTACTGGACTAACCACTATTTATATCACCCATGGATCCTGCCTATATTCACTGCCACTATTTACTGTACTAACCACTATTTATATCACCCATGGATCCTGCCTATATTCACTGCCACTATTTACTGGACTAACCACTATTTATATCACCCATGGATCCTGCCTATATTCACTGCCACTATTTACTGTACTAACCACTATTTATATCACCCATGGATCCTGCCTACATCCACTGCCACTATTTACTGGACTAACCACTATTTATATCACCCATGGATCCTGCCTACATTCACTGCCACTATTTACTGGACTAACCACTATTTATATCACCCATGGATCCTGCCTACATCCACTGCCACTATTTACTGGATTAACCACTATTTATATCACCCATGGATCCTGCCTATATTCACTGCCACTATTTACTGGACTAACCACTATTTATATCACCCATGGATCCTGCCTATATTCACTGCCACTATTTACTGTACTAACCACTATTTATATCACCCATGGATCCTACCTCGATCCACTGCCACTATTTACTGGACTAACCACTATTTATATCACCCATGGATCCTACCTCGATCCACTGCCACTATTTACTGGACTAACCACTCTTTATATTACCCATGGATCCTGCCTTCATCCACTGCCACGATTTACTGTACTAACCACTATTTATATCACCCATGGATCCTGCCTACATCCACTGCCACTATTTACTGGACTAACCACTATTTATATCACCCATGGATCCTGCCTATATTCACTGCCACTATTTACTGTACTAACCACTATTTATATCACCCATGGATCCTGCCTACATCCACTGCCACTATTTACTGGACTAACCACTATTTATATCACCCATGGATCCTGCCTACATTCACTGCCACTATTTACTGGACTAACCACTATTTATATCACCCATGGATCCTGCCTATATTCACTGCCACTATTTACTGGACTAACTACTATTTATATCACCCATGGATCCTGCCTACATTCACTGCCACTATTTACTGGACTAACCACTATTTATATCACTCATGGATCCTGCCTATATTCACTGCCACTATTTACTGTACTAACCACTATTTATATCACCCATGGATCCTGCCTATATTCACTGCCACTATTTACTGGACTAACCACTATTTATATCACCCATGGATCCTACCTCGATCCACTGCCACTATTTACTGGACTAACCACTATTTATATTACCCATGGATCCTGCCTTCATCCACTGCCACGATTTACTGGATTAACCACTATTTATATCACCTATGGATCCTGCCTACATTCACTGCCACTATTTACTGGTCTAACCACTATTTATATCACCCATGGATCCTGCCCTCATCCACTGCCACGATTGACTGGATTAACTACTATTTATATCACCCATGGATCCTGCCTACATCCACTGCCACTATTTACTTGATTAACCACTATTTAAATCACCCATGGATCCTGCCTACATCCACTGCCACTATTTACTGGACTAACCACTATTTATATCACCCATGGATCCTGCCTACATTCACTGCCACTATTTACTGGACTAACCACTGTTTATATCACCCATGGATCCTGCCTACATTCACTGCCACTATTTACTGGACTAACCACTATTTATATCACCCATGGATCCTGCCCTCATCCACTGCCACGATTGACTGGATTAACTACTATTTATATCACCCATGGATCCTGCCTACATCCACTGCCACTATTTACTGGATTAACCACTATTTATATCACCCATGGATCCTGCCTACATCCACTGCCACTATTTACTGGACTAACCACTATTTATATCACCCATGGATCCTGCCTACATTCACTGCCACTATTTACTGGACTAACCACTATTTATATCACCCATGGATCCTGCCTACATTCACTGCCACTATTTACTGGATTAACCACTATTTATATCACCCATGGATCCTGCCTACATCCACTGCCACTATTTACTGGATTAACCACTATTTATATCACCCATGGATCCTGCCTACATCCACTGCCACTATTGCCTAACCCCTTAGTGGAGAGGCAATCTAATTAATTGATCCACCAAGCCTCACACCTCCTGAGCAGATATTATATTATAGTATATTATTATACTATTTACTGGACTAACCACATTTGAAGTCAAGATGATACAATTTCCGATAGAAAAGAGATCTTAATGCATTTTTAGCTTCTAAAGCTTCCTATCAGGTGAATCTAATTTTTACATCTACATATCTGCTTGCCTTCCCCCTTCTTCTCTGGTTTTGATGCCTGTTCTACTGAATATATGCAACCCTTCTATGTCCTTGGTTTATACACTTGACCTTTGAATTACCTACCATGTTGTTTTATTCCCGTCCTCATTACATGTTCTTGCTGGAAACACCTGTGCCAGAAATGAGTGGGCCTGGATAAAGGTTGGACTTCCAAGACCTTGTTGTTCCAATATGCTGTTAATCCAATAAAAAAAGGTAATACAGAATGATGTCATAGAGAATGATTGGACAGTGAATTCTGGATTTTTCAAAAATAACCAGTTTCAGGACAGGTTTAGCAGAAAAGCACCCGACATGTCTTAGTCTATACATGTCAGTATTTTGAACATGGGTTGTCTTCTTCTACATTTAATAAGTGATACAACCTGATTTTCATGGAGGTATTTTTATTTGTGGTTGTGAAAGCAGATAATCTGGCTAAGGTGGTAGTGATTATTTTTTTAAATTACCACATTTATATCACCTTTAATATAATAGGGACGATGGTACTGCTCCAATTGTATTACAGTTTTAGTATCCCTTATGCTTTGGACCAGAAGTATTTTGGACAAGGGGTATATTAAAATATAGTAGTATCAATGTAAATACTGTATAGAGCAAATAAATCACTGTTACTGGGATGTAGCTGTGATGTGAGGCATTGTTGGCAACCTGCCATTGGTGTGTCAGGTCTGTACACGTGACATTGTATTACCCTTTGTGGGCGTGGGGGAATCATGCATGGAAAGGCTATATCACAGCTTAAGGGGGCTGGACACTGAATACACTTTTATGTGCTTGCATTCTGACAGGTGTATGTGGAATTTGCAACTTGTGGCAAAACACGAATACAATTTGGATAACGGATTTTTGGATAAGGGATACTCAGCCTGTATATTCTTTAGACATTGTTTTAGTGTTATTTTATTCTTTGACACTGTTTCTAATATTCTTTGCC
Organism: Pelodytes ibericus; assembly: GCA_036172795.1. Lineage (NCBI taxonomy): Eukaryota > Metazoa > Chordata > Amphibia > Anura > Pelodytidae > Pelodytes > Pelodytes ibericus. Next base: position 278,718,708 of record CM069857.1, read on the forward strand.
TTGTGAAAGGCTGTGCAGTTATTTTACAATGTTTCAGTTAAGGATATGTTTTACTGAAGGTGTTAACCTTTGCTAATTTAAGTGTTACCTTGAAATGCCTACAAAGTGTAAATTTAATAAATTACTATCTGCATAGATCGTATCAGTAATGCATGAGTATCGGTTACACTATAAAGTAGAATACACATATATCTCAGTATTTTCTAGGATATTCATATCAGGTTATTAAAATAAATTACAGATGAGGGCCTATTTGACACTTAGTGGCAGACTTATTTCTAGTACTCAGAATAATTCTTTTTTTTTTTTTACGGAATAACTTGCCACATAGAATATTTACATTATTTGTTCACTATTAAATAACTGTATCACTTATAATGAAAAAAAAAACAAGATAGATTATATATAACAGTACTGTGTACTGGCTACATTAACTTTGTAGTGACATGAAATAATATTAAATAATAAATAAAAAAATAAAACTTACTAAATCAATAACATTACAGTTACAGTCATACCCTGCTGTAAGGACCTTCCCTTTAAGGACACTGGCGAGTAAGCTGCAGTGCAACCATTCCCATTATGGATTCTTAATTCTAATTTACAGTGCTGTACAGTGTGCTGACATTCTGGGTTATACACCACATACAGTGCTTCTCCTTTTTCCACCACTGCAGGCTCGGGTGAGGTCCATCCTGTCTACTAAGACATTTGTACTGTAGACTGTATTTGTAGACTGTACAAGATAAGTAAATAAGAGGGAAAAATGGTAGTGTTTCCCTTTAAGTACATTTTTGGTTTTTCATCCATGCTCTGGACCCATTGTATATGATAATGTGGGGAGAAAATGAATATATTAGAAATGAATACATTATGTAAATACTTAAAGGGATAATGCCATGAAAAATTCTTCTTCTATTTATTGGTCTAAATTGTGGTCCTTTGTAAGATGTGAAATGTTATAAAAATGTGAAAACATGGTTTGGTATCACTTTTGGACTTTCAAGTTGCTTAGATCTATTTGGCTCTTTCACTCTTCCTAAATAAAACAAGAGCCAGATCTCATTAATGCCTTTCATGGAAAGTTTTTTTTGTTTTTTTTTTTAAATCAGTTGGCAATAGGTCTGAGAAGTGGGATGCTTAGCATTGGGAAAGAGTTAACACAGGTCATTTTAAGTAAAAATGACATTAAAAAAGTTCCAGTTTTATAAAAAAAAAATTGGCATAATAATGTGTGGGGTCTTCTTATCCCAATGGTAAATGTTGGCACTTGCAGAGGAGAGATGGCAACTGTTGCCCCAGGCACTTGCATAGTTAATCCCCCCCCCCCCCCCCCCCCATCGGACTAAATTGACAAGAATGTTGGGGAAAGAAAAATAAGCTAAAAAAAGATGTATGGTCAGGTATGGGGAAAAAATATTTCTTAACTGGTATGTAGGATGAAGAGGACAACTACCCTGTGTTATCCTCTGTAGGAAAATGGAGGGTATATAGGTGGAAGGGCAATAGTTTCTAATCATTAGATTTTTTGTGATTTTTAATGGAGGTATGGGGGTGATTGAGAGGAACAAGGGGCCACTTTTGACCAGAGGCATCACTAGGTTTGGTGTCACCCGGTGCAGTAACTCATGGTGTCACCCCCCTGGATTTCCTTCAATACCATGCCAGATGGCCCATTAAATATGCCACATATAGGAGCCCCACAAATTATGTCACACACAATAATAAGATGCCAGTATTATTTTGCAGTTAATAAGTCAGACAATTTGCCTAATATGCCAGTAATTCAGATGCCTGTATCATTGTGCCATTCTGATACCAGTAATATTGTGCCATTCAGATGCCTGTATCATTGTGCCATTCAAATACCATAATTATTGTGCCATTCAAATGCCGGTAATATTGTGCCATTCAAATACCATAATTATTGTGCCATTCAGATGCCAATAATATTGTGCCATTCAAATGCCATAATTATTGTGCCATTTAGATACCAGTAATATTGTGCCATTCAATTGCCAGTAATATTGTGCCATTCAGATGCCAGTATTATTGTGCCATTCAAATGCCAGTAATATTGTACCATTCAGATGCCTGTATTATTGTGCCATTCAGATACCAGTAATATTGTGCCATTAAGATGCCAGTAATATTGTGCCATTCAAATACCAGTAATATTGTGCCATCAGATGCCAGTAATATTGTGCCATTCAGATGCCAATAATATTGTGGCATTCAAATGCCAGTAATATTGTGCCATTCAGATGCCAATAATATTGTGCCATTCAGATGCCAATAATATTGTGCCATTCAGATGCCTGTATAATTGTGTCGTTACCATGCTCGTTTTATTTTTATTCCTACCTCCTCGCCCCCTTTGCCGGGTCTTACTGCCTGGCAGCTTCTCCGTGTCCCCGGATGCTTCCTCCGTGCAGTCTTCCCTCCTACACAGAGGAGGGAAACACCTAACGCCAGATGTGACGTAACGTCAAATCCGGTAGCAGTGATTTTTTTTTTAACTTTTTTTCCCCGGCGGCCGAATCCAGCGGATGCGGCTGCCAGAGAAAAAAAATAAAACTACAGCAGCCCGATGCCGGCAGCACGGGTATCACCCCCACTGGGGGTGTCACCCGGTGCGGTCCGCACCCCCCTCGGGACACCACTGCTTTTGACAACTCTACCAGGGTCCCCCAGTCTAAAAATGTCCCTGCATATATTGCTCTACTATCCACTACTAACTATAATTGAGACCTTGATTAATGTTGAATAAGATATTAAAAGATAGCACTGAACCATTAATTTGAATGTGTCTGAAACTGAAAGGCACTGGAGGCTATTTGACAAAAATAAACTGGTAAAACCATGAAAATCATCATTACATGTAAACTCATTGGCAGAGAAGAGGAAAAAGAAGAAAAAAAAGCACATTTTATTAATAATTCAATGCACCAGGCTTCAATATACATAAAAAAAATCAGAACTCTATAATTATTCTGTCCTCAATTTGAAGAAATTGACTTGAAAAGGTTTTGCTATAAATCACATTTTTCATTTTTTAAAATGTCAATTAATGTTTTATTTTAAAGAAAAGAACATGAGACTTAAATGTCCTACCCAATAAAGAGAGAACTGCAGGGAACTGAGATGGGAGAATGTTTCCAACTCGGAGACAATTTGGCCTTATGTTTTGAAAATCCCGTCTCAATCCCCCATAATTCCATGCAAGTCTCTTGTTAATAAGACAACCCGCACTCACCCTAAAATGCAATACTGATATTAAGGGAGTACCAACAAACAAAACACCTTACAACTGAATGAGTATATGTAACATGTGACAGTAGATCATGAAACATTCACTGAATGCTCTACGTGTTTACTGAGCTTTGTAATCAATGGAATAGAATTAAAATGTTTATCTGCTAACATCTAGCTACCCCCAACTACAGCCTTTTGTTTACAGTATCTGGATTACCTTCGTTCGAGGGCATGCAATGCCATATAGCACATTAGTTTGGCAGCTCCTTGGCAATCCATACAATGCAAGCTGCCTAGATGTAATTACACTTCCACAACGCACTCCAGTGTTCGGAAAGCAGTAGCTTTGTCGTTAATTTGTTGCTATTAAAAGAACCATTAAATCAAAGCTGTAGTTGACTCTGCTCGCACCCGAGGCAAGATTAAAACGTGTCCACAGGAATAGGAAATTGTACCCTCTCAACAATATAGTAGCCTTCCATTGTCTGAACAGATTGTTGGTGACCAGCAGTTTGTCCTAGCTCTGGTGGTGCAGTGGAGGAAGTATGGCGAATGTGTTCTGGCAGTCAGGTAGCAGCGATCCCCTTTATTATACTTTGCTTTACATGCCATCCCATAATGCAGTGCAATAGTGCTCTCATTAAATGGTTCCTATCTGCAGCCCCCTCATGTTATGCACCCTAGGCTGATTTCTCAAGCAGTCTATCAACTATCCTGATATGGATTAATTATGTTTAATTGGCATATTACATCAAGTGTAGGAATTTAACATAGAAATGCTTCTAAGAAAGAGTAGAAATGAGTAGAGTTGAGCGGACACCTGGATGTTCGGGTTCAGCAGGTTCGACCGAACTTCGAAAAAATGTCCGGGTCCGTGCTCGAACTTGACCCCGAACTTGACCCCGAACCCCATTGAAGCCAATGGGGACACGAACTTTTGGCCACTAAAATGCCTCTAAAAAAGTAATGGAAAGGGCTAGAGGGCTGCAAAAGGAAGTAAAATGTGGGTAAGAGTAGGACAAGTGCCCTGCAAGCAAATGTGGATAGGGAAATAACTTAAAATAACATAAAATACATACAAATTACAAATACAGCTGAGCCATAAAATAGCACTAGATGGAATCTTTGATTTTAGCTTTGGAAGAACATAAATCTAAATATAAAGCATGGCTGCCAGGAGGATCAACAGAATTATCCATTTGAGAGAGGGTTGGAGTGCAGGGTATTCTCTTTCAGTTTATACTAAGTGACCCATAGGTTGAGGAGGCAGTGACTGTGGCGGTGTAGGTGGAAGCGGCGCTGGAGGAGGAGGAAAAAAGGCACCGCAAGACGTAAATGTACTATTTAGCACAACAATTAGAATTTTTCAAAGTGCGCTGTAAGCACAGTATTGGACTGTTCTATTTGACTCTCAGATATGAAGTGCACCGCAAGTCGCAAATATACTATTTAGCACCCAAAACTATTACATTTTTTCAAAGTGCGCTGTAAGCACAGTATTTGACTGTTCTATTTGACTCTCATATATGAAGTGCAGGACGCAAATGTAATATTTAACACCAACAAATTGCAGTATTCAAAAATGCCTAGATGTTGCCTACTGAGCTAACAGAACAGGATTAAAGTCATGTGCCTGGCACACATGCAGTTGCAAGTGCACTGCACTCTCTGTGGCACTGGGCTCGGGGCAGGTTACAAATATGTAGTATAGCACCCACTAAAATAATCACTGTAATTTGAATAATCGCTGTAGTTTTAATAATTGCTGTAGTTTGCAGATTCAACACCAGAATTTGTCATCTGTCCCTCACAGCTGCAGCATCCTCTCCCTACACTAAGAAGAGCTCATGTGATGTGCGTGTACGGGACTCCAGCTTATATATTTGCTTGATTATAAGACAACCCTGATTTTGAAGACGACCCCCCAACACTTTGTATTTTCCTTTAGGAAAAAAACTAAAAGCCTGAATACAAGACTACCCTATAGGAAAAAAAGTTTCACTTGTATATATGTAAATTGCTTTTTAATATTTAATAAAAAAATTGATATTATACAAATGCATTTCTTGTTTTTATTTCCTTTTATGTGCCAATGCGGCCTCTCTCCCCCTCCCCCAGTTGTCTCCCCCTCCCCAGCGTTGTCTCTATCTCCCCCCCAAAACTTCTCTCTCTCTCTCTCCACCTCCCTCGTCTCTTCCGCCCTCCCCTTGTCTCTCTCTATCCCCCCTTATCTCTCTCTATCCCCCATTGTCTTCCCCCCTCCCCTTTTCTCTCTTCCCCCTCCCTCCCCTTGTCTGTGTCTCCCCCCTCCCTCCCCTTGTCTGTGTGTGTCTCCCCCCTCCCTCCCCTTGTCTATGTGTGTCTCCCCCTCCCTCCCTCCCCTTGTCTGTGTGTATATCCCCCCTCCCTCTCTCCCCTTGTCTGTGTGTGTCTCCCCCTCCCTCCCTCCCCTTGTCTGTGTGTGTCTCCTCCCCCCCTCCCTCCCTTCCCCTCACCTTGTTTCTTTCCCTGGTGGCTAGTGGGGGCAGCCGGGGGATGTCTGCACGATACGTGCAGACATCCTCCATGTTGCCCTACACCTCCGTCTATTATGACGGACAGCTGGTCCGTCATAATAGACGGGAGTGTCTGGCAGCATGGAGGATGTCTGCAGGTATCGTGCAGACATCCCCCAGCTGCTCGATTCTCCTGGTGGCTAGCGGGGCAGCGGAGGATGTCTGCGCGTTGAGCGCAGACCTCCCCTGCTGCCGCCCGGCACGACCGCCGGGACTTTTATGATGAAGCCGGAAGGACCCGGCTTCATCAAAGAAGTCCCAGCGGTCGTGCCGGGCAGCAGCAGGGGAGATCTGCGGGTCCCATTCAGCTCTGCGGGTGACCTGGATCCCAGTCTTATAGTCGATTTGAGGTCAGATTATAAGATGACCTCGAATGTAAGACTAGGGGTATTTTTCAGAGCATTTGCTCTGAAAAAAACCTTGTCTTATGCTGCACTGGCCAATCACAGCCATGCCATTAGTAGGCATGCAATCTTGCAATTAAACATAACTGAATTTTTGCCAACAGTTCTCAATAAGATCGTCTAACAACTCCAGCATTCTCTTCACTAGCAAGGAGGAGCAGATCCATCCAGCTAGTACTCTATACTTCCCAGGTTCTTCCCCGGACAATACAGGATGCCGGGGGCTGGCCCTATGAGGGGAAGTGTTAACTCTATTACGCATGCAGACACTGGAGAATAAAAATCGGGACTATTGCAGTACTGAATCTGGGGGGCATGGTAATCCCATTGTAAAACTCAGAACCACCACTCATAGGCACTATTTAAATGACCCATTATTTAATGTAATAAACAGTTTGTTGTTTAATTAAGAAAGGACACTACAAGCTCATTAGAGGGAAAAAAGATTTGTAAAACACATTCTTCAGATTATTCGTAGCTCCAGAACAATAGCTTGCCCTCCAGGGATGAAGCACACAAACACACAAAACAACAACACTTTCCAAGAACATTTTAAATACATACAAATGCACTCAAGGTGATAGGTGTAAAAAAAAAAAAAAAATCTAATTTATATTCCCGGTTGTCACTTTGTGCCTACGTGTTGGTATCCTATGTCAAGATTCTAATCAGCTGAGTCTGTTTCACATGTAGTATATTATTTTTTCCTCCCAATGCAGATCCTTTGATCTGACAGCTCATATAATCTGTGCAGGTTACACGAATATGCATAAGAAATGAAAGGTGTTCTAAATTGAAAGACAGATTCTACTGACTGCAAGCTGGGGACTTTTAAAACAGCTGGACGCAAACATTTATAAGTAGACAACCTATATTTATCCGAACAAGAACTTGAAATGCAGAAAGAAAAGTCCTGCGCTCACTCCCATCACTGGGCAGCTGCAATGACTACAGTACACATCAGCCCCAATATATACTAAAAACCACAGAAAAACATGTTACCTGCGCTCTCTCCTTTATCCCTATGTATTTTTAAAACAAATGGAGGTTTTTTAGTTTTAAAAATACATAGGGATAAAGGAGAGAGCGCAGGTAACTTGTTTTTCTTTGGTTTTTACTATATATTGGGGCTGATGTGTACTGTAGTCATTGCAGCCGCCCAGTGATGGGAGTGAGCGCAGGACTTTTCTTTCTGCATTTGTATCCATTTTTTGTATTACTCAGCCTTATTACAATGCAGCCGCCCTTCCCATGTGTTCCCTATTAAGGGTTAATAATGTATAGGGGTGTATATAAAAAATACCCCTTTCTGTCTCATTAGAGATTTTTGCCAGAGGCTCAAAGAAGCAAGGTGAATGGTTAGAGTTAGGACCCACCTAGGGGGGTCTGCCTTGACGTTGGCAGGTGGGCTCATCCTCTCATGGCCATTGGAGGTAACTAAAAAACCTCCATTTGTTTTAAAAATACATAGGGATAAAGGAGAGAGCGCAGGTAACTTGTTTTTCTTAAGAACTTGAAATGACAATATTCAATTTAAGATGTAAAAAAAAAAATTGTCTAAATTCAGTTCTTCGAAAAATCGACACAGGAGTGGAATATTTTTTTCCCTGTTTCAAAAAAACATACATCATAAAAGCTGCTAATCAGCAACACCAATTAATGTAATAAAAAGCATAGACAACAGTGGTAATGAGATTAATGCTGCTTTTTCCTAAATAAATTGGTGTCAGGCATGTGATGATCTATATTTTCAGATCAGATGTGACAGTTTGTTCCTCTGATCCTTGAATTAATGATTCTTAATGACACCATCGTATATCTGACTTGACTTTTACTCTTGTTTACAAATTAATCACATCAAGCTAGGGGCCTTTGTCATCCAACTCAATTATACTTCCACGCCAACATAAAAGATTTAATATGACTCTGTCTACTGCACAGTTTCCTGGCATTTGATTGGTTCATTGGTGCACGTAAGGTAACTCACGCACGGTCCACTAGGAGCTCCTTTTTCTAATTGTAAACAATTTAATGAGTATGATGGAATGGTTCATCTGCTCAAGTCTGTGACTTCAGCTTATAAAGAGAGTGAGCATGTGATCATCATTACCCAATCGCTGTGTGCCATGTCACGGGAAAGAGTCAAACATCCATTTTGCGGACTTCATTCACCACATGGAAACAGACAAAGGAAGTCATCCAAAAAAAGATGCTCACCACTCCCCTAGTGGTATATCTTAAAATTACAATAAGGTGCAACGGTAGACAGCCAGACATGACATTGAGGTGGAAAGACAGACAGAGCAGTGGTTGGGCTTGAAAGCATTTTCACCCAGGTTCCACTGACTTTTTAATGTCCCTTATTTGCCTCAGATTTAGAAATGCAGACTAAAGAGAAAGTCTGCGAAGGTGGAGACAGCGAGGGTCTCTGCTCTCACATGTAGTGCACGCCTATGGGGGTCTATGTGGAAGGCCATCATATTGAGCATGCATGACCTAAATGATTCCTATTCAAACCTATTTAGCCCAGCCAGAGCCTCATCGAAAGAAATATGGCTGCCTAGCCTATGGACTGAATCATTTAGAAGTGGAAAATGGTGCAACCCAACCACGGTGAGTCAGGTTAAGGAGCAGGAATGGGGAAATTGCCTCTCTGTCCCTCGTAAACAGCTCCGTTCGCAATGGCATCCCGTAGAGCTTAGTGGAAAAAACGTTAACACAAATCACTTGTAGTTATTATTATTTCAACCATGGCGGAAAAATCCTGTATGCAGTTGAGCACCTCCGGTCGAATTAAGGTATCCTAAAAGTTCCAATGATTTTATATCTCAGATAAAAACCCTATCATTTTCTAGAATAGATAATAGTCATTCTGGTATCCTTCTCTGCTTCCCAAAAAATAAATATTCAGATTGAAATGAATGTATCAATCAGACTGGTGACATAAAAGTAATTTCTTCAAATTGGCCAAAGGAAATTTTTTTTTTTTTTATTATGGATATTTTGGAGTAATATCCTTGTGTGAGCCGAAAAGAGGAGAAATTCGAACAATAATATCAGATAATGCTGATAAACTGCGGAGTTTAGGTAAGAGCTTCATAAAGTTCTAACTATGAAGCCTGAATTATACAATTCATTTTCTACTATTTCAGAAGAGATGAGGCACGGCTCCATCTATTTTATCTCTTTAGACAGCCAACGTAATCTTCTAAAACATTCAAAATGTAGGCGTCTTATTACCATTTACTTGTGTAAAAGTAGAAGGGGAATCTCTATAATTAATTTGATGTTTCACTGCCCATAGTAGACGCATATTATTATTAAGACATCGGCATTAGATTACAGAAAACAGGTTTTATAGAATTGGACAGGCAAAAGGACTGTAACCTTCCAGGTGCTGGTATTTTTTAATCCATGAACTAAAATGAGCTCTCCTATGGACTTTTTTTTATTTAGAAAGTGTTTTACCAGGAAGAATACATTGAGATTTCTCTTGTTTTCAAGTATGTCCTGGGGACCCAGTCCAGAATGGAGTTACACAGAGTTACACATTTAACAGTAGATTAAAAATAAATACATACATATATTAAACAAGTTGGAAGGAGAACATACAGGGTAAATCATTATTGATACAAAAAAGGAACAACATGTACAGTATACGAATTAGTTTGTAAACTAATAACAGGTACAATCTGTTTTGAGGATTTGGGAGACACTTATTTTCAGGGATTCCAGGACTTCCATGATTCCATGCCACAGTGGCCGCTGCCTGGTGTATTTCCACTACACCCCTTTCGTTATGGTATTTCCCAGGTTCCCTGGGATTCTTTCAAGTAGCATTGTTTCTCTTTCACCTTTCTGCCCATTAACTTTATCCTATTGGACAGCTTCACTGAGAAATCCGCCTTTCATCCTGCTGGCCATTTACTCTGGAGTGGTTTTGAGTAAATACACAATTACACTCAAGGCAACAAAATAGTACAGAACTGGCTTGTGACATTAATGTCAATGTAATTAAATGCACCTTCGCTAAAATAATAACCGTAACCTATCTACACCATGCCCTGCACCCTCATGTAACATAATGGGTTCAAGAGTGGTGCAAGACTACAGAAGGGAAGAAAAAGCAGTGGCTTTTTAATAACTTTTACTAAATGTATTTTGGATAACAGTTAATTCAGATAACAGATCATTTTCACCAGTAAGATATATTAAAGTCACTCAGCACTCATGAAATATAGTAGTATCAATGCAAATCCTGTATAGGGCAAATACATCACTTTTACTGTGATGTAGCTGTGATGTAGCTGTGATGCTGGTGCATCAGGCCTGCACACGTGCCATCGTATTGCCCTTTGTGAGCGTGGGGGAATCCGATCATGCATGGAAAGGCTATATCGCAGCTTGAGGGAACTGGACACTTAATAAACTGTTTAACGCTTGCATTCTGATAGGTGTGTGTGGGATTTACAACTTTTTTTGGCTAACAGATCATTTTGGCCCTGCTACACCACCCTATAACTCTTCATGCCTAAAATTTAAACCACCCAAGATCATTAAGAAAATCATGCCCCCTCGGGCCAGTCACTTTAAATATTAAAATAACTGTCTCCCTTGGGGCCATGGGCGGTGCTATGCATGTGACCCAGATATTAATATACTAAAGGCCCTGCTGGGTCCATGGGAAGAGCTATTCTTGTGGCCTCAACTATGATTAAAATATAGCCCCCCACAGCCTGTGGCCCCATTAATTAAATAATTGCCCCCACAAAATTGTCAGTTCCTATATTCTCCCAGGCTACACCATTCCTTTCAGATCTGGATCTGGGGAAAACTCCCTGAAATGCTTCAACTGAAAACATGACAGCGAGTCAGCAAAAACACCATATATTTTCCTAGAATATGCACTTCTTTTAACCAGGATCTCCCATTCAGGAATCTTTCCAACCAAGCAAATTGACCTAAAGTTTGATCCAATTCCCTACAATTATCTCTTTAATTCTCTTCAACCCCCTGCAATTCTCTGCTTATTGAGCAGACCCTTAAAATTTGTCTTAAAACATATATATATATATTGTTGGGGGGTGGGATGTTTCTATTTTTTATTGGATTATTTAATTGGAATGTTTTATTGGAATGTTGTCAGTCATGTTACCGTACAATAATATATAACTTTTTACCTGCTCCACCTTCTACATAACCCACAAAGAGATGGTCTCATTCAGCTGATGGACTGGATGAAATGAAAGAGATATGACACTTAAACAATCAAAACAAATACAAAAAAGTGAAACTTCTCGGCTAAGCTTGGCCAGCCATAAGCTATAAGTCACAATAGCTATTCAGACTGTAAAATAACACATTTCCTTAATACCATAAAATGTATATGCCATTCTTCCAGTCCTCACGTATTCTCGCTCTATTCTATGGCAGAAATGACATTTTAATATAGTTATTATAAATTATGCATATTGTGGTATAGAAATATGTGAAGTGACATATGTTGAGACGTGAAACAGGAGTCGATATAGAAATGTGTCCGAATGGATTATTATCGGTCCGCGCTAAGATATTTTTGTGCAATTCACATTTGTCCTCATAAGTTTAAATTTGAGTTTGGAAATTCACTGTGACAGCCGGCTAAAAATCCCAGAAAGCCACAAACGAAAGTGTATAGGTGATCTACATCAAACCCTAATCGGAGGAGACGTGCCCTGAGGTGGTCCAATGTACATTAGATTTAGCTACATCAGCATGTATATTGCATAAGATATGCTTTTTTTTAAACATTTTGTTTTTACAAAGTAATGCAAGAACATCCTAACAGATTTATTTAAGTCCATCCATTATGCCACACTCTACGTGTAACCGTATGTATTTTAATGTATCTCTAATAGAAGCTTTTTCATTAGTAATAAACCCAGCATGCCTCAAACTAAAAATACACTTTTCGCACATTAGGAGCTACGTTGACTGTGGACTAGAGTTGAGCGGACACCTGGATGTTCGGGTTTGGCGGGTTCGGACGAACTTCAGAAAAAAGTCCGGGTTCGTGCTCGAACTTGACCCCGAACTTGACCCCGAAACCCATTGAAGTCAATGGGGACCCGAACATTTGGCCACTAAAATGCCTCTAAAAAAATCCTGGAAAGGGCTAGAGGGCTGCAAAAGGAAGTAAAATGGGGGTTAGAGTAGGACAAGTGCCCTGAAAACAAATATGGATAGGGAAATAACTTCAAATAACATAAAATACATACAAATTAAAAATACAGCTGAGCCATAAAATAGCACTAGATGGAATCTTTGATATTAGCTTTGGAAGAACATAAATCAAAATCTTAAGCATGGCTGCCAGGAGGATCAACAGAATTATCCATTTGAGAGAGGGTATTCTCTTTCAGTTTATACTAAGTGACCCATAGGTTGAGGAGGCGGTTACTGTGGCGGTGTAGGTGGAAGCGGCGCTGGAGGAGGAGGAGGTAGCCAGAATTTTTCAAAGTGCGCTGTAAGCACAGTATTGGACTGTTCTATTTGACTCTCAGATATGAAGCGCACCGCAAGACGCAAATGTACTATTTACCACCCAAAACTATTAGAATTTTTCAAAGTGCGCTGTAAGCACAGTATTTGACGGCTCTATTTGACTCTCAGATGTAATACATGTAATGCTATTGCTATTCTATAAACCGAAATAGAGTCCTGATTCATACGAATAGGTCAATTGACCTATTCGTATGAATGGGGACTCTATTTCGGTTTATAGAATAGCAATAGCATTACATGTATTCCATAAACCGAAAGTCTATAAACCGAAGGTCTTTCGGTTTATAGACTTTCAGTTTATTGAATACATGTAATGCTATTGGCTTTCTATAAACCGAAATAGAGTCCCCATTCATAAGACTTTCTTATGAATGGGGACTCTATTTCGGGTTATAGAAAGCCAATAGCATTACATGTATTCCATAAACCGAAAGTCCATAAACCGAATGTCATTCCGAACCCCAAACTCCAACACGAACATACAGTGGAATGTCCGTGTTCTGGTCTGGGGTCTGGGGTCCAAAAACCGCAATGTTCGGTACGAACCCAAACAGTGCGGTTCGGGTTCACTCAACACTACTGTGGACATTTGCAGTTTTTCTAACCCATTTAACATAACGTGATCATCTTAGGGTTAAATTTATGAGATTTAAGTACCTTTAACATGCTGTCTAGGCTTACGCAGTTATATATAGTGACATAGTTAGGTTTAAAAAAAAGATATTTAGTCCATCTTCTTGACTCCAAGGCAATCAGGCCCACTCTGGTTGATGATTTGGCCCCAGTTCAGCAAGGTTCTTACTTTGCTGAAAGTTCACCTATCCCAAATCCCTAATTCTAACTATAACCCGAGACCAACACCTAACCCTAAGTCTCAGTGCACCATGATGACACTGCCACTCTGAACTATATGCGATGACAAGGCTACTTTTAAGCTGTATAAGCATTTTTTTTTTGCTAGAAAAGCAGGCAACTACTTTTTGAACATATTGATTTAATCTGCCAAAACAAATTCAGATGGCAGTGAATTCCATAGTTTTATCACTATGTAAAGACACGTTTTTGGTGTTTTTGGAAACCTTTTTGGTGATGATAGATAGCATACATAGCTCCTTTATTCTAATCTCACTTTTTTCTCTCATCCCATATCCTGGGTGTGCTGAGTACTATATATATATGCATTATGAATCAGTGACTGTGAGACCCATTTACTACTCTGGCACCCATATTCATTTTTACTTTTTTTGGAAATTATGTGCATCTGATCTACTCTTGTGGTGGCAATAATGCCACACAGGAGCCCCATAACTATGCCACAGAGGAGCCCCATAACTATGCCACACACAGGAGCCCCATAACTATGCCACACACAGGAGCCCCATTAATTATGCCTCACACAGGAGCCCCATAACTATGCCACACACAGGAGCCCCATTAATTATGCCTCACACAGGAGGTTCATTAATTGTGCCTCACACAGGAGCCCCATTAATTATGCCTCACACATTAGCCCCATAACTATGCCACACACAGGAGTCCCATGAATTGTGCCTCACACAGGAGCCCCATTAATTATGCCTCACACAGGAGCCCTATAACTATGCCACACACAGGAGTCCCATTAATTATGCCTCACACAGGAGCCCCATTAATTATGCCTCACACAGGAGCCCCCTTAATTATGCCTCACACAGGAGCCTCATTAATTATGCCTCACACAGGAGCGCCTTAATTATGCCTCACACACGAGACCCATAATTATGCCACACACAACAATCCCATAATTACGTCACACACAAAAGCCCACCGAGATGACAATTGTACGATTCTAAAACAATAAATATCCATTCACATCTTTTTCTCTCTCAATGGTTGGATTTATACTTATATGAACATTTTAATATTATATTCAACTATTTCCATATGTAATAAAAATGTTATTGAAAATTGCGTTTCTTGTTTTTATTCCCTTTTTCTGCACCCACATTGTACCTAAAAGACTTAACACAGCACTATACAGTACCCACATCACTTACCATGCACCTATAATGCGCCCACAGCACTTGGCTTGCCACACTGTCAATTAACCCCACAAAACATGCCACACCATCACTTTGCCAATTAAAATAAGCCACAGTCAGTTACCAATTAACATGCCACAGTCAATTCGTCATTAAAAAATGCAACAGCCAGTTTGACTATTAAAATCTGCCATAGTTTTTCTATTAAATATGCCACAATTTGCCCATTAATATGCCTGTGTTATTTTGTAATTAATATGCCACAGTGTATTTGCCTATAAACATGCCACAGCCAATTTGCCCATTTATATGCCAGTAATATTTTGCTATTATTTTGACAGTATTATTATGCCATTAATATGCCACAGCCAATTTGCCCATTAACATGCCAGTATTACTTTTCCTATTAATTTGCCACAGTCAATTTTCCCAATAATATGAGTTTTAGGGGTTTTCTTATTATCGAGCAAATACAACAAACACATCAGTGACAAAATGTGTGGACATTATATCTCATTGCGGTGTATTTCTCCCTTCTAGCACTCAAACAGTTAATCTACACTTCTACCTCCTAAAAAAAAAAAAAATCATTTTTTTTCACACAATCTCAACCAGCTAGCATTAATTCCGCCCCAGAACCACCTGATACATTGATAGACGGATATCAAGATGAGATATTACATTGCAGTCAGTTGGTGATTGCTACATATCTAGAAGATCACTATCTACCACATTATTCCTTCCACTAATGCTAGCCCAGCGTGCTTTTCAAATGAGCATATTAAATATAAATCACATAGGTCTATGGATCTGTCAAATGTACAATGATGAATCACAGGCAAGTACTGTGTTGTTCTCTTTATATATGTATCATTAAGTGAGGCAGGAGTTGGATGAATCTTTTAGCAATCATGGAATGTGTCCTTATAGTCATAATGCTGGAATTGTTTTATAGCCTAATACAGAAAGAAAGACACTCACTAAATATCTACAGATAACGTGAATAGGGCATTCCACTGAGATCGCTTAGTTTCCTATATCTACAATCTGACCAGGTATTTATAAGCAGGGAGAAACTAATGATAAAGGTCAGGTTTTCTTAACAGGTTTACTATGGGAAAAATGTTGATATTGTGTTAATTTATAGAGACGGTACAGTGGGCTAATGCACTGCTGTCGAATCTGTTCAACCATGAGGACTGTAAATGTCCTTCCTGGTAAGGTAAATTCAGCCTTCATCCTCCTGATATTAGTAATAGGAGTACCATGAAACAGGGTAATAAAAATACTCCCTGGTAAGACTGCCAGGAAGTACTTGGAAACTACCTTCCTGGTCAAATGATTTGTTGTTATTAAAAATAATATTATAATTAAGTATGGCTGTTCCAGCAGCCTGTGCGTCAATATCCAACACCTTCTTCCATGAATTTGAATTCCCCACACTTACTTCATCTTTGGTGTTTTTAAGAGTCCTTGGTGCTAGTGTTGAGCGGACCCGAACAGCACTGTTTGGGTTCGTACTGAACTTTATTGTTTTTGGACCCCGGACCCAAACACTGACATTCCACTGTATGGAGTTCGGGGTTCGGTGATTACATTGTATGTAATGCTATTGGCTTTCTATAAACCGAAATAGAGTCCCCATTCATAAGAAATTCTTATGAATGGGGACTCTATTTCGGTTTATAGAAAGCCAATAGTATTACATGTATTCCATAAGCCGAAAGTCTATAAACCGAATGTCGTTCGGTTTATAGACTTTCGGTTTATAGAATAGCAACAGCATTACATGTATTCTATAAACCGAAAGTCTATAAACCGAATGTGGTTCGGTTTATAGACTTTCGGCTTATGGAATACATGTAATACTATTGGCTTTCTATAAACCGAAATAGAGTCCCCATTCATAAGAATTTCTTATTAATTGGGACTCTAGTTCTGTTTATAGAAAGAAAGCACAAGTACCACACCTAGTTAGATAATCTATTCATACGGATATCATCTTATGAGAAAATATATAAATATAATTTTTAAAAAAACATCTTAATAAAGTTTGGCAACCAATATATAAACATAATATAAATGAGAGATTTTGGTTATATGAACTGGCCAAAGAATAATTAAGCTCACCCGCCAAGCCAAGTTACAGTCTCAATAGGGTGAGAACCTAACCTCACCTACTATCTAGTGGGCACACAAAGCAGTGTATCTTGCTACCAAGAGCCTTTTTAATGTGTTGGAAGAGGTGCAATTAAACCTCCTCGTCAATATGGCATCGTTTCCGATTTGTATCAATTTGCCTGAAAGAAGTGAATAATCTCACC
Source organism: Pelodytes ibericus (assembly GCA_036172795.1). Classification (NCBI taxonomy): domain Eukaryota; kingdom Metazoa; phylum Chordata; class Amphibia; order Anura; family Pelodytidae; genus Pelodytes; species Pelodytes ibericus. The sequence continues at coordinate 278,735,810 of CM069857.1, forward strand.
ATTATCAACTTTTCCTGTAAACTGGATATAGTAGACGAAAACAATGTATTTGAAACTCAATCAAAGCTAGTGTAGAACCAAACTGTCCCAGGATATCTCACTTTAAGTTAGCAATATATGGAGTCAGTATTGGATCCACTCTCGATCTAGTGACTCAATTGACGGGGGTCCTATTATTCTAGAGCACCTGCGCACAACTACAGACAGATTTCAAACACATTCATCTCTTAATTTATGCATTTGCTGGCAATTCTGCTATCACAATGTTTAGATACAGGTTGAGTATCCCTTATCCGAAATGCTCGGGAGCGGCAGCATTTCGGATAACGGATACTTAGGATTAGCTGGTGAACTTACCTGCTCCGCGGTGCTGCCGAGATGATCTGTCCGTCAGGTGTAGTCCCTCCCGTCGCAGAGCTCTGGGAACTACATTTCCCATGAGCACTGGCTCCTCATGTATGGCGCCCGGGAGGGCGAAGCAAAGGAGATTCACCGCCGGACGACAGGAAGGTGAGTATCCCTTTTCGGAATTGACCCACATAAAAAAAAAAAAATCCGGATTTTGGTACATTTCATTTTTTGAATCTTCGCATAAGGGATACTCAACTATAACTTATCCTATCTCATTCTATATCATCTATTACTGAAAGTTGAATATAGTTTAACTGAAAAAAAATGTAACTCTTTATTAAAATGTCTTATGGTAAATATGTTGAATTATTATTACTTTTGTAAGTAAATGACATAAAAGAAATATAAAAATTCAATAGGCCACCTTGAGGTTTTATGATCCTAATCTATCAATAACAGCATAAATCTTTAATATATATATATATATATATATATATCTACCAAGTAAATCACTGAAATAATCTCAGTACCTCCATTACGGGAACGATTAGGTCATGGTACAAGTATAAATCATCAAAGGCCAGCATGTATGGTTCATGGTGTGATTTTATTGAGGAATATAATTATTCAGTGACAAAAATACAATTTATTTATATTAATGTTCCAAAAAGCAAAACTTAAAAAAATGTGTAATAACATGTATCTATTGGTTTAAACATACCCCCCAGTTTTCCTGTTATGAGTAGGACAGTCAAAATGTTGTCCCGCTCAACCCCATCTCCCCAACCCCCCAATCCTCCCCCCCCCCCCCCGAGCTTTACCTTTGTCCTACATATCGGGACAGACTTAAAATTGATCTGATTCTCCGGAGAGGGCATACTGCGCAAGTAAAGTGACAGCAAACAATACATGCATGGCAGTGCCAAGGTGAAGAAGGTGTGGGGTATGGTTTAAAGGACCACTGTGACATTAGATGCCTTTAAAAGCAGCCTGGATACTGTTTTAATGAGCCGGAGCATGGAGGGCTCTGCATGTTAGTATGGGCAGTAATACATATTTAGCGCTTGTTGATCCAAGGAGAAATCTGATTGTCATTTGGAGTAAAGAAGGATTTGAAATTGCTGAAGGGGTTTTTATTTGCCTTCTTTTTGATCAACAGCAGTAAACATGGGATAGAAAAAGGGTTGAACTTGATGGACTCAAGTCTTTTTTCAACCTAAACTACTATGTAACTATGTAAAAAGAAAAGAAAATCACCCACATTTTTTTAAATGCATGTCATTATTATAAAGCTGTATGTCACTGTTACAATATGAGAACTTAACTGGGTCACCTCTGCTGATCCCATGCAAAGACCAGGGTCACTTTGCCCTAGCAAAGCAAGACCCCCCCACAATATATACCCTGATAGGACTAGCAGGGCGAGCCCCTAATCTGTTCGGCTGCACGTGTGGTAACACTGTCTGCCTGTGCCAACCTCCAGCTAAAAGTAAACCTGTGTGTATCTATTACGATACCTGTTGGGTTTATTTGGATAATCAGGTTTGTTTTAACACTTGCAGCATGCAAGAACCACAAGGGGAGAGGCAGTCACCTGCCCCCCACACATTTTGAAGCAGTCGTCAGAGATAAAACACTACACTTATAATAATAACTAGCTTTCATACGGTTTTTTCTAAGAGGGAGCTAAGAGCTGTTGCATACACTGCTGATAATAGATATTAATATGACCCAACTTAGTGGTACTCATCATATCGACCTCTAAAGCTGTTAGTGATTATTTGACCCTGCCATGAATTGAAGTGGTGACATTGAGTTTTGAATAAGGTGGGAGCGAGTATTAACTGACAGCTCTAGCCCACCAGTTTTAGAGATTAAAATGAAAACACAGACATCTAGACAAAATAGCTCTCCACACTGTGTAACAAAAATAGATGATATGATAATTTAAAGCATTTTTGATGAGGCGTTTCTACTGTCAGTGTTATGTATGCTGTCAGGTCACCCCTCATTTACATCCAGCTTCAAATCCGCTATTTTACTTAACTACATGATTTCCAAATATATTGGATATGTCAAATTGAATTTGTTCGACGTATTCTCCGGAGAATGAAGCAAGTAAAATGCTAAAACCTTGCAAACTAATTTAAAATGTACTAAGGCCCAGAAACTTACTTTCTTATCATTATGTGAGAAGGAACCAAAACATGTTCTTTACATCATTTATTTTTCTATATTTTTTTTTCTACTGAAAATGTAGCTGATAATTAAATCGAATAATGCATAGTTGTACTTTAATTTTGTAAAATATTCATGGATATCCTGATTGTCTAGTATCTTCCTCACAGACTTTCAGATAACAAACCAGAGCTCCAGATATGACAGTGATTCCTGGTAGTAGATTCCTATATTTCAGTTTGCTTGGGATTGGTATTAGTGGGTATTTAATCATGTTGCAAGGATGGTTCTAGATCTTTTCAGACATAAACAAGTTTTAGAGCAGGTAGTGGTCTTGCAGTTGGAAAGTACATATCTAATTTGTGCAGTCTCTTTTCTTGCTAGTGAGTAGTGTTGAGCGAACCCGAACCACACTGTTCGGGTTCATACTGAACATTAAGGTTTTTGGACCCCGGACCCGAACAGGGACATTTCACTGTATGTCCGTGTTGGAGTTCGGGGTTCGGCGATTACATTGTATGTAATGCTATTGGCTTTCTATAAACCAAAATAGAGTCCCCATTCATAAGAATTTCTTATGAATGGGGACTCGATTTCGGTTTATAGAAAGCCAATGGAATTACATGTATTCCATAAGCCGAAAGTCTATAAACCGAAAGACATTCTGTTTATAGACTTTCGGTTTATAGAATAGCAATAGCATTACATGTATTCTATAAACCGAAAGTCTATAAACCGAATGAGGACTCACAGGACGAAGATATTATTCTGCCTCTCCATGGTAAGACCTCACCTTGAATATGAGGTTCAATTCTGGGCGCCTTTTGAAAAAAAAAATCATTATGGAACTAGAGAAAGTGCAGAGGATGGCTTCAATACTAATCAGGGGAATGGATTGTTTTAGTTATGATGAAAGGCTGGAAAAGTTAAATCTGTTCACGCTAGAGAAACGGCGGCTTAGATGGGATATGATAATGTTGTATAAATATGTACAAGGCCCATACAAAGGGCTTTCTAAAGACCTGTTCAATAACATGAATTAATGATCCAGGTCCACGGCTGTGAGGGAAGCGTTGTGTGCTCCCCTCCAGCCGCGTGGCTTCAATTAAGTTTGTTAAAAAAAAAAAAAAAATGCAACTGGAGTTACTCTGCTCGCATTTTTTTTTAAAACAAACTTTATTGATTACAGCCATGGACCTGCACAGCACAGCAGCAAGGAGGTAAGTACTGGAGAGGGGGGAGGAGGGGGGAGCATAATGAGCATACTGAGGTGCAAAATCCGGGTATATTAATTGGCATTATCCTGGCATATTGCAGGGCAAATTCCTGGCATATTAATTGGCATAATCCTGACATACTGAGTGACAAAATCCTGACATACTAATTGGCATAACCCTGACATATTAATTGGCATAATCCTGGCATATTAGTTAGTAAAATCCTGACATATTGAGTGACAAAATCCTGGTATATTAATTGGCATAATCCTGACATATTAATTGGCATAATCCTGACATATTGAGTGACAAAATCTTGGCATATTAATTGGCAAATTCCTGGCATATTGAGGGGCAAAATAATTGCATATTAATTGGCACAGGTTTTGCATATTGAGGGGCAAAATATTGGCATATTAAATGGCATATTGAGGGTCAAAATACCGGCATATTAAATGGCATATTGAGGGGAAAAATACTGGCATATTAAATGGCATATTGAAGGGAAAATACTGGCATATTAAATGGGAAAAGAATGGCACATTGAGGGGAATATGCTGGCATATTAAATGGCACATTTAGGGGCAAAATACTGGCATATTAATTGGCAAAAGAATGGCATATTGAGGGGAAAAATACTGGCATATTAAATGGAATATTGAGGGGCAAAATACCGGCATATTAAATGGCATATTGAGGGGGGAAATACTGGCCTATTAAATGGCATATTGAGGGAGAAAATACTGGCATATTAAATGGGAAAATAATGGCATATTGAGGGGCAAAATACTGGCATATTAAATGGCAAAAGAATGGCATATTGAGGGCAAAATAAGGACTTATTGAGTGGCAAAATACTACTGGCACATTGAGTGGCAAAATATTACTGGCATATTGACCAACTGCTCCTAACCACCCTCCATATTACAGTAGACCGGTATAACATGTTTGTGAGGGTAGGTGGGGTGAGTGTGAGATATTGTCTTGTGGGGGGGGGGTAGGGGGCCCAGAAAATGTATTCAGTAAGGGGCCATGAAATTCCTGGTGGCGGCCCTGCACAGGGTCAGGTGCTGGATAACTGCAATCCCTCAGTGGTTTGAGACCCCAAGTTCATGCAGCCACGTTTACGGGCCCTGTGAAGCAGCCGTGGAATCCAGTGAAGCCTAGAGGACAACTGAAGTGATCCTGCAAACATCCTGAAGCTTAAAAAAGGTTATCAGAATGTAGCAGGATAAAGCAAAGAGGAGCCAAGCAGAGCAAAGCGAGTACAAATTAAGTGAGGCATAGCAGAGCAGAAATACAGAGTGCAGGGCTGCAGGACAGAGCAAGGTGCAAAGGGAGAACTAAAGCATACAAGGAAGGGCAAAGGATAAGACATAACTACATAACTAAGGAGACATACAGAGATACATATTTAACACAGCTAAAATTGAATAGAAAACTGATAACAATACACAAACATACAAACAGAGAAAATAGCTGCAGAGATGAAGAAAGCAAACAGAGGAAAGGGATGTGGTTGCATTTATAGAGTAACTAAGCAAGAGGAAACTAACAAAACCTGGAATGGATCAATAGAATAACAGAAATGGATCAGGGCAGAAACTAAAATAACAGGAACAGGAAAGAGTACTGAGACAGGAATGACATAATAGATACACAGGGATTCAGAATACAGGGCATACGAGCAGACTTAGTCTACACTTGCATGAGCAACCTCTGGAGGCGACCAGCACTAATGCTTTGCTGGATAACTTCTGTAAGGGAACAAGTTATCACATGTACAGATTCCCTGGTCATATGTCACAGAGTGCTCACAGGTAGGGGCTACTCTGGAACAGGGCAGGATCCGGACTACAGACGGATTGGGAAGGTGCAACTCTGGGGGAGTACCAGTCTGTGGCCAAGCAAGGGAAGGTTTGCCACTCTGTGGGGGATACCACTATGTGGCCGAGCTAAATATAGTTGCCACTCTGTGGGGGTTACTACTATGTGGCTGAGCAAGATAGGAGTGCCACTCTGTGGGGGATACCACTTTTTGGCTGATCTCGAGAGGGAAAAAGGTACCAGTATGCAAAACAAAGGCAGGAACTAGCATAGGTAATAAGCAAGAACAAAGTGTAAAGCAAAAGCATGAGCGAGCATAGAAAATAAACAAGCGAGCAAAGCGCACAAGGATACTGAAACAGATTTGTCTTTTCAATAATTTCTAACGTTACTGACTATGTAGGACTAAAATATATATATATGTATAATAGCATGAGTGGTTTAATTGAAAATCCAGGTAACCTAATGCATTTGGAGAATTGTGTCCCGGTTCGTGTCTACCCTAGCTAATGATTTACATTTAAAATGATAATCATTGGTGTATGCAGTTCTAAGCTTGTCATTGCAATCCTTGATTAGATTTTTTTTTCTCCCCTCTGTTCTGCCAAAGCATGTGTAAAAACAATTATAAGTTTTCGATGGAAAAGGGATTTAATCACTCTTTGAATTCTGTGGCAATATTACACAGCTGCTCAATTCCAAATTCAGAACCTTGAATTTGCATTTTCACAAAAAAAAAAAAAACTGTGATTCATCTTCAGTTCCAGGTTTAAGACAAATTTCCGCCGGTATGCTAATTATTCAAGGTTTAATTAGGGCTGGATACCATGTTCTACATACCTGATCACTTCCTCTAGCAGATGATATCACTTTTGTTTGTGAGGCCTGGCTCTTAATTACAGTCTAAATTTGCTTCAAGATAATCACTTTTCGTTTTTTTTTTTTCATTTCCAAAATTTTCAAGTGATGTCAGGAAAATGTAAATAGGGAAGTCCTCTTCATCGTCAGTGCTGAAAAGTAAATGCCTGACAAAGAGAATCATGTATTTGGAGGAAAGTGCCAAATTCAGTAGGTGTTATGTCTCAACACTAGTAGATCCCTGTTCAATTGACAGAAAGGGAAAAGCTTTCCACCCAAAGATTTGGTTGGATCATATTTTTGTGACTTTGGTATTGGTAAAGTTAGAGTTTGTCAGACATATTGGGTGCCTTTATAAAAAGGTTATTTTCTGTTTAATAAATAGATACAGTGGATATAAAAAGTCTACACACCCCTGTTAAAATGTCAGGTTTCTGTGCTGTAAAAAAATGAGACAAAGATAAATCATTTCAGAACTTTTTCCACCTTTAATGTGACCTATAAACTGTACAACTCAATTGAAAAACAAACTGAAATCTTTTAGGTAGAGGGAAGAAAAAATATAAAAATAAAATAATGTGGTTGCATAAGTGCAGGGGCGTACCTAGAGCATTTGGCACCCGGGACGGACCCCGAGTGTGGCACCCCCCCCCCCCACAATAAAAATGCAAGAAAACACCCACAATTTTTTCAATGTTTGAAAATTGTACAATTATAGTTACCAGGAATAGTGTGCCAGTCAGATACCAGTAATATTGTGCCAGTCAGATACCAGTAATATTGTGCCAGTCAGATACCAGTAATATTGTGCCAGTCAGAGCCCAGTAATAGTGTGCCACTCAGAGCCCAGTAAGTGTGCCAGTCAGAGCCCAGTAATAGTGTGCCACTCAGAGCCCAGTAATATAGTGCCACTCAGAACCCAGTAATATAGTGCCAGTCAGAGCCCAGTAATAGTGTGCCACTCAGAGCCCAGTAATAGCGTGCCAGTCAGAGCCCAGCAATATAGTGCCAGTCAGTGCCCAGTAATAGTGTGCCAGTCAGTGCCCAGTAATATTGTGCCACTCAGAGCCCAGGAATATTGTGCCAGTCAGATGCCCAGTAAGATTGTGCCAATCAGTGCCCATGCATATTATGCCAGTCAGATGCCAAGTAATTTTGTGCCAGTCAGTGCCCAGGAATATTATGCCAGTCAGATGCCCAGGAATATTGTGCCAGTCAGTGCCCAGTAATAGTGTGCCAGTCAGAGCCCAGTAATAGTGTGCCAGTCAGATACCAGGAATATTGTAACAGTCAGAGCCCAGTAATATAGTGCCAGTCAGTGCCCAGGAATATTGTTTCAGTCAGTGCCCAGTAATAGTGTGCCACTCAGAGCCCAGGAATAGTGTGCCAGTCAAATGCCCAGTAATATTGTGCCACTCAGAGCCCAGTAATATAGTGCCAGTCAGAGCCCAGTAATATAGTGCCAGCCAGAACCCAGTAATATAGTGCCAGCCAGAACCCAATAATATAGTGCCAGCCAGAGCCCAGTAATATAGTGCCAGCCAGAACCCAGTAATATAGTGCCAGCCAGAGCCCAGTAATATAGTGCCAGCCAGAACCCAGTAATATAGTGCCAGCCAGAGCCCAGTAAGTGTGCCAGTCAGAGCCCAGTAATATAGTGCCACTCAGAGCCCAGTAATATAGTGCCACTCAGAGCCCAGTAATATAGTGCCAGTCAGAGCCCAGTAATAGTGTGCCACTCAGAGCCCAGTAATAGCGTGCCAGTCAGAGCCCAGTTATATAGTGCCACTCAGAACCCAGTAATGTGCCAGCCAGAGCCCAGTAATATAGTGCCAGCCAGAACCCAGTAATATAGTGCCAGCCAGAGCCCAGTAATATAGTGCCAGCCAGAACCCAGTAATATAGTGCCAGCCAGAGCCCAGTAAGTGTGCCAGTCAGAGCCCAGTAATAGTGAGCCACTCAGAGCCCAGTAATATAGTGCCACTCAGAACCCAGTAATATAGTGCCAGTCAGAGCCCAGTAATAGTGTGCCAGTCAGAGCCCAGTAATATAGTGCCACTCAGAACCCAGTAATATAGTGCCAGTCAGAGCCCAGTAATAGCATGCCAGTCAGAGCCCAGTTATATAGTGCCACTCAGAACCCAGTAATGTGCCAGCCAGAACCCAGTAATATAGTGCCAGCCAGAACCCAGTAATATAGTGCCAGCCAGAGCCCAGTAATATTGTGCCAGTCAGAACCCAGTAATATAGTGCCAGCCAGAACCCAGTAATATAGTGCCAGCCAGAGCCCAGTAATATAGTGCCAGCCAGAACCCAGTAATATAGTGCCAGCCAGAGCCCAGTAATATTGTGCCAGTCAGAACCCAGTAATATAGTGCCAGCCAGAACCCAGTAATATAGTGCCAGCCAGAGCCCAGTAATATAGTGCCAGCCAGAACCCAGTAATATAGTGCCAGCCAGAACCCAGTAATATAGTGCCAGCCAGAGCCCAGTAATATAGTGCCAGCCAGAACCCAGTAATATAGTGCCAGCCAGAACCCAGTAATATAGTGCCAGCCAGAGCCCAGTAATATTGTGCCAGTCAGAACCCAGTAATATAGTGCCAGCCAGAACCCAGTAATATAGTGCCAGCCATAGCCCAGTAATATAGTGCCAGCCAGAGCCCAGTAATATAGTGCCAGCCAGAACCCAGTAATATAGCGCCAGCCAGAGCCCAGTAATATAGTGCCAGCCCCCCCCCCCCATCACTTACCAAATCGCTGCTTCTCCCGGACGGACGACTCCTCCGTGCAGTCTTCCCTCCTGGACGGAGGAAGGAAACACAGTCGCCGGATGTGACGTATCGTCACATCCGGTCGCCGTGATTTTTTTTTTTTTTTTCACCCGGCGGCCGCATCCAGAGGATTCGGCCGCCTGAAAAAAAAAAAGGTAAGCAGCGCGGGGGGTGCCGGCAGCACCGGTGGCACCCCCCTAGTCAGTGGCACCCGGGGCGGGCCACCCCCCCCGCGGGACGCCACTGCATAAGTGTGCACACCCTCTTATAACTGGGGATGTAGCTGTGTTCAGAATTAAGCAATCACATTCCAAATCATGTTAAATAAGAGTCAGCATACACCTGCCATCAATTAAAGTGCCTCTGATTAACCCCAAATAAAGTTCAGCTGCTCTAGTTGGTCTTTCCTGAAATTTTCTTAGTCGCATCCCACAGCAAAAGCCATGGTCCACAGAGAGCTTCCAAAGCATCAGAGGGATCTCATTGTTAAAAGGTATCAGTCAGGAGAAGGGTACAAAAGAATTTCCAAGGCATTAGATATACTGTGGAACACAGTGAAGACAGTCATCATCAAGTGGAGAAAATATGGCACAACAGTGACATTACCAAGAACTGGAGCTCCCTCCAAAATTGATGAAAAGACGAGAAGAAAACTCGTCTGGGAGGCTACCAAGAGGCCTACAGCAACCTTAAAGGAGCTCCAGGAATATCTGGCAAGTACTGGCTGTGTGGTACATGTGACAACAATCTCCCCTATTCTTCATATGTCTGGGCTATGGGGTAGAGTGGCAAGACGAAAGCCTTTTCTTACGAAGAAAAACATCCAAGCCAGGCTACATTTTGCAAAAACACATCTGAAGTCTCCCAAAAGCATGTGGGAAAAGGTGTTATGGTCTGATGAAACCAAGGTTGAACCTTTTGGCCATAATTCCAAAAGATATGTTTGGAACAAAAACAACACTGCACATCACCAAAAGAACACCATACCCACAGTGAAGCATGGTGGTGGCAGCATCATGCTTTGGGGCTGTTTTTATTCAGCTGGAACTGGGGCCTTAGTTAAGATAGAGGGAATTATGAACAGTTCCAAATACCAGTCAATATTAGCTTTCTGCTAGAAAGCTGAACATGAAGAGGAACTTCATCTTTCAGCATGACAACGACCCAAAGCATACATCCAAATAAACAAAGGAATGGCTTCACCAGAAGAAGATTAAAATTTTGGAATTGCCCAGCCAGAGCCCAGACTTGAATCCAATTGAAAATCTGTGGGGTGATCTGAAGAGGGCTGTGCACAGGAGATGCCCTCGCAATCTGACAGATTTGGAATGTTTTTGCAAAGAAGAGTGGGCAAATATTTCCAAGTCAAAATGTACCATGCTGATACCCAAAAAGACTGAGTGCTGTAATGACATCAAAAGGTGCTTCAACAAAGTATTAGTTTAAGGGTGTACACACTTATGCAACCACATTATTTTATTTTTATATTTTTTCTTCCCTCTACCTAAAAGATTTCAGTTTGTTTTTCAATTGAGTTGTACGGTTTATAGGTCAGATTAAAGGTCCTAAAACACCTGACCCAAATGACTATGATGATGTCATAGAACACCCTCTAAACAGCAGCTCATTGCAGTCCCCTCTTGATCTTCTGTGGGAGACAATGCTACTTAGAGTGTCCTCTGTCAGACAGGCTTAATGGAACAGAGGCTCAAAGTCAGCGCGGGATACATTTTTTAACAAAATTGGCACGTGATGTCATGAGTGATATTTTGGCAGAGACCTCCGTTTTACTGGCGCCCAATTGCTTTGTCACTATTGGACAAAAGCACCAAACAATATTTGGACATTAAAGGGTTAAATTAATGTGAGGAAAGTATTCATTTGCTCATAGGGTGGTAGAGGGAGAAATAAATGAATCGAGGAAGGAAAAATATGAAGTCTGCGATTATGAATAAAATCCAAATGTTTATTAGGTAAAAAATTACACGTTTCATCTATTAAGGCTTAGTTTTAAATAATAACCAAGACAAATAGATCCAAAATATATAAATGTGTTATATATATATATATATATAAATATATATATATATATATATATAAATATATATATATATATATATATATATATATATATATATATATATTGTTTGTAATTACAAACAGGTATCTCCACATGCAGTACATCATCGCAGACCTCTCTAATTGTTTTTGGAAGGATGCTTATCATGCACTGTGTTCAATTAGTTGAAACTAATTGCATTTTACTATGCTTTGGCAATCTATACGGTTAATCTTTTCCATGCTTAATTGTGTCAATGCTTCACTACTTAAGTTACGTGTACACGTATCCCAATAGAGGTTACGATCTTCCATTGCCTTTTACCCTTATTTGGCCCTTTGCAATATTTACCAGTTTTTGGCTAACTATGTCTATGTTATTATTATACAAACCAATATGGGTTCTTGTAAGGAGTATTTTTTAAAAAGTTATTTCTTTCATATGTGCATGTCGTTGGTTTTATATACAGGTAAATCTATATACTTTCTGTGTACGTCTGTGGTTTGCTGTGGTCCTCGTGTAGAGGGTACTAGCCATGCATTTCGGGTCTGGACTGCCATTATGGGTGGGATCAGCCTGATATGCTAATGGAGTGGTTCCTCTGCAATGGTGTAAGCAGGCAAAAAATGGAGTTGCTCTCCCGAGTAGGTATTATGCTACAGGACAGACTATTGCAGTACTGTTTGTTCTCGGGCATTGTAGCACCCACCCCCCATTTTTGTCGCAAATCTATATACTTTATGTGTAGACCATTGCTTGTAATTAATAGTGTGTGTCTGTCAACCCATATGTATTACATTCAATATAATACATATATAGTATTTATTTGTCTTGCTTGTTATCTATGACTAAGCCTTAATAAGTGAAATGAGTCAGAGGCACAGTTTTTTGTCTTGTTTATTGTATGTGACCTAATAAATGTTTGGATTTGATTCATCATCGGAGACTTCATATTTTTCCTTCCTTGATGTGCGCCGAACAATTTGCACCAAATTAATTTATTTCTTGTGTCTGACAACAAGGGAACTGTGTGTTGGCAGCAGCGATTGGGGAGGTGAGATTACTACCAATTGCATTATTTCGGCTTACCGCCCGGCTGTTATATTTATATATATTGAGGTTAATACTGTGAATGTGTTTAAGGGACAACTGTCACACACACAAAACTAGACAGAGGTAAGCAAAACTCATATTTGTTTTTTCAGGAAAACAGTACAATATAAATGGTAAAGTAATTGTGCCTTGTACCAAGGGCTTGCTGCTCATTCCCTGCAGTCCAGTTGCAAGAATACATGCACACTCCTGTGTCATGTGACATCACGAAGAGGATTGCACAGGAGGAGGTCACAACTAGAAGACCGACTTCAATGCCAGAAGCTTGGGTCAGAGAATCAGAGATCCGACCCAAGCCAGAGTAAAGATGGCAGCCCGTGTGCCTGCATGGGAAAAGTTCTAAAAATGATCTAGTCAGCAGAAATTCCATTGGTTTCTTTGGTGACTGCTCCACTTTTAGGTCTTGCTGCACAATCAGCATTAATACATAACCCCCCAATGTTCTAAAACATGGGATGTTCCTGCTGATAAAAATAAACTGTCTGTCTGGAAACAGTCATTTTGAGTTGGAAAAAAATCACCAATGAAGTTGAATAGCAGAATTTTTCCTAATCGGCTACTTTGGCCTCAAGTTTGCAATTGCCATTTCAGTTTTCTCCTCAATGAGTAGACCCTAGAATATTACGGATTTTTTTTTGCTAATAAGTCCAATGCTTTGGCCTTGGAAAGGGTTAATGTTGAACGGGTCATGTTTCATGCAGAGTATCCAGTAGAAAAAATAGACTTATTTTCGGAAACAAATCTTGCACAGAGTAAATATGTTCAGATTTCAATTACTTTTATTGTGCTAATAAAAAGGAAGAATAAACCGTCGTGTTGTATATCTGCAATCTAATAGAACCAAACTGAGATTGGTCGGCCAAGATCATCTCCATTTTATGCCAAGGATTGAGAAGTGTTGAAGAATTTATTGTGTGGAAAAGTCGGCTTTCAAATGAAACAGTAGATTTATTATATCTTTTTGTTACTGTATCAATAATAGAACACAGCTTGTAAAAAAAAAAAAACAGGTGTATACAATAACCAGTTATCAATGTTTTTTTAGATAAATTACCCAACTTGTGAGAGTCAGAGATACTCAAAGACCAATCAAATATGTGCCTTAAAGGGGATTTATCAGGGTCAGAGACACCCAAAGACCAATCAAATTTGTGCCTTAAAGGGGATTTATCACAGTCAAAGATACCCAAAGACCAATCAAATAGGTGCCTTAAAGAGGATTTATCAGGGTCAGAGACACCCAAAGACCAATCAAATAGGTGCCTTAAAGGGGATTTATCAGGGTCAAAGATACCGAAAGATCAATCAAATAGGTGCCTTAAAGAGGACTTATCAGGGTCAAAGATACCGAAAGATCAATCAAATAGGTGCCTTAAAGAGGACTTATCAGGGTCAAAGATACCCAAAGACCAAGCCAATGAATGTCTTAAAGAGGCAGTGTCACCTAACACATTTTCAATATGCAATATATGTGCATGCCTCCCAAGTGATCCTATTTAGGACGGACAGTCACTATTGTTGCAGAGAAACTTGTTTAATACCCCCCTCAACTGATCTCAACTCACCTGTGACTAACCTTTCAGTGAATAGACCCCATAAAATATGTTTGTATTGACTTATATCACTTCACTATTTTTACTTTACTTTTTATTGGATTATCCTTTTTTGTATTCCCTGCTTTATCTTTCATCTACAAACATACTTATTCTCCTATAAATAATAATTAAAAAAAAACTTTTTTGCTCCACCTACTCTTTTTTTACATCACAGTTTTCTCTTCTGTTTCCCACTAGATCTCCCAATCTATATTTATTCAAAATGAATAGATATCGGGATCATGTTTGGGTTGAAGGCTATGACATTCCTTCTAGTATATATCGTGGGGCATTAGTGATGCAAGCACAATCCGCAAGGGTTACGTTTCAATCCTTTTCAATATCTCCGAAAGTTCTCCTTTTTGGGTACATTACATATTTTCATTATCGAAACATTATTAGGTTTTCAATTAGTTTTATTCCCCCCTAAATAGTCACAGATAAGAATGTTTGAGCATTAACATAAACAAATCACATTTTTATGGTACTTTATGTACCTTTTCTGTACATTGGGGGATATCAACCTGTCTAGATAAAGTAAATGAACAGTTTTATAATCAAGGTGTTGATATACTAATAGGATTGTTCCTACTGTTATCATATTTATTTAAAATGCTTTTGCACCCTAAAATCTAACATTATATATATTCTATATTTTTAAATGTGTTTTGTCCTTTTTTTTTGTAATGTATAGGTTCAAAATGTTTCTATTTGTCTTGATAACATAATTAGTTAATGAATGCAATACTGGATTTCAAACTTCAAGAAACTTTAATTTTGGTTAAAGCATTCATAAAAATCATATAGGAATTAGTTCACCACCCATTCACTATTCCAGTGAGTGTGCTGGATCTCTCCTCCAACCTAAATAGAGAAATTGTGATCTATAGGGTCAAGTCTCTTTCTGTATGTGGCCATTTAAAGCCAAGTAAAGTTACTCAAATGTTATTTTTTAGTGTCATCAGATATAAAAATGTATGGCTTTTTTGTATGTTTTATTTGCACATTTGCTCGGCAAGCTACTCCTGATTGTGTTCAGTGTCCCATCCTTATCAATCCTCTTTCATCAGAGAATTTGTATATTTTAGCAATAATAATATTAAATTGTTGACACAGATAAACCTTTTGATTTACTTTCCTTTAATGGGTCTTAAAGTCCTATCATTAAATAATAAAGGGCTCAATACGCCCATATAACCCACAATCGTAGGCTGGCATTTGAAGAAGCAATTAAGGTCAAAGCAGACATTTGTATGTTTCAAGAAACTCATGTTATCTCTAATAAGGCTAAGACTAAGACTGTCCTACTATATTCTAAAAAAATATCCACATAATCAGACCCCCAGCGACGTTCCCGAATTACTGTTTGATTAATGAGATCTCCTGTACCATTGCCAAGGTGTATTCATCAAATGGACAACAAATACAATTTTATAGATAAGGTTCATGTCAATTATTAATAACAAGAAAAATGGTTCAGTAAAAAATCGGAGGTGATTTCAATCTAGCTATTGATCCATTATTGGATTCCACTATTGATAAAAGAACTAAGAGAGCAGCTCAGATTGAAAAGTTTGCATCATTATTAAATGGGTATTCTTGGTATGACACCTGGCATATGTTATACCCTGAGGAACATGATTTTACATTCATGGAAAATCATTCAAACCCTAATGATTATTTCTCAAGCATAGGCTACTTCGTAACTGATAAATATTTAATACCGCGAATAGACAACTGTGCAACGGGAATTATTGGTTGGTCAGATCGCACATCATTTTTAGCCTTCAAAGGCATAGTAATAACCCATGGCGATTAAACGAATCCCTTTTTAATGATCTAAAGATTAAAAAAACAAGTAGAAGTTCACATACAGCAATATTTTTTGCTGAAGTGAACTGGCCAGATTCATAGTCAGATATCCCGAGGCTAGCTGATAACCCTGTTTTAAGAGGTCATGTAATCAAAATTGCATTTCAAATGAAAAAGAAGAAATCCCAAAAGAAAATAGATCTGTTATTATGTTCGCAAAAAAAAAATGTACAAGTACATAAAATCTCACCATCTTCAAAATCAATGGATGATTTGAAAGCCATAAAAGTAAAACGGAATAATAAACAGAATTCGTGTTACGTAGATCGAAAACCATGTGGTATATATGAGGTAACAAGTCAGGTACAAACCTCAGTGCAAAAAACTGCTTTTTTTAAGAAATAAAAAGGTGCATAAAATGATAAACCTACAGGATATAACTGACCAGCTTGTGAGATAGTATGCTCACCTTTATAACCTTGAAGACAATTTCATGTTATTTCAACCAAACACTGAACATACTGAGTTCTTTCTTGCATTCATAAACTTACCTTAAATATCCCAAGAACAAGCACAAAAATGATCTTACTTTATTCCTTGTAGAAATAGCATTGGAGTCAGCAATTGACCCTGCTAGGTTTCGAAATTACACTGCCTGTGATACATGTTATTAGGGTCTTTACAACAATCCTTTAGCTAATGTGACAACGTCATGGTGTCCCCTCTCCCCGTTACTATTTGTTTTAACACTAGAGCCATTAGGCATTAAAATACTCCAAGGTCCTGAACAAAAAATGTTACTATCCCAAATTTGCATGAAGAACTTAAACAGTTCTCATGCCCTACCTTTCCATATTTCTGAACAGAATTTAAACAGCAGTTTCATTATGACTGGAGAAAACAGTTCTTTATTTAGGGATTCAAATCTACAGATCCCTTTCTCAGATAGTAAAGAATAGTTTTTCCTCATTTGTTTAAGAAATTTTAAAAAGATCCATATAAGTGATACTCTTATTTTAGGTAACTGCTCAAAAGATTATTCATCAGTTTATTGGAGCTCTTAAAAAAACCTTGAGTAGCACAAGGTATTTTACAGATGTCAAATTTGTTGAGAGGAAGGGGTAATCCAAATCCGAATTTTTGCTATAAAGCTTCTTTAATGTTCAAACAATAGTCTGCCACTCTCCATCAGATGTAAAGTCTTGGCTAGATTTAGAAAATCAATGTACAGCTCTTAATACTCTTTCCCAACCGTTATGGTCCCCTCCAAACATTACACAAAAACACCCGGATATTTGACCTTACTTCTTTCTTTTGAGAATGTGAGATACTAGTTTTAATGGAAAGGAATGGTTTTCCAAGATTAGTTGTGTTACTCCCATCTCAGTTGTGTATAACCTCATCCCCAATATTAAACGATCGACGCAGAGAGGAATTGAACATTTTGGAGACTTAATTTCAGGAAAGGGACTGAAATCCTACAGACACATACTCCTACCTGCAAATATCACATTTTTGTTCATGATTTTGTTGAAAGCTACCCTAGTGGTGTCAATATACAAATGAAAAGTCTGGAAAGATTGTCATCCGCAGAGTGGTATAGAGCATTCTCAATATTTGCTAGTTTTTTTTCCCCTTCCACAGAGAATTATACAGATTATTGCTGGTGCTAAGTACCCAACAAACTGACAAAATGTATTTCTTCAGTAAGTAAATATTGTTGGAGGAACTGCAGACAAGTATGAACATAGGACCATATTTGGTATAACTACCTGAAATTATCTCTACTATGGTCAGATTTTGTTTGTTTGTTTTATTAACACACGTTTGTCAACTGCTTTGAACACCGACCCAGCTTTGTTGGCAATTATACCCCATCATGTACCCAAACGCTCAATTAAATTAATTCTATTATTTTTTATGCCACTTTAACATCAAGTGCCAGTAACTGGAGAAATCCATCCCCACGTAAATACAATTATATCCTTACAATCATTCGTGCACATTGTAAAAGGGAAAATTAATTAATTTATTCCCAAAAGCCAGCTTAATTAATAGGTAAAATTTGGAGTCCATGACTGGTGTTCAATGAAAATCTAACGAGCAGGCCTTGCCGAGTGTGTGATCTGTTATCACTGTTATTGTTACAATGTTGTGGTTTGGTTATTTCCACTATATTGCTTATTATTTTATTTTCATTTATTTTTGTTAACACAAGCATCTATTGTGACATCAAGTCAAAATATAAATAAGTCTGTCATAAAGAAGATTTGTTGTTGATACATATTGAGATTTAACTGTTCTTGAGATTTTGATTTTTTTCCCCTGGACCTATTCTTATTTTTTGTACAACATATAGTCCAAATTTCTAATATACAAACATGTAGTAAATGTGTTTATATATTAGTTTTGTCAATAAAATGCATTATTCTTATTCTGAATGGCTTACCAAATGTAATAAATAGCTCCCAACTGGTCTTAAAGCCACCAGAAAAAGCACCGCTCAAAGCCACATCGTCAGCCACTCCGTAAAACTTTAATTTCACAGTTCACCATTAAATAAACGATTTCACCACAGTTACCACCAACCTGCTTCTAATTTCTCTATTGTTCACATCGTTAGCATGCAAAATCGACGGAGTTGCTTTACGGATTTATTTTAAAGTTAAGGTAAACGGAGCCGAGTTGGAATAACTTTGCACTGCAGCGGTACTTCAATCTTTGCTATGTTGGCCTTCATTTCGCAGTTTATGCCCTTGCTTTTATTAGGAAAGAATAAAAATAAAGTATCTCAGTGAGACTCCTTTGCTCTGTAGAGCTCCATCAGGGGGTGATGTGGTCCAGAATCATGGCCTGGAGCTTAATTCATGGACTTGTAGATAATTTTAAACATAATGACAAACTTGGCAAGTTGGAAAAACTCTCTAATTCTAAGTCTTGTATGGAAGTTTTCAATTAAACATATTATTATTTTTTGCCATGTAAGATATATTAATCTGTAATGCCACACTGTAAAGCAATGTATCATTTATAACTGAGCCCCTACTGGCACTTGCTTTGTTTTGCTTGTTTTGTACTGACTGTTTATTTGAAAAAAAAAATAACATTTGTCTCCTTTGCCCAATGCAACTGGGTAAATAAAACATATAACTGTCCTTCAGCCGAAGACATGTCTTTCCCTCTAATTGCCACCACGGCAGAAATGTTATAGCTGTGTTTCTTATTTACTGTGAGTGGCTTGTGTTTTATTTTCATCCTGCAAGTGACACTTTGCCTTAATTGCAATCTCTGTGAGTAAATCGAATTGTATCGGTTATACATTATTTCAGAGGATGTAGAAATCCTCATAGAAATAGAAACACCGTGTAGGTTTTCAGTTTCTGCTTCTATGTTGTCTTTCATGTGTTTTTTTTTTATACATTGTTATATTACTTTTATAGACCCAAAGGGAGTTATGCCAGTTATTTGGAGGTCCTAAAAGTGATTCCATTGGTTTCCATTGTGACTGGATCACTTTAAGAACGTTGTTCTGCAATTGACCTTTCGACATAACCCCCAATTTATACTTGGAAACGTCCTCACTTACTAATAACACATTGTATAAGGTCCAATAGAAACATAGTTAGTATGAATGAAAACATAGAAGTTATTATTCATGGGTACTATATGGACAAGAGTTTTGGGACACACCACTTAATTACTGAATTTCTTGCATTGAATTCGGATCGGGTGTAATTGCTGAATCGAACGAATCCCCGAAATCCGTCTACTCGAAATCGATTAATTTGGGTCTGAATCAGCTGTTCAGAGACCAAAGAATTGGAGGCTTTCGGATCAAGACAAATTTAGCTACCCAGCATGAATCAATCACCCCCTAGTACAATTTGCATCTGATCTGGTTTATTGAAATAATTACCGTATATACTCGAGTATAAGCCGAGTTTTTCAGCACAATTTTTGCTTATACTCGAGTCGGTGGAAAAAAAAAAAAATCTAAAACTTACCTCGTCCTGCTCTGTCCCCCGGTGCTCTGAAGCTGCGAGGCTGTGAGGGAAGCGTTGTGAGCTTCCCTCCAGCCGCGCGGTCAATAAAGTGTGTTTTTTTTAACAGAGCAGTAACGAGGTAAGTGCTGGGGTCTGGGGGAGGAGGGTGGCATAACGAGCATACTAAGGGGCAATATCCTGGCATTTTGGGGGCAATATCCTGGCATTTCGGGGCAACATCCTGGCATATTGGGGGCAATATCCTGGCATATTGGGGCAATATCCTGGCATATTGGGGGAAATATCCTGGCATATTGGGGGCAATATCTTGGCATATTGGGGGAAATATCCTGGCATATTGGGGGAAATATCCTGGCATATTGGGGGAAATATCCTGGCATATTGGGGGCAATATCATGGCATATTGGGGGAAATATCCTGGCATATTGGGGGAAATATCCTGGCATATTGGGGGCAATATCCTGGCATATTGGGGGAAATATCCTGGCATATTGGGGGCAATATCCTGGCATATTAAATGGCATATTGGGGTGCAATATTCACCAGTAGCTGCCTCATTTCCCACCCTAGGCTTATACTCGAGTCAATATTTTTTCCCAGTTCTTTGTGGTAAAATTAGGTGCCTCGGCTTATATTCGGGTCGGCTTATACTCGAGTTTATACGGTATGTTACAATGTGAATTTTAAATTTATAATGAAAACATTTTTTAAGACTCCTGTTAGCCCTATATATATATATATATATATACGAGGGGGGTGGGAGCTACTAGCCCTGGCCCACCATAATATGACCGGGGCTGAGATCTGCCCAAATGGTTACCAGCCCCCCTAAAATAGATCGGGGACCAGGGCTACTTGCACTTTGTGTATTGTGTGTGGTGGGACCCTGATGTGTATAACTACACTGCGCCAGGGGATTTTGAGGGTGGACCTCTGACACTTTTTAAAATTCACATCTTTGGTAAGCCCATGCACTGATCTGTAACATCAGGACAGTTCTTAATTGTCAGGTGCAATCAGAGCCAAGCTGCTGCTGCTGCTACATGTCTTTCGCTTGCTTACTTCTACCAGCTGGACTGCTCGTCACTAATTTATTGAACCTTATTTGGATCTCTAGGACTGTTTGTGATTATCTGAGCTTATGCTAAGG
The DNA here is from genome assembly GCA_036172795.1 of Pelodytes ibericus. Classification (NCBI taxonomy): domain Eukaryota; kingdom Metazoa; phylum Chordata; class Amphibia; order Anura; family Pelodytidae; genus Pelodytes; species Pelodytes ibericus. The sequence continues at coordinate 278,756,747 of CM069857.1, forward strand.
GGCTGAGTCTCCCGTTGCTTCATTCTTCACAATTCCGGCTACTATTTAACCAGCTTCACTGTTCCCCTGCTACTCGTCTTAATTTTTCTATTTTTTTTTTCAATTTATTATTTTGTTCATCATTTATTATTCCTGATTTTTATTCTTTATTTTTTATTTTCATTCATCTTTTATATTTATTTTCCCTCCCTCATCATTCCATTTTTGTATATATTTATTTACTGGCCCCATATTTATTTCAGCATAGTTCAGTTGGTGTTATTATATTATTTCTATCATTTTGTCACCATATGTTCATTTGTATAGTTCTGTTGTGTTGCGGTTACTTTGTGGATCTCTGGAGCTTGAAAACGTACCGTAAAACACCAATACAAACAAAACTAGCTGACACGCAGGGAGGCAATAGAACAGTGGTGGGCAAAAAATCCAGACAAATGCAGACTTAGGAGTTCTTCATACAAGGGGGTACCGGTGGGTGAAACCAAAATGCCCCATTCGCCTTGCGCGCTTCTTGCCAGCAAGCGGCACTTATAGACTAAAAATAAATCCGAGCCTGGCAGTTTTATTAGCTGCCGGAAGTAACAAGTTCAGTATGGCACCCAACACATACTGCCACATTGAAACCCTCCTCGAGGCTTAGAATCAAAACATTCATTGAATAGCAAATTAAAAACACACTGACACTACTTTCCAGCGTACACTGGAAATGCAACGTCATTTGACTTAAAAACATAACGGGCAAATGCATATCTCACAGGAAAATGATAAATGCATGGAAAATATGAGTGACACACCACAAGCCCCCTAATTACTCAGATATTAAATAGTAACAGAAAAATCCCACAACCGCAAAGTAATATACATAACAAGCTGACAAAGCCACGAACCACATATAAATCAGTGCTATCAACACACTCTGCAAGTTGTTTCAAAACACAGCTAAAGTTTCATGTTTTCGACAGTATGAAGTACAGTAACATGAAATTGGCTTGATTATCCATGAATTACAAGATACAGAGGCGCAGCACTAATCAACTTAGTGCTACACGTCGAATTTCGAGTTCTGACCCATAGGTTCCAATGTTTTGTAAGTCCCCTAAGGCCACCTCTGTCAGCAGCACAACCTTGTCAATTGCTTGTATATTGCTCTTTCCGACATCCCTCTTGTTACAGTTCATGCAGTGCAAGGACACTGTGGCATCTCTAGTATTTACACCTTCAATGTCTGACAGATATTCCCTAACTTGGATGTTAAGGGCACGGGATCTCTTGCCTACATCCTGCAACATACACGTCATGCATGTCGAAAGATCAATCACACGCTGTGTGTTGCAGTATTTGACGTAGTGACGCTTCTCAAACACTTTATTCGAAACCAAAGACCTAAAAATGTTCTCCGAAGTAGTAGACCTGCAGCAGTGACAACAAGGATTAAATCCACATCTAGAGAATCCCACACTTTGCAACTATGTCCTAGGCTGCGGAGACTAAAACAGGCTAGGTGACAAAAAGGTTTCCCAATCTAGCTGCCTGTTTAGCTATCGCTTTACATCCATCTATTACCTCTGTGTGAAAGCTCTTATCTATTAAAAGGATTGGAAGATGTCTAATTTACAATTTTTTTTAATGATGGAAATTGACTGCTACAAGTGGTAGTAAAAACGGGAAACTCATCTCTAGTGTCCATTTTCGGCCTATTCCCTGAAGCGTGAAGTTCATTGCGCTCTGATAAGGAGCCTATCTCTCAAAAGACAAGTCTCCTGAACAAAAGTTGAGAAATCCGAACAATTGCGCCTTATGCGGAGGAACAGTCCAATGGGAATTCCCTTTATAGTATGGTTTGGGTGACATATAAAACAGTGTTACCACTCCACTCCTTGCTGTGTTATCTTGGCCATATCTACAAAAAGGACCAAATCCCAAAAAGGTATGGAAACAGGGTTTGTAACCATAGTAAATCTCAAATTCAAATCATTTTTTTCTGGGGACCCATCCCACACTAGCAGAATGTCATCAATATGTATCACTTGTAAAACGTGATGTGTCTTGTGTATGATCATCCAGCATACCTCCAAAGATGTGGGACTGCTCCCACCAACCCATATACTGGTTGGCAAAGGCCGGTGCAAATTACACTTTGTAACCGTCCTGTATATTGGAGGTGAAAGGCAGAGTCAAACTGAAAAAAGTTCTGTTTTAATCGATAGTTAGTGGCAAGAAGAATAAAATCCATCAATTCCGTCTCAAACTCTGTATACTTGGTAAAGTGGTAAAGTATGGCTTCCATAACCTCATGGAGTATTGATGAATACAAAGATTCAACATCCAACGATACCTACACAACATTCTGCTGCCATTCCACTAACTTAAGAGCATTTAACATGTGTTTAGTGTCTTGTAAAAAAGAAGAAAGCCTTAAGGTTGGAGGTGAAAGACTACCCATTTAGATGTAGGTGTAAATTTAAGGATCCAATGCCTGCAACAATTGGGCACCCTTTTAGTATACCAAGACCTGTAAATCTGTGCCATTTTGGAAACATATGGAGTACAGGTACTTCGGGTTCAGACACTTTCAAACATTTTGCACACTCTTTGGTTAGGAGACGAAATGATGTTGCCCAATTAACCAAATCACCTTCTTCCCTAGAAAACTCCTTAGTGGGATTATAGCTTAGATGTACATCACCATCAGACAATTGGCGAAGGGTTTCGTTTTTTTAATCCTCACGATTTAATATGACAATTGCCCCCATTTATCTGCATGCCTGATGGTGGTATCGCTATATGCAAACAAAGTATCAAGAGCAACCCATTCTGCCTGATCTAAATGCTTTCGTTGTTTAGTTTTAGAGACCCGTTCATGCAGTTGACATAGCTCTTGTTCAACTCAATTTTGAAAAACATAAATTGCACCCCCTCCAAAAAAGGACAAGATTGAATGAAGATTTCAATTTACAGAGCTGCTTTGCTTTTTGCAAAATATAAAAAGTACTAATCTGGGTAGATGGCAAGCCCTCAGACTCAAACGCTACATCATTCAATAAAGATAACAGATATTGATCTTAAAAACCAATTTATTCATCATTTATTAAAGAAATCTCATCATGTGTGTGCTCAATAGAGTTCGCAGATGGTTCATCTTCAGGGCCTACCTGTCCCGATTCTCCCCCTTGTACATTAGGAGCCTTGTAAAAAAAACATTTCCTCAAGATGAGCTTTCCACAAACGTATTTAGCTCAACTATGGTCTGAAATAAATTAATGTCTGTTGAAGGTAAAAAGCACAACACCTTTAAACAGCACAGATTCAGTTTTACTGGAGGTTGTGTCCTAGGCGGTGTCGAGTGTAACTAAACTCGATGTCTTGGTTCTCCTTCCCCCACGTTTGTTCTTCTTCTTTTCTTGTGTGAAGGTCTATTCTGTTGTCCTCTGTAGTTTTTTTTTGATTGTGCTCTGTGTGGCATAAAACAAAGTCAAAGCCTGTTTCTCTCTTTAATCAGACGACAATGGCGTCATGGACACGGATGCTGAAGTTGTCAACGTTGTATTATTTGAATCAACACTGGAGAATGATACTGGCTTGGACTCATGTCTGTTTTTACCCACTTAAAGAATAGATTTTCAACCTCTCGACTGCTGTCTCGCATTTTGTCATTCCTTTGGCCAATTATACACTTCTTCCAAATCATGATCAAGCTTATCATGCTTTCATGTGTTGGCTTTACGTTGCTTGATGACATTCTCAAGTTTTGAATCATTCGTTTGGAATTTTGATAGTGTTTCGCTCAGCTCCTTAGAAGGTTGCTGTAGCTGTACACCATCTTTTAACTCCAATGGTGTTCTTCCAACCAGGTACATGCATTAAATCAGCGGGGTAAGGGTTAGCTGTCATTTACAAAGTTAACTCTACTCCTTACTCTTACTCCAACCCATTTTACTTCCCATTTTATTTAATGCCACTTCCTGTCCATTTCTGTGATCTATCCCACTTTTGGCAGAACACAGACATTTACTAATACAGCATCCAGCGGATAGAGGATTTCCCTTCTAAAGTGATTATACCCAAGTGGGCTTTCTGTTTCGCACAGTTTTTTATTAAAATGCGAACACGATACAACATTTTTTTATTCTTTTATATTTGTGGATCGTTACTATTGCTTGTTTTTTTTCTTTATTATATTGACTGCGGGGGTATGAATTGTCACCCCCATATGTGAGTTTGGTCCATTTAAAAATGTTTTATTTACTATTTTGATTTATTTTATTATTAATGTTATTTTTTATTGTTTTTTTCCCTAAAATCTATTTGTTCTATCTTTATTATTTATATAACTGTTTTTATTTGATGTTTTTTTTTTTTTTTTGCTTTTCCTAATTTGTACTGGCACTGAGAATTTATTTTATAACATCTTGTCTTTTCATTTTCTCCCTTAAGTCGGTGAGAAATATTCACTGCCTAAATATTATGTACAGCATCTTTCTGAAAAAGATGATTACATGTTTTTGAAATGAATCATATTTTTCTGTTCTAATTTTCACCGGAACACATATAATCTTTTTTTTTTTTTTTTTTACCTTCAAAAAAATGTCTATTACATATTTGCAAAAATTCCACAATTCTCAATAAAATAATGTTTAACTCCCCAGTGGTTATTTATAAAGATTGTTGCTTGTTATGTACAGCAGTGATTATATGTATTTGTCTACCTCTTCAACAGTTTTCACATAAATCGTGGAACCGTTTTCCTTATACATGAGTTGTGCCCAGACCGCGGGAGCGACCCAGAAGTTGAGGACCAGGGTTGACACCTGAGCCATTGTTTATGCTTTGTATAAAATACATACATGTCCAGAGGAAAATCAATTAACCAATCAATATGTAAACTGTAAAAGGTGTTGTAGTAAACGAAATATAATGAGAAACTTTTGGTCCCCACCAATGTTTTGAATATTATTATTTGATTAAGAATACAACCTGATATGCCAAGGAGATATGCGTTTTCTTAAGTGCACCTCATATATATATATATATGAAAAACAAACACATTTAAAACAACATATGCTGTAGTATATCACATTATTAAATATATGGGTTGAGGCTGTTATCCAATGCATTCACAAATGTGAACGACATTTCTAGTCCAGACTGGAACACTAGATCAAGTGTATGATCTTTTCTTTGAGTAGAAGTGCTGACGATTTGTATGAAGCTGAGGAGTTCATGTCCAAGTTGGGATACGGTGTCATGAATGTATGTGTTGAAGTCTTGCAATGTTAGCCATATAGGATGTTCAAGGATTAAATAATTCCAAAGGAAATCTGTTTCCCATCCCATGGGTGTCTGGATATTAACAGTACCTAGGTCCGTCTACAATAACAGATATTTAATAAGAGACAAAAACTGAACTCAGATTGTTCATTCAACAGGAATGTTGAATGGCTTGTGAGGTCATTGGAGGTGTGCCCTCATTAACATGTCAAAAGACAAATGTTGTACAGGAGAAGTTTGACTAAAAGCTTTGACAACAATTTGTTATGCCAGATGTTTCACTGCTTCGGGGGGGGGGGGGGCCTTCACCCCAGCAATTGTGGGCATCATATTGCATGAACAGCATGCTCCTGCAATATGGCTGTGCCCCTTGTGGTCAGAGCTTCGGAAGTAAAAAAAAAAATTAACTTCCGAAGTTCTGAATCTCTTGCTTGACTACCCCTAGAGGTAGTCAACAACATTGCAATGAACAGAAAGACATAATTAGCTAAAATCTAGGGTAAGGGTTAGAATAGTTGTTAGGGTTACAATTAAATTATGGTTAGCATGAGGGATATGGTTACAATTAAATTAAAATATATTAAGGATTAGTATAATGGTTAGAGATGGGGTTGAATTTAGGGTTAGAGTTAAATTTATGGTTCGGGTTGGGGTCAAAAGTCAGTGTTGGGAAAAAACAAAAAAACACTATTTTTGGATTTTGCCCTATAACTCACAAAAAAACTGCAGAAAAACATGGAAAAATGCATATTTTCCGAACTCGGGTCAACATTTAGAAACTATTTAGATGGGGTCTTTTTTAATGATTATATTTGTGTAAATTATTTTTTAGGTCAAAGTTAGAAAAAGTGTTTTTTTAATTTTTTCATCATATTTTATGATTATTTTTTTTGTAGTAAATTATAAGATATGATGAACATAACAGTATTTAATGAAAGCCCTTCTTATGATGATAAAAACTACATGTAATTTGTGTGGGTACAGTATGTGACAAAAAAAGAAGAAAATTACAGCTAAACACAAACACCTCAGAAATATAAAAACAGCCCTTGTTACCATGGGAAAGTCAAGGCCAAAAGGTCTTGTCACTGAGGGGTTAATGGTGTGGAGCTCTGTAATAAATTAGGAAAAGTAGGAAAATGAGACAGAGGGATCTGGGTCTAAACTAAAGACTGTCCCTTCTAAATAGGTGCACTTGGGATGAGTGAAAATATAACAATGATTAGCAATGCATAGTAGAAGAATGAAAAATAAGAGATAAAACATTGCAACCCATATAAAATCCATTTTTCATTAATATAACAAAGTACAGTGGCGCTGATTTGCATATATCAGCTTCGCACTGAACATTATAAAACATCTGTGGTAGAAGAATTTGTCTAATATAGTTTTGGGCAGCCTGCCATCTCCTCCGAACACCCAAATAATACAGTATGTCCAGAATTCTGTTTCTCTATTACATTTATTGGATTTATAGTGAACATATAAACCCCAACACGTTCTGTACTGTGTTACTGTGACAAAGGGCATGAATAGCAGCACAAATCAGATGCAGAAATGGATCTGGGTTTATGTCTGTAATAAAAAGATACATGATTATTTTGTACTGTGTAAATGTAACTACTATCAGTATAAAAATACAATGTCAATAGTTTAACAACTACGGTTTCTAAAAAAAATGTAGAAATGAAAACAAATACATAAGATGGAAATAGTATATAAGACAATCAAACTACTACTTTATAATTTTGCATAGTGATATAAGAAAACACACGGGAGAAGACCCCCAAAGTGAAAATTGTTTCCTTAGATCAGATAATTAAGTAGATGAGAGAAAATACATTTCACTCTATTTGATTAAGGGGTGAAACATTGCAAGTTGTGTATTATTTCCCAATTTACTCAGTTGTTGACTTGTTCTTGCATTTCCTAATTGGTTTTTATTAATTGCTAGCTGATTCTTGTGATTCTTGGCTGATACATGCTCCAAAAACAGCCAAGGACAATTGTCTGTGCCAATCATTAAAAAGAGCACCATTGTTCAGACATTAACCCCTTAGTGACATGATCTTTTGACCTTATCTTTCCCTTGGTGACAAGGGCTGTTTGACATTTCTGAGGTGTTTCTCTGTAATTTTATTCTTTCTCACATACTGCACCCACACAAATTCTATATTTTTTTTTTATCATCATAACAAGGGCTTTCATTTGATACCATTATGTTTCTCATACATAAAATATGATGAAAAAAAAAACACTTTTTTCTTATTTTGACCTAAAAAAATAATTTACACAGTAAAACAAACCCATCTAAATAGTTTCTACATTTTGTCACGAGTTTAGAAATATGATTGTTTTCATTTTTTCATTATTTTTTTTTTGCGCGTTATAGGGCAATAACCAAAAATAGTGTTTTTGTTTTATGACCATTTTCAACTTTTGATCCCAACCTGAACCCTGTCGTTCGGTTTATAGACTTTCGGCTTATGGAATACATGTAATGCTATTGGCTTTCTATAAACCGAACTAGAGTCCCCCATTCAATAGCAATAGCATTACATGTAATCTATAAACCGAAAGTCTATAAACCGAATGTCGCTCGGTTTACAGACTTTCGGCTTATGGAATACATGTAATTCTATTGGCTTTCAATAAACCGAAATAGAGTCGCCATTCATAAGAATTTCTTATGAATGGGGACTCTATTTCGGTTTATAGAAAGCCCATAGCATTACATACAATGTAATCGCCGAACCCCGAACTCCAACACGGACATACAGTGAAATGTCCGTGTTCAGGTCCGGGGTCCAAAAACCGTAATGTTCAGTACGAACCCAAACAGTGCGGTTCGGGTTCGCTCAACACTATTTCTAAATAAATTATTTCATGAAAGATTACAAATAAAGTACCTTATTGAGCCTTCTTTACTCCATATCGTTCTCTCAGGGGGCAGCCGTGTTTTTAGAATCTTGAGTCAGATCTCCACTCACCTTGGTCATACCTCCCAACAGTCCCACTTTGCGTGGTACAGTCACGATTTGGGAGCTATGTCCCGCTGTTCCACCTCGCTCTACTTCTGTCCCACTTTTTCGCTATAGCATATAGCTATATAGCATACCAATTTCTTCCATAGTAACTAGGTAAAGTGCAGAATAAAGTATTATACAATGTAAATTCCCTTATATCAATACAGCAGGTAACACTATTATTAAAGGCAATTATTAAACCTTTATGCCAGTTTCAAGCCAGTGTCTATTCTTTCATCGCATGCAATCTTCTATTTCACATTAAGGATATGCAATTAGTTATGACTGAACCTGTGTAGGTGGGCTTTGTATGGAAGTGCATGTTATTAGAATCGCGTTTTCTGTAGATGTGTTTCAAATAAAATACTTGCTAATTAGGTTCACACTCTGCAAATACATCTGTATCTGCTGCCCATATCATGCTTATGTGCTCATTTATTGCAATATATTTGGTAATGATGTGTCAAGTTGGCCATTTTATATTCCCCACACTTGTATATCGGTTTGGCACCTTTTTCTAAAAAAACAAAGCAACAAAACTTGCCAGGTTACTGCTTCCATAAACATGACATTGGCCTCAAGCATATAATTTACAGACCTGCCGGTAAACGATAGGGGCTATGTATAATATTCCATTTTTTTTTTTTTGCTCAAAATTTGCTCCTTAAATGACTGATACAATAACCTGCAGGCTTAGGATTGACAGATGTCTCTGACTATAATTTGAACTAAAACTACTGGACACCACAAACATCATTGCAGCATCCTGGCAAATGCCCAGTAATGCCTTCCATTTTGTCCCTGAAACAGACACAGATTTGTTTCTATCCATTTACATTACATGTTGCAGTGCTTATCTGGAAAAAAAAACTTAGCTGTCACTTTAAATATTTGCTGGCGAACCTGTGATACGTTTTCTTTAAACTTTGGTTGTTTTTTCCCCATTGAGTTTCTTTAAATCTTTATTTTCACCTTCAGAAAGCCAGGACACCTTGTTCAGTGTGAGAGTTGTGTTTTATTTCCGAACACTGCTTAATTTCAGTCATCAAAGTTTTTTTCAGAAGTAAAAGTTTTCATGTTGTGATAAATGACTTTGTAGCGCACAGAATGGCAGCTCTTACACTTCCTGTTGCTCTCTTAATTTGCTCTCTTTGGCCTTACAGTGAATAAAAAAAAACAAAGGGAAAAAAAAAAAGACCATAGCCTATTTAGCTTTTCATGCCTACAAAGGGAAGCAGGTGATATATTAAATATGGAGTTAAGGTAATTCACACAGACAAGCCCGTTGTGGTTTATTTTTTAATACTCATTTCATTCTAGCAGTAGTTTACCCCCTCACTTCCTACCGAAAACAAGCCTTTCAGCTGAAAAAGAACAAATATTTTCTATTTTGATTTGTTTACATCGGAAGATTTATCCCTGGCCGGGGAGTATAAAAAGGGAGGATTGTACAAGGTGAGATACAGTTTCAGAAAGAACAGCTGAACATTAGCTTTCAGACTTTCTTTGGGTGCCAAACAAACATTATTAAGCGTATGCAAAAAAAAGTGCATATAACAACATATGATTACCCATTGCTTGGCCTCGGCCTACTGTCAAGGCAGTTATGTAGGGGTTGATGTAGTAGACCGCAATCTGTTCTCAAATGGGTGGAAATAGACAAAATTCCGAAAATTGTGACTTTTGGCTATGCAAAATGGCTGACAAAAACTCGAAGTAGCCTTTTAGCTGATCTCAACATAGAAACATAGAATGTGTCGGCAGATAAGAACAATTCGGTCCATCTAGTCTGCCCAATTTAAAAGTTAACAAAGTTAGGTGAAGCTCTAAAGCAATATCTCAGAGCATTATCTCAAATCAAACTGTTTTAATTTTTTTAATTAGCTTTTTTAAGCTTAAATCTTGTTCTAAAATGCTGATTGCAACCATGGAGCCACAGGGTATAATGGGACATTTGAGAATACCCCTTCTGTTCGTCCCTTTTCAACTGTTCAACGGTCATGGCGTATTTCGACCATATTTGGAGGGTTTTACGGTGATACCCGAATAGCCCAATTTTGTTTTACTGACACGGTTGGAATTTGGGACTCCGATTTATAATAAATAAATAACAAATGTTATTAAGAATGTATATACGTTAATATTTTGACTGTTTAACACCACTAAACACCACTGTTTTTCCATATTTCTTCTACGTTTCCCCAAAGCACCCTGCCCACTTTCCAGAGATTGGCTAAATGTTCATACACCAGTGTCCATTGCAAGGTCTGCGCAAGGCCCATAGAACATAATGAAATTGTCCATCACGGTCCTCAGTAAATATCTGCCATGAGCAATATTGGTGCCTAATCAAGCCTCCCACAGTGTTCTGAACTAGAAGACAAGTTACCAAAGCGAAAGAACAAGAATTCCTGAGAATCAGTTGTCTACTAGTGCTTATCTAAAGTGCAAGCTGTATTTTGATGCAAGGCAAGTGCCATGCGGTGGAACCGTCAACATCTCGGTTCTTCAAATTAGCACCTTTTGGCCTAGTTGAGAAAAACTGGTGTGTCAAACTGGCGTCAAACCAGTGCGCCAATCTCAGTAGTAGCCTGACCCCATTATGCTTTTGAGTACTTTTTCTAAATGGCATTTTTCTCTTGCTAAATTCACTACCGAGCATTACAAATAGCCCAGGCATACATTACACTAAACCATTTAAACATGTATTCAAATATAAATATGTCAGCACGGAATATAGATGATAGATTCTTTTTTAGGATTGGATTATGTGTTTTCTTTTTTTTGGCCCTGGTTTTTGTTTTTACTTATGTCAAAGCTTGTGGCACAGGTCATAAAAAAACACATTATTTTTAAATGACATGTACGTATTTAATATGTTTGAAATAATGGCTTTAAAAACTATCATTACAATCAGTTAACACTTGTTTAATGCCATCAAGTAGACAAGTAGGGGGGAAGTATATGAAGTTAATGTATGTTACCTAACATGGGTGATGCAATGGAGCTTTCTCTAGTTCTCGAACTTTATAATTGTAGAAGGCATGAGGCCTGTAAAAAGAAGTGTGATTGCTTTCCTGTGTTTGCTAATGGAATTTTGCTTTTTTTATTTTATTCTGGTGCATTAAGAGAAATGTATACTGTACCTGTATTTTAACCCCTTAAGGACAGAGCCTTTGAAACATTTTTGTCCGTTCTGGACAATGGCTATTTTAACATTTCTGTGCTGTTTGTGTTTAGCAGTAATTTTCTTCTTCGTCATTTGCTGTACCCACACATATTATATATTGTTTTTATCGGGACAAAAAGGGCTTTCTATGGATGCCATATTTTTGATCATATCTTATCATATTATTAAAAAAAATAATAAAATATGGTAAAAAAATACAGAAATTTCCTGACTTTTATTTGAAACAACTTCTCCTCATCGACAATAGCGAACGAAAAAACATGCTAAATAGATTCTACTATTTCTCCTGAGTACAGGGATACCACCCATGCATATGTTTGTTGGGTTGTTTGGGGGCTAAAATGCCAAATTTGTGAGGTGCAGTTTTATGTTTTCCAACTTGAAATTTTTACATGCAGACAGCCTGCACCCATGTCCCATTTGGGACATATTTGAAACCAGCCAGTGTATTTTACCCCATCAACCCATATATTTTTTAAAAGTAGACACCCTAGGCTATCTCAAATGGTGGTATTTTAACACTTTCCATGCACTAATTCTACCACCAGCCTTTGTCAAAGTTTGTGGTAGTAATTTTTTTGTGTTTTTTTTTCACAAACCTTGTACTTCAGACATGAATTTACAGATTTTGGTATGTGTCACTGCCAAATAACACCCCAATAAGTGTTCAGCAACATCTCTTGAGTACAGGGATACCCTCCATGCATAGGTTTGTTGGATTGTTTGGGGGGTAAAAGGCCAAATTTGGGAGGTGAAGTTTTTGGTTTTCCAATTTGAAATTTTGACATGCAGACAGCCTGCACCCATGTCCCATTTGGGACATATTTGAAACCAGCCAGTGTATTTTACCACATCAACACATATATTTTTTAAAAGTAGACACCCTAGGCTATCTCAAATGGTGGTATTTTTACACTTTCCATGCACTAATTCTACCACCAGCCTTTGTCAAAGTTTGTGGTAGTAATTTTTTTGTGTTTTTTTTTCACAAACCTTGTACTTCAGACATGAATTCACAGATTTTGGTATGTGTCACTGCCAAATAACACCCCAATAAGTGTTCAGCAACATCTCTTGAGTACAGGGATACCACCCATGCATAGGTTTGTTGGGTTGTTTGGGGGGTAAAAGGCCAAATTTGGTAGGTGCAGTTTTTGGTTTTCCAAATTGAAATTTTGACATGCAGACCGCCTACACCCATGTCCCATTTGGGACATATTTGAAACCAGCCAGTGTATTTTACCCCATCAACCCATATATTTTTTTTAATTAGACACCCTACGCTATTTCAAATGGTGGTATTTTAACACTTTCCATGCACTAATTCTACCACCAGCCTTTGTCAAAGTTTGTTGTAGTAATTTTTGTGTGGTTTTTTTTCACAAATATTGTATTTTAGACATAAATTCACAGATTTTGGTATGTGTCACTGCCAAACAATAACCCAATATGTGTTCAACAACATCTCCTGAGTACAGGGATACCACCCATGCATAGGTTTGTTGGGTTGTCTGGGGGCTAAAAGGGCCACATTGTGAAGGTGCGCATTTTCAACTTGGAATATTGACGTGTAGCCAGCCTGAGCCCATCTTTCATTTGGGACTTTTTTTTAAAGTAGGACAGTGTATTTTACCCCAAAAAGTATATATTTTGTAAAAGTAGACACCCTAGGCTATTTTAAATGGTGTTATTTTAACAATTTCCATGCACCAATTCTACCACCAGCCTTTGTCAAAGTTTGTGGTAGTCATTTTATTGTGTATTTTTTCCCACATACATTGTACTTTAGACACAAATTCACATATTTCGGTATGTGTCACTGACAAACAATACCACAATATATGTTCAGCAACATCTCCCGAGCACAGGGATACCACCCATGCATAGCTTTGTCAGCTTTGTTGGGTGTTGAAAGGCTACATTTTGATTTTCAAACTTGGAATTTGAACATGTAGAGCAAGGAAGGGGTTAATAGCTCTTATAAGTAGTACTGTACAAAAAAATTAACCCCTAAAAATGCACAGACAAGAAAAAATGTTCTGCTGTGCAGTGATCAGTGGCAGGGAAGGGGTTAATACACTACACTATACAAAGGGTATGGCTTTTATAAAAGCCCTTGGGACTCACAATTTTTTAACATTTTATTTAATTTATTACAATTAAAAAATTATGTTATACAGATCTGTCACTTTCCCTCACTAAAACTCAAGTGAGGAGAGGGAGGCAGATCCATATGGGTCAGAACAATGTTTACGAACCAGACGAATGGTGATGCTCATCTGAGAAATCACCAAACCACCTTTGCCACTGATCGGCTGTTACTGATCGCTATACACGCGTTCAGACAGCTTCAAAAGGAATACACGTAATCCCCTAGTGGGTATAACTAACCCCTAGCGAGTCTGACAAAAAAAATTCTGATAGCAAAAAAAAATCCTTCTGCGACTAGATTGCTCCATATTCGCTGCTTAGGCAGTGACCATATGCACTGCTTAGGCAGTGACCATATGTGCTGCTAAGGAAGTGATATACGGCAAGGAAGGGGTTAATAGCTCTTAAAAGAGCCTTTGATATACTGTAATAAATCAAAGTAAAAAAAAATAACCCCTAAAAAAATGCACAGACAGCAAAAAATGTGCTGCTGTGTAAGATCATTGCGTACACAGCGATCAATTGCAGGGAAGGGGTTAAATACTGGAAACGGGTTTAATAAAAGCCTTTGGGTCTCAATTCTATTAAATATATTATAATTAAAAACTTACATTATACAGCTCTGTCTCCCTCCCTCACTAAAACTCAAGTGAGAGGGAGGCAGATCTACACGGGTCAGATCAAATATTTACAAATATTGATCTAACCAGACGAATGGTGATGCTCATCTGAGCAAACGCCAACCCGCCTTTGTCACTTATCGGCTGTTACTGATCGCTATACATGCGGTCAGACAGCTAAAAAATGTTTTTTTACCTTAAACGTAGTCCCCTAGCGGGTATAATTAACACGTGACGGGTGTAATAAAAAAGTTTAAAAAAATTTAAAAATGCTTCTGCAGCAAGATTGCTGCATTTGCGTCAGATCGCTGCTTAGGCAGTGATCTACAGCAAGAAAGGGGTTAATCTCTCTTAAAAGAGCTTTTTTTATACTGTAATGAATTACAGTAAAAAAAATGAACCCCTAAAAAATGCACAGACAGCAAAAAATGTGCTGTTGTATGATCACTGCGTACACAGCGATCAATGGCAGGGAAGGGGTTAAATGACTTTTATAAAAGCCCTTGGTGTTTAAAATTGTATTAAATATTTTTTTTATTATTTTATTTTATTTTTTTACTTTATCTGATCTGTCTCTCTCCCTTACTATAACTAGTAAGGTGAGGGAGGCAGATCAATACTTGTCAAAGGCAATATTTACTAATATTGCCTTTGACTGTATGGTAATCGATACTGTACCGGCATCGATTGGCTCCCCCTAGAGCATCGGAAGTGAAATACTTTCACTTCCGATGCTCTTGCCATTAGAAGGGAAGCGCTGCCTGTACAGGCAGCGTTCCCTTCTACTGAGCCGATGGGGTCGTTCAGGAGAGCGACCACCTTCGGCTCTGGGCAGCCTGAAGGTGTTGTTAAGTGCCTCGCTGGTGAGGCACTTTAACAACACCGCAGATGCTTAGAAAGCGAACGATCGTTCGCTTTCTAAGCACATGTGTGCAGCGGGCGCAGCCATTTTTAAATGGCTGCTACGATCACTCCGTGGAGTGATCGTAGCGCGCCCCTGCACATTTGGGGGGTGTTGCACAATGCCTCTACCTAGAGGCATTGTAGCAACACCGATAGAGTGGTCGCTTTCTATACTCAGTTTAGTGCATGACGTGCCAGGCACGTTACCTGTCGGCAAGTCCACGATTTGCCGTGACGTGCCTGGCACGTCATCTGTCGTTAAGGGGTTAAGTGCTCTACTTTGAATCCCCACTGGAGATAGAGAATAAAACATGCCACGTGCATTTAGGCTATCAGAAATACACACAGTAATTAGGCAACTTCAAAGTTGCAAGTACGTCGACTTGAGAAAGATGCAAGTACGTCGACTTGAGAAAAGAGGTGAAAAAAATACATTTGAGTAAAAAATTAATAAATTAAAGATTGAAGTGAAATAATGGAGCCCAAATGTACTTATGTCCCAATCCAAGACATGCGATCTTCAATATTCAAAGTATTTTTGCTCATTGCTTAAATATTTCCACAATGTATATTCGTAAGTGAAACTTGGTAGATAAAGAAATTCAAAAATGCCCAGGGCATGTCTGAGTATATCAAATAAGTGCTCAAGCAAACAAAATATTGTTCAGGGGAGGGCTGGAAACATTGGGCCCAGGAAATCCCATAGCGCAACTTCCTCAGTCCACCTATTCTCATCAGAGATAGATACAGACAGGCAGGAGAGACAGATATGTTGATAAATAAGATACAGAGATTAATATACAGACATGACTATTGAATAGAAAAACAGACAAGACACAGAGAGACAACCCTTTCCTTCCCTCTAACTCTTTAAAGATTTAAACTCTTCAAAAAAAAATTGTGCAACTTATTTTAACTAGATTGCACCAAAGTATCCTACCATTTTAATGGACTAATCAATTCCTCGATACTCTTACAAGGGCATAGACACCAAGAACCCTCAACTATGTGCAGCTCATCCTGTCAACTATCTTCATTCATACATGTCATATGTACATCCCTCCCAACTGTTCTGCTTTTGCGCAGGACTGTCCCACTTTTGGGGATAGAGGTAGAATTCGGCCCCCCAAGCTCAGCCCCTCGGTGTCCCGATTTGCTGAGGGGAAAAGTTAGGAGGTACGTATGCATGTTTAAATTAAAGGAGTAAGTGTTCCGCCATTTCTACCCACCGATTTCCAGAGCCAACTCTAGAAAATATTATTAACAATGTAAGAGCGCGCATGTTACATCAGATTTTCGGAATACCATTTTTATACTGATGCTAAGTCAGGAAAAGTGCTTGAATGCAAGCATACATGAATACTTCATAAATCAGTAGCTCACTGTGCCATTTTAAAACATAAATAGCTCTCCAGTGACCTGTTCATTAACAGAAAGGTACAAAGAACAAGAGGTCACCCCCTGAGACTGGAAGAGCAAAGATTTCATAGACAGCAAAGGAAAGGATTCTTTACAGTAAGGACAATACAGATATGGATCTCACTGCCAAGAGAGGTGGTGCTATCAACTACAATAGATGCATTTAAAGATGTTACTATATTACTATGTTACATCAGTTGGAACCTTGGCTCCTTTATTTTCCACTTGCCCTTTGAATTTGCCACACTTGTTGGCAACCTCTATTTTATCTGGCACTTCAGGGGTTAAGGGAATCACATGATATTATCATAAAGTATAATAATATTGTGAGATTAGTAATGAGTTCCATATGCAAAAGAAACCAATTAAAGGACTGCATTATGGTAATGTGAGTAAAGGCTATAGCAAGAAGGGGGGGGGGGGGGGGCAGATCTCAGTTCAAGTGCAAACCTTCAAAAACTTCTTATCAGGTTTTTTTTTTCCAGTTTTCACTGACAGCAGAGAGATAAAATAAAAGAAAAAAAAAGTTGTCTAATTATAATTGCTCTACAAATATACTTTTTTTTTTCAGGCTTGTGAAGCCTGCAGCACCCATATATTTCAAAGAAGAGAGTGTAACATGACGTGGTAATGAGAAACCGACTAAGAAGAAACGTGTGAGGTAGACAAAGTCACGGGGAAACGATTATTCTCCGACGCTTGATGTGTCAATTCGCAAATTACTTGTATCTGTGACATAAAAGAACTGGCTCCAACTAGTAAAATTAAAAAGAAAGCTTAATTGAACTGCTAAAAAAAGAGAAGATCATGGAAATGAATGCAGAAAAGAAGTCTAAAGAAGTGAATGGGTGATGGCAAAAAGTTAAGATAATAAGATTTTTTATAGATAGATCCTTGGATGGATCTTGCCCTATTGAGGGCTTTTTTTATATGACTCAAAATCACACTGAATAGTTTCAATAATCAGTTTAACTCATGGTTTGCTTATACTATTTAGTAATAGGAAATGATATGCACCACCAACAAGGCCGATTCTAGACCTATATCTCACACAATAGAGCAACCTAGAACATTAGGTTCTATGGTACAGGGATGGAACTGTTCTTCGCGCCTGCGTCATTGCAGCCGTTTCACCGCAACCTCTTCTGCGATGGCAATTGAAGAGAGTTCATCGTGGGACAGTTCATTGCAGGATCACGTACAAGGTGAGTATTATTAGTATTAGAGCTTAGTGTTAAAATTAGGGGTTAGTATTAGGGGTTAGTATTAGGTGTTGGTATTAGGGCTTAAGGCTTAGTGTTAGTATTAGGCCTTTGGGGTTAGTGTTAGTATTAGGGCTTAGGGGGTTAGTGTTAGTATTAGCAGTATTAGTATTGGGGTCCGGGGGTTAGTATTTGGGTTTGGGGAGGGTAAGTATTAGGGGGGCTTTAGGTTATATGGGGGGGGTTTAATTTAAATGGGGGGTTACCCTGATTGTAAGGGCATACAGTTCATCTCTCAAACTGCCGCGCTGAACTGTCAGCAGTGAAACGTCAGCGCTGAGCTGTTCTAGACACCTATGGTACTACCTTGACCAATTAACCTAATCTATGGCATGGTATGCCCCCCTCCACAATAGAATATAGCTGAAAACTAGATTAGATGAATCATTTTTAGTATTAACAATGCAAGGAGAGTGTTAGGGAAGCCCTTTTTGGAGGTCCCAAGAGCCATATTTCGTGTATCGGGAGACATGTGAAGAGTATTGATAATAAGGTGGTTAGAGGGACTCTTACATATATGTCTAGAATATCCCAACCTTGCTGCACTCAAGGACACAAAGTTATCACCAGTAAACATGATGGTCCCCTGGTTCCCTCTGCCCACAGCAAAAGGATGCTATATATATATTCACTACTCAATAAATAATTCATCATAGAAGAATACCATATTATATTTATTTACTGAACCTTTTGCTAACAAGTTACTGCTTTTGCTAAATTAACTACTATTAATATTTACCAAATAAAAAAAAATTACATATACATTACATATACTATACCTTTTAAATGACAAAAAGCTATAGCTGAAGCATAATTCACGAGGCAATTATGACAGAAAATAAATCCAATGCAATCAGACAACATGCAGGATTTTCACGAAAACTTGTTACATTAATTTAAATTGTTTTTTTTTTTTTGTTTTTTTTTTCCACCCTGTGATTAATTCATCGATTTACCCGGGAACTCAAACGACAGAATAATAGGGAAGAACATATTGTATGCTACCTAAATACCGGAGAATAAATTAGGTTGGAAATTAATTGTGAAAGCAATCTTCTTTCTAAATGACTAAAATATGTAATTTAAAAGATGGATGATCCACTTTGTCATTAGATCTGTACCGTTTCACAGCTCACATCCTACTCAGAATACTGGGAAGATGGGAACATTTGTATTTTTTTTTTTTTGTACGTGGGAAAGTAAAATGACAAGTTAAGAATATCACAGTACAGTGAGCTCCTTGAAGGAAATGTCCTTTCGGATTACTCATTGGCGTACAGGTGAAAAAAAACTCAGCAGTGAATTCTGTATTAACACGAATTGAGTAGAATGTGTTGCTTCATATAGGTGCTAATAGGCAGAAAATGTAATAAGTGGAGTTTTTTTTGTTCTTGAGGTATCTATATTTAAAGAGGCAGCCATGCTTCCAGTTAAAGGGGTAACATCACCTAAACAGGGTTTATTCAGTGAATGTAGAGAATTTTAAAAAATGATGAAAAATGATCCGTGCATTGTAAGAAGGATTCAAATGGAATGTATAAACGAAGCGAAACAAAAATGTCTTTAAATGTGTCGGTGCTGTTTCTTGTTTGCAACGTCACCTGTGGCTTGATTTGCAAAGGAAGGGCTTTTTATTAAGAAATGCATCACTTACATATGAAGCCAAAAGATTATGTCATAAACAGGAGACAGCAAAGACAATGGGTATAAACAATTGAAAGGGTCCGCCGTCAAACTGTGTTTGGAGGAGGTTCCCCCGGAACAAAACAGGCGGTGCAATGAGCGCTGACACATCCTACATCTATACATTCATATTCAGCTGTACATTTGGATAATTTTGAGTAGGGATTGGCAAAGTAAAGAACATCTTTAAATTGTATGTTGTAAATTAACATCATGTACAATGTTGTTGAATACCACTGCTTTAAAGAGTGTCTTACCATAAGAAAAGTGCTTTATAATCATAAAAGCTAGTTAGTAAAAATTGTACCAAAGTTTGCATTTACCAATCAACTTTATTCATGCTCTTGAATTAATCATGGTACCAAAGAAAAAGAGCAAGCAAAAATAGTGCACCTCGGGGATTAATCTTTTCAAATAACCCCAACGGGGTCCATGGTATAAAAATATACAAACTTTATTACAATAATCGTATAAAAACATTGTAGCACAAGTGAAGCAGTCTCACGCGTTTCACTATTCGGGCTTAATCATAGACACGAAAAGACAGGAAACGGTCAACTATTAAAGAAGTCAGAATCAGCTCAGGTGTCTTAATTAAAAATAAAGCACATAGAGTACTTTTATTAGTCCCACATTCCCGATCTTATAGCTAGGATAGCCTTGTGTCTATCCCACACATGCATAAAATCCTTGACTGTGTTTACCTCTACCACTTCTGCTGTCAGGCTATTCCATACATCCACTACCCTCTCAGTAAGGTAATACTTCCTGATATTACTTTTAAATCGTTGCCCCTCTAATTTAAGACTATGTCCTCTAGTTGTGGTAGTTTTTCTTCTTTTAAATATACTCTCTTCCTGTACTGTGTTGATTCCCTTTATGTATTTAAATGTTTCTATCATATCATATAGTAGCCCTTCTCTGAACTTTCTCCAAAGTATCAATATCCTTCTGGAGATACGGTCTCCAGTACTGCGTACAATACTCCAAGTGAGGTCTCACCAGTGCTCTGTACAATGGCATGAGCACTTCCCTCTTCCTACTGCTAATACCTCTCCCTATGCAACCAAGCATTCTGCTAGCATTTCCTGCTGCTCTATTGCATTGCCTACCTACCTTCAAGTCCTCTGAAATTATTACTCCTAAATCCCTTTCCTCAGATATTGAGGTTAGGACTGTACCAAAACCCTGCTGCAAATCTTTGTATCATCAGCAAAAATACATACTTTGCCAACAAGACCTTCTGCAATATCGCTAATAAAAATATTAAAGAGAATGGGTCCAAGTACAGATCCCTGAGGTACCCCACTAGTAACAAGACCTTGCATTGAATATACCCCATTGACTACAACCCTCTGTTGCCTGTCACTCAGCCATTGTCTAATCCATTCAACAATATTGAAATCCAAATTCAAAGATTTCAGTTTATTAATAAGACTTCTATGTGCGACAGTGTCAAAAGCCTTGCTGAAATCTAGGTAAGCAATGTCTACTGCACCACCCTGATCTATTATTTTAGTCACCCAATCAAAAAAATCAATAAGATTAGTTTGGCATGATCTCCCTGAAGTAAACCCATGCTGTCTCTGATCTTGAAATCCAAGCGACTTTAGATGTTCAACAATCCTATTCTTTAACAAGGTTTCCATTATTTTCCCCACTACTGAAGTAAGACTTACTGGTCTATAGTTGCCCGCCTCCTCCCTACTACCTTTCTTGTGAATGGGCACAACATTAGCTAATTTCCAATCTTCTGGAACTACTACCGTTAACAATGATTGGTTAAATAAATCTGTTAACGGTTTTGCTAGTACACCACTAAGTTCTTTTAATAACTTTGGTGCATCCCATCAGGTCCCATGGACTTATGTGTCTTTACTTTAAACAGCTGAAGTAAAACCTCTTCCTCTGTAAACTTACATGCATCAAAAGACTCATTAGTCTTTTTCCCTAAATGAGGTCCCTTACCCTCATTTTCATTTGTAAAAACTGAACAAAAATATCCATTAAGGCAGTCTGCTAAGCCTTTATCCTCTTCTACATAGCATCCTTCTTTTGTTTTTAATCTAACTAATCCTTGTTTTACTTTCCTTTTCTCATTTATGTATCTAAAAAAAGTTTTATCCCCCTTTTTCACTGACTGGGCTATATTCTCTTCTGTGTGTGCTTTGGAAGCTCTTATAGCTTGCTTTGCCTCTTTCTGCCTACTCTTATAGATCTTTCTATCTTTCTCACTCTGAGCATTTTTATACTTCAAATTACACCAAATAAATAAATAAATGAGTTAATGCAGACAGAAGATTGGTATGGGGAAAACATGTTCGGACCATGGGGGACAAAGGCAAGCAGCCCTATCCCCCATCAAAAAACTGGGAAGCACCCAAATGGTTACCAGCGCCCTTTACACATATGGGATGTCAGGGCAAATAGCCCTGATTCCCCGCTATAATAAATGGGAGCTGGGCAGCAGCCATGGTCCCCCCTAACATGACCAGGGATGGGAGCTGGCCAAGTGGCTCTGAGCCCATATAATCAACATCCAGAGCCACTCTGGTTTCTGAGGACATGCTCGTGAGCAGATTTACCAGAGGTATCACGGATTGGGCTTTCCTGTTGTTTTGACTGCTTTAATTGATTTGTTTTTATGGGGAGTGCCAGGGGACCTAATATTTCCCTTTAAAATGAACCAACATGAAAGAGAACTTGGAATCACCATGAGGATGTGTCAATCTACGTGATGTCTGGGTGATACAGACTATATACATTCTCCATGTTATCGTTTGCTAACCACACATACAGTAATTAGTGAGCTAGCCATAGCCAAATTATTTAAAACTCAGATAAAGTTTACAAGAACTTTCTCTCTCCCCCCCCCCCCCCCCCCTGTCACTATTTATCTTAAAGATAGATTTATGTATTTGCTACCAGTGCAGGCGTAAGATAAATGACAGAACAGATAGCGAGCCACATTTAAATTAAGTCTGGCTTACTTATCTATCATTTCAGATTATGCATCATCTTATAGTGACATATAAGAAAACGAGCCTGCTTGGGTAATGTATTTATTGGGTACAATGACGTCGGTTCTGTTTACCTAACCTTATAAAGCTTTATAAATAAATAAAAAAATGGTGATTAAAGGCCTACTGCACTAAACAAAAAGTATACATAGCTGTACACTTTATTTAAAATGCCTTGCACACCATCACACACAGACACACACACACATACACACAGTGCAAGGCACCACTTCCTGTTAATGTTCTATACCATTATGCATATCACAAGTTGCATATGGATCTTACCAAATGATTATCTCAATTTCACACATTTAACTTGATTTCTTTGAGTTTCTCTGTCTTTACCATTCTTCTCTGTCAATGGATAGTTGGGGACTGATGGAATAGCCATTACAAGTCTATGATTCATATGTATGCATTGACCTACCATTGAAAAAATAGGGAGATTAACCCAGCGCTTAATCTTAATGTGAGCTGCACTTAATAAGTGTGTTCCTAAACCACACAAAACATACAAAAATTACAAAACAGAAAAAAAGTGCGCTTTACATAAACTGTGGAATCTATGTAGTACCTAATATGTACAATAGGTGAGTGAAAATGGTGAAACAATAGTAACTTCAGGAGAGATAAAATCTCCCTTTGGATTTTGCACTCACAGACTCCAAGTATAAAATATGCTCATCAGACGATTTTCTTAAAAAAGATTCGGTACTTCAATTTTCTTTAGAACTCCAAAGACAAGGAAGTAGTGGAACAACAGATGAGTGGCATAAAACAGGTTTTAATATAAAAAGAACAAATATCTGCTTACATGAAGGGTTTCCTGAGATCTGCAAGGTGGGCGCCACACTTTGGTCTGTATGAGGAAAAACGCTTCTGCAGTGTTCTTTAAAATTCCAATAAAATAATAGCAAAGTCCTTAAGGTAAAAAGC
Source organism: Pelodytes ibericus (assembly GCA_036172795.1). NCBI lineage: Eukaryota > Metazoa > Chordata > Amphibia > Anura > Pelodytidae > Pelodytes > Pelodytes ibericus. Next base: position 278,780,225 of record CM069857.1, read on the forward strand.
AGGTGAGTCCAGCCGCTACGCGTTTCACCTACAATGGCTTCAACCAGACGCCTAGTATATTTTATACTTGGAGTCTGTGAGTGCAAAATCCAAAGGGAGATTTTATCTCTCCTGAAGTTACTATTGTTTCACCATTTTCACTCACCTATTGTACATATTAGGTACTACATAGATTCCACAGTTTATGTAAAGCGCACTTTTTTTCTGTTTTGTAATTGACCTACCATTGGTTTGAACTAAGTGAGATCATGGAGAATATCGCTAGATAACGCTCTAGATGTTTGAGCCTTGTACTCGTACAGGAGTTTGTACCTGAAGATCCTCCAATGACTTTGCTGCTCGGTTATAGTTTTCATTCCTTTTCTCTCTGAGTTTCAATTCAGTTTCTATTACATGTCTTGGTGGGAACCTTTTACACAACTGTCTAGGCATAGCCGTAGGGGGCCTCGACTGGGTTAGGAATAGGGTTACTGTTCAGCAGTTAGGGATTGTTGAAGGACTCTATAGGCGGAGCTGTGTCTATTTATAAAGGGTAACTGCCATTTTAAGATATTACATTTAAAAGAATCACCTACCTTGTTTTTCCCTCCTCCCAGCTTTTAGGTAATCGGCACAGCTTTTATATTACATTCTTATTACTCCCCCCCCCCCCCCCTATTTATCTACCTTTTTCTGCATTCCCCAATGTGTTGGTGCCCTATATCAGGGGTAGACATCCTTTGGCACTCCAGATGCTGTGGACTACATATCCCATAATGCTCTTACAGCTGTAATGCTGGCAAAGGGAAATGTAGTGCACAATACCTGGAGAGCCAAAGGTTGCCTACCCCTGCTCTATATCAGAAATAAGTTCCAAGAACAGTGATAGCATTGTATTTTGGGGAAAAAAAAATCTAACCCTGCCAATTATAGAAGCTGAACTACACATGCTCCTTCCATCACATATAACCAGTGCTTCCTCATAAATCTCTGTTCTAATTAAGTGGTATATTTTTTCTTCAGCAAGAAAAGCTATTTGTTACATAGATAAAACTGATCCAAGCAATGCACAGTTTTATGACAAGACATGTTGACGGAGATCAAGTTGCAGAGTTAAAAGTTGAATCTTTTCTGCACAATTCTAACCAAATCCCATCTGTTTCCTTTTTTATTTTATTTTTGGATCGTGAGGCTAAAGTATTGGCTCCCAGGGGGAGCATAGATCAAACAGTTTGATTGCTGAAGTTCACTTGAAAAAGATCTCTGCAGAGAGATTCAAAATATAATAGTAATTGATAAAACAGACATCCCAACTTCAATCCGGCTTAAAAGGAAAACAAAGCTGTCTGTTTTGTTTCAAGAAGAAAAAAAGAGATACATTTTGTGATATTATTAAAACTAATATATATGTTATGCAAAAGACATGGTCAGAACCTTTTAGTGACCCAGGATTATGCTAAAAAAGATGATACTTATTCATATACATAAATAATACAGGTACTAATAGTGACAACTGTATTTAAAAAAATATATATTTTTAATTTAACTATTTAGGTTACTTATATTATACATTGTCCGTACTGAAATGTGTTAAGCATCAGAAAACATAAATATACATTGTATGGAGAAAAAGCTCCCTTGATTGACTCTGTGGCTGCAGAGTTGCTGGAAGCCCCTCAGATGGATTTCAGACACAATTCATTGCACATCCCTAACTGCTGAGGTCATGTGCAATCTTCACGCGCATGGAGGGATCCGCTGTTGGGTAATCAGAGGCTCTAACAGTGTTATTGAGCACAAAAATTGAGCACAACACAGGGAGCCATGGATGTACATTCAATTTCACCCCACACCCATCTTCAGCCCCCATTCAGTTGACCCCACATTGAACCAAAGGTTCCGCCAGCATGGCTGCTAGAGTCGATGGGTGTCTGACGAAGAGACTAGCAAAAACAAGTAAGATGACATTCTGGCTTCCCCTCTCAACCTTACATACTCGTAACAGTACCCACATACGGAATCTAATAAGTATTGCCAGCATTAGGCTTCAACATGACTACACTAGGTGGGTCAGTTGATTCTTTGCAGCATCAATAAAAAAGGGTCCCTTGTGCCAAAAGGTATCCCAATAATTCCAGAATGGGTTCAGTGATAAAAGTAAATGTCTTTCTTTAAATCCAGTTAAAATCACAGTGACATGAGGAAACCATCTCACACTTTTTATTGGACAGGATCATATGATTAAGTCTTAGAGGTAAAAATGTGTGCCACTATGATTTTAATTGGATTTACCGGTAATAAAGAAAATTGTTCTTATCACTAGATCCATTCTGGAATTATTGGGATAACCCTCATTTTCATTTATGCTGGATACTCAGTGGTGGGGAATGCTGTCAGTGACTGTACTCAGACCTTGGACTCAAGGCTGCACAATACATATGGAGGCGATGTACTCTCGACGGCCAGTCCAACGGAATTGTTGTATTGTATTTCAGTTGGTTCTTATCAGTCATCAGAATCTATTTTGCTTTTACCATCAAAGTGAATCATTTTTGTTTACAAACTGAGTACCATTTCAGGAGAAGAGCAATACACTGGGGCATATTCATTCTATAGTGAATTGTGGTGAACTGACAACTGAATTTAAATTAATTGGCCACGTTGTAGAATTTTTTCAAATTAGCTGTAGACCATCCAGAATGCTCCTGGACCGCCCATTTATTTAGAAAATAGGTATTGAATTGCACCTAAAATTGCGTTGAAAATCTCCATGATTGATGGTGTCACAATTTCAAGTACAAAAACTGTTGGCATGTAAAGAATTGGCATCACTATTCTGAATATCATCATTGCATTTAATTTAGTTTTTTTTTTGGATTCTCCAGACATTTGCATCTGCGTCTCCATTATAATTCACCTCCGTAGTGTTAAAAAGAAATCTGGCTTGCATTGTTTAATTTTTGCACCCATTAAGTTTAATAGTGCTGTTTATAAAACCCCATGGAATTTTGCAATATAACTTCTACGGCAATTTATTCTGCAACTCAAGATTCTTCCATTGGCCACTCGCGCTTATTTAGCAAAACGCTCTTCCACAACTCGTTCGTAAAACCAGCTATAAGGAGCTTGTTAAAGTGGACAGATGTTTCGAAAGGAAACAATCCTATTGATCCACAAGCCGCTATGTGTTGTTTTCTTTTCTCTTTCCAGTAGCATATTGAATGTAATTTCAATATTTTAATTTCCTTTGTAAAACAAGTTATTGGCTTGCCCGTCCTTTCTGCTTGCCAGTATTTCAAGATCTAGTAAATTTAAGGTCAAATTTGTAACTGAATTTGACACAAAGTAAGGGGTTGTTGAAAGCTTTATTATAATTGTAAGAGTGTTTTAAACTTAAATTAACAACATGTTATCGATGTGCTCTACAGCAGCTATGCTTGCCTATTTTTTTCTCCTTTTCCAAGAACAGCTGCAAAAATTAACTTAGGTTTAATTGAAAGATTGCATCAAATGTAATTATTCTAAATAGAGATGTTTTAATTAAATAATATACTTAAAGTACCTTATTGGACCCCCTTTTCTCTGCATAGCACTCTATTAGGGAGCTGACATGTTGTTTAGAATCTTGGGCCAGATCTGACTTCATCTGACCCAAGATACTAAACTACATGCAGAAAAGAGATCTCAATAAAGTATTATATTTGTAATCTTTCATTAAATCATTTGCTTTTAAGTAAATAGTTACAATAGTTAAATGCTGTTTCTGTGCTCCAATTTCCTGCATATTGAAGAGCTGGAGTTATTGGTGGGTCTTACAAAAACTCATCAGAAAAGCCATAGAGATCCAGCCTAAAATAAGAGAAGGTATAACTTTATTTCTCCTCTCACAGGGTTTTTTTTTTTTGCCTGTTACAAGGCAGACAGCAAGTCTGTTTCTGTATTTTGCTGCATATAGAAACATAGAATGTGTGTACCTTACACCAAGGATAACCTTATACTCACGCATGTTTAAACTCCTTTACTGTGTTAACCTCTACTTCTTCCGCTGGAAGGCTATTCTATGTATCCACTTATCTTTTTGTAAAGTTATACTTCCTGATAAAGGGAATCAACACAGTAAAGGAAGAGAGTATATTTAAAAGAAGAAAAACTACCACAACTAGAGGACATAGTCTTAAATTAGAGGGGCAACGATTTAAAAGTCATGTCAGGAAGTATTACTTTACTGAGAGGGTAGTGGATGTATGGAATAGCCTGCCAGCAGAAGTGGTAGAGGTAAACACAGTCAAGGATTTTAAGCATGCGTGGGATAGACACAAGGCTATCCTAGCTATAAGACCGGGAACGGGGGACTAATAAAAGTACTCAAAAAAAAAAAAAATTGGGCAGACTAGATGGACCGAACAGTTAAAAACTGTGATCAGCAATGAATGGGTTAATTTTTTTTAATTTTTTTTTTTTACCTCTGTGTATGTTATTTATTTGGGTGGGATAAGTCTGATATGCTAATGGAGTGGTTCCTTTGCTATGGTGTAAGCAGGCAAAAAATGGAGTTGCTCTCCAGAGTAGGTATTATCCTACAGGACACACTATTGCAGTGCTGTTTGTTCTCGGGCATTGTAGCACCCACCCCACTCTTTGTCGTATGTTATTTATTTATTTTTATTTACAGTGAACTATCGTGAAGCACAGAGAGTGAATTAGAGGCAGAGAGTGAATTAGAGGCAAAGTCAGTGTGTGAACACACTGACTTTGCATATAATTTGCATGTTATCGTGGTGATCACTCGTGGTCACCGCGATCACATGCCCAGAAATCCACCGATCGGGTCCAGGAGCTTTGACTCGGGTGCGAGGCTTAGTCCTGGACCCGTTACAGACTAGCTGGCGGTGCACACGGAGCTCACCGCCGGCTAGACTGCATGACGAGTTAACTCGCCATAAGGTCGCGAATGGGTTAAATACAGTACTTAATTGCACAATTTTTAACTTTCACTGAACATTCTTTTTGTATATTACAATAGAAGACATAGAACATCAAAAGATGAACAAATAGATATGAAATGTCTACGTTATAAAAGACACAATGATGTTATAACCTAACAATTAACACTGATTGATTAAATAAAACTGAGTGTCAGAGGAAAAAAAAAAAAAAAGAAATCTAAACAGATTGGTGAACTGAAGAGATGTAGAATCAATATATATATATCCTTTCGTGGATGAATGGTAAATAATAAGTCATATAATAAATTCAGAAATAGGATGTCTGAGCTTGCTATTTCATTCATATCTTCTGAGTATTGTGATCTTAACAGGAAAAGCAAGTATAGTCCTTGGTATTAAAGTCAGCTTAGTTTCCCCATGGGCTAACTATAATAATTGTGCAAACTAATATTCTTTGAAGCAGTAATCCCAAGATTAGGTACTGAGAAGGAGAATATTGCATGTGTATGTATATTTGTAAAGCTGGGCAGGTAGTGCGACTTGCACTTGACAAGCCCACCAGAACAATGGATAACGGCAAACTACGGGAGACGCTTTCAAATGTGAGAAATGATTCACCTATGGTGGGATATTAAAATGAATCATCTTTAATAATGGTAGGTTCTACTGGGAAATGTATTATTGCCTGGAGTGTCTAAATAGGTGATTTCTGAATGACAGGCCTGATATTGAATTTACTTTTTAAAGTTGAGATGTGCAAGCTGTGTCTTCCCAAGCCTGAGGATAAAAAGACTGAACTGAAGAGCAATACATTGCTTCATGCCAAAATGCAGACCTGTTGTAATATAGATAATTATTTCACATTGTAGACTGGTAGAGATCAATGGTGAAGGATTAATAAGTCACTACTCGGACTCAGGGCAGTCTTAACAGGATTGTAGGCTCTGGGTAAAGACATGCACTGGGGCCCCTAATCCCCTCCCCCCACAAAAATGGGAAGCAGTGATTATAGAAATGGATTTCCATTATTAACCCGTTCAGGACTATGCCTGTACATGTTCCGGCTCCAAATGCAATGCATTGGTGAAAATGCCCATACATGTACGGGCTGTGTTTGAAATATTTTTGCTGTGATTCACGCAATTTTCGGCTTTGCTGGATGTTACACGATTAAAGGCATCCGGCAAAGCAACACAAAATGGCCGCTGGGACCGCCCATGGGTGTTCATAAAGTGATAGGCCAGTAACAATAGTCACTGACCTGTCAATCACGCCCCCTCTCCCTATACAATAAATGGGCTGTCTTACCTGAAATAGCTGAGACATGCTGTCTCAGCCATTGTGGTGAGGATTGTGATAGCTGTAACAGGCTAATCACAATCCATTGTCATCCTCCCCCAAATTTGGAGGGAGAGATATGGAAAGTTTATCCTGGTTGCCTTAACAGTTAGGCAGACCAGGATCAACCATTATTTTTTTGCATTTATTATGTGATCACTGCGAAAATCACATTGATCATATGTAATAAATGCAAAAAATAGAGTAAATGACAATCAGTGCTGTATGAACACTGATTGTCAAAATCTTCCTTCTCTCTCACTTATACATTTTTATCTTGTGTCAGAGAGAGAGAAATATACTGTGTCCCAGAAATAAATATAATAAAAGCCCCCACAAAAATGTTTGTTTTTTTTCCCATTTTTACACTCTTTATCAAATTGTATACATTACACAGAGAGTTAAATCTTAAAAATATAGTTGCAAAAGAAAGCCCCCATCTTTCCTTAAAAAGACAATACATTATATATGGGGATGCATTAAAATAGCAAGCTTACACTTTAATTTAAACACACACATAGCTAAAGTATAAAAAAAGCTATTGTCCAATACAAAGAAATCCATCGTCCTGAAGGGGTTAAATGTGCATTATGGAAACAGTGTAGTAGACACATGCACCCAGCTAGTATGGACTAGGATATTTTGGCCCATATGAACTTTTGATTTATTGAAGTGTAGAGAAATGCTTTAATGTGAGAATTCATATACCTTATAGAGCTTCCTTTTCTACAAACAGCTCTCATAGGGAGCAGACATGTTGCTTGTAATCTTGGGTCAGATGGGTCAGATCTTCCTTAAACTGATTCTAAACAACACCCTGATAGGGCTGAATAGAAGAACAAAGAGTGTTCAGTATGTTATTTTATTTGCATTCTTTCATTGAAGCATTTCGATGTAAAACATATATACCTCCGTTACTGCTGTCACATTCTCCTCTGACCTTTTCACTCACCTTTTGTGTCTCATTTCCCTCACTCCCTCTAGATTGTAAGCTTGTGAGCAGAGCTGTCTACCTCCTGTATCAGCCTATCTCTGTCATCTAATATAGTCTGTAATTCCCTTTTATGGCCTGTAATGAGTGCTGTGTAAAATTGCTGGAGCTATTTAAATATTAATGCAACGTACTTATACCCTATGCAGCATTCTCCTCAACTTCAGTTTCAACATTACAGATGCTTTTGAGTAACCTAACAAGTGCCTTCCTTAACTCCAACCACTGCCTGGCTTTATGAAGAGTCCCATAGGGGTCAGCCTCTCAATAGGCTCCAATGCAATGCATGGGCACATTGCATGAACCATTTCCATTTTGAGTTCATTGTTTTTTTGTTTTTTTTTTTAAACTTCAATAATAATTATTTTATATAAATTTGGTGTCAATGTATAGAATATGATTTGTTATCTATAAAAAGAGATCTTGTCATGATCACATCACAGGTAGACTATAATATTGTCTTAAGGAAGCAATATATAGAGCATAGTTTACCCCACATGTTAGCAGTTCTCTTTTTTTTATTGCAGATTGTGAGGGTTTTAAGGATTACAATCAAAGACTCTTCCATGACGGTTATTACCTCATTTGAAATTGAATGTGAAATTGAAATTGAAAATTCGAACTGGTAATTCCAGCACTTTGATAAACACAAGTTCACAATATTGTGAGTCATAAACAATATCCTTAAAGGGCTGAGGTGGCGAATTCTGCAAAATGAGGGGATTTTGTTTATACTTCCAAGTAAGTGCCCCATTAAGGCAAAATCAATCAGTCTGGGTATGTAAACCTAGATAAAAAGGGTAGCCGTTAATGAATTTTTAACTCCCCACGAAAACACAATTTATTAACCAAATGTGAAGTTTTTATGTCTACTTTATGTCTAGAAGTCAGAGCAAAATTGCCTCCGGCAGGCAAATTATAGCCAAAGTAGAACCATTATTGTCCGCGTTACCAGTTCTTCCACTTTGAATGTTGCTGTGTTTGCTGAGACTGCAAAGACGGCTTTGTATTAAAGAGAAATTATTGTGGCAGTTCTTAGTTTTGCAGATAAACTCTGGATAATGCTGATCTGCCTGCCTGTATAGATCTAGCACTGAGATGTAAAGTTCACTTGGCCAGTTACTGGATTTCTAGGTGTTTTTGGTTTAATTCGTTGTGAAATATTCTCTATGAGAGTAAAAATTTGGCATTTTACCAGCAGGCCTGTAAAAAACAAAAAAGGCCTAAGGCCAATGTTAATCATAGTATGGGTGGAATTTTGTTTTTAAGAAATGCTGGCATCCCAAAGTATGTCAAGAGAGACGACCACAAATGTGCCTCACAATGAGTTCTTCATTTCATAAAAATATGAGAATCCATCAACGGTAGGGAAGAAAGCTGCCTTACGCGTTTCGCGCCTCTCTGGTTGGACTTAACCAAAGAGATGACTGAATGTGTGGTCCATCTGACAACAAGGCACTCTGTGACTGACTCCCAGTCATATAACGTACTGTTTTGTCTCAATAAAGTAGATTCAAGGTGATTTCCTCATTGCTTGTTTCTATGGTCAACAAGCTACAATTCACCATTATTGGTAATAAAATAAAAATCCGTGCTGCCGAACATTTCCATTTATTATAAAGAAACAATTAATGAGAACCTGCTACCACTGAGACATTTTTCTGGTTTCAAATTAATTTTACTATAAATCTGACCGTATAACAGATGTACTTGCCGTTGAAGAAAATTACAGACAGGTTACAGTTTTAGCATAGTGTGTATACAGAGAATACAATAATTATTGTGTTAGCTAAATATTCATTTGTATTAAATGTGTCTGTGGAGTCTGCTGTTTATGACCTGTGGCTTGATTTGCAGTCCAAGGTAAATGTGTAATTTGCATTTCAAGCCACAAGGTAAACAATACCACCATTTTACTTTTATGCATTTGCTTGCAATTATGATAACAGCATTTATAGACCGAAGAACGGTTGTACATTACAGATACAAAGTGACAGGGCTTGCTCAGTGGTGCTGTCACTCAATCTTAAAGCGATACAATGCTGTGCATGCACAGAACACCTGCTCCAGTTGTATAGACACTGTATAGAATCCCGCTGTCCCTGCCGAACGCTACCTCTGTACTGAGACAGCGGGACACAGCCTCAAATCCAAGACTTTTCCGCTACTCAGAATCACTGAATTCGGGTCCAAATCAGCTGTTTGAGCAGTTCGGAAACCTAAGCATCCGAAGCATTCGGATCAGGATATTTTCGTCATGAAAAGCATAGATTTTCGTCTGCCCAATATGCGTGGATCACCCCCCGAATACCCACTCCGTTTTTGGGAAACATACATGAAATTCACCCATTTCAACTCCGCAGATTTTAGCTGGAGAATACAACTTTAAAACCCTATAAAGTAGACTACAACATATTTTAAAGTGTTTTGTTTTTACATAGACATGCGTGCAGTAATATAATTTCTCATACAAATATCCATCATTGCAATAGTTGGTGAAAAGATGATATTTGGGCATATATGGATCGATGTCCATGTCTGGAAACACATCAAAAAGGTGTTATGGCGCAAAATACAAGTGCAACACAAACAACAATGAGTAACGACAAGGGAGTAATGAAAGGGAAGACGATGTGTATATACACACGATCAGCCATAACACTATGATCACTGCCAAGTGCCAAGCCGGCAGAGACGATGGTTAGGTATGGTGGTACGTCTCAAAGAAACATCCACATGAATGGCAGGACCCCAGGTTTCCCAGCAGAACATTCCCAAAGCATCACACTGCCTCTGCCTACTTGCCAACTGTCAGTGGTTATGTTGTTATGGCTGATTAGTGTGTGTATATATATATATATATATTATATATATTAGATTATGTATAGATATACTATAAATAGAGAGGTCATGTGCTTCTTCTATAGGAATGAATAGGCATAGTAGCAATTGTTGCTGCACATCAAACTGGTAAAACCCTTACCAGTTTGATGAGCAGCAAACAATATAGGGTAGGTACATAAGGTAATTTCCAAACAATTTAAAGTGCATCATTCTACAGTGAGAAAGATCATTTTAAAGCTGGAGAAAAATTTAAGATAGTAGCCAATCTTCCCAGGAGGGGACATCCCACCATATTCACCCCAAGGTCATACTGTTCAATGCTCAGAGAAATTCCATAAAACCATAGAGTTACATCTCAGACTCTACAGGCCTCAGTTAGAATGTTAAATGTTAAAGTGTATAACAGTACAATTAGAAGATGATTGAACATGTATGTTTTTTAGGGAGAAAGCCTCTTCTCTCTAAAAACAACATGGCAGCATAGCTTTGGTTGCAAGGTTTGCAAAGTTGCATCTGAACAAACCACAAGAGTTCTGGAACAATGTCCTTTGGACAGACGAGACCAGAGTGGAGATGTTTGGCCATAATACACAGCTCCACATTTGGGGAAAGCCAATTACAGCATATCAGCACAAACACCTCATACCAACTGTCAAGCACGGTGTTTGAGGGGTGATTTGGGCTTGTGTTACAGCCAAATGACGCGAGAACCTTGCAGTCAATGAGTTGAACATGAACTCCCCTGTATACCGACATATTCAACAGTCAAACGTGAGTCCATCTGTCTGACAGTCAAAGCTTGGAATGAAACTGTGTCATGCAACAGGACAATGATCCCAAGCACAACAGAATGACTGAAAAACAATAGAGTTAAACAATAGAGTTAAGGTGTTGCAGTGGCCCAGTCCAGACCTTAACCCAATTGAAATACTGTGTCAGGACCTTGAGAGAACTGTGCATAATGTCATCAAATCTCAATTAACTGAAGCAACGTTGAAAAGAAGAGTGGGTTAAAAATCCTCCACAATGATGAGAGAGACTGATAAAGTCATGCAGAAAACTACTATTTCAACTTATTGCTGCTAAAGGTGGATCTATAAGCTATAATTTCGTAAGGTGTGTTATGTTTGCTTTATTTTTGTTTTTTTTGTTTAATACATCATGACATGGTGTAATATATCATGTGTTGTTGTTCATATGAAGTTGTACTTACCTAATTTTAACCCCTTCCTGCTTGTAGGACGTCAGCTACATTTTACGGAAAAAAGCTGTAACAGCTCATCGCGTCTCCCCGGGGATGAGTTGTGCTGAGAGTCAGATGAGGCCACTTTGAAGTATCGCAGGTTGTCGCCAGGGACCAACAGGGTCTACAGAGACCCTGATCGTGGTCCCTGCTTGCACGTTCCTGGCAGCAGACAGGTACACACAGACACCGGATGATTCTTCGGTCGTTAAGGACCAAAGAACCATCCACCGTAAACGGGTTAAGACCTGCTGAGGATCAGATGATTATTATCATGTCCTGATATGTAAAACCATAGAAGTCAAAGAGGGTGGAGTTTCAGTGTATCATTATGGAATCAAACACATCTAGTTTTCTCAACCCTAACGGCAAATAACCCAACCATCAAATAATATACAATGTTGATTACTCTACCCTGTCATGATGCTATCCACTCATTCATTTAGCATCAGCTCTATCTCACCTCGCTCCATTTCCAATAAATCTGGAACATGAGACGTGTTCAAAGCTATCATTAACATTCCCAACATGGTTTTTTGATGATACTTCTAATCATGGCACCTGGTGACTGGAATGCTTAACAAATCCCGTTCAATGAAAGTAAATGCACAGCCATCCAAAATAGGAGGGCCGGAGTGAAGATGATATGTTTGGTGTACATATGGGTCTATTCACTAAAATTCAACTTTGGAGGAAAACTTTATTTTTGAGACTAAGTCAAATTCGACAAGGAGAAACAAAAAAACACAGGTCCTCACATCTTCCTCATTGTATGTAATTTGAGGCAACATGGTTGGAGCTATTTTTGAGACAAAGTCAAATCGTCATTTTACCTACCATTACTTTCAATTGGGAAGGTTCGAACCTGTTTTTTTTTTTCTAAGTCAAACTCCGGTGGCAAATTTGACTTAGTCTCATAATGAAAGTCGACCTCCAAACTAGAATTTTTGTGATAAGACCCATAAGTATTTTGAAATTATCATGGTAACAATATAAGTGGACTTCTGAAGTGCAAAGAGCTTCTGCACGTTACCCTGTGTTATTTTTGTAACAATCATAAATTCCAACCAGGAGTTAAAAAAAGCGAAAAAAAAAAAGGCTTAGCTTCAATGACCTCAAGGATGCGGGGAAATATCCATATAGATCTGCCATCCAATCCGTCCATCACTGTATATTAAACCTAATTCATAGAGACGGCAAATCTCATGCTCACATAGTTACATGAATCGTATGGTTGAAAGAAAGATAAGGGTCCATCAAGTTTGATAAGGAGTATATAATGCATAGAGCGGGCAAATCTCATGCTTACACAGTTACATCAACGGAGTGGCTTCAAGAAGAGTCAAAGATCTATCAAGTTTGGTCTTTTACAAGATCCCCTTTTGACAACTTGGGCAAAGTTTTGTCAGACAACATATAAGAAGCTGGTCAAGGGGGAATATGCTAACTCCCAACTGGTCACTGATTTAGAGGTCCTGCTGCAAATGGCCATAACTAAGAAAGGAAGCAGGAAGTATGTATCCACAGGATGCATTAGGATACATTTACATTCAGGGGAGTGGGGGTGAATGAGGGCTATCTGTCAAGTAAGTCACAGATGATAGTTTGAAGATCTTACCACTGACATGTAACAATAATAATAATAATAATGATATTAATAAAAATAAATATAAACATACTAAATAAATAATATCATATCTTAAAATCACATTACTATACTAAATAATAGTAGTTAACTAGGAAAGGTGACATCAAGATATTCTCTCATTTACATTCATGGGGATTTTACTATTATCCCAACATCCAGGTTTTTTTTTTTTTCCATGACAAAATTTAATGGCACTCATTTTATCTACCCCGAAAAGGATGAAGGCAAAAGTCAACAATGCTGAGATTTGAACCAGCAACCCCGAGGATTGAACAGATTCTTGAGCTGCCATGTTTTGAGATGGATTATATACCCTCTGATTTGGCGGGCTTCCCTTAGCAGCCAGCCAAATTGTCTGATTGTCGGACAATTTGTGTTTCCTTGACCATTTGATTGCTAAATGAGGGAGGGGAGTCGGGCTAGTTACCGTGATATGTTAATACCTTACTGAACGGAATCATGGAAATACTTTGTATCCAATTACATTGATACAGCGTTCCGATCCACCTACATAGTTGGCTGAGTGATGTTCGCTGCAGTATAATGTATTCCTAGAAATTGGCTTGGATGTGTGGCTCCCGCGGATTAGAAAATATTGGAAAAGGATTTTTATGAACAACACTCATTGTTTACAGAGCAATTATTACATGCAGTGCAACTTTGTGAGTATGCTTCACATCATTTAATTAGTTCCAGTGAGAACCCAAATAGTTTTCAATATTAACTGTCGTTTTCAATGTTTATTACAGCCGTATAGCGGAAAAAATACCATTAATCTAAGTGTTCGAGTAAATAAATCCAAAACGCTTCGGTGATAACATTTAGCAATTAAACTTTTAAAATTATTTTTAGTTTTTTTTTGTTTCTTTTTTAAGGATTTAGAAAAAAACAAGTTTAATTTACCTTTATCACTTTTCCGTTATCGCTCGCTGTTTTCAAAATTCCCTTTTTCAATTGATCGTGCAGTTAATTTTATTTGTCTTTTCAATATAGTTAGTTCAATGTTTTATGATGAGAAAATTTGTAGTTCTTGCTGATTTCTATTTTCCTTAATTGATGTTTATTCATTCTCTGAAAAGATACAATAAAAGTTAAATTGAAAAATACATATTAATAGATAAGGCAAGTTATGTAAATTTCCATTGGCTTTTTTTGTTGTTGTTGGCTCGTTAGCTTATAAGTTGTCCATTTTAAAAGTATCTACACTAAATTCCAAGACAATGCATGGCGAGTTTTAATTCCATACACTTCGTCGTTTCTCTGTTGAAAACTGTGATGAAAATTAGACGAGTTCTGATTTGAAATTGTTAGTCTGTCTGGACAAACCATATAATAAAAGGTTTTATGCACTAAATAGAATTATTACTATTATTCATAAAAACTACAATATGGGCTGAGAGTACAGATAACAGCAGAAGTTCTGTGCCATCTGGTCAATAGTATACCATTGCTATTCAGTGGTGCATCTTGGTTTTGTGCTGCCCTAGGCAGGTGTGGGAGCATTCCTTCAGGATACATTAAATACATCAGAGGGGCTGATGGCAGCAAAGAATTCGGCATCAGTGTCACTCAGTCTGTTGCCAAATCAACCAGCACGAAAATTATACGATAATTTGTATACATTTCTTGCTGATCTAATTTGCTATAGAGTGGGTGACACAGATGCCGAATTCACAGCTGCTGTCTGTCTCCCGGATGTATTTTGTGTATTTCTGGGGTTTGTGTGCTGTCTGCTTGGAGCACACAAACCCCAGAAATATACAGCGCGACTCTGTACTAGGTGTGCAGCGCACATGGAGCATATGGGCCTGGATTCCAGGGCATTGAGGTGATTTGAGGGGCCTTTGGTGGTCACGGGTATCCCTGAGTTTGTTTGTTTAGGGAATGTTTCTCTAAGCCTATGCTTTTGTTATTACACACACAGGGTGGATGATCTGGGCCAGATCGAGATGATTGATTTCATTAATACCATCAAGCATCACATGGTTCACGTGGTGCCAAACTTTTCCCCATGTGTATTGATCTGGTCAGAGATTGTGCCTAGGTTGGTCTGGAGGCAGGCCTGATCTCCAGATATGTCCACCAGGCTGTCTGGTGGACATTGCACTCCAGCATTGCTTGCTTATGGTTGGCAATGCTGTGTTGTTACTTTCGGATGGTTCCACATGAATGAAATTGGGCTGGAAATACTTTTGAGTGGTTTTCAGGATGCTGTAGAGCAAAGAACTTGCTGTAGCGGAGTAGAGCCTTGCCAGTTAAGGGGTTGATGTTAATGCACATGCCCCCTGCATGAACATGGGCCAGGCATTAGTACACATTGATGGCTTGCCGTGGCTGGCATATGGGTTGGTGGCAGGGTTATGTTGTGTATATGTTTTGTTGTATATTTGTAAGTTATATATGTATGAATTGAATACTATGTAAGGTTTACATGTTCATGTTACTAAAGTTGGTCTGGCAAGGTATGAGGTTTTAAAACAGGTGGGGCCTTGGTGTTTAATTGGGTTGTGTCTTTGTCCCTCTTTATCCTTCCTCCTGCAGCCAAGTAATATGGTGCAGGCAGGATGCAGCCCAACTCAAGGTATTCGGCACATGATCACCAAGTCTCCATGGATGTCAGGGCAGACGGAAGAGAATCTAAACAAGGAGACCAGCTCAAGGTTAGGGGCAGGAAGAAAAGAAACTAGGCGAATGTGTTGAATAAAGTACAATGTAGGTTTCATTTAGTGCACAGTCGGAGACAAAGCTTGGGTACACCATACAGAGGGAGATCTTGGAAGTCAGCAGTCATTGCTTCCCTAGAGGCTGTGCCCCATTTTTGAAAATTTTAGTTGTTTGTAAGACAAAACTGAAAACTCTTTTCTCACTTCAAAAATCACCTTGCAGGCTTTGCCTGTTGTTTGATTCATACATTTGCTAGTGATCTGTATGATGCACTGAGTAGATGGAATGTTTCGCTCTTTAAAGTGTATTCATTTGATTATTACAAAGTATTTGCCAGGTAGGGCACGCTGAGGTATTCTCTTATTTTGAAGCATTTACATGGGATATTATCATTGCCCAACCTCCAGTAGATTTTACTATTACACAAAAACATTCCATGGAATCATACTTGCGACACTGCGGATTGAATAGGTACAATAGTTGGAGCGTAAACCCATTGAGCTAGCTCACCAGCATCAATGGTGCTAATGAATTTTTTTTTAAATGTATTTCTTTGAATGACAGGGAACATTTTAATTATGTGAGCATGATACAAATTGCTGAACTGTGCTGTCACTCAAAAAAACCTCATCTTGTAATTACCTTCTTCAGGCTGAAAATAATTATGGATTGGGCACACTATATGGGCTGAATGTTTTTTTTTTTTCTGCCAACACATTCTCTGTCTCATTTGACTCTGGAATTCACCAGGGCTTAGAAAGGTAAGCCAAGACGAAAAAAAAAAAATGACAGAAACTGGAGGAAAAAGAAAAGTAGGATAATTAAAGGAGAAGTCGGGGTTGTGTAACTGTAGCAGAAGCTCAAAAAATGCTAAATTGATCACATTCAATGTCAGCTAGTAAGATTTATTAAGAAGAAGATTTGCCATCTGGTATGGGCAATTGTGTTAGAGTGTATTACCAGCTTATGGACGTACAGGTTCAATAAATACACCGATTATAGAGGCATTTATAGGGTGAAGAGGTTTTGTTTTATAATGTGAATATTAATGAAAAACATTTTTTAAGGGTGTGCACCCACAGTAGGCTGGTAAAAACTCGGCTTGAGGCCAGTGTTATGTCTATGGAGGCAATAGTATGGCTAGTATTATTTTATTTTTTTTAAGAAAGGGTGGCATCCCTAATTGCCACAGGGTCATTATCCTTCCCTAACCTGCATCTCCTCTATCTCAAGATACCACGTGCACAAACATAGGCTGACATCCCCTGAAAAAAACAGAAGTGAAACGCATGCTGATGTCAGTACGCAAAGGGGGAGGGACCAATGACATAAGAGGAGTATGTAGAAGTACGAGCCTATGCTACACTGCCAGTAGGACTGCATACTGTGCTCTGGCTCCCTGGTGATGATTGTCTTTTATTGAATTTCAAGCATATATTATTACATTATACAATTACATCAACACTATTGTCAATCATTGGTTCCTTTCCATTTGTTCTCGGTGTGCTGTCGCCTGCTCTTCCCTTTGTTGCTGCTCCATCTTCATCGCCCTGCTGCTGAAGCCATACACCATTATCCTACTGTGGGGGATATCATAACTAGATGTTTCTTCATAGAAGATATCTATATTATACCATGCTATATCTGTGAGCCTAGATCATTAAGGTTCATCGCCATGTGAGTGTGCCATCAAAAAAGTGATTTCATATCTTATGGTCTAGAAACATTTTCCAACATTGAAAATAGAATGTGTCAGCAGATAATGACCATTCGGTCCATCTAGTCTGCCCAATACTTTCACTTTTATTAGTCCCCGGTTCCCTATCTTATAGCTAGGATAGCCTTGTGCCTATCCCAGGCATACTTAAACTCCTTCACTGTTTTTACCTCTACCACTTCCGCTGGCAGGCTATTCCATACATCCACTACCCTCTCAGTAAAGTAATACTTCCTGATAAAGCTATACAAGATGCTTTAACCTTTCCTGGTAAGGTTTTCTTGGTCTACTGTATGTTCCCTTCTGTTTCCTATTTCTAACATCATTGATCCACCTACCCTTGGAGAAACTACCAGCATGTTTCCTATAAAAAGACATAAAGATAAGTCTCTTTCATATTTTTGTCACTTTTTTAGTCTATTTAGTCACTTTTTTAGTCTATTTGTTGTAGGACTGTGTGAAGACTGGGGCATGTAGTTGCATCAAAGTGCTAATAAACAATATAGGAACATAGAAACATAGAATGTGTCGGCAGATAAGAACCATTCGGTCCATCCAGTCTGCCCAATATGGGCAATTACATAATTTGGGACTCTGATGTTGCATTTGCTGTTTCTATATAGTTTATACCTTTTATATTTAAACTGTTTTCTTGTTAATTTCTATATGTAGAAAAAAAATAATTTTTAATAAATTAGCAATTTGAATATAGTTTTCATGGATATTCGTATCAGTCTCTGGCTTTTAGATTATTAATCTAAGCTCAGCCTGGACTCACTGCTGGAAGGCTTTTTTTTTTATTTCACTTCTGCTGTAAGTCATATTTGTATTATTCTTGATTTCCAGCATGCTGATATGCTTTATACTCCCTTGATTCTCACATACCGAAATTCCAGGTGAATGAGTCTCAAAAAAAATGAACATCCTAAATCTAATACGCCTTATGATTTTTTTTTATTTATTTTTTTTACACTATTCACATTTTTAGGCAATGGTACAGTCGTTTATTAATCATTTTTATGAATGTACAGATTTTTTTTTAAATGAGGTTAAACATTGATTCATTATACTATTTCCCCATAGATTTCAAATATCTGCATTGAATATATATTTCCCATCATAGTAATAAGCTATTGAGAGTGCACCTACTGTAGAGTGCATGTAATTCCTACAGTTGCAGGGTTATTCCTGGCATGGTTTTTCATCTTTGCAAGGTTGATAAATGAGTTTTATTAAGATGGGAAATATTTATGTTCCCAGGACTTCAAGTTGATAAGTAAGCGCTGAACATGCGCGAAACGCGTCAAGCTTTTTTCAGTTGACGTCTGTCCTCGAACTTATTGCTGTTAAGGTTCCCACTATGGCTGCACTGATTTTCATACATTAAATTGCCTAAGTTCTGGAAAGAGTGTCGATTCTTTCTTATGCACTGGGCATGTGATCTAATTCTAAAACCACATCCAAATCCTGATTTTAAATCCATTTAAATTATTTCCACGTCTGTGTTTTTAAGTGGCATTCAGTTTATGTCCATATGATTCCTCCATCATGCACTGTACAAAGGCATTATCTTACAAGGGTGACTTCTTCAGTCACCAGATGAATAAATGATATCCTACAAAAACAACAAAAAGTAGAAAATACAACACTGATGTTTTTCAGCTAAAAAGTGGAAACTGCTCTCTTTTCAAGTAATTTTAACTCTGTGGTAGATTTAATAACTGTGGAAAGCTCCACTGGGTATACAATGCACACACAATAAACCGGTACTGAAGAAAGTGCATTTAACTGATAAAGGCTGCATACATAATAATAAAAAAAATAAAAAAAATAAAAAAAAATATATATATATATATATATATAAACAAAGTATATACGAAATATAATATAACATGATATTATTCACTCTTTCTAGAATGATTCACGGATACTAATGGAATCGTTCTTTTATTTAAAAATAATCTTTTTAAAATCAAATTGCATGGGGAATCCTCAACATCACAGGTGATTTCATTAGAAATCTATCCCACAAAATTACATTTCTGTTGCTATTTCCACTCACACCCCAGGGCTGTTAAAAGAACGAGATGTAATTTACAATTCCTTAGCTATACCGTTGCTCTAAGCCAGAGAGACGGGATATTTAAAAAAACTAAAAAAAAAACGTTTTCAATATGTGTAAAAAATATATTATTTAAAGAACGTTTTTTTTCATCGCACGTAGACTAACAGATTTTTTTTTTTTTTACAAAACATTGTGTTTTTTCATCAAATTCATGTAAAATGATGTTAATAGTAACACACTGAGATTATTGTAGAGCACTGTGTGACATCATTTCACTGTTCTGTAACAGAATGTGTTTTATGTACACTGATCAGCCAAAACATTATGACCACCTGCCTAATATTGTGTTGGTCCCATTTTACAACGAAAACAGCCCTGACCCTTCGAGGCATGGACTCCACTAGATCTCTGAAGGTGTACTGTGGTATGATGCACCTTTAGCAGCAGATCTTTTAAGTCCTGTAAGTTGTGAGGTGGGGCTCCATGGACTGGACTTTTTTGTCCAGCACATCCCACAGATGCTCGATTGTATTGAGATCTGGGGAATTTGGAGGCCAAGTTAACACCTTGAACTCATTGTTGTATTCCTCAAACCATTCCTGAACCATTTTTGCTTTGTGGCAGGGAGCATTATCCTGCTGAAAGAGGCCAATGCCATCAGGGAATACCGTTTCCATGAAAGGGTGTACATGGTCTGTAACAATGCTTAGGTAGGTGGTACGTGTCAAAGTAAGATCCACATGAATGGCCGAACCCAAGGTTTCCCAGAAGAACATTGCCCAAAAGCATCACACGGCCTCCCCCAGATTTTTTTTAAAATACTCTATAGAAACACTTAAAATGTGTTTCATATTTCTTGAGACAAGTATACAGAACATGAAGAACATTGTATGCACTGAGGTAGCAAAAATACAAGCACATGTATAGATAAAAAAAAATATCCAACAATCTGTTGGCTCCTCCTCTTACATGACCTCATTCCATGCCCCTGATATACAAATTATTTGCTCTTGCTTTTCTCAGTTTTGAGTGCACCTGGCAATGTCGCCAAGTTGATTAAAGCCTCTAAAGCAGTGCTTCTCAAACCTGTCCTCAGGACCTCCCAATGATCCAGGATTTAGGGATTACCTAGTTGTATTTGAGTAATAATATGTACACCTGGTGTGGTTCCCTAACCATTAAGCAACCATACCAGGTGTTCTACATATTCTTATTTAAATACAACTGGGCAATCCCTAAACCCTGGACCGTTGGGGGATCCTGAGGACAGGTTCGAGAAACACTCCTCTAGGGTGAAACGCGTGAGATATGGTTCTCTACAATGCTTTAAATGGATCTTCAATAAAGCCTGTGTGATCATCGGACCAACATAACATGTATCTACTATTGGAAGAGGTGCACAATTACATTGCTCTAAGTTTTCATTTGGGCTAGAGTCACCAAGATGGCCAATCCAATGATTCTAAAACAAGTACAACTTTTTTTTATTAGACAGAAACATTAAGCATACTGAAGAATTATTCTAATATGCTAAACTTGGCAGTGCACAGCAGTGCACATAAAAATCAACCAGAATATATAGGACTGTATTTGTAAAGACAAAATTGGTGCTTTTTCAGGAAAAAGCCCTACTTTGGGGGTGAAACGCGTTGTGTACAAGAGGAGACAGCTACTGGGACTCTATATATGTATTGGTCAAGTGGATCTTTGAATGTAAGATTCTTTATATGTTTTTATTGGTATTAAAATCGTTGAAGCTAAATAGTCTCCTCCTTACCCTCTCTTATACTACTGCTGGGAGTACCTTCTGGGTCTGCCACCCTGAATAAGCTGCCTAGGATTCCTCTGTGAACCAGTTGGATCTTTAACCCCTTGGTGGGCTCCCTGGATGCTGTATAGACTGAGCAGATCTCTGCTCAGGAAGATGTGAGTGTGTTCTCACTTATTATTTGTTATCAGCACTTTTATGTGATATACTACACTATATTATTTCTGTTCTGTTTTGTTTTATTTTTTTCCCTTCGGATTGAATATTGAGCTGATTTACTTTAAGGCTGATTTACTTTAAGGGTAACAATTTATTATTTATTTTTCCTGAGTTGTGTGTTTTGAAGTGTTGGGTCACAGCGCACGTTTTCACTTGTGTGTTGCTGCGAAAATAATGGTAACTGGAAGGGGACACTATGGTAGTTTGCTCCATATTTAGCACTTGCATTGAAATAGCACCTGTTTTGCTTTGATAAATATGGCCCACCATGTGCTATTGTAGTGCAAATCTCACTGTAGTCCCAACCCAGTGGGAATAATTCTTCAAAAAATGAAAATGCCGTCAACCTGAATAAATTGGTACATTTTACATTGAGAAAGGGACTAAACCATACATCTTGCAGGGACAAACCTAGCGAGATTGCTTAGCAGGGGAAACTCACTAGGTTTGTTGCTGGGTTTATTTCCTCTAACTTCAAAGCTCCTTTTATTAGATAGCCCCCTATATGTAATAAATTGGTGTGGCTCACACGTTAATCACACACTGTGCGCTTGGCTCAGTTTTTGAAGAATTAATCCAAAAAAGGCTTTCGTCATAAAAGATTTATCTCCACACGTTTCCTGACATTAAAGCTTGAATTCAGAAACCCAGTCAGGTAAAATCCATGTGTGTGTAAGAATGTCTAGGGAGCTCACGTGCAGACGATTACAGCTGACTGACCAGCATTATAGGATGAACCCAGGAACCATATGTCATGCATGACCAACTGTGAAACAGTCTCAGGGCAGATAACGTCTTTCTATAGAATTTTCCTGGAATGCAGTGAAGAGCGTTTGAAATGTGGGAGATAGAGAGTCAGTTTTACAAAGTTACAATCCATATGCGTACTAAAAGGAATGTATTTTATTTTGTGCATCGTATATGTATTTGCAGTTCTATGAGGAGATTCGAACAAAATCAGAGCCGGCTGAGCCAAAGCATGAGGAATATATTTATCAAAAGACAAAAACAGAGGTCTAAGCAGGTTCTTATGGTGCACTGGAACCTGCCCCACACTAAAGGGAAGGAGACAAGGCAGGTCAGGGGAGAAGATTGACCTGTGCTTTCTTGACACTAAATAGACTCATGGACTTATCACCCATCCACCATGGATTGTGCAGTCCTGCTGGCCCATGGGTAGTGGAAGCTGTACTGCTGAGGACATGTCCCAAAGAGCTCTACAGCAATAACATGCCCAATAATGTGTGGTGTGTGAGTATATCACAGATCTCTGCAGCAGTAACACACACACACACCCCCCCCCCCCTTCTTTTTTAAACAATACTTAAATAAATACAAACAGCTTAGAGCTGGCTCTGGACCAAAGAACAGCAAAAATCAGGCAGTGTTATAATTGGAAAAAATGGTCAAGAAGCAAGGGCGCAGATTGTGACACAGGGGGATATATGAAACGAGAGAAAAATATATATATAGTGTAATCTATTTTCGCTCCTGAGGAAGCCGGGACCACTTTCAACCCGGAGAAATGCGTTGAGCTAAGCACCACTAGCACCAGACTGGGACTCTTCAACATTTCCCTGTGGACTTACATACAGAAGCTTTTTTGTATATGGATCCTGTAAGTGTTTCTTCACGTGCAGGCCATTTTTATTGTTAATTTTACTGCTCTATGTATGTCTTTTTGCTTTTATCCCACTATCCCAGATTAAACCTGAAGTTTATACAGAATATACATCTTCTGTGAAGCCTTTTGTTGCCTGGACACTTGTGAGTGTACCCTTTACACATCCTTCATCCTGCACAGCATCATCTCACAGAGTTACACTATATATATTTTTCTCTCGTTTCATATATCCCCCTGTGTCACAATCTGCGCCCTCGCTTCTTGACCATTTTTTCTATTTACATATGGCACATTGAGGAGTGCCAAGAGTGGCATCGTTTGCACACTAGGGTATTTACTATTTTTCATTGTTTTTTGGTTTTTTGGTATCAGTGTTATAATTGGAACAATTCTCCAAATTGCCTATTTTTCCAACTCAAGTATTAATGGATCTCTCCCGTGTGCCGACAAGCCTGGACAAATAAATGCACATAAAAACAAACTCATTAAAAATAAATATGGATGTATTTGTGCCAGGTTTTTGTTTTAGCGTTTGCGATACTTCATTTGAAAAGTTACCTTTTGCATGTTATCTTCTGGTGCTTGATGAGCTCCTCTGCTCATGGAGATGATGTACAGGATGTTAGTGATTTCACCAGTGACACGACTGTTCCTAAATTTACAGGGAGGCAGTGACCAGCTTCTGATTGAGTAATCCTGATCACATGCTCACATGCTTCCCGTTCTAGTTCTTCTCCTGCTTTGGTTTACATTGCACAAGGCTATGTTCAGATGAAAGGTTGCTTTTTAGAGAGATCCCTAAAGATTCACTGCATGTAAAAACCTGTTCAAGTTACACGCTACCAAAGGCATCGAACTGATCTTGATGCCTTGAGTGTCCCCTTTAATGGTAATCAGAAACGTACCACGTATACTGAGGTATAGGAACTTGTGAATGGCAGATATATACTAAAAAGTAAACGCAAAAGACAAGGTGAAATAAAACTCACAAATACTGATATCAATAGTTATATGAGTTTTTCGCCAATGAACTAACTGTTGTTATACAAATATTAACTAACTACTGAGTGCAATGTAAAAGTTCACACTCCTTGTTTAATGCAATATTACAATATTTATTAGGGCAGAGGGATATAACAAGCTATAGACAAATAAGCAGTTAAACCACTAGACAGTAACAACATATAATACAATATTACATTCTACATTTACATTACTGCAAATACAAACTGCAAATAATAGATATAAGTTCGTATATACTGTTACCAAACTAGTACATTGGTTGAATGGAAGTAACTACTTAAAAATGTAGCAAGCACGCAGACCCATGATACAATTATCAGTGAACCATGTGCTTCTTCACACAGACTCAGAGAGACTCTGAGGTGTGGCATACATGAGTGCAGTAAGAGAGAGAGATGTTGTCTCCAAGGGACCCAGAGTGTAAGAGAGCTTGCCAGAAGGTTTACCAGGTCTTTTTTCAAGAGAGAGCCCACCTTCTTTGTTGTATACTCTTTCCCCCACAGCAAGTCTTCTAAACCATATAGACTTGGGGGAAGGGGCTTGCAGAGTTAGGGACTGGAGGTGACAACTGGTTACTTGCCATGTGCTCTGGACAGTGTTGACTCCATTAATGCCTGAGGCTAGATTCCAGAAGCTTACACAATCTTCTGCCCATATTAGAACACTGTATTAGAACAGTTAATTGCCACACAGCAGATTGGGTTGCCAATCCTACCTCCGTTTTTACACAAGGGCAACTAGAGTTATATGTCATAATATAGATGCAAAACAATTTAGTCCAACATTAAAATGACAATTATGGTATACGTGGTGGCATTTTCTTGGGAGATTCGTTGAAGCTTACCGATGTTTGAAGATCTCCTTGGCGGCATATAGAATGGGTAGTATATTTTCTATTACACTTTACATTTGTACACCCCCCACGCCTGCCTGCTTTCCACCTCACGTGTCCCTCTTTCCTGGGCGCTCAGAATGTTTGGTTTGTATAACTATCTAACAGAGCTAGAGGGCAAAAAATGTGTTCTCACAATATTCACTTTAACACTGATTGTGTGTGATGCAGTAAGTGTGAAATGTACAAATACGGCAAGGTCCATGGAGCACTATTATCAGGATAGATGGATACATCTTGAAAATTCGTTGATGCTCAACTCTGTTAGAAGACACAATAGATAGAAATAAATTGATACGCTCAAAAGGTTATGGAGCACAGAGGAGTACAATGTATAATGTAACACTAACTAGTGTTTACAAATGTTGCAATATAGCTTCAATTGGCACTTCTGTGAGGTCAGAGTAATAATTCTCACACGGTGAAACAAAAAATGAAGATGGTATTCAGTTATTTATGGAAAACCACATGGTGAGTTTATTGCTTCATAAATTATCCCCGACCAGTTTCGGCACAGTATACCATTTTCAAGGTGAGTATATAAATGCAAAGCAGTGAACTAATATATTTACACACCCACTCTGTTCACAAGACAAGTGTGAGTTAATTAACAACATATTTAATTCCAATGCAATTTAACAATTAACAACAATTAAAAAAGGATATGTACAAATAATTAATCACCTAACAAAGGCGGGGTCATTATAAACAATGTCAAATTTGGACAAAAATCTTTTTTGCAAGTAGGTGGAGTTGCAACGGGGGCAGCTACGGCCCCAAATGTAGCCAATTTTTATTTCTTGGGTCATTCTGAAGAATCTGTTATCTCATAAAATCCTTTTTTGTCATGCTTTACAGGATGGCACAGATTTATTGACGAAATCATATTTTTACTGATCTGGAACTGTTGAATCTTTAATACAATTTCAGGGCTATGTCAATAATTCATTTGGAGGTCTCAAGTTTAGCCCTCCAATATCATGTTCAACAAAGAGAATTTTTGGATATGGTTATATATAAGTTAGATGGCAATTTCAGCCACTAGGTTATATAGGAAACCTATGCCAGTTAACATTTCATTATATTATAATTCATGTCATCCTCCAAAAATCTTTCCAATATACCAAAAAGTCAATTTAATTGGATAGAAAAATTATATTTAGAGCCAGATATAAGAGACAAAGAAAAGTTACTTCTAACCCAGAGATTCAGAGATTGAGGTTACCCAGAACATACCCTTAATCCCAAACTCAATCCCTGTTTCAGTAAAGAATCCAATACTCCAATTGTTAGATATTCTACCTGCTATAAACCTATAGCGGGACAAATTAACCATATTTTTGGAAACATTGGCACATACTAAAACAAGAGATGCGATTCAAACCTTATCTACCGGGGTCTCCCAGTAGGGCATGTAGAAAATGTCCAGTCTTAGAAATAAACTAGTTCATAGTGATTTAAAATACATATTTAGTGTTACAATATAACATTTGAAGATATCAATTTATTTCTATAGTAAGTGTGAAATGTAGAAATGTATGGATTTAAACACTAAAAATAAAATATAAATAAGGAATAAAAAAAAACAACTAAAGTGCATGTTGCTGGTTATATAGACTTCCTACTTAAAATTGTCTACACCAGATATCATTTGAAGCCCAGGGGATTCCCATTCTGTCTCTGTTCTTTGGTATTTTGTTGCTCATTATAACAATGCCCAAAGCTTGCAAAATATTTTCAGAGATTAATTCACTGAGATCCTAAAAGAAAAACAAAAAACAGTTATAGCTAAAAGTGTGTATCACTTGTAATGATTTTTATCACTTTTTGTGCACAAATTCAAATACACTTTACACGGCACATGTGTTAAATGAAAAAAATGTACATTTTAAAAAACATAAATATTACATTTATATATATATTGATATGATTAATGTGAGTTTGTAACATTTACTTGGTATGTATTTTTGTAAGTGTAATATATAATTACATTACAAAACACATTAAAAAACATTTTTTTATTGGAATTAAATAATTGTTTTGGGTGTATTTTTCAGATTCTCATTTTCGTTCTCCCTTTTTTTTTAATGGTTTATTATACAACACAGTGGAGAACGTCAGCTTTTTTTTTTTTTTAGACTCTTAACAGAAAACAAATCGTGTTATCTTTAAATTAGAATAAATAGGAATATACTAAAAAAAAAAAAAAAAAAAGGAATTTATTTGAATACAACTGAAACTAAAAATAACCAACAAAGAAACCTTGAATACATGGCAAAAAAATAAAAAATAGATTATCATTAAAAATGTAATACAAATACAGAAAGGTTTCTGGTCTGCAAAAGTGTTTTGTGTTATTTTATTAAAGTGGTGTAAGTTTATGATCTATAGTATTAATTTGAAAAAACAAATAAAAAAAAAAAACAGAAATAAATGTTCTATGAGTTACACACTCAAATCATTTTCCTTAATTGAAGCATGCCAATCCCAAACATGCTGGCAGGATGGATATCATCTTTCATTTCCTTAGTTCCTCATCTCCTGATATTAAAAGGAAAGCTAATTTCAGAGATTTTGAACACCTGTCTTGTATTTGTCATAGTGTGTTATGTCAGATAAAGCCTTGCTCTCCTTTCATCTCCTCTTGGATCCATCATTTTCAAGGCTGTTGGAGGCACATTTGAAATTGCACAGAAGATCAGCTTTTAAAACTGATTAGTGCCATCCTGGAGAACACCAGGGAACTTACAGATCATATACAGTACTCTGTGTGCTGCGATGAAAATGAAAATGTTTTACAATACTTTTATAAAGTTCAGTGTGTCGGTGTAATGGCTAAATAATCTATATATATATACAACAGAGAGGAGTGTATTCAGTGTATCAATATATAAGATGATTTATTTGGACCAACTCTCACACAGTAGGCAATAAAGGGCTGAATAAATTGCTCTATCAAGCAGCTTCAAACCTTGTCTGGAGATGGTAGCAGCAGCGATGTTGGAAAAAATCTCCCAGGACCTCTGCAAACACTGCAACAGACAATCGATAATAAAACCAGGTGAAAGACAAAGCTGTAAGTAGTGAGACTCCCATTGGCCCTACGCGTTTCACCAAAGGCACTTGACTTCCTCAAGGGATCAGTCACTGGCAACTCCTCTATTGTATGTATAGATTTTTCTCCATTGTGTTGTGTATTTTTGCAGTTTGTTAGGTATATTATTGTTCTTTACATACGCTGGTCTTCTTTTTGCTAATATAAACATAGACTAAACCAAAAGTATATACTTGGCAAGGACTTGTCAGCACGCTGATAGTCGTAGGGTATAATCAACTTCTATGTGCATACCTCCTATCTCTTGCCCCTGGTAAATTGGGAGGCTGGAGGGGGGGCAGAGCTTGGAAGATCATGTGTCAGCACTACAGCGCATGCACACTGGGCGTTGTCACTCAAAATGTCAGCGCTACTGTGCACGCCTACTCCCTTCTAAGATACCCACTGAGAAAGGTGTCCATTGTTGCATTGGGGGTGTTCTGTGACCACGCAGTTGGAGGTTTTGAGGCATTTTCCTGCGGGGCCAAATGTAAATTCTCTAATTTATAAGTGAGCAACGTTTTCCATAGTACATAAGCAATGGTATGTATATATACATTTTATTATTTTTTTTATATGTGTTGTGTATATTGCTATTTTTACTAATATTTTTTCTCTTTAATAAGATTTTTTTTATATCAAATCCTGGTATGGGATATTCATCTTTTCTTTAAAACTTCAAGTTGTTAGCGCTGTTCATATTTTAGATTATTTTTCTTTCTTACCCCCAGTTCTATTAGAAGTTTGGAGTCTCTGGAATTATGGATAAAACTTACCAGGAAAGGTTAAAGCATCTTAATATGTATAGCTTGGAGGAAAGACGTAACAGGGGGGATATGATAGAAACATTTACATACATAAGGGAATCAACACAGTAAAGGAAGAGAGTATATTTAAAAGAAGAAAAACTACCACAACTAGAGGACATAGTCTTAAATTAGAGGGGCAACGATTTAAACGTAATATCAGGAAGTATTACTTTACTGAGAGGGTAGTGGATGTATGGAATAGCCTGCCAGCAGAAGTGGTAGAGGTAAACACAGTCAAGGATTTTAAGCATGCGTGGGATAGACACAAGGCTATACTAGCTATAAGACCGTGAACGGGGGACTAATAAAAGTGCTCAAAAAAAAAATTGGGCAGACTAGATGGACCGAATGGTTCTTATCTGCCGACACATTCTATGTTTCTATGTTTCTAAGGGAGTATATTTAAAAGAAGAAAAACTACCACAACTAGAGGACATAGTCTTAAATTAGAGGGGCAACAATTTAAAAGTAATATCAGGAAGTATTACTTTACTGAGAGGGTAGTGGATGTATGGAATAGCCTGCCAGCAGAAGTGGTAGAGGTAAACACAGTGAAGGAGTTTAAGCATGCGTGGGATAGGCACAAGGCTATCCTAGATATAAGACCGGGAACGGGGGACTAATAAAAGTATTTAGAACATTGGGCAGACTAGATGGACCGAATGGTTCTTATCTGCCGACACATTCTATGTTTCTATGTCTCTACTCCCATGGCTTTATACAGATTTGTTTTCCCTTGTGTGTGGTCTGGCAACATTGTGAAGGATAAGAAGCTTCTGTATGTTTCTATATCTCACCCACTGTTTTTGAGACGGTAATGTAATTCCCTTATATTAGCATTTCATTAAAAACACTTTCACATTGGTGATTTAAGTAATGCTATACCTTGTTATTTTGTATCATTTATACTTCAGGATTGCGGTATCAAGTCTAGCTGAGCTCTACCTCAGCGGGAGTTATAGGGGACATGTACATATGCATTACAAAGTTGGGGGGGGCATGCACGTATGCATTACAAAGTGTTCCTTGATTAAGAGCACATTATAGACAATGCACCACCTTGATGGGACAAACTGTGCAATTTCACCAGATGTTAATAAAGTCATCTAATTTATCATCTTTCACATATGCTAGTTTACACAAGAATCAAAATTACAAACCATCACACAGTATCTTCAGAGCATAACAAGCATGAGCTATTGTTGGAATGAACCTCTACTGTCCTCTGCATTAAGTTCAAAGTGTAGTCCAGTGGAGAACGAGTGATGCCACCCCATCACCCCAGATGCTACACAGCAGTGTATTATAGTAGGTTCTATGGAGACTGACAAACCAAGTTTGGATGAGAGGTAGACACCCTATGGTGGGTTCTAATAATAGACTGTCATATAAAATCTTAAAGTGGGAGTAAAGCCTCCCCCCAAAAAAACTCTAAATAAATGACTGCATAAAGTTGAATGAAATGCATTTTTTTAATTTTCTTTATACTAATAACCCTTTACAAGATATTAAACATAATAGCCGTGTATTTAAATACTCATTGTTGTTTTGATTCAGATAATTTCCTGATATTCCAGTGACCTGCTGGAAAGATTACATATTCTCACCTTTAGCTCTTAGACACATTTACCTTATAAAGGCCCATGCAATATTTTATGTGAAAAACAAACCTTCTGCTACAGCTGTGGATACTGATACACTGAGTGCAACAATACTGAGAGCTTGAGGGATTCTCTCCTCACAGCAAAGCTTTCAGGTTTGTCAAATTAATCTCTCCTAGTTTTAGAAATATCTGCAGTGAATGTTTCAGATATCAGAAATCTCAAATGATAACATAATAATTACCGTATTGCTCGATTATAAGACGACCCTGATTATAAGACGACCACCCAAACTTTGGATATTACTTTAGGAAAAAACTAAAAGCCTGAATATAAGACTACCCTATAGGAAAAAGGTTCAACTTGTATATATGCACATGTAAATTGGTTTTTAATAAAAAATTATGATATCAAAAAATGCATTTCTTGTTTTTATTTCCTTTTATGTGCCAATGCTGCCTCTCTTTCCCCTCACCCCAGCTTTGCCTCTCTCCCCCCAGCGTTGTCTCTTCCCCCCCTTAGTGTTGTCTGTCTCTCCCCCAGTGTTATCTCTCTCCCACTTCTTTTCTCTCTCTCCCCCATCCCTTTGTATCTCTCTCTCCCTCCCTTTGTGTCTCTCTCTCTCCCCCTCCCTTTGTGTCTCTATTTGTCTCCCCTTCCCCTTGTCTCTCCCCCCCTCCCCTTGTCTCTCTCTCTCCCCCTCCCTTTGTGTGTCTCTTTTTGTCTCCCCTCTCCCTCTCCTTGTCTCTGTCTCTCCCCCCTTCCCTCCCCTTGTTTCTCTCTGCCCCCCCTCGCCCCCTCACCTTGTCTCTCCCTGGTGGCTAGTGGGGGCAGCCGAGGGATGTCTGCACAGTACGTGCAGACATCCTTCATGCTGCCTGACACTTCCGTCTATTATGACGGACAGCCAGTCCGTCATAATATACGGAAGTGTCAGGCATCATGGAGGATGTCTGCACTATCATGCAGACATCCCCGGCTGCCCAAATCTCCCTGGTCGTCAGTGGAGGCACCTGGAGGATGTCTGCACGATACGGTCAGACATCCCCCGCTGCTGCCTGGCACTTCCGCCAGGACCCGGCTTCATTATCAAAGTCCCAACGGACGTGTCAGGCAGCAGTGGTGGATGTCTGCGCACATTTCGCAGACATCCACCTGCTGTTAGCGAAGGCGATCCAGGTCCCCTCCAGCTCTGCTGGGGACCTGGATCCCAGTGTTATAGTCAGACCGCGATTTGAAGTCAGACTGTAAGACGACCTTGAATGTAAGACGAGGGGTCTTTTTCAGAGCATTTGCTCTGGAAAAAACCTTGTCTTATATTCGAGCAAATACTGTACTCATCAGAATGTGCCCCTTTATTTATATAAAAATGATCTTTACTTTACTTTTCATATTGTCCAAGAAGTGTTATTTCAAAGACACATTTTCACTGTGTACAGAAAGTTGTTGTTCATTCATAAGAATATGCTTTTCTATCTGTACATGCTAGAAGGATGTTCATTTCAATTTGTCTCAAAAACACAATCTTGTATGTGTTACGGAGCAGTAACTGTAACAGCAGTAACATGGTGAACTAATGTCTTTAGAATGGGAGTGTATTACTTTTTTTTATTAATTAAATGCTTTTATTTTTCATATCAGATAAAAACAGACAATACAAACATTATCATACAGTGTGAAGGTGACAATATAATATGATTTGGAGAATTGTCTGTGAGTGTATTAATAAAACATGAGACGTACATATTTATCTTGTGCTGTAACTCTGCCTTGAATACACAGGGATGCCCTTTAATATGTCCATTTATTTTCCATGAAAACTAAGGAGAATTGTGATTGTGCTTAGATTCTATGTTCCATTTGCATCTGTGCTCTCCTCTTTGGTCCATTGCCTGGACATACATTTTTTTTTAATAAAGCCAGCATCACTTCATAGAAAGTCAACCGTCTTACAAGTGAACAGAGAAGGACAGATGGAGCAGCAAATTCTATGAAAGCCACTTTTTACAAAAAAGTGCTCTTCTGAATTTTCAAGAAAGACTTTGATTTAGGCTTTCTCGACAGGTTTCCCTTTATCCTTTTGTGCTAAGGGATTTTGCTGGGGGAAAAAAAAAAGTATGCCTACAAAATGCATAATAGATTATAATTCAAAGCAGGAGAGAAAAAAAAATGATGGATGAATCTTTTCAAAACTATGGAAAGGTGCCTTTGAGTGGATGTAGCAGCTAAGAGTGTATTTGCATTAATGATGCAGGTTTTTTTGAAAAAGCAATCAATGGGAGCACAAAAGGATGCATGAAATAAATCATACAAAAGTATCAGGACTCCAACACTTAATAATTAATACAGCATCTGAGATGGCTAAGAATAAGTATGTAATCATTATTCACTGCCCCACAAACCTTAAATTAGCATTTCGGAACTTTTCAGGACAGTGAGGAAGCTCAATAACAACTTGTTGTGGTCCTCTGCCTATACTACAGTTTAATGAAGTATCCTAAACTGAGATGAAAAGAGTCGAAGAAGTGAAGTTTTTATTGTAAGCAAACCCTAGTCTTGATCTAGGCTTCTCCCCGTTGTTCACGTATGAGTGGTAGGTTCCAAGGCAACAGAAAAATAACAGGAAATGAAGACGCCCAAGGTGCTACAGGAATGCATTAGCTGTAGGTCCGACGTTGTGGCAACAGAAAAATAACAGGAAATGAAGACGCCCAAGGTGCTACAGGAATGCATTAGCTGTAGGTCCGACGTTGTGGCAATAGAAAAATAACAGGAAATGAAGACGCCCAAGGTGCTACAGGAATGCATTAGCTGTAGGTCCGACGTTGTGGCAACAGAAAAATAACAGGAAATGAAGACGCCCAAGGTGCTACAGGAATGCATTAGCTGTAGGTCCGACGTTGTGGCAATAGAAAAATAACAGGAAATGAAGACGCCCAAGGTGCTACAGGAATGCATTAGCTGTAGGTCCGACGTTGTGGCAATAGAAAAATAACAGGAAATGAAGACAACCAGGTTGTTCCAGGAATAAGATGCTTAGAACCCTATAGAAAAAAAAAGTGTTACAATGTAAGTGCATTGTTTCAAAAGTCCTTGAAAGTTTTTTTTTTTACACTTTTAGAACATATGGGATTCTTTTTAAATTGTTTTCCAACATAAGTTTTAAGCATCTTATTCCTGGAGCAGCCACATCTTTTTCATTTCTCTAACACAGATGGGTAAACTAGATCACTGGGATGCTGTCTTCATGCTGGTGGATCAGGATAGGATTACTAGGACGTCCAGTGGGACAGAGTAGTTGATTAACGCCATAGAATAGCGCCAAAATGCAAAGACAGCTTCTACTAAGTGAGCCGTTCTAACAAATTAAAAGTTATCATTATTGACTCCATAGACATCGTACAGCAGATATCCCAAAAAATGTTTGATAATAATTCTTTATTACTACCACGATTGGTTTTATGTAATATTTTGCATCTACTACTAAACACACCACAACATATTTCAATTAAGTAATTTCTTGTCATATAGTTGACAGGCGTCTCTACTTTTCTTGCCATCTATTTTTGCCACTGATGATCCTTTTTTAAATATAATATTATTAACTGGAATAATTAACAATAAATAAAAGAAAGTCCAAGAAAAGCAGAGCCTGCTTGATTGCTTGATGCACATGTTTTCTTACTTACAATGATAAAGGCTTTCAAACAAAAGGTAAAGGATGTTGAAAGGATTCAAGTAGAGTCTGATTTCACATGGAAGCGAATAGGACAGGTATAGGTGTGAGTTTGGCAAAACTTCGGAAAATCTATTTTGTTGTTGTTACATAGTTATATATTAGTTTAGGTTGAAAAAAGACCCGTGTCCATCAAGTTTAACCCTTTTCTTATCCCATGTTTACCATGTCAAATCCTTCTTGACTCCAAATGACAATCAGATTTCTCCTTGGATCAACAAGCAGTAAAAACATATTAATGCCTATACTAACATGCAGAGCCCTCCATGCTCCGGCTCATTAAAAAAAATATCCAGGCATCTAAGTTATTTGCTCGAACCACTTCCTCAGGTAGTGAATTCCATATCTTAATTTTCCTTCCTTGTGCTTTGTACTGTTCTGTTAATGAAAAGGTCTTTAGAAAGCCCTTTTGAATGGAACCTGTACAAATTTATACATTATCATATCCCCTCTAAGCTGCCATTTCACTAGCGTGTACAGATTTAACTTTTTCAGCCTTTAACATAACTAAAACTTTCCATTCCCCTGGTTAGTTTTGTAGCCCTCCTCTGCACTTTATCTAGTTCCATAATGTCCTTTTTTTAAAAAGGCGCACAGAATTGAACTGCATATTCAAGGTGAGGTCTTAACATGGACCTATAAATAAGCAGACTAATATCTTCCTCCCATGAGTCAATACCCCTTTTAATACACCCCAATATCTTATTGGCCTTTGCAGCTGCCAGATGACACTGTGCACTACTGCTAAGTCTATTCTTTACAACTATTCCCAAATCTTTTTCAGTAGTAGATTTCCCCAAGGAAACACCATTTAAACTATAGGTTTCATTTTTATTATTGTACCCAAAATGCATTATTTTACACTTATCTACATTGAATTACATTTGCCATTTATCTGCCCAATTACCTTGCATCTAGTTCAGACTGTATTACCCTAGTTAATTTTGTGTCATTGGCAAACACTGAGACATGGCTCCCTATGCCCCCTAGGAGATCATTAATTAACAAATAAAAAAAGAAGAGGCCCGTGGACAGAACCCTGCGGTACTTCCCTTTTTACATCTGTCCAATTGCATTCTGTCTTTCAACCAATTGCCAATCCACAAACAAACCTCTGGCCCTAAGCCTATTTCAATCAATTTGTACAGTAACCTTGTATGTGGAACTGTATCAAATGCCTTAGCAAAGTCTAAATATATCACATCTACGCAGCACCCATATCTGTATTTTTACTCACCACCTCATAGAATGTAATTAAGTTAGTGTGACAAGATCTGACTTTCACAACTTTGATAATGAGATTCCTGTTCAATATAAAATCTTGAATAAAATCCCTTAGCAACCCCTCAAACAGTTTCCCCACCACAGATGTCAAGCTTACAGGTCTGTAATTGCCCGGCTAGGATTTTGATCCCTTTTTAAATATGGGCACCACATCAGCTTAACGCCAATCTGTGGACACCATGCCTGAAATAAAAGAATCCATGAAAATCAAAAATAGCGGTCTGGCCAGGACCTGGCTTAGCTCTTTCAGTACCCATGCGTGTATACCATCCTGCCCCGGGACTTTGTCTATTTTAACACCATTTAATTGTTTTAACACTTTTTATTGCTTCAGCCAACCACAACTACTTGCTGTGACTGTTATGTAAAAGTAACTAGAAGGTTCTTGTCCATTGGTTCTTCCTTGGTAAAAACAGAAGAAAAGAAATGATTTAAAATATTGCTTTCTCTCTGACTATCTCATCCATTTCAGATAACAAGGACCCAACATTTTCAGCCTTTCATTTTTTGCCATTTATACATTTCAATAATTTTGCTGTTGATAATATGTCACGCCCACATTCTGGAACCCTCGACCTTGGTCAATTAGAGATGCATCATCATTGGCCAAAACCTTTCTCATTTCAATTAACTCACAGAAATGGATCATTTGTCCATAGAGATATTTATGTTTTTTTTCAACCTTACTGATGATTTTTTGGATATACGCTGAACATACAGTATATAAAGTACACCCAGAGGCGTCGCTATGGGTGGGCTACTGGGGCTATAGCCCCGAGTCCCCCCTTCATAGCCCCGAATAGAGACTCTGGGGCTAAAGTATTCTTTAGCCCCGAGACTCCAGGGCTATAAATATATTTAAAAAAAAAAAATCACCCGGTGAGCTTTCCTCCGTCTGGGACATAGTCCCAGAATCGGAGGATTAACCTCACGCGGGGGTGAGGGACGATCGGGAGGAGAGGCTGCTATAGGGAGCTCGCTCCCTAGCCTCTCCTCCTGGCCATAGATATCACAGCTCGACGGGTGCAAGCTCCTCCCCCGTCGCGCTGTGTCAGCTGCTTGCCGGATGTCAGGTGGACGGACATCCGGCAAAAGGTCCTGGATGACGGACCAAGTGTAAGGTAAGTAAACATTTTTTAAAAGTGTGACTGTGTATGGGTGTCAAGGTGTGTGTGTCAGGGTGTCTAGGGGTGTGTGTGTTTGTCAGGGTGTCTAGGTGTGTGTGTGTGTGTGTCTGGGTATTACTGGGCTCTGAGTGGCACAATATTCTTTGGCTCTGACTGGCACTATATTACTAGGTTCTGAGTGGCACAATATTACTGGGCTATGATTGGCACAATATTACTGGGCTCTGACTAGCACAATATTACTGGGCTCTGACTGGCACTATATTACTGGGTTCTGAGTGGCACAATATTACTGGGTTCTGAGCGGCACAATATTACTGGGCTCTGATTGGCACAATATTCCTGGGCTCTGACTGGCACAATATTCCTGGATTCTGAGTGGCACAATATTACTGGGTTCTGAGTGGCACATTATTACTGGGCTCTGACTGGCACAATATTCCTGGGCTCTGACTGGCACTATGTTACTGGGTTCTGAGTGGCACAATATTACTGGGTTCTGAGTGGCACACTATTACTGGGCTCTGACTGGCACAATATTGCTGGGCTCTGAGTGGCACACTATTACTGGGCTCTGAGTGGCACACTATTACTGGCACCGAGTGGCACAATATTCCTGTGCTCTGACTGGCACAATATTGCTGGGCTCTGACTGGCACAATATTGCTGGGCTCTGACTGGCACAATATTGCTGGGCTCTGAGTGGCACACTATTACTGGGCTCTGAGTGGTACACTATTACTGGCACCGAGTGGCACAATATTCCTGTGCTCTGACTGGCACAATATTGCTGGGCTCTGACTGGCACAATACTACTGGTATCTGACTGGCACAATATTACTGGGCTCTGACTGGCACAATATTCCTGGTATCTGACTGGCATAATATTACTGGGCTCTGAGTGGCACACTATTACTGGGCTCTGACTGGCACAATATTACAGGCATCTGACTGGCACAATATTCCTGGGCTCTGACTAGCACAATATTCCTGGGCTCTGACTGGCACAAAACTACTGGTATCTGACTGGCACAATATTACTGGGCTCTGACTGGCACAATATTCCTGGGCTCTGACTGGCACAATATTACTGGTATCTGAGTGGCACACTATTACTGGGTTCTGACTGGCATACAATTACTGGGCTCTGACTGGCACAATATTCCGGGTATCTTAATGGCACAATATTCCTGGGCTCTGACTGGCACAATATTATTGGGCTCTGACTGGCACACTATCACTGGTATCTGACTGGCATAATATTACTGGACTTGAGTGGCACACTATTACTGGGCTCTGACTGGCACAATATTACAGGCATCTGACTGGCACACTATTACTGGGCTCTGAATGACACAATATTCCTGGTATCTGACTGGCACAATATTACTGGGCTCTGAGTGGCACAATATTACTGGTATCTGACTGGCACAATATTACTGGTATCTGACTGGCACAATATTACTGGGCTCTGAATGGCACACTATTCCTGGTATCTGAGTGGCACAATATTACTGGGCTCTGAGTGGCACAATATTACTGGTATCTGAAAGGCACAATATTACTGGTATCTGACTGGCACAATATTACTGGGTTCTGAATGGCACAATATTCCTGGTATCTATAATTGTACAATTTTCAAACACTGAAAAAATTGTGGGTGTTTTCTTACATTTTTATTATGGGGGGGGGGTGTGCAACCCTCAGGGCCCGCCCCGGGTGCCAAATGTTCTAGGTACGCCCCTGTGTGTGACCGAGCTCATCTGGGCTCTAGCACCTGATCATCCGAAGACCTAGCAACGCCCCTGAGTACACCATTTTCTAATTGTCTGGCAGATAAATTCTCTATTGTCTATAGAGAAATTCTGTGTTACACATTCAAGCAGAGAGGAAGTGGATGCCATTACATTGAGACCATGGCAAGTGAACTGCAAAAATCAAACAGGCATTGTTAGTGGGTTGAGAAACATTCTCTCACTCTCGTATCTTTTCAACTCCGCTACGAACGTTGAATTTTTGTAGTTCAGTTGTGAAATCTATATCAGAGAATACTCCCCCCCACCCCCCAGTCTACCACAATGCAATGTGTAAATGGAAAAAAAATTGGCCAATGTCATTTTATATTGAGAAAAGTCACTTGGGATCTGTTTGCTAAAAGAGTTGCATTGGAGTTGAGATGAGCTATTTATCCCACCAACTTCATAGTGCATTGTGCATGAATTAGCTTCCATTAACAGCCATGTATTTGCCAAGAAATAACAAATACGGGAACGCTCTGGGGTAGAAAATGGCCACAGACTAATCTTTATTAAAACCAATAGTCATTATAATACAGTTTAAAACCTTTCCATTACATGTTCCAACATTACATTTCCCAACATTATACAACGACTAAACACGTAACCGATTTAACGAGTTTAACAAAAGACCCAAATCAAACAAGCACGGGTATCCTGGTAAATGTTAAGTAAAATTCCAAATTCTAGGCACATCCCTAATGACCCCATAATCTGAGGTTCGAGGTACCAATCCACCTTCAAATTGGATTGACTCGTACCAGTTGATTCCTCCTGGATACCCAGCGAGCATCTGTCTAAGCTTTGACTAGTTACATCAACTTCCCAAAACGAAGGAAGGGGAAACCTGTTTGTTAAAATGGCTACCCATGTCTTCTATTCCCTTGCCTAGATTAACTCTCTAACTCCGCTCCCATAGCTTACTGCCGATTGGCTGGAATGTCCTCTCAGCATCCTGTCGAGTGAACCCTTCCCCAGTTCTGTCTGGGAGATCCGGGGACAAACCTGATGAGTTTCTCCCGCAAGAGAAGAGTTTTTAAAGATTTAACTGTGCATTATTTTGCATGAGCTCTCGAAACAGGAAAGACCTGCCAAATTTGGCCCTGCACATTCTCTAGTTGAGTTGGTGAGATGACATATTCATTTTCCCTCAACTCACCTGGATGCCAGTGTAAATCAAAGTTTGGCTGTGTAATTATCAACTTCATGGAAGTAAAAGTACCTGATTAGTAACTTATAAAATATAAGGACATGGCTCAGACACTTACACAGAAATCTCCTTTTTTTTTTTTTTACTAGGATTAAAAAAGGCAGACATAATGAAGCTATAAAAAAGAATACAGAAAATGCCAGAGGAAAGATACAGTCATCACTTAGCAAAACTAAACCATTAGCAAAGCAATGATTGCCATAATAACACACACGACCTTGAAAATAAAAATGACCTTCATTCGTGGACAAAGCTACTTAACTATAACTGAATGGCTTGGAGGAAAGACGTAACGGGGGGATAGGATAGAAACATTTACATACATAAAGGGAATCAACACAGTAAAGGAAAAGAGTATATTTAAAAGAAGAAAAACTACCACAACTAGAGGACATAGTCTTAAATTAGAGGGGCAACGATTTAAAAGTAATATAAGGAAGTATTACTTTACTGACAGGGTAGTGGATGTATGGAATAGCCTTCCAGCGGAAGTGGTAGAGGTAAACACAGTGAAGGAGTTTAAGCATGCGTGGGATAGACACAAGGCTATCCTAGCTATAAGATCGGGAACGGGGGACGAATAAAAGTATTTAGAACATTGGGCAGACTAGATGGACCGAATGGTTCTTATCTGCCGACACATTCTATGTTTCTATGAATTTTGTATCCAGTATATTCACACACAGGCTATTGTGAGTCATCTGACGATTCATGTGACTTACAATGTGTCACTTTACACTCCCATAATACACTTGTATTCAGACATGTTGTGTGGTGTTTGTGATTGTCACTGGCAGTAAATGAACCTCCATTGGCAAAAAGTCTCTATTTATTATTGCAGGACAAAAAATGTATAATAATACAAATATATATATATATAATTTATATATTAGCTCTGAAAGGATCAAAGCTGATTACCAAGTCCTAAAGTTATAGCTTTCATTAAAAGTACTTAAAAAAACTGAGATGAGAAAATTTGAGATTTAGACATGTTATGGCCATACTATAGCTTTTGTCATCCCAGTTAGATGTTTTTAAGTAACTTGAAAACGATAACTTTGGATATTGTATACAGATCATTTCAGCAGCACATCTTATGATAAATGTTTGTTCATGTGAGTGTTTCCCTCTTTGGATAGTTCTTATAAATTTCCTTACAGTGAGGACAGGGAAGTTATATTAGGACACCTTTGTGGAAAATGAGGGTGTATATTAATACTCACCATTTTTTCAAAGGTACTTTATTCAATAAACAGTTCCAACAAGGCTTTCGCTTTCATTTGTGTGTCTTTTTCCCAATAAAGCATGAGACTTTATGAAAGGCTAGGAAAGCAAGGATACTATCACTGTTTAAAAATCCATCATACAGGATCAGTGGGGCTATTTAAACAAAGAGAACATTTAAAAGAACAAATTTTATTCTCAATATATATTAAAAGGTGAAAAATCACCATAAATAGTTGCAAATTAAAGAGACAGTGAGAGGGTAAGGAGGAAAAAGGTTGTACCAAATATTACCCAAATCAATACTAATAGATACAAAGGCTATATTAAATCATATATCACAAATGAAAACAAAAAACACACACATACAAAAAGAATAGTAATAGATAATGATAATGAACAATATATATAAAAAATTATAAATAATAAATGATAATAGAGCCCTATATTATATAGGATCAGTGGGGCTATACACTAAAAGGTGAGTTGAGGTGAGATGAGACATTTCATCTCACCATTGTAGCTATTAATTGGTCAGGGACAGTCCTGGTGAGTTTACAAAGTAGGGGATACGCATCGGGTTTGTACCTGCACAAGAAGTAGTTAAAATGGTGAGATGAAAATGTTCATCTTAACTCACCTCATCTCACTGCGACTCACATTTTAGTGACTAGAGCGAAAAAGTCACCTGGGGGAAATTTGTACTTTTGAGATACCTCCTAGCTGCTCCACGCCTGCTGAGCTCCGTGTCCACCGCCAAACCGTTCACTGCTAAGCAGAAATCAAGTACACTAGCCCAATTTGCAGGAAAGGATCCAATATTCAGTGCAGGATCCAATAAAATGTATCTTTTATTCAGCAAACAACATAAACAAAAAAACATTCAAAGGGAGCACCCACACACCAATAGCAATTCATTTTAGTGAATAGACCCCAATGGGATTTGTTCTATTTGGACTGGTTCATTACCCGTATTCTACAGAAGACACATTAAGGCCACTGCTTAGAGAGGTTGTTCTACAGGTACACGATAGCTATGTTCAAAATGGATGGAGTTTGTTTTCACTACAAAGATTATAATAAAAGAATGCTAATACAATTCTTAATAAGAAGCATGTTTCTCCAGGACATCATTTAAATGTGAATTTAGAATTGGTAAATATTTTAATGGCACTTAAATAATAATAATAATAATAATAATTAAAATAAAAATATCAATACAATTCATTTTTCCACATATTAATGCAAACCAGAAAACTTCAATACACCTGTTGAATAAGAGCTTTTATTTTACATTAATTACTATATGACATATATATATATATATATATATATATATGGAATCTTGAAAAAAAATGTTTAGGTCCATCTCTCGTGAGTATTTCATATTTTAGAATCTCTCATGGGTATTTCAGATCTTAGACATTGATTACAGTTTATTCAGTACACTTCTAACTATCCTGGGTGATTAAATGCAGCTCTAAATAAGAAAGTTGTGTCCGAGGGCTGCTGGAAAAAAAGGGATCTGTCTGTTAACCTAATTTATTTTTCCCTCTGACCATATCTATACTTTGTATTGTCCATTGTATAGTAATTATAATGAAGAAATAAGCAAGTTTGTAAAACCTAGTCCATAGTAAAGCTGTTCAAAATATGATAAGCACTTTCATTTAGTTTGAAAATACTGCAGTATTGACATTGGTACTCAGAGGAGATTATAATGTTGATTTTGCAACCGTACAGTAAACAGGCAACTAAGCCTGTTACCAGCAAACAAGAAAATTACGTTATTAAGAGGATCCGATTAAGGGAGTTTAGTCAACATTGTGAAAATACTAAACAAAAACATGTAAGCAGATTAGAGGACAACTGTCGGCCGCCCACTGATAAAGCTATACGGAGCACGGGGGGCTCAAAAAGGTGCTTTCTTTGTATTCTTTTGTTAATGCATTCACGCGTATGGACAACAGTATTGGGACATGGCGCTTAATTACTTGAATTCAGGTGTTTTAATCCAACCCATTGGCACAGGTGTATAAAATCCAGCACATAGCCATGCAGTCAAAGATTTGTGAAAAAAATGGCTCGTTCTGAAGAGCTCAGTGGATTCAAGTGTGGTACTGTGGCAGGATGCTGCCTTTGCGGTGAGTTTGTTTGTAAAATATCATCTCTGCCAGATATTCCACAGGCAACTGTAAGAGATATTACTGGAAAGTGGAAGAGTTTAGGGACAGCAGCAACCCCAGCAGGACCCCATAAAGTCACCGAGTAGGGTCACCGCGTTTTGAGGAGACCCCCACGGTGGAGAGTAAAAGTCCCCAATGCTCTGCTGATTGCAGAGCTGAAGAGTTACAAGCTTCCACTGGAATTAATATCTGCACACAAACTGGGTATCCATGGCTGAGGAGCTGCACGCAAGCCTCACATCACCAAGTACAATGCCAAGAGTCTTCACTGTTTGGCAGTCAGGGTTTAGCAGATGCCAGGAGAACGTTACCTGCCTGACTGAATTGTGCCAACTATAAGGTTTGGTGAAGGAAAGAACTTCTGGTGCTCAAACCAGAAAAGTGTGCGGCCAGTGAAAAAGATGCAGCGTGGATATATCCTATCTCTCACACAGGTATGTGTGTACTGGGGAAGGGGGAAGGAAGGAGAAACTGGTTGTGACCTATTAATGCACAGAGAGGGCAGGAGGAGCACACAGAACGAAAATTAATAAGATAAATTATACAGTGCCATAAGTTTGCAAAAAATGTATTAGAGAAAAGCTATATAAAAATATAATCCAAGTAATAAATTACATGATATGTACAAAAACACAGCAATAAATACTCACATATACAAATAGCACCAGCAAAAAAAAACGTTCTAGATACAAAAGTAAAGAGAAAGAGGGACAGGAGGCACACACTATGCACAAGTAAACGGAGGTCACCCAACGTTTCGGCTATAGAGCCTTTTTCAAGGGGACCACAATACATAATGAACAGATTTGTACTTAGATAGAGCAAAAATCACGGGAACAGATAATGAAAACAGATGATTGGATAAAAAAACATAGTAAATTTACCATACTATAGTAACTGAAAGTGTGTACCCAATGGCGGCCGCCATACTGACGCACAGCATGGCGTCATGACGTCACGCAATGCGTCAAGAAACTTTAATAGCACAGACGAGCATACAAGCTATGCTCGTCAGGCTAGACTTACAACTTACAAAACGGATGATAGTTGAAGGCAGATCATCTGATTAACTCCATCTATGCTGCAAAAAAACACTTGTATATAAAAAAATGATAATACTAGAAGCAAAAAGCAACTAAATAAAAACGGGAAAAATAAATTTTCTTTAAAGAAAAAGCAAAAGAAAAGGCAAATCTTGCAAAAACGAAAAAATAACAGTCAAAAAAGCAAAAAAATATAAATGACTACAAAAAAAGAAAATACATTTTTTTCTGCTACGAGGATAAATAATACAAAAAAGGAACTGCACATCAAACAATATAAAAAAAAAAAGCATGAATCATATCACACAATATAAAGAAAATAAATACTGAATTGGTGTATATTATAACACCACTAGAAAAACAAAAAAAGGCAAAAAAGACAAATATTAAAGAATGAATCAAAGTGAAAAAAATATATAAAAAAAAGAAAAAAAAGTGAAAAAAATATATATACATATACTACACAAAAGAAAAAATAGCAAAATGTGAAAATACTCTAAACAATTTGAGTTTAAATAAAAACAGTAATATAT
The DNA here is from genome assembly GCA_036172795.1 of Pelodytes ibericus. Lineage (NCBI taxonomy): Eukaryota > Metazoa > Chordata > Amphibia > Anura > Pelodytidae > Pelodytes > Pelodytes ibericus. The sequence continues at coordinate 278,824,829 of CM069857.1, forward strand.
TATTCATAAGCCACAATTAGAACCTATTTATAAAGATAGTCTTGTTCTCGACATCAAGCAAAGAGTCCCGAAGGGTAAAAGGGGACAATCCTCCTTACATAAACTCCAATTACAAGAATGTGCAGTAAAGTTCATAGGTCGGCACAACCATAAGGCAAACTGGAAAGAAAAACATAAAAGTAGAAAACGATTAAAAAATACCAAAAAACACAGCTGGAGGTGGACACACATTGGAACAACCGAGAAAAACAATACAGGGGGGAAAGAGACGTTCCAAAAAGAAAAGAAAATAAAGAATTTTTTGCATTTATCACTAAACACCTCAATCATCAAGACTTAAAGACTAATTTAGAGGAAAACTGAAAGATCTCTTCATTCAGCCCCAAAGGGGAAAGACTTTGAAGGGTATATATCCAGTGCAGTTCTCTACGTTTAAGGAGCGTTATCCTATCAATTCCCTCAGTGCGGGCTGGAATATGCTCAATCGCCAGAAACCTAAGTTGCGAATCACCATGATGTAAATCATCGGCGTTTTACTACAGACACCTGGTTGTGTACGATGGATTTTTCTAGCCTCTACACCTCCATCCCGCATGATGGGGGTCTGGAGGCTATTGGACATTCCATTGACACATGCCCTATTGATATAGAATATAAGAATTGTATTCTGGAACTGCTTCAGATTGTGCTCACGAAAAACTCTTTTACTTTTGATGGTGATTACTATTTGCAGATTCAAGTTACTGCGATGGGGTCCAATGTGGCCCCGTCATATGCTAATTTGTTTATGGATTGTTTTGAGAAATCATTTGTTTACACGTATGATGAATTTGAGTCAAGTGTTGGCCTGTGGCTCAGATACATAGACAATATTTTTTTCATCTGGCATGGTACCGAATCATGTCTCTTACAATTTAGGGATTACCTTAATAGCCAGTTATCGACCATTTCATTCACTATGGAGTATAGTAGTTTGAGTGTTCACTTTTTGGATGTCCAGGTAGCAGTCACTGACACGGGTCTTTCTTTGCATTTCCTTTCTGCACGCCTCTTCTTTCCATCCTAAGAGCCTTCTGGACAACCTGCCCTATGGTCAGTTTCTCAGACTTAGACGTATTATTGATTGTGATGAGAACTTTTCGATTCGTGTGCGTGAACTTACTGATAACTTTGTTCACAGAGGATATGATTTGGCCAACCTGGAACGGTGTGCAAACCGTGCAAAACAGAAAACTCGAAATGAGCTTCTTACTTCTCATCAACGAAAAGACCCTTCAAACCGTATCCCGTGTGTTACTACATACTCTACTAAATCAAATCAGGTACGCCATATCCTTAATAAGTATTGGTTTCTACTACAAGCGGATAAAAAGGTGGGTCCCTTGTTTCAACAGCCACCTCTTATGGCATATAAGAGGTCACGTAATCTACGTGACCAACTTACGAACAATAAACGTGGTGCTCAGGTTGCTCCCACTTCTACCTCACTGTCCAATTGGTTGGTTCCACCATCTGGGATGCACAAATGTGGAAGATGTGTTAATTGTAATAATGTCATACTTATGTCCTATTTCACGCACCCTATGAGGGGTACCAGATTTTCGGGGCTCCAATATTTGAATTGTCAACATTCTTTTGTCATCTACTTACTCAAATGCCCATGTGGTCTCTGTTATGTGGGTGAGACCACCTGACCACTTACCATCCGGATAGGGGAGCACAAGAGTGCTATACGGACAGGCAATCAAAAGTCCCCAATAGCTCGCCATTTCAATGATTTACATCATGGTGTTTCGCAATTTAGGTTTCTGGCGATTGAGCATATTCCAGCCCGCACTGAGGGACTTGATAGGATAACGCTCCTTAAACGTAGAGAACTGCACTGGATATATACCCTTCAAACTCTTTCCCCTTTGGGGCTGAATGAAGAAAGAGATCTTTCAGTTTTCCTCTAAATTAGTCTTTAAGTCTTGATGATTGAGGTGTTTAGTGATAAATGCAAAAAATTCTTTATTTTCTTTTCTTTTTGGAACGTCTCTTTTCCACCTGTATTGTTTTTCTCGGTTGTTCCAATGTGTGTCCACCTCCAGCTGTGTTTTTTGGTATTTTTTAATCGTTTTCTACTTTTATTTTTTTCTTTCCAGTTTGCCTTATGGATGTGCCGACCTATGAACTTTACTGCACATTCTTGTAATTGGAGTTTATGTAGGGAGGATTGTCCCCTTTTACCCTTCGGGACTCTTTGCTTGATGTCGAGAACAAGACTATCTTTATAAATAGGTTCTAATTGTGGCTTATGAATAATATATTACTGTTTTTATTTAAACTCAAATTGTTTAGTGTTGTTTCACATTTTGCTATATTTTCTTTTGTGTAGTATATGTATATATATTTTTTTCACTTTTTTTTTCTTTTTTTATATATTTTTTTCACTTTGATTCATTCTTTAATATTTGTCTTTTTTGCCTTTTTTTGTTTTTCTAGTGGTGTTATAATATACACCAATTCAGTATTTATTTTCTTTATATTGTGTGATATGATTCATGCTTTTTTTTATGTTGTTTGATGTGCAGTTCCTTTTTTGTATTATTTATCCTTGTAGCAGAAAAAAATGTCTTTTCTTTTTTTGTAGTCATTTATATTTTTTTGCTATTTTTACTGCTATTTTCTCGTTTTTGCAAGCTTTGAAAATTTATTTTTCCCGTTTTTATTTAGTTGCTTTTTGCTTCTAGTATTATCCTTTTTTATATACAAGTGTTTTTTTGCAGCATAGATGGAGTTAATCAGATGATCTGCCTTCAACTATCATCCGTTTTGTAAGTTGTTAGTCTAGCCTGACGAGCATAGCTTGTATGCTCGTCTGTGCTATTAAAGTTTCTTGACGCATTGCGTGACGTCATGACGCCACGCTGTGCGTCAGTATGGCGGCCGCCATCGGGTACACAATTTCAGTTACGATAGTATGGTAAATTTACTATGTTTTTTTATCCAATCATCTGTTTTCATTATCTGTTCCCGCAATTTTTGCTCTATATAAGTACCAATCTGTTCATTATGTATTGTGGTCCCCTTGAAAAAGGCTCTATAGCCGAAACGTTGGGTGACCTCCGTTTACTTGTGCATAGTGTGTGCCTCCTGTCCCTCTTTCTCTTTACTTTTGTATCTAGAACGATTTTTTTGCTGGTGCTATTTGTATATGTGAGTATTTATTGCTGTGTTTTTGTACATATCATGTAATTTATTATTTGGATTATATTTTTATATAGCTTTTCTCTAATAAATTTTTTGCAAACTTATGGCACTGTATAATTTATCTTATTAATTTTCGTTCTGTGTGCTCCTCCTGCCCTCTCTGTGTATATATTATTCTTTTGGGGTGCTTTATGGACTCCCCTTGGGGTGATGCACTACGTTTTATTTATTGATATCACTTTGGAGTGCTTCTCTGTCTATTTTGTGTTTATTTGTTTTTTTTTTCCATTTTTTCAGATGAATGCACCTACTATGTCTTTTCTTGACATTAGTGGCATCAGTGACAGGAGGGCCGACACACGTGCATATACACAGCTGGAGGTGGATGAGCTTATAGGTAGGTTTGGGACAAATCGTCTGGCTACCCACGCTGATAACGCTGTCTTGTTCAAACGGTTTGAATACCTGTCGAAAAGAGGTATTAATTATGAACTACACTCTGATACGTTGGTAGAATATCTCCGTGCTAAACGTATCCCTAGAGGCCTTAGATTAAACATCAAACCTACATTTTGTCGGGACAATCCAGAGTTTTGTAAGAGCTGGTTTAGAATCTTAAACAAATGTAGCCTTGATCTTATTTCCCTTACCATTGAGGGGGTTACAACAGAAGTTAATTTAAATTAAGCAACAGACTAATGAGGTAAAACTGAAGCTGATAGATATTGAAACTAAAGAAAATTTTGATAAATCAATCAAAGAAATTGAGGCTATTTTGGATAAGCATAAGGGTGATACCCTTAACCGTAAATTGGACAAATTCAAACGTGATACCATTGATTATTTGCAAGATCCATTGATAAGCCTTCTATGTGCGACAGTGTCAAAAGCCTTACTGAAATCTAGGTAAGCAATGTCTACTGCACCACCCTGATCTATTATTTTAGTCACCCAATCAAAAAAATCAATAAGATTAGTTTGGCATGATCTCCCTGAAGTAAACCCATGCTGTCTCTGATCTTGAAATCCAAGTGACTTTAGATGTGATTTTCGACTATCATCCGTTTTGTATGTTGTAAGTCTAGCCTGACGAGCATAGCTTGTATGCTCGTCTGTGCTATTAAAGTTTCTTGACGCATTGCGTGACGTCATGATGCCATGCTGTGCGTCAATATGGCGGCCACCATCGGGTACACACTTTCAGTTACGATAGTATGGTAAATGTACTATGTTTTTTTATCCAATCATCTGTTTTCATTAACTGTTCCCGCGATTTTTGCTCTATATAAGTACCAATCTGTTCATTATGTATTGTGGTCCCCTTGAAAAAGGCTCTATAGCCGAAACGTTGGGTGACCTCCGTTTACTTGTGCATAGTGTGTGCCTCCTGTCCCTCTTTCTCTTTACTTTTGTATCTAGAACGATTTTTTTGCTGGTGCTTTTTGTATATGTGAGTATTTATTGCTGTGTTTTTGTACATATCATGTAATTTATTACTTGGATTATATTTTTATAAAGCTTTTCTCTAATAAATTTTTTGAAAACTGGCAAAAAAATGGTCTGTGGCATATTAATGGTCAAAGAGTGGCATAGTAATGGGCATGCTGACTTTGGCATATTATTGGGCATACTAGCTGTGACATATTAATGGTGAAATTGGCTGTGGAATATTAATAGGAAACAAGTGGTTTATTAATGGGCATCCTGGTTGCGGTATATTAATTAGCATACTGGATGTTGCATACTAATGGGCAAAGAGTGGCCTATTAATGGACATGCTGGCGGTGGCATATTAATGGGCAATTAGTGGCATAAAATGAGCAAACAGTGGCATACAATGGGAAAATTGGCTATGGCAAATTAATGGGAAAACAGTGGCATTTGAATGGGCATACTGGTTGTGTCATATTCATGGGAGACACTGACATATTAATGGGCAAACTGGCTATGGCATATTAATGGGCAGACAGTGGCATATTAATGGGCATACTGGCTGTGCCATTTTCAGAGTCAAACTACCAGTGGTATATTAATGGGGAAACTGTGGCATACTAATAGACAAACTGACTGTGGTATATTAATGTGCAAACTGTGGAATATTAAGGGAGAAACTGGCTGTGGCATGTTAATGAGGTAAGTCTTTATTGTGTAATGCGGGTGATAGGGCATTTCCTAGGGGGCAGCGGCAAGTCTTGGTTGTGCAATGCAGGTTAAGGGACAAGTCCTGTGGTGCATTTCAATTATTCCCATGATATACAAAGACCTGGATAAAATTACTTTTGGAGGGTAGGGGGCGAGAGGGAGATATAGGGATGAGAGGGGCAGAATATTTTTTCTGTAAGGGGCCCTGAAATGCATGAATGGCAAAAAAATCCAGCTAGCGAAGCACTTACCAAAACCAAATGAAACTTACAGTTTAGTTGGTTGTTGCTCTCCTAAGCGACCACATCAGCCAGCTAGAAGGGAGGCTTTCCTGTATAGGGGGCACTTCCCTTCTACTGGAAAGAGCAACGGAAGAGATTTTTTTCACTCCCGTTTGTCTAGGGTGTGCCCCTCTATGCTGGAGCATTTGTGTTTGTTTGTTTTTTTCACCATATTTTATTATATTTTATATCATATTATAGGATATTATCAAAATGATGGCCCTCGTTGCCCTGATAAAAACAAAAAATAATGTGCAAGGGTACAGCAAGTGACAAATAAGAAAATTACAGCTAAACACAAACAGCACAGAAATGTTAAAATAGCCATTGTCCAGAATGGACAAAAATGTTTCAAAGGGTCTGTCCCTAAGGGGTTAATTAAGGATTCTAATCCTTAAAAAACCACAGCTTCTTTAAACAATTATATTATACAACTAGATATTTTGTTGTTCTCCCCCCCCCCCCCCACAAATTTTACCTGTGTGCCTGTGTTCTGTAGAAAACTCATTGTAATACAGAGTTTAACGTCTGCTTATTGGAATTAACGATGTGTTTTCCAAAACAGTAAACACACACATCTGACATTAGCAATGTAATAACAATAGATTGTAAATGACAATGCGTCTCTATAACGTGCATTTACATTATATATTATAAACTTCAACTATAAAACACTCAGTATGATAAATTACTCCGGAATGTATCAAAAGTCAGCAAATAAACAGTAAACAAGATAGATGATTGGATAGCTTTGCACCTATCACAACATCCCACGGCACAGGGGAAATTATTTGTATTGTATTCAGCTGATTTTCCACATTCGGAATTTAAATAGACTTTCCTTTCCCATTATAAATGATGCATTCTAATTAGATAAACTTCAACAAAGATGCCAGGATTTGGTTTAATACAGTCCACAATGTGTCGTTCGAGCCTTTGATGCATTGAACTCGTTATATGGGAAACAGCAGGCTTTGTTCACTATCCCACGTGCGAAAAAAATAAAAACCATGTAATGTAAAATACATAAGAATGAAATAATTTATTAAAAAAAGATGTATATTGTAATGTTTAAATTGATTTTCCACAGAGCAGTATCTAGAGCTAAGAATGAGGCCGGCATTAACCTTTGGGTTACAAGATAGGTAAGTGTCATGATAATACAGTGTCTATTCAATACAGAGGGAACTGCTAGGAATTGACTCCTATGGGAGTTTGGGATTTTCATCCAGTGGACTATAATGTTTCCAACTTTGGCCTTAATATTGAGATTCCTGCCTCAGTTCCCTGCAATACAGTAGACCCCATAGTCTTGTATGGGGATGTTTTTTGAAGGGGTTGGGCTAGGTTCCTTACTTCCAGTGAACGGAAACCGTGATGCTTCAGCATACTAAGACAACTTGGGACGTCACCAGAATCTCTATGTGCCGACACGCATTGTTGTCATGTTATTACTGCACCGTAACCGGAAACTCCCTGCGGCCAAAACATTTGAGTGACATCGGAAGCTACATGAGCCGAATGTCTCTTGAACTGAGACAGTGTTCTCACAGGGGAAGCTGTATGAGTCATACTGATGCCGACTAAAGGAGAAATTCGGCCAAATTTAATTATGTTAAAAACGGATGTTGCACGTCCAGATACATGTATTTCTCCTGAGGAAGCCGTGCTACTTGAGCTGGTGAAACGCGTCGCGAGACTGTGTGACTCTTTGTTCCATTGGTTGGCCATGTACCATCTGCATACCCAGTCACAGTGGGCTTTTTGCCGCTGTGGTTTTGCCTTTCCACACCATCCATCTTGTAACTTGCTCCCAGTGGGAGACCTACCCTTTCATCTGAGGTTCTGTCTTATTTTGTATTTTATTTTCTGCAGATTATTAAAGTAGTTTTGAAGACGTTTCAAGATGCCTATTATATCAGTTGTTTGTGTTTGAGAGCACTGTATGTACTGCATTACATTATGGTTTTGTTTATTTGTGTTTTAAGTGGCTCCATTTGATTCAGCTCCCCCCTGATTTGCATATACGAGAAGGGATATAGGACAGTAGTTTGATGGAAGCTTGAAATCTAAGGAAGATCTTTTCAGTATTGGGATGATTTGGGCAGTTCAAGGTTCAGTTCCAGAGGACTTAGATTTAGAAACATAGAAACACAGAAACATAGAATGTGTCGGCAGATAAGAACCATTCGGTCCATCTAGTCTGCCCAATTTTTTTTGAGTACTTTTATTAGTCCCCCGTTCCCGGTCTTATAGCTAGGATAGCCTTGTGTCTATCCCACGCATGCTTAAAATCCTTTACTGTGTTTACCTCTACCACTTCTGCTGGAAGGCTATTCCATACATCCACTACCCTCTCAGTAAAGTAATACTTCCTGATATTACTTTTAAATTGTTGCCCCTCTAATTTAAGAGTATGTCCTCTAGTTGTGGTAGTTTTTCTTCTTTTAAATATACTCTCTTCCTTTACTGTGTTGATTCCCTTTATGTATTTAAATGTTTCTATCATATCCCCCCTGTTACATCTTTCCTCCAAGCTATACATACAAGATTTAGGGTTGGACAGACAAGAGGCTATAGAGAACATACAGGGTGAGACGGGATGAGGTCTAGCATGCAAGTAGTATTTAAAAAATATGTATTAGTCAATCCCATGTTCCATTGCATGCAGTGTAAAGTAGCCTATCCCTTGATGAAGAACCCTGTGTGGACCGGAAGATTGCGTTAACATGTTAAGTGACTATGTCACTGCTTGTGCCGAATTTTCTGTTTCTTTATCACACAATCTTTCCATAAGACCATTCCCTATCCTGACGCCCATATTTATTAAATTCTGAGTAGTTCCCAATGCTCCAGTTTACTGTTTTAGTTTTGGTAAATCCAAATGTGTTAGTTATAGTTAGTGAGTTATTTAGTATAACTGACCTTTGAAAGTAGGGAGTAGCACACCACTAAAGATAATCTTTTATATTTTTTTGTTTGTTTGTTCTTTCCTTTACAGACACGATTTATTTTTTTAAATCCTATCCAAAACATCATAATCTTTCAGGACATAGGATTTGAGAATATTGATAACTGTATCAACCTTTACACCATTCATAATATGTAAGGTTTCTCTTACCAGTATGTATATTTAGTCTTAGTAATGTATCTGCCAAGTAATATCAAAGAACTCTATACCTGTGGACATTATTTCTCTTTAGGGGATATAGGGAAGTCTTTGTTCTGTACATCTGGGAGAGTATTTTAGGTTAGTTTTTTTTTTTTTGTTTGCTATCATCATAATATATCTCTGTATAACACCTAATCTGAGGTTTAAAACATTTCCTCATGGTATCAACTTTATCAAGCTTTAACTTCAATACTCTACTCAGGTTTGATTTCTGATTTCAAGCCCCCAAATTGGTTGCAGATGTTTTTTTTTTGCCTGTCAAAGCATATCTGATTAATCCTTTGGAAGACCAGGTATACTGACCTCTAAAGCTGGGAGTGATATGGGAGTCTTCAGATTCGTTGACCAGATGGAGGTAAATTATGAGTGACAGGCTAAGCCTGATCTAGTTTTATATCACTATGTCAATAAATGACTTAGGGGAAAACTACGCAGTCAACAGTGATATAGATTTATGCTAAGGACTACACAGAAATGGCAGCTGATTTTAGCTCCGTTGGCTAGAGACACGTTCCATTAGTGTATTGAATGTATGCTCTAAAAATTACTTTGGAATCTGTGCAGTTTTTAGTGTGAATACCCTAAACTTATATTTCTGTTATTTTCCACAGAAATCTCTTTGCAAACAATTATATCCCTTCAAATGTTACGCTATAGCATGTATAGCTTCGGTTGACAATACATTCAATATACTAATTACACATTTTCCCCCCGTTTAAACATTTTTGGGATGGTATTTGTATGATCTACCATTCCAAAAATATCCCATAGCCTTTGTTCAGAAAGACGTAGAAGAGGAAACACAGAACAAGCTGAAGATTCCTCGGTAACTTGATTATTCCCTCACTTTAAAACCAGAACAAAGGTGTAACACAAGCAAATGTTAAGGTTTAACAGTAGAATTATAGCGTGGCAAAGTTTAGTGAGAATTACTGAATATACGCCAAATTCTGGAACTAGCAGATCACTTTGTTAGAACTTTGTGATGTGGCGATAAATCATTTAATTAAATATTCGGCAAAGTGTCATAAACCCTATCAGGAGGAATGACAGTACTATAAAAATGTTCAGTACTGAATTACTCCAAATAGGTACTTGCCCAGTGTGACTTTTTCCTAAACTCTGTGCAGTACCGTTCTGGACTTGGTCCCCAGGACATACTTGAAAACGAGAGAAATCTCAATGTATTCTTCCTGGTAAAACACTTTCTAAATAAAATAAAAGTTATGGAAAATAAACAGCTTTAGTTGTAGCTGTGCTTACTTTTGCTCATGTCCCTAACTGTTCTCCTTCCCACACTTTCTTTGGGTCCCGCGTCATACTCAGCTGCCTAATAAATACTTTTCTTTAAAACTAATTTAATAAAGAGACCTACTAGGTCACAGAGGGATACAGGAGTCACCTTAAGTCACTCTTGGGTGCTCTTTGATGAAAACCAAACAGTGGAAGAGGAATTAGACTTAATCAGGACACATGAAAAAAACGTAAGTATAAAAAAATCGATATATTTTCGTCCCATAAGTAGGCATCTCTTCAAAGTATAAAACAGGAAATTAAAACAAACAGTCTGTTATTCAGGAAAAGGAAAGGCATTGTCCAAAATTTTTTTCCAAAGAATATATTAAAAAGTGTTTATAAAATGGTATCATACACGTTGTTTCACATTCTGCTTCACTTTATTTCAGTTTGAAATACAATAGTCCTGACTAATTAGCACACAAAGTTACCTACATTGAGGGGAGCACATATATAAAGACACCCGCTCGCAAATGCCAGGAAGCTTTAAAAAAAAAAAAAAAGGCTCACAAATTTCATGATGTTTTAAAAATTATTTGTGGACATCCCGACACCGGTGTTTCTTGAAGGTATTCCGGAACGTTTCCGATGCTGAATATTCATACATGGGTATTTGCCAACTCTCGGTGGAGGACCAGCGCACATTGGGGAACATGTATAAATACGGCGCCCACTCAGATTTGCGCGAAGTACTTCCGTAATCAACGTGTGCGCCAATGTATAAAGCAAGTCAAACATACAAAAGTGCTGGCACTCCAGTTCATTAAAGAAAATATCAAAGTTTAATGGTGAGCAACTGTGCCTCAGAAAGAAGGTCAGCAACACTTGACACGTTCCGAGTCTACGGACTCTTAATCATAAGTGTATAAAGCAGGCTCCCCTTCAAATTTCAGGAGTCTTCGGTATCTATGCCGAATGCGTATATTTAGCTTGTGTTGGCGCAACCTATGTATAAAAAAATCAGCATATATGTAAAAAAAAAAAAAAAAAAAAATCACTGTCTGGTGGGGGTCTCTCTCCTGCATTGCAAAGTGTCTGGAGTTATAAAAAAAAAAAAACAACTCAATCGCGTAATACCAAATGGCAAATGTTTTTTTTTTATAACTCCAGACACTTTGCAGTGCTGGAGTTTGTATCCAAAACTCCAGACACTATTATTTTGTTATAACCATGTGCAAACTTTATACATATACACTAGTGTTCAAAAGTTGGGTATCACTTAGACATGGCCTTGCTTTTGAAACAAAAAATACAAATGTGGCTGTTAAAATAACATCAAATGGAGAAATACAGTGTAGACCTTGTTAACGATATAAGTGACTATTGTAGCTGGAAAAGGCTGATTGTTAATGGTAAATACAGTATTCAGCTAAAAGCCGATTAAAGAACCAATAAAACTGGACTTCTTTACAATCTAAAACATTATTTGTAACCTTGTCAACGTCTTCAATGTATTTCCCATTCATTTATATGGTTTCATGGCAAACAAAGAAATCCCTAAGTTACCCCAAACTTTTGAACAGTAGTGTATGCCCCCATATACTTTTATTCGCCCACATCGGACCCATTGTATCAAAGCATGTACTAGACAAACTTATTTATGCATGCCACTAAAATTATCTGAAATATATGCGTTAACAAGTTATGTTAAAAAATCCAGTGTCTTAGTACAAATGTATTTTCCTAATAAGATTGGACTTGTATGCTTTCCATTTAATGTAGTCTTCCATTTTCTGCTGCAGCATTTCTGTAGATGGATATGGCTGGACCTATAGAGACAGAGAAAGCGAAAGTTTGGTCAATTTCTATCCAGGAATGAATATATAAATAAATATATTCGTATATATTATTATAAATATTTATTTAATGCGTGCATACATATATTATACCAGGCCTATTCAGAGCACACATATATAAGTTTATTTCAATCTGTTGTACAGCCAGCCAGAGTTGTCAGGTTGTGATGACATTCAAACTAACATGGTGGCCAGGGGTCACGTGACCAAGATCACGTATACCATTCTTACAGGGTGATAAGTTGTAGCCTTTGCTAAGGTAATTAGGTAGACCTTTAGAAGTCGCAAAACGATTACCACTCCCTCTCTTTCTTCCAGGGTGTGCTTGTGAGTAGACATGGGTAAGGTTTTATCATGGGGAATTGTGGATAAGATCTGACGGCTTTTCCTTAGTTATAAGGTTTAGTTGTTGGTTAGAATAGGAGTAATTATTTGTATGTTGCTGTTGTTTTGTCGCTGAATAACCATGTGTTAAAGTTGATGGACCAGAGTATATATATACAGTTTGGTTACACACCACACAGGTCTTTTGGTGGACACAAGTAACTTTTACATGCTCCTTTTACATGCTACCTTTACATGAATAACTTACTCCCATGCGGTCAAATTATGGTCTCTGTCTCTATAACTATTTTAAAGTGACTGTCTAGTTCTCAAAATGCATCTTCCAAATGTTAATGCATATTAATGTGCTTTCAAAGTACTTTAAAATACATGTTTTACATTTTGCATTGCTTAAAATGTAAAATACTTACAGCTAGATGAAATGGTCAAATGACTGCAGTTTGCAAGATACCAGGACTGTCCACACTAGTAAAAGTAATTTGAGAATAATTTAATTCAAATTAATGGAATTTCCTGTCTCTCTAGTGATGTCATCAGAGAATATGTTGCGCTGTTAAGAGATCATACTGTGTACAAGAGCATGTTTATCACAGTCCACGCAATGTATTCAATTTTAGGAGCACGGGAAGTGACTAAATGAAACAAAACGTTATATCCTCAGTGCCTATATAATCAGTGCTGCCACACCTGCAGTAAACATGAATCACTAGGGGAGGGCTTGAGTCAAATATTAACAATGTGATTTTTTGCAGAAAGCCTGCATCAAATCACACTGGAAAAAAAAGTCTGTGAACTAGACAAGCAGTAATCTTCATCTTGCACCAAAGTGAGTTTGGGGACTAGACTGTCCCTTTAAACCATCATCCTATCATGTTTAGTGTTTAAGTTGTCACTAGATGTCCATCTCGGATTCTGCCTTGAGGGTATGTTCAGAGTTCTACCTTACTCTTTAAAGCACACAACACTCACGACCTTGCACAGACCATACCCAGAAGCAGCACTTGGTGGAAGTAAATGTCCATTTAACTTCTTTCTGCTCTGTAAAGGACTAAGTGTTGTTCAGACATTTCTGATTGTTAATGTTTAGACCCTAGACAGGTATGTGTCAACCTAAGAGGGAAAAGCCATGCGAGAAAAGAGACGTTTAAAAAGTCGTCAAAACAGAGCTACTTTATTGTTCGTTTTTAATATTTTTGGCATGTCCGCTTCTTGAATACAAAACATGCTATTAATTTAATCAACAAAATGCCTCTTAATAAACGAGCAACCCATTTTCTGAGGAATTATTATACTTTTGCATTTCTAAATAGGATGCTTTTATCTTATCAGGCATTATTTATATATTTCTTTCCCCCAGTGAAGCATACGGGCAATTTATGATTCCTTTTTCCCTATAAACTTTGCAAATTCTGTTAAGTAAAAAAAAAAAATAAAAAAAAAAAAAAAAGTGTTATGAGATTTATTAAAGAAAAATAAGAATTTCTTTCAGTAAAATGATTGCGTTGATTATGTGTGGGATCCGCATTAGCTATATATCAGACATTAGGGCCCAGTAAAAAATGTCTCTGTGCATAGCAGGTCTATGTTTCATTGTTAGAAGGGAAAATAAGGGAGAGCAAAGAATCAAGAATATGATTAAAATGGGAATATATCTCTGCTCTGACAATTGAACATTTATTACAGAAATAAGAATGTTAATTTCAGGTTGGCTGTTTATTGTTGTTTGTGTAGTGCTTTTTATACTGTTCAGGACATCAACAATTCAACATCAATCCCAAAGCTGGTAGCACATGGTTTTGAGGTCCTTCAGGACCAAGGACCACTCAGACTTTGAAAATGATCTATATATTAAAGTTAAATAACTATAAAAAAAAGTATGTATGCATTAAAAAAGGGAAAAACTGTATTCTAAATGTAGTGATATCAGGTCTGCAGCTTCTAATGATCCTCCCACTAAGCTCTCAGCATAAGGCTGGAACCTGGGAGTACAAAAAACAACAAAATGTATAGTGTTTGGAAAAGCAAGAAGGAGTGTAAACTAGATAATAATTGTAACGCGTTGCAGTGGATACTCCCCTATCCGTGGGGAATAGGTTCCAAAAATAGTGAACCCAGCTGAGTGCGTGTGTCAAATCCACAGTGCAGGCAGAGGGATGGGCCTAATGGACTCCATTTTGTGTAACATGTGACTGTGTGTTTATCTTATTTGTCAACTGGCAATTTGCTCAAGCAGAGCGCTCGAAAATAAGTGCGAAAGTTCTAAAGTAAACGCCAGCGGCTGAGAGTTCCATCCTCACCGCTCACTCTCTCGCTACTGCAACATTCAACCGCAGTTAATTCAAACCATGCAGATAGAAAGGGGTTTCCCTGTATTAAACATCTTATCCCTTACAATGTGATGAACCAGCCAGTATGTAACTGAATGATCACTTCCTAATTGAGAAACTGCCATTTTTATTGGGCAAACTGTGGCATTCTTAATGTGCAAACTGGCTGTGCATATGTTAATGGCAAAGTGACTGTGGCATGTTAATTGGTACCATACTGTGGCTCATTTTAATTGGCAGAAGTGATTCTGTGGGATCTGTGGGGAAAAATAACATGTACTATGGGGCAAAGTGATACTGTGGCATGTGTTAGGGAACCTAGGTACACCTCTGCAAATGGGCTGCCCATGTGCTGCTTTGCTGCCTCTTAGAGCCAGCTCTACAGATCGGTGCCCTGTTTCCCCTTAGACCTCAGTCAGAGCTTTCTGCTCTTTCCGTGCACAGTGATGACTCAGAGCATAACGTTCAGAGTCATCACTATGCGCAGGGAGATCTAGGCAGCGCTAATTGAGTTCTGAGATGAGGTCTGTAGGGGGTATGTCTCCCATATTGCTAGCTAAGCATCATCTAAATAAATAAAACCCTATACACAGTATTGTGGCAAAATATATATCTTTATGTAAAATAAAAGTTTGTGTTTGTCCTTTACATCAAAATAAAGTTTGTGCTCTCAGACATGAGAGGAACAGACATGTCTAAAGGGGAGGAGTTTATAATATAGCCATGCCGACCTGGGGTTCCAAAAGGAAACCTGCACCCAGACTTCCGTGACCCTAGGATCGGCCCTGCCAAGGAAGCATTATAAGGTACACTCTGTGTAAGCAATACACCACAATAGTGGAGCCACTTATAGTGTATAATGTTACCATGGTACATGCCACACCAACCGAAGACTGCATTTCCCATGATTCTCAGCCAGTATGTAAAGCATCATGGCAAAAAGAGTACTCAACAACTCGAGGGCTAAAGGTTAGCTATTATCCAATTAGGAATTGGTACCGCAGCCTCTGTGGAATACACATGTCATGATTCTCATCCATCCAGTTGGTTGGTTTGCCCTCCAACCCTTGAAATAATGTGCAGGGCATCATGTAAAGGTAAAAATTTAAAAGTTATATGTGTCTCCTAAAAATGGCGGCACATACATATCTATGCATGGAACCAGAATTAGGAGTGAAGATCTCTCCAGGTTAATAGGAAGACAGCACTAAAACATGTGACTTATAGGGATGGCTGCTTACAGTACACACGGTGTGAGCCTTGACGCACGGTAAGTCTCCAGCCAGATATTATTAATGCATTTACGGTCCAATGGGCTCATCCGTAACATCCCTGGTGCACTGTGCATGTTTCTCCTAACAGTAGACTTTAGTTAACTGTAAGACTTTAGTGTAGGCGAAGAACACAGTGACTTTCTGTGCAAAGACAATATGTAGCATAACTCACCAAATTGTCACAAAATAAAACTCGATTTTGCAAAAATTGTGGAAAAGTTGGCAGTAAGAGGAAGGGGAAAAGTAGGAAATCCTGATGCATTTTAACATAGTCAAGACTATTTGTTGACTTCTCACTATAACATTTTGATGGGAATCACATGCATGTGCTTCTTATTAGATAAAATGTGTGATATTTATTTATATCAAATATATATATATATATATATGTCCTGCTTAAGTTTGACTGCCTTTTTCACTTCACAATAACTACACGAAAAGGGTCAAGCACCACTAGACTGGTGATTAAAAATAAATACATTAATTGGTATGTAGCAATTTACCATCATTCGTGACATTTTGCAAACATTTTTCCCATTTTCCTGAGCCCCATGCCACAAGGAGTCATGATACTCTGCCTGACAATGCTACTGAGCAATGGATGGTACCTAATCATTATAGGCATCAATACTGATGCCACAGGACTTACCCCTGGGCAGTTTATACAGCTGTTCCTGGGAGATGATACCTTGGGGCCATTGTTTCCCAAACTAAACTTTACGCCCCAACAGTTGCAAACACAAATTCTTTTTTTTGGAAAGGGCCACTGAGAGGCCAGTACTTCACCCTCAGTATATTGATGCGCATTACCAAAAAAGGCCTCCATCCACTCCTACGAGAGCACTAGTCCCATTAGTGGTCCCCCCCATTTATCCCCAACCTATTATAAGTCTGGGGTATGAAATTCTCCTATGTTTCATGTACTTTAACGATAACAGCCAGTGCCCCCCTAGTGAGCACCCCACAGTTTGGACAGGCTGTACAAAATCCACCCATTGATTACCCACCTTGCTGCCAGGTTTGCAAGGGTTTAAACATTTGCAATGTATATCTGTGTGGATGAATCCCTATTGTGTATAAGGGAAGATTGAGATTCTAACAGTACATTCCTCTGATAAACATCAGCCATAATATTATGACCACCTGCCTAATATTGTATGAACCATTTTGATGCCAAAACAGCCCTATGTTTAGTAAGAGAAGAGTCATTAGAGGCATGGACTCCACTAGACCTCTGAAGGCGTGCTGTGGTATCTGGCACCTAGACGTTAGCAGCAGATCCCTTAAGCCCTTTAAGTTGTGAGGTGGGCCTCCATGGATCAGACTTGTTTGTCCAGCACATCCCACAGATGCTGGATTGGAATGAGATCTGGAGAATTTGGAGGTCAAGTCAACACCTTGAACTCATTGTTGTGTTCCTCAAACCATTCCTGAACCCTTTTTGCTGGCATGGTGCATTATCCTGCTGAAAGAGGACGACTCCATCAGGGAATACTGTTTCCATGAAAGGGTGTACATGGTCTGTAACAATGCACAGGCAGGTGGTACGTGTCAAAGTAACATCCACATGAATGGCAGGACCCAAGGTTTCCCAACAAAACATTACCCAAAGCATCACACTGACTCCACTGGCTTGCCACCTGCCAGTGGTAATAATGCTATGGCTGATCAGTGTATAATATGTGGGGTACAGTAAATGAGAAAGAAGAACATAACAGCTAGACTCAAAAAAGTCACAACAAGTACAACATAACCAAAGCAGTCTAGTCACCAAGGGATTAAAGGGACTCTGTCTTCCTACACTTTGTTCATACTGTGAATGTAGAAAATAAAAAAATATATGAAAAATTATTATTATGCATAGTGCAGAATTGCAACGAAACACATACAATAAGAAAAATATATTTTTAAAAATGTGTCTGTGGAGTCTCCTGTTTGACATCACCTGTGGCTTGATATGCTAATGAGCTAGCTTACACTAGGAGATTTGTAATTTATATAGCAAGCCACAGGTGATGTCATAAGGAGGAGACATGACAGACACATTTAAAAACTATTTATCTTATTGTATGCGCTTCCATGCAACTCTGCTAGCATAATGCATAGATTATTTTTCAGCTATTTTTTTTATTCTCTACATCCCCAATGTAAGCAATGTTTATACAAGCACAGTCAAATAGGCTTGCCTTTTATCAATAGAGTGAACTGTCACATCCAACAAGATTACACACCTTTGTAATATAGTCCTGAGTGCTGCCACACAAGACATAACAAACGGTGTGCGCAAACAAACACCATCAAATGAGTGAAGAATACTATTGTTGAACAGAATATGAGTACGCTTTATCGGCGAAACACGTCAGATGATGCCAGAGTCATTTCTTGACAGATTAAAACATTAAGGTGCACAACTATTATGTACAAATTTTTTTTTTACTAAGTGTGCTAAATATAGAAGAAGGACAACTAACCCAACGCATTTTGCATCGAAGCCGGACAATTCTGTTTTGCACTCTTTTGCTGGTGTTTTTTTAAAATCTGCCTTAAGTGCAGAAATCTACCTAACATAGTTGTTCATAATTCTAGAATGGGAAAGAGTATAAAACCACCTGATAACAATCAGTTTGTGAGAAATAATGATTTAAAAGGATTTGAAGACTTGTTGACTCTTGTCATTATGTAGTGATCTGTTAAGACTGATGAATTGCAGATAAATAAACACCCACATCTTCTATCATTTGGGATGATGTTTTGATAAACATTCCAATTTAAAATACAAACTGTGTATCCCTTTGACAGATGGCCGGCGAACACTGAATGACCTAATGCCCGTATTTATCTCTCCTTCATCTAAATGCACAAAGAGTTAATGTCTGATGCTGTGCATCGTCTTCAGTGTCTTCAATCAACTGGTACATGTCCATGTCAGAGTTTATAGAGTCAGAATGTCAAATATACCCATTTTTCGTCGCCAAGAGGCTCACAGGAAAAGAGAACTAAAAGGCTTAGAGATGCATTACCATCAAAATTGTAATATAACTAAATGATTTAAATTGTATTATAGGGTTTAATCAAATAAAAAGTGAAAACAGAGCAGGTCTGAGTTACCGATTGCTTTTACAGTTCTTAAAAAGTCACTCTGAGTTAAGTGTTATTCTATGAATTGTAATATGGCTTGTCTTGAATTTATAGTCAAAGTGACAGCAAAAGTATTTTTTCATTTTTTTCATCATTTGCTACATGTCCGAATACCTGCCTCTCAGGTAGAGCTGATCTGGCATGTGTTATAAGCCAGTCAGAGCAAGGTGTGGCTCTTTTTTCAGTGGGTTCACAACTTTTGGTGAGGGGGGTGGGGGGGGCAAAAACAATTTAGTGGCCTATTTTGTAATTTCATAAGCCTGACTGTTCTCATCAGCCCTATGTGTCCAATTGTGGCCATCAAGCTTCAGTTTCTGTACTTCAACTACCATAATTCTCTGGCATTCTAGAATGGGGAATTATGGGTCTTGAAGTTCTGTCGCAGCAGGAGGGCCGCAGTTGGATGCCTAGGCACCAGAGCCATAGTGAAAAGTGCTGTAGCTTCAGCCCTCTGAGCAAACGTAGAGGGCGGCATGGTGGGGCAATTGCTTCTCTGCTCACTTTGCCAGTCCACCCCTGCTTACAGTCAATAGAAAGGTTCTTGTTGGGCTCCTCTCTAATGTTTATGGGTAAAAGTGGTGGTCACCGTTTTAGCACTGATCAGGGATAGGCACTCCACTGTCCATGGCAAGGTCTGTAAATGCAAACGCAGGAGAATTTACTCATTGCGCATGCGCACAAAGTTACAGCTGATCACTCAGCTGTAACTTTGTAAAGACTGCGCATGCGCGAGCGACGCTACCCACCTCCCGCCCTCTTCACACCACGCTAAGGTGGTAAGTAACACGGGAAGGGGGACATAAGGGGGCAACATAGGGGCAAGCACCCTGGCGAGGGGGGAGCCTTGAGGGCTGCCTCATCTTGATGGGAGTTGTGATCCCCCTGCTGCATCAATAATACAGCAGGAGGATCACAACTCCCATCAAGATGAGGCAGCCCTCAAGGCTCCCCCCCTCCCCAGGGTGCTTTCCCCTATGTTGCCCCCTTATGTCCCCCCCGTCCACATATGTTCTAGCGCCCGTTAATTTAACGGGTTTAATGTCTAGTTTAAACATAATCACAAGCATTTTTCTTTCTAGTATAGCATCCATGTGCGGTTCTTTGAGCGTTGGGGTTCGACAAAGAGACGTAGGACGAGGACCAATTGCTAGTTTTCCTTACAAACCTCTTAACATGTAATGGAATCTGGATTTCCATTCTCTTATTAGAAGTCTAATACTGCAATGTAGTGAATAATAATATTATTTTTCACACAGACCTTATAATTTGCAGTAATATCTTTGTACCATTTGTGCAACTGGATGTAAACCTAGTGTGAACCAATTTTGAGGAACAGGCAGGGAGAATGCAATAAATGACGTTTCCCACTCTGAAAAATATCTAAAGCGTTCACTAGATGGATTGAGTAAAAAAAACAAAAAAAACAAAAACAAACCAAGTCTCGTAAAGAGGACTACGGTAAAATTAATAGCATGGCTCTGATTGAAAATACAACCCAAGATTGTTTTTTTTTTTTGTTAACCTGAAAGAAAAAGTATATGTCTTCAAAGGCTTTGATGTAATAGTGGTCGGAACTCTGGAATTTATTCGAGATGAATCTGGGCCAATTGACAAAGCATGCGGAAAAAGAGTTCTCGTTTTCCAGGAGCCATTGATGAAGCTGAGGCCTAGGTAAAGGCAGCTCAGTTAATATAGTAATATCCGGAAAAAAAGTGCTATAGGACATAGTTGCCATTGGAAGCACAATAATTTAAGGAGAATGACATTGAATGGTGGTTGAAAAGGTCAGACACGGGCAAAGTATATGTTAGGAAAGTTGCAACAGATAAAATAGTCTCTGCGGCAAGGTGAAGATTAATATGTATAATTTCGGTTGGGATTATTATTTGTTGTGATGTAGGATAAGTTACTCAGTTAGCTCAGTGTAAAACTTACAATTTGACAAAAGAAATAGGATGTTACGGCTTGTTACGCTGGCCTTGAGCATTGGAACCTTTCTTGAGTTAATTTATCTATATTGAATACCATAGACTGCAAAAGAATATTTTGAGGGAATAATAGTAATCAGTGGTAGGTGATAACTCACGTCATTGGCCTGAGCCAATAAAGGACTCCTTGAATGGACTCCTAAATGTTGTGTAAGCTGTTAATTTAGAGAAATGTACATTGGCATAATTGGAAGCAAATGTATACATGTATCTTGTGAATCTAGAGAGTCTTGTGAATGTAGAGAATACAATAATAGGACACATTATCCATACATTGTGTTAGCAGTACTGCAAGCAAATGCCTAAATTAAGAGAACCATGTATTTTGAATGTGTCTGTGGCATCCTCTGCTTATGACATCAGCTTGTGGCTTGATATGCAAATTACACATTTCTTATTTTATGAAAAACTACAATTCTGCTAACACAATGTCTACATCATTCCTGTTCCTTACATTCACAGTATGAGCAATGTTTAGGAGACCTTTGGTGGTTTTGTCCTTAAAGGGACAGTCTAGTTCCCAAACTTACTTTTGTGCAAGTTGAAGACTACTGCCTGAATAGTGCACAGGATTTTTTTTTTCTTGTGTGATTTGATGCAGGCATTCTGCATAAATCACATTTTTAATATTTGACTTAAGCCTTCACCCAGTGATTACTCTGCATGTATACTAAAGGTGCTGCAGCACTGATTATAGTGACACTGAATATATAAAGTTTGTTTCATTTAGTCACTTCCTGTGCTGTTGGAATATAATGCATTGTGTGGATTCTAAGTGACCTTGCTTTTGTATACATTGGATTATTTAACAATGCAACACATTGTCTGATGACATCACTAGCCATTTTCAAGATGTTCACCTTGAAAATGTCATTTTGGGGTGCTGAAACCCTTCGGTGGAAATTTATGATGTTCTAATAAATACACCATGTGGTTTCAACGCTGATTTGCCAGTGGACTCATTTTTGGGTACCAAATTACAAATTGTTACATGATAGACACATGCTGTTTCATTATTGGACTGTGCTGTTTTTCTGGAACTCGTCGTGCAGTGTGTGATTTGCTGAATGTAGTGAATAAAAAAATGATTGAAAATGATCTATACATTTAGGAGAAAAATGTGTTTTATGTGTGTCTGTGGAGTGTCCTGTTGATGACATCACCTGTGGCTTGATATGCAAATTTTTCAGTATAAAAAGTGTAATTAGCATATCAAACCACAGGTGATGTCATAAACAGGAGACTCCACAAACATATTTAAAACACATTTTTAGGCATTTGCTTGCAATATTGTTAACACAATGTATGGATCATTTTTAATAATTTTTTGTATCTACATTCCCAGTAAAAACAAGGTGTAGGTGACACAGTCCCTTTAATGTGACCCAAGAGTTAAAGTAAATCTGTCATCTTAAAAATGTATTTTCATAAATCAGTTTAAAACCATATTACCAACAGATAAATATGTCTATCTAACCAAACTAATGTAATAAATATGGGAAGTTTTGACTACATTCAAGGTAAAAGTGGCCACCTTGAATCTTTATGACATCTTTCTCAGAGGCAATTGCTATAAAAAAAAACCCTGTTCCGGTTCAGAACCTTGTATTTCCTCACATGAGCCAACTGTTCTCAACATTCTACTGTGCAGAAAGGAGAAATGATGCAATATACCCCAGTTATCCCTCCCCCCAATGCTGCCTCCCTCCCCCCAACGTTGCCTCTCTCCCCCAACGTTGCCTCTCTCTTCACTCCCTCCCTCCAACGTTGCCTCCCTCCCCCCAACATTGCCTCTCTCCCCCCAACATTGCCTCTCTCTTCACTCCCTCTCTCCCCCCAACATTGCCTCTCTCCCCCTCCTCTCTCCCCCAACGTTGCCTCTCTCTTCACTCCCTCCCTCCCCCCAACGTTGCCTCTCTCCCCCTCCCTCCCCCCAACATTGCCTCTCTCCCCCAACGTTGCCTCTCTCTTCACTCCCTCTCTCCCCCCAACATTGCCTCTCTCCCCCTCCTCCCTCCCACAACGTTGCCTCTCTCCCCCTCCCCCCAACGCTGCCTCCCTCCCCCCAAGGTTGCCTCTCTCCCCCAACATTGCCTCTCTCTTCACCATATAAAGCACCTTATTGGACACTCATTGCTTCATGTAGCGCTAACAGGGGGCCGACATTTTGTATAGAATCTTGGATCAGATCTGCATTAACCTTTATGCAGGCAAATGAAGATCTGCCCCAAGATTCTAAACAAAATGTCTGCCCCCTGTTAGAGCTGTTTGAAGTGAAGAGAGTTCAATAATGTACACTTATTACACATGATGCAATATTTCAACTAAACACAAGTTAATCTGTTGTCCTTTAAGGTGTATCAGTATATAGACATGCCAAACATGATATATTTTATGTAATGCGGATGGAGCCATCTCATGGTCTCATGGTCCAGTGTGTTATCTGTAGAATCTGTTCAACCCTTAGTCCTTCACCCTTGTGATAAAATGCGTACGATTAAATTAGGTAATAGTAACATCCTGAGGATGTACGTGAAAACCAGAGAATATATGAGCATAACCTTAAACCCTGGAAAAACACTATTATTATAAGATGTTCCACTACATTGAATTCATCTTCAATGCAAAATGATGAAAGTAGCTTTTTTTTCCAAAACTGGAATCTTTAAGTTCGGGACAAGATAATTGAGGCTAAAATTAAATGATTCCGAGGTTACGGGAGATACAGACGGAATTGTTTTACAGATCAGACATTTAAAAGAAAGGTATGTGGACAGACCATCATGCTACAATATCTAAATATACTTAAGGAGTAATTAAAGTATATTTACTGAATGTAACGCACTTAAGAAACTAATGAATACAAAACAGCTAGTTATGCAGGGAAATACGATCTATACATGTCTGAAAAGGTATAATGGTTGGATTATGGGTCATTAAGAAAGAAACATCGTAACAGCAATTACAACAAGGAGTTTC
Organism: Pelodytes ibericus; assembly: GCA_036172795.1. Classification (NCBI taxonomy): domain Eukaryota; kingdom Metazoa; phylum Chordata; class Amphibia; order Anura; family Pelodytidae; genus Pelodytes; species Pelodytes ibericus. The sequence goes on from CM069857.1 coordinate 278,848,759, forward strand.
TATTTAAGGTTATTTATTTTGCTTTAGCTTGGCTATATTAGCTGGGTCAGTACCAGGCAGAACTAAAGTGAGTGCAGCAGATGCAAGGGTACCTGGGCCTGTCCCTTTAAGAGCCATATCACAGCCACAGTTAGCCATATGGGCTCAGTAGGGGGCCCAGAAAACCCTAACAGACTTGTTCCGCCACTGATACCAAGGTCAAGCACAGAGATGGGTAAGAGATAAAATGGATATCACATGTTGCTTAATGTGGGCCACGGAGAGAATGAAGATGATAGAACACGTATTTACAGTAACAATAATAAAGTGTTAAAACATGGTTTATACTGTCAAATGTAGAAAATAAAATAATATATTGTGAATTGCAAACAAGTGAATTAATTAAAGAAGAGTAAAATACAATTTCAGTGTATTTGTGGTGTATTCACCATCCTACAGACAGTGCCGCTATCCCATTGAGCTCTCTTACTGGCAAGTTCCCTGGATGGCCATGGATGCCCCCCTCCCTTCTTCTATGCACCATAATGTCAAGTATTACTTGCTTTTCCAGGTCCATGCTCAGACGTGCTAGAGATCATCACAACGCCTATCATGCTCAGTACGCTTTAATTCAGGCGTATGGGCCACTGTGTGCTGTCCTGTCACTCAAGCAAATGACCTATTCGTAACTGGAGCTGGGATGGTAATCCCTTCACTATGAAGCATACAGGGCAACACGGTCACTCTCTGCTAGCGCCGTGTGGACGTTATTGTCTCCCTCCTCTGAGGTTTTCTTCACTGGACAATAAAATTGGATTTGGTCGTTCCCTGTGAAATGACATGTCGCTTGGTCGGCAATGACAGAAACCAGACGCAAGCAGGGATTGGCTGTTCCAATTGGTTGAGCGTTAACCTATGCACCCACTATGCAGTTTGTCTTTATCCTCTCAAGCCTTTCACACAGATCCTCACCATCAGTAAACACAAAACATGCGTTGTCATTTTACTGAACACACACAGAAAAAATGAACATACTTACATGCCTGATCAGTTCACGCTGATATTCTTCACCCATGTGCTTTTTGAAGAATTCTTTGGAGATCACTATGCACTCCGCTCCATCGGACACTAGCGCCATGCCGACTGTATCTTCAAACACCGTATACACCAGTCCCTAGGTACAAGGAATATCAGCCGACATCAGTTTAACCATAACAACATGCTACGTTCTAGGGTTATTGATCTTCAAGTTAAAGGGACGCCATCACCTATTGTCTGTTTCTGCTGTAAATGTGGAAAAAATAAGATGTGCCATGTATTTTTCACACTGGATGTAGGATGTATGTATGGCGAGCCACAAGGTGATGTCATAAACACTAAAGACACATTTAAAACACTTGTTTGTCCTAATTTATGCATTTACTTGTAATTCTACTAACACAATGTATAGACTTTTTTTACTGTATATTGGGTAAGTAGTATTTAGGTGATGGCGGTGTGGATGGCCACATTGCTTGGCAATGCCCCATTGTCCACTGTGGACATTAAATGGTACTGAGGTATTTGTGAAATCATGGCGGGGGGGGGGGTATATATATTATATATGGTGAACAATAACTGGTTATTTGATGCCAACCTATAATTGGCATGACATTACCGGAAGTGGTGTATCTTGGTTTTGTGCTGCCCTAGTCAGACAAAATTTGGGCACCCCCTACCCACGCACGACATGCCCCATAACCCACATCACCCCATTACATGCCCCTATCACCCCCATTACATGCCTCCATTAACCCCATCACCCCCATTACATGCCTCCATTAACCCCATCACCCCATTACATGCCTCCATCACCCCCATTACTTGCCCCATCACCCCCATTACATGCCTCCATTAACCCCATCACCCCCATTACATGCTTCCATTAACCCCATCACATGCCCTATCACCCCATTACATGCCTCCATTAACCCCATCACCCCCATTACATGCCTCCATTAACCCCATCACCCCATTACATGCCTCCATCACCACCATTACTTGCCCCATCACCCCCATTACATGCCTCCATTAACCCCATCACCCCCATTACATGCCTCCATTAAGCCCATCACCCCATTACATGCCTCCATCACCCCCATTACTTGCCCATCACCCCCATTATATACCTGCATCACCCCCATCACATGCCCCCTCAAGCCACAGGTGATGTCATAAGCAGGAGACTCCACAGATACATTTAAAATACATGTACAGACCATTTTCATTATTTATCTGCATTCATAGTATAAGCATTGTTTAGGTGATACAGTCCCTTTAAATAATACTAATTTTGATATAATAGTTATTCACTGCTGTCCCACAATGATTACATCACGCAGCCTTGCTGAAGCAAAAAAAACAAACAAAAAAAGGATGCAAACTATTTTGTTGAGAACAATTTCTACTTGTTTACTTTTAAAGTCACAAACTGATTTTTTTTTTGTTTCACTTCCGACAATTTCGCACCATGTAGCTAGGTTTGCCAGCAGGCTGGTAAATAATTGGCTTGAGACCAGTGCTTAGTCTGCAGAGGCAATACGACAGCTGGGTTTTTTTTTTGTTTTTTTTTTTGAGAAAAGGTGGCAACTCTACATTGCTAGTATTTTTTCCTGAGAATTAATAATGGACTTAAAATGTCGTATCCAAAAGAAAATAACACCCCCTCTATGTACTTTAGAAATTATTTTTTGCTCTGGGAAAATGTCAGTAGAACTGCTGTAAACAAGTTGAAATAATCTGAATATAAAATTTAAATCAGCATATACCAGCATAGATAGAGTCATTTAGGGTTGCTGTGTGTCAAAATAATTTAAAGAGTACAGCTTAAAAAATTTCTGTGGAAAATGTTGCTCTCTCAAGCTACAGATACTATACTTTCTGTAGTTGGCTTCCTGAGACCTTCTGTGACCTCAAGACATTGACCTCCAGCTTCCCTGGTACAGATACTGGGTGTCTGGATCTCAGTCTCTTCTCATTTAGACAGACCCAAATTTGACAGGACAGGGGCGACACCGAAAAACTGGACTGTCTCAGCAAATTCGGAACTGTTGTCAACTATGCAGTCTTTAGTCAGACTTTGAGAAGGAGAGGGCTCTAGAAGCTGCAGTTGTGAGTGTTGGGAGAGTGAATAAATATAGAACGGCAGTCATCATATTTATAACATTCATTGTACCTGTTGTATACATCTCGACACTTTTATGCACCTGAAATTGTGACTCTGCCACCCATGGATGGCAGAGATTATAAGCGCAGTTTAAGCGCATGTTTCTTTTAATAAATTATAAGTGCTGGTGCAAACAGCACCAGAGCAACCTGGAATTTAAGGTCTAGTACAGGAAGCACACACTTGTTACTCTTGTCGGGTATCCTTTAGATAGCAGTGCATCTCAGCCTCCCTGCCCTCGGTCAGACAAGCCCACCTCCAGCAGCCTCAGTCCTGTCATGATAGATGTAACAAACGCTCAAACTGAGCTCTGACTAAATGTAGGCGCACCACACGTGAACTCACTGGTGACGACACAGGACATTGAAACTTTTGCGGCAGAGACCCAGAGAAGGTCTGTCCTTCTGTGTCCCCGGAGACCTGTACCCCTATGATCCAATCCCAGGAACACAAAATTGCCATCAGAATAATATAAACACTATAGAAAGTAAAATCTAAAAAAAAAAAAAAAAAAAAACGACAAAGAAGTCTGACAAAAGTGATTTTTTTGGTTTTCCTTTTCTGTTTTTTCCTTTTTTTGGTCTCCTAATTAAGATTCCAAACGACTTGCCTCAAAGCCTAAAAACTGTCCATTTTGCAGCAAGGAAAAAAACAAAAAAACACCCCACTGTAAGTCAGAGAGCAATTGCACATTCAGATATACATCTCTGAGATCAGGATGGATATTTCCAAGCAAGATTTGATCATAAATCTAAAATATGAAAACATGAGGGGAGGTGGAATACTGATAAGGAATGAAATCCGACAACTACTTTTAAACGGACTACAGAAATCTAGCCCAGCAGCGTTTTACGATAAGCTCTTTGAACTACACTGCGGTGTTCCATTTCTTTCCCGAATCACATTTTCTCATATGAAGAAATCACAGATTAGAATCTGCCAGTTGAGTGTAACAAGAAAGTGTCAGTGGACTGACTTATGCGTTGACATATTTGCTTTTTTGTTGGTTTTGTTTATTGCTCGTAGAGCTGTCTGAGCATGATATTGTTTTGATATTAGAATGTAGATATTCTTTTTACACAAGACGAAATATAACAACTAGCTGGATATTTAGCAAACATCACCATAGGTTTCAGTGAAAAGTGTGGGCTTCAGGTGTCTGTGGGTGACCATGGGACTATGACAATAATTAAAGGGACTCTATCACCTAAACTTTTTTTTTTATTTTTTTACTGTGAATATAGAGAATAAAAAAAAAAACATTGAAAGTATTGATACGCTGCGTTAGCAAAATTGCAATTCATGCCTACGTTAGGAGAATTATTTTTTTCCAACCCAACGTGTCATCACCTGTGGTTGATGACATCACGTGTTGCTTGTTATGCAAATTACACATCTCCCACTGAAAACCAGTTCATTTGCATATCAAGCCACAGGTGATGTCATCAACAGGGGATGCCACAAATACATGTGAAACACATTTTTCTCCTAATTTAGGCAGTTTTCAATCATTATTTGCATTCTCTACAATTACAGTAAAAACAATGTTTAAGGTGTGTGTGATACAGTTCCTTTTAATGTAAAATGCACAAGGTGGTTGGTGGGTCCTGTTTTGGGCTCTCTGTGTGTGCTGTACTCTTAATGCATTAGTCAAAGATATACAGTAGGGTCCAAAAGTCTGAGTCCACTAGCACAATCTGATTTTATTTCACAGAAAACATATATATGTGACAAACTATATTCTTTCTCAAACTAAATGACATAATTTTCACTAAAAAAAGTGCCAAACAAAATTGTTAGTATATACAGAAGAGAGAAAAAAAACTCAGTATTTGGTATGGCTACAGGGTTGCTACCTAGCCAGTATCCTATTGCCAGGATGATAAACAAAATTAGCTTGAGGACAGTATTAAGTCTATGGAGGCAATAACATAGCTAATATGTGTTTTGGAAGAAAAGGTGGCAATCCTATATGACCTCCCTTTGGTGTGAATAGGATCTATTCTATCTCTATCTGAATGGCAATTAAACATAAAGAGTTAACAAAGATGTAACAAAACAACTTACATCCGTGCTAAATAATGCATTCTGGAATAAGTATCAACTGATGGCAAATTTAATAAATCATGTCATGTATAATACTTTAATATTTTTTAATAAGTGATCAAATAAAACCAGTTGGTATGGTGGTCTCAGACCTGTGGACAATAATGTAAATATAACATTTTCCATGCCATCATAAGTCGTAGAATATTTAACATAAGAACATTTGACCTGGTTGGATAAAGCTATTTCTATTTTTAGTTTTCAAAATTATGTTGCATTGAAAGATTACCTCAAGTATCTCTGACCTCTCTCTGCTTGTATGGTATCAGTGGCGTGGACCTCTAGTTTTAGATGGAAGTCAGACCTTCCTTCATCTGAGCCAACATTCTAAACAACATATCCTCACCTTGGTTGTGTTATACGAGCTCAACAAGGAACTTTGTGTTTTCTTTAAATGAAAGCATTTATATTTCAAATTTATACACTTGATGCAGTCTGTCAATTAAACATAACTTCATTTTTGAGGAGAGTTTCAAGGCTGAGGATTGAATGGATTTTTACACTTGGTACATTAGCTCACTAAGCCATATCACCTATACACCTAAGCCATATAACACACGCATTCTCCACCAATAGTTTACATCGGGAGGTGCAGGGCACACCAGAGGTGATCCAATCCCTCAAAAGACGACAAAGAGAAACTCTACTTGCTCCTCTGCATGCTACATTGTAACTTTTATTACGGTCCATCCATTAAAAGTACAGCAGAAATACAGCACAAAAATTGCATAGACCCATTTTGGGCATTGTGGCCTACAATGTTTTATCTCTGCCTTAAAATCCTTCAAACATAAATGTGAAAAATATAGCATTCCAACAGCTATTCTTAGAGTTTCCACTTCACATAATGATAGGAGCTGAACACTTGAGTTCTAGAACTACTGAATTAGAATCACTTATATAAAGCTACTTCCTCTGCTAGGTAAACAGAAGGATGTTAGAGGGGATGGAAGGTTTACCATGGAGCATAAATTCCATATTTTGTGGTCAGATCAGCAGTAAAGGAAAAAAATACCAATAATTTTAACATGTTGGCATTAATATATGTCTGCTAAGCTGCAGTACACTGCAACTTATTTCAGAAGTTTTTTTTTTCAGGTGACATTTAATATATTTCCATGACCCTCTTTTGTCGGAATTCTTTTTTTTTTTGTTTTGCTTAAAAAGCCAGATTTTTGAAACCCTGCTCATCAGCCCACTGTAGCCAAGCCTTTAAACTACTTTCTGGTATTACCATTAGATTCTAGACTTATTAATGTCATAAGCATGCACAAGGGCCTGGCCATCCAACTGTAGCCCTCCAGCTGTGTCTGAACTACAAGTACCATGATTCTCTACCAGTCAATAAAGCTAGTGGGGAATTATGGGATTTGTAGTTTTGCAGCAGCTGGAGGGCTGGACTCCAAGGCACTAAGTTGAAAAATCTCCACATAAGTGAGAGAAAATAGTAACTCATTCGAACATATTTACCAAAGTAATGTATGCACATTGTACACATTTTACGCAGTTCCTTTTATTTTCCTACAACTCAGGATGTTTTGTTGATAATGGTTTCTTTTAGCTACAGAACCATGGAAAGGGAAACATTATCCAAAATATAAACTAGATTTTAAAAGCTTTTAAAAGCTTCAAGTGGTTTGTCTGAGGAAAAATACAGATTGTTTTGAAAGTTCTGGAGGCAACCGGCCCGATGCGTTTCACGAAAGTAATTAGGTCTAATTTGTCGTGAGCCGTAATTTCCAAAATTGCTGCATAAACTTTCGTTAGGAAAAAATTTAATGGATAATTTTAACTATAGCACCAAAAATAGATTTTCAATTTCCCCCTACATTCATCATGTTTTTAGTTTTAAAGAAGTTAAAATTAGTGATGCTGAAATCCACATAAACTATGATTTTGTTTTATTTTATACATATATATATGAACCCATTTCTACAAAAATAAACAGTTGTAATCTTTTGGCTATAAAAAGATTGAATCTTTATTCCAGACGTTTATAAAAAATGCAATCTACCATATGGAATTAAAATGATATGAGAATATCTTTCTGTGCAATTTCCTCTAGGCGTACTGCTTACATTATGCAATAGAGAGTAAAGATTAGTAAGTTGGATATAAATGATCCGGCTCCGGTATAAGTGTCTTTCGGCTGCGCAGTTTCCAATTAAAGGCAGTTATTGTGCCTTCATCACAGTTTTAGAATATTTTTATTTTTGATCTTTAACTCTAATTTGACTAGATAATTATAATTGTATGGGCTCATTTAATTGCTCCGGTATGCTTGTTTGACATTCAGATGCTTTCATCTCAAAATGGAACATGATTAAGACGGCAGTCGCTGACAGGAAACTACTTTTTGGAGCACATTGCCCTTACATTGTAATTTTGAGAAAGATCACTAGTAAAATCACTGAGCAAAGAAACTTGGGTACCGCTAACTAAAAAACGGAATCCGATTAACGAATTTACGGGCAGTTAGCTGGTTGCCATGTCATCCCAATGTCCCTATGTATTACAGAAATGTCGCTGTATTTATAATTTGTAATTGTACTTTTTTTCAGATATATACAGAAACTGAGCGGCCTTCTTCTATCCACTGGCCAGACACCACCTGCAAGCAGTAGTTACCTAGAATGTTATGTATTTAACCCCTAAACGCATGTGGACGTATGTATATGTCCTGAAAAGCATTGGTCCTTTAGGACCATGAGGACGTATATATACGTCCTCCGTTTTCATGTAGTGTTGCGCTCCTTAGCGCAACGCTACATGTCTGTAGCTATTCCCAGAGGCTGCTTCGGATTCGAAGCAGCCTCTGAGAGTGCCTTCAAAACCCCCCTCCCCCCCCCCCCTCGCCACCCCGCACGCATAGGATCACTGCTTATGTGATCGTATGCGCGTTACACTCATAGGCAGTGAAAGCTGATTGCTGCCTATGTGTGTTAAAGTGTTGCATCATGCAACACCTTGTGTGCACCCCGGTAATCGCGAGTGTGTGCTGTATCGGAGGAGCATGCTCCTCCAGTACAGCATGCCCAGAGGAGAGCGACGGAAGAGAGAGAAAAAAATCTCTTCCGTCGCTCAGAAACCTCTACTTGACTGCCCCTAGAGGCAGTTAAGTATATTACAGTTTGAAAGAGAAAATTAAATAAAAAAATAAAATAAATAAATAAATGGAAAAAGCTAACCCTTGATCTACTAAACCTATATCTAGGGTTAGGGTCATAATTAGGGTTACAGGGGGGTTCGGATGATTATAAGGGTTAGATTAAAGGGTGGGGGTAGATTTAGGGTTAGGGTAAATTTAGAGTTGGGGTAAATTTAGGGTTGGGGTTAAAAAGTCACTGTAGAAGAAAATGATTAGAAAACAAAAAAACACTAATATTGTTTATTGCCCTATTAGTTGAAATAAAAATTTGACTAACAAGGAAACATTGGTATTACTAAAATTAGGACAAATATTAGAAATATATAGATAGGGTCTTTTTTACCATTTGTAATTGTGCAAATGTGTAAAAAAAATAAATAAGGTCAAAGTTAGAAAAAGTGTTTCTTATGGCATATTTTCATCATATTTCATATTTTTATAGAAAATTCTCATATGATGAAAATAATAGTATCAAATGAAAGCCCTATCCGTCCTTTAAAAAATGATATATAATTTGTGTAAAGGAAGAAATTTATAGTTCAGTAAACGTATGACAAAAATAATGGAATTCTGGTCTTCAAGGCACATCAAATGCAGCATAGCACTCGGTCACTAAGGGGTAAATGTTATAGAAACATAGAATGTGACGGCAGATAAGAACCATTCGTCCATCTAGTCTGCCCAATTTTCTAAATACTTTATTAGTTTATCTTATAGCTAGGATAGCCTTGTACCTTGTACGTATGCATAAATAATCTTCACTGTGCTTACCTCTACCACTTCCGCTTCCGCTGGAAGGATATTCCATACATCCACTACCCTCTCAGTAAAGCAATACTTTATTATATTACTTTTACATTTTTGCCTTGTTAATTTAAGACTTTGTCCTCTAGTTGGGGTAGTTTATCTTCTTTTCAATATACTCTCTTTCTTTACTGTGTTTATACCCTTTATGTAACTCCTCCCACACTCTATACAGGAAGTTTGTGAAAACACTATAATTACACTGTGCAGTACAAACTTGGTCTATATCACTGCCAGCAGGCATCTAGGCCCAGCTAGCCTGACAATTCATGAGTATTTTGCAATCCCCGGTCAAATGACAGGATTCCATTTGAAGTGCCAGCAGAACACGATATATATACTATTTCACAAGCTCATCATTCTATTACACTTCCATCTGTGAGAAGTGTGCACATATCTACTTATAAATACGCGAATAGTGTTTTCACCATTGTAAATTGGAACCCTCTGAGGAAGCCTGATGGCGAAACGCATCAGGGATCCAGTTTTTGCCAACAAGGTTCTACAACAACTTTCTACGTGGTGTAACCTTCCCGTGCATATGTGTTTTTTTTTATTTATGCTTATTCATTGATTTAAATTATATAGTATACTTTTACCAGTGTTTAAAGTCTTCCCTTTTTTCTCTCTTATACCACTGTTTATACTAATGATGCCTACCCTGACACTCTGGACCGTATCTGACCCTGCCTTTGCCTAGCCTATTGGTACCTTTGCTTCTGGTTCCATGGCATAATGCATCATACAGGGTACCGCCTGGTGCGAGACCCCGACACAACCTCTGTCATGTTGCATGTCAGGGACTCTCTGTAAGCCATCTCTAATAAAATGTAATCTCTCTAAAACTGATCTTATAGTCTCCCCTCCTTTGAGCCTGTACCTGTACCCTCCCTTTACCTGACTTCACTGTTACCGAGCCAATATCTTGGGGTTGTCTTTGACTCGCCTCTCTCCTTTGTCCTCATGTTCAGCCCCTAGCCAAATCTTGATGTCTGCGTCCAAGGAACATTGTGCACATTTGCCCATTCCTCAGTGAAGAGGCTGACAAAATCTTTAGTGCAGTTGCTAGCGATCCCTCATCTAGATCACATCTCGTGATTGACCTTCCTTTGGTTCATCTTTTTTTCCCCTGCAATCTAATGTGACTGCTAGGCTGATCTTTCTCACTCACATTTAGCAACTATCAGAAGATGAAAGTTATTATTATGCATCTTAATGTGATCCATTTCGGAAGCATAAAAGGCTGAGTTGACTGCTGTGGCAGATTAACCTGAAGCACTGAGGTTTTAACAGAGCCAACTCTTTAATCAGATAAGCACACCTATTTCTGATAGCCGCGCTCTTGGAACAGATTCTACAAATGGTGTGTTAACCAACTGATTTAGCACAGCATATTTAATATAGGGTAATTGGAGATTTCCCCTTTTTGTTTCCCTGTGCCACGAGCCAAGGGAAAACTACATTTTATCAAGTTTATGTACCGTATTTTCCGGCGTATAAGACGACTTTTTAACCCCTGAAAATCTTCTCAAAAGTTGGGGGGTCGTCTTATATGCCGGGTACTGGGATTTACTTACCTATTTTCTGCTCTGTCTCCGCTCGCGCTGTTAAGCCGGTCCGTGGCTGTGAGGATAGCGTTGTGAGCTCCCCTCAGGCCGCGCGTCTTCAATAAAGTTTGTTTAAACTTTTTTTTAAACAAACTTTATTGACTGCGTGGCCTGAGGGGAGCTCACAACGCTTCCCTCACAGCCACGGACCGGCTTAACAGCGGGAGACAGAGCAGAAAATAGGTAAGTACTGGGGATTGGGGATTGGGGAAGGGGGAAGGAGGGTGGCAAACTCTATATTTTAACCTAAAAAGTTAAAATATAGATGCGATTTTTCCGGCTTATAAGACGACTTAGTTGGGGGGTCGTCTTATACGCCCAGTCATCATATAAGCCGGAAAATACGGTAATTAATATTATTTAGCTTGTTACTTACAAATATGTCGCCAGGTCTGAGCGTTTGGATATGAATAAATATTTGTGAAGCTCCTTCTTTGTCTTCAGTTGGCGAAGAAATTAATGGCTTATTTGATGCAGTCGCATCCCTCTTGTGTGGCATATTTTTTCTGCTTTTATGGCTTAATTTTGTATATTTTTGGATCACTGGTAGAAGGCAGTCCTCTTCATTGACATGAGAGATATGTGCTCCATCTCCCTGTTTAAAGAAAATACACTGTGCTTAGTTCTGATTTACAACAAAAGGTTTGATAACACAAGAAGTTAAAAAAAGATGTACACAATATGTAACAAACAAACAACAAGACGTGCAGGATCTCTGAGGCTCAGTATCTCGCTGGCAAGTGGTGTAACACAAACAACTGATTAGAATCCCTCGGTGCTCAGGTGATTAGCCGACAACACAACTAGAAGAACTAAATAGAGACAAACCTGCCACTCCAGGTAAAATAGTAAATACATATGTTCAATGGTAAAAAAAAACATACAAATGTGCAAAGGGAGGGCGAACAGAACAGACACTGTACGCTTTTCGTGTCTGCTGATGCTTAATCACAAGTATGATTAAAGGCACAGTCTAGTCCCCAAACTCACTTTGGTGCAAGATGAAGATCACCGCTTGTATAGTGCACAGGCTTTTTCCCAGTGTGATTTGATGCAGGCATTCTGCATAAATTACATTTTTAATATTTGACTCAAGCCCTCCCCCAGTGATTACGCTGCATGTTTACTGCAGGTATGATAGCACTGATTCTATAGACACTAAATGAAACAAAACTTTATATCCTCAGTAATTTCCTGTGCTCCTGAATTCGAATACATTGTGTTGACTGTGATACACTTGATCTTGTACACAGTAGGATCATTTGAATGAAATTGTTCTCATTTGTTCCTACAGCAAAAAAAAAATTAAAGCATATGACTTTTACTCAGCTAGTGTGGGCAGTCCTGGTTTCTTGCAAACTTCAGCAATTTCACAATTTCACCTTGCTGGAAGTATTTTATATTTTAAGCAATGCAAACTGTAAAACATGCATTTTGAAGTATTTTGAAAGGACAGTAATATACATTAATATTTGGAAGATGCATTTTGGGCACCAGACAGTGGACCCTTTAAGCGTTAGCAGACGCGAAACACATAAAGTATCGGTCATGTTCGCCCGCCCTTTGCACATTTGTTTGGCTTCTTACCATTAGACATTTGCATTTACTAATTTAACTGGAGTGTCAGTGTGTCTAAATTTACAACACAAGGGACACTTATAAAACTAAACAAGATAATAATATTAATCAGTTTATATTAAAGAGAGAATTAACTCAAATGTTTATTTTTTAATCTAGGAAAGGCCATTTCCCTTGTTTCGTATAATTTTTGAATGTCTGCAAAGTTAAATGTGAGTTAATTATTTATGTGAAGTTTCCACAGATACTTCTGAATGAACAGGTTATTGATGTCCTAGATTTCTTAGCTTAGAGCAACTATGTAGTTTAGGGGGAAAAAAATTGCTTTTTTTATAATTTTCTTTTTTATAAAGAAGCAAATTTTAATGAATGCCTATCTCCGTTTTTTATTACACACAAAATGGAGGAAGGCCTTGCACTTCTATTATCATAACATATCATATAATGAGAAAATGGATGCGGTGAACAGGTTAGTGGATCGGCCTGCTATGGATCCACTGGGGGATTATGCAAAATAGAGAGAGAAACAGTGGCACACTCATTTGTAGATAGAACAAATAAATGTATTAATACATGGTAAAGACAGCAGACAACATTTCAGCCCTGATGGCTTTACACAAAACAGTACAGTATTTGTACATATGCATTTTTACATATACTAGCCATTTTGTGTAAAACCCAGAAAAAAGTCCACTATCACGGCAGAAACGTTGGCTGCTTTCTTTACCATGTAACAGTACTTAATCTATATGCATTTGAGTGTGCCAGTGTTTCTCCTTTTTTAATTTTTTATATTTTTTATTAAAATGTAGATAACTGCTATAAGCTACGAAGTCTGGGACAGAAACAGCCTGCTCCTTCAGGGGTTATCTGTGTAAGCTTGACATATAAAACTAGGTCTTATGGTATTCACCTTTAAAAATTACCAGCATTCCATAAAAGGGCTATATATAAATGCCAGAAACCCCATTCGAAGTCTACATCTTGCTATCCAAACAATAGAGTATTAAGCCCAATTTTCTCCTAAAGAAGCCTGAGGGGTGAAACGCGTAAGGCAGAATTTTCTCCACAATTTCAAAGGATCTTTGAGCCTATTGTACCTAAATACTTTTTTAATTGTACATTTTATATTGTATCGGTTTATTTTTTTTATAATTATCATTTGACGTACTAAATATAGTGTCTCGGCATACTATATTATATTCTTATCCCTAATATCTGTAGCATATTAAAAAAATACAACACACGTAAGGTAGCAATAAATGACAATTTAACAAATCAAACAAATTTAACAACAAGACTCAACAGGGATTGATACAATGCCACTTAACGCTTGATACATTCCAATAATCAACAAAGTACACAAATACCCGATATGACCATAATATTGCCTCTCTGCTTTAAAAAAAACATGTTATACCAACCAGTGGTGTATCTTGATTTTGTGCTGCCCTAGGCAGACAAAATCTGGGCACCCCCCTACCCAAGCTGCACACCCACGTTACACACCTAAGACATGCCCCATCATTCAGACTCACATCAAGCTCATACTCCCATCACACACACACTCCCATCACACTCAGTCACACACTACTACTCCCATCACACTCAGTCACACACTCCTACTCCCATCACACACACTCCGACTCCCATCACATTCAGTCACACACACTGTCTCCCATCACACACACTCTGACTCCCATCACACACACTCTGACTCCCATCACACTCAGTCACACACACTGTCTCCCATCACACACACTCTGACTCCCATCACACACACTCTGACTCCCATCACACTCAGTCACACACACTGTCTCCCATCACACACCCTCTGACTCCCATCACACTCAGTCACACACACTGTCTCCCATCACACACACTCTGACTCCCATCACACACACTCTGACTCCCATCACACTCAGTCACACACACACACACACACTGTCTCCCATCAGCACTTACCTTTCCTTGGTGGCTAGTGGCAGGCAGCATGGTCCCTCCATGCTGCCTGTTCAGTTTCCCAGCGATTGTGCTGACAGGTCACAGGCCGCGTTTATTTATTTTTTATTTATTTATTTATTTTTAAAAAAATTCAGTGCAGGGGGGCGCTGCCGCCCCCCAAAATTTGTCGCCCTAGGCATCCGCCTAGGATGCCTCGCGGTAAATACAGCACTGATACCAACATTAGGATTTATGAATTTTTGAGGGGAAAAAACCCAGAAAGTGTACTTCTGATTAAAAAACAAGAATGCTACCCTGGTGTATTCCAAAACAAGCATGTCCTAGCTAGTGAGATTACGAAATATACATGTTATATTGTAAATGGTAGGGACTGAAAATACTTTGAAAAACAAATGAATAATTTAACTTTTCGATAGTCACATAAACCATACATATATAAAATACAATGGGAGTACATGCAAATAAAAACTCCATAAAAATCTGAAGAAATAATCCAATTCAGTGATTTATTAAGTAATGGAAATTGGGCAATGTTTGTCAATCACATCAGGTCCCTCCTGTGTGTCCTGCGCATCATAAGAATAAATTCAAATAAGAACCTGACGCATTTCTTCAACATCGCACTCAGACATCCACTTTCTCACTTGCTTATCTCTTCGTCATTCTACATCTCACATATACCCACATAGTCCTTATTCCTACCCGTATAACTATACTCCTTTATGTCTCATTGGTGTCTCTAAGGTTCCGAGCAGTCTTCTATGTGACCTAATGACAGGTATATGATACCCAGGGCTGGAGAGTGTTGCTTGCCTCTGGAGTGTATATAATCTGCAATACTGACAGTTACTCCAATTAGTAAGTGCCCTATCTGGTCTCTTGTTCTTCCTTGCAAGTATATTACATCTACACCTCTGCATTAATGGATCTGACATAGCTGACAAGAGTGTAAAATGGGTAAAAACACATTCAGATCCAATTATTGTTCTATATGTTTGTCTATCTCTTAGTTTCCTCTTTCCATCAATCGCTGTACCTTATCTGTCTGACTATTTGTCTCGTGTGTCTATTTCGGGTCTATCTTTAATGACATTGGGTGGACTGATAAAGTTACAATAGGGGCCCCTAAAATGTTGTAACCCGCTCTCCCCCAGGCCAAAAGTTTTCAGCCCTCCACTGCCATATGCCTCAGCTAGATTCAAGGACATATATATCTCCTACTGCTTGTTTTTTCCATATGTTACCAGTGTTATCTTCTATGCAAAACATGATGGAAAGAAAAAAATAATAATTGGCTAATAAGAGGCATTACTCCCTATTTAAACATTGATAAAGGAAGGACAGGACTTAAAAAATGACCTTATATTGCTTTCAGACTGTCATTTTTATGGTGTGGCTTACTTTCATGACCCTTTTATCGCTTTCTTAGGAACTTCAGGGCAGGCTTACTCCTACCTTCCTCAGTGATCTTCATATTCCATCACCCAATTACATGCCCCATCACCCACATTGCACAAACATTAAATGTCCACTCACCCCATTACATGCCCCCATCACCCACATTGCATACACACTAAATGCCTTATCACCCCATTACTTGCCACCATCACCCTCCTTTCATACCCCCACCACGTCCATTACATGCCCCCATGACCCTGATTAATTGCAAGCAGGGCCGCCACCAGGAATTTCAGGGCCCCTTACTGAACAAATTGTCTGGGCCCCCTACCCCCCCCCCCCCCACAATATCTCCAACTCGCCCCACCTACCCTTACAAGCATGTTACCGGTCTACTGTAATATGTAGGGTGGTTGGGAGCATTTGGTCAATATGCCAGTAATATTTTGCCACTCAATAAGTCAGTATTTTGCCCTCAATATGCCATTATTTTGCCATTTAATATGCCATTCTTTTGCCATTTAATATGCCAGGATTTTGCCCCTCAATGTGCCATTTTTTTACCATTTAATATGCCAGTATTTTTCCCCTTAATATGCCATTTAATATGCCAGTATTTTTCCACTCAATATGCCATTTAATATGCCGGTATTTTGCCCATCAATATACCATTTATTATGCCAGTATTTTGCCCCTCAATGTGCCACTTAATATGCCAGTATTTTGCCCCTCAATGTGCCATTTAATATGCCAATATTTTGCCCCTCAATATGCTAATCTTTTGCCAACAAATATGCCATTCTTTTGCCATTTAATATGCCAGGATTTTGCCCCTCAATGTGCCATTTTTTTCCCATTTAATATGCCAGTATTTTTCCCCTTAATATGCCAGTATTTTTCCACTCAATATGCCATTTAATATGCCGGTATTTTGCCCATCAATATACCATTTATTATGCCAGTATTTTTCCCCTCAATGTGCCATTTAATATGCCAATATTTTGCCACTCAATATGCTAATCTTTTGCCAATAAATATGCCAGTATTTTGCCCCTCAAGGTGCCATTTAATATGCCAAGATTTTGCCCCTCAATGTGCCAGGATTTTGCCCCTCAATATGCCAGGAGTTTGCCCCTCAATATGCCAGGATTTAGCCATTTAATATGCCAGGATTTAGCCCTTCAATATACCAAGATTTTACCCCTCAATATGCCAATTAATATGCAAGGATTTTGCCAATTAATATGCCAGGGTTATGCCAATTAATATGCCAGGATTATGTCAATTAATATGTTAGGATTTTGCCAATAAATATGCCAGGATTTTGCCAATTATTATGCCAGGGTTAAGCCAATTAATATGCCAGGAATTAGCCCCTCAATAAGCCAGAATTTAACCCCTCAATATGCAAAGAATTTGCCAATTAAAATGCCAGGGTTATGCCAATTAATATGCCAGGATTTTGCCAATTAATATGCCAGGGTTATGCCAATTAATATGCCAGGATTATGCCAATTAATATGCCAGGGTTATGCCAATTAATATGCCAGGATTTAACCTCTAAATATGCCAGGAATTTTCCAATTAATATGCCAGGGCTATGCCAATTAATATGCCAAGATAGAAACATAGAAACATAGAAACATAGAATGTGTCGGCAGATAAGAACCATTCGGTCCATCTAGTCTGCCCAATTTTTTTTTTGAGTACTTTTATTAGTCCCCCGTTCCCGGTCTTATAGCTAGGATAGCCTTGTGTCTATCCCACGCATGCTTAAAATCCTTGACTGCGTTTACCTCTACCACTTCTGCTGGCAGGCTATTCCATACATCCACTACCCTCTCAGTAAAGTAATACTTCCTGATATTACTTTTAAATCGTTGCCCCTCTAATTTAAGACTATGTCCTCTAGTTGTGGTAGTTTTTCTTCTTTTAAATATACTCTCTTCCTTTACTGTGTTGATTCCCTTTATGTATTTAAATGTTTCTATCATATCCCCCCTGTTACGTCTTTCCTCCAAGCTATACATGTTAAGATGCTTTAACCTTTCCTGGTAAGTTTTATCCTTCAACCCATGAACCAGTTTAGTAGCCCTTCTCTGAACTCTCTCCAAAGTATCAATATCCTTCTGGAGATAAGGTCTCCAGTACTGCGTACAATACTCCAAGTGAGGTCTCACCAGTGCTCTGTACAATGGCATGAGCACTTCCCTCTTCCTACTGCTAATACCTCTCCCTATGCAACCAAGCATTCTGCTAGCATTTCCTGCTGCTCTATTGCATTGCCTACCTACCTTCAAGTCCTCTGAAATTATTACTCCTAAATCCCTTTCCTCAGATGTTGAGGTTAGGACTGTACCAAATAGTCTATATTCTGCTTTTGGGTTTTTACGCCCAAGGTGCATAATCTTGCACTTGTCCACATTAAATGCCAGTTGCCACTGCTCTGACCATTTTTCTAGTTTAGCTAAATCATTTGCCATTTGGCTTATCCCTCCATGAATATCAACCCTGCTGCAAATCTTTGTATCATCAGCAAAAAGACATACTTTACCAACAAGACCTTCTGCAATATCGCTAATAAAAATATTAAAGAGAATGGGTCCAAGAACAGATCCCTGAGGTACCCCACTAGTAACAAGACCTTGCATCGAATATACCCCATTGACTACAACCCTCTGTTTCCTGTCACTCAGCCATTGTCTAATCCATTCAACAATATTGAAATCCAAACTCAAAGATTTCAGTTTATTGATAAGCCTTCTATGTGCGACAGTGTCAAAAGCCTTACTGAAATCTAGGTAAGCAATGTCTACTGCACCACCCTGATCTATTATTTTAGTTACCCAATCAAAAAAATCAATAAGATTAGTTTGGCATGATCTCCCTGAAGTAAACCCATGCTGTCTCTGATCTTGAAATCCAAGCGACTTTAGATGTTCAACAATCCTATTCTTTAACAAGGTTTCCATTATTTTCCCCACTACTGAAGTAAGACTTACTGGTCTATAGTTGCCCGCCTCCTGCTTACTACCTTTCTTGTGAATGGGCACAACATTAGCTAATTTCCAATCTTCTGGAACTACTCCCGTTAACAATGTGTGGTTAAATAAATCTGTTAATGGTTTTGCTAGTACACCACTAAGTTCTTTTAATAACTTTGGATGTATCCCATCAGGTCCCATCGACTTATTTGTCTTTACTTTAGACAGCTGAAGTAAAACCTCTTCCTCTGTAAACTTACATGCATCAAAAGACTCATTAGTCTTTTTCCCTAAATGAGGTCCCTTACCCTCATTTTCATTTGTAAAAACTGAACAAAAATATTCATTAAAGCAGTCTGCTAAGCCTTTATCCTCTTCTACATAGCATCCTTCTTTTGTTTTTAATCTAACTAATCCTTGTTTTACTTTCCTTTTCTCATTTATGTATCTAAAAAATGTTTTATCCCCCTTTTTCACTGACTGGGCTATAGTCTCTTCTGTGTGTGCTTTGGAAGCTCTTATAGCTTGCTTTGCCTCTTTCTGCCTACTCTTATAGATCTTTCTATCTTCCTCACTCTGAGTATTTTTATAATTACTAAATGCTAGCTTTTTATTTTTTACTATTTTAGCCACCTCTGCAGAGTACCACAGTGGTTTCTTCAATTTTTTGCTCTTACTGACAAGCCTTATGCAATTTTCTGTAGCCTTCAGTAGTGCAACTTTTAGATAATCCCATTTCTCCTGGACTCCATTTAAATTGCTCCAGTCTGATAATGACTCCTTCACATCTAATCTAATTTTAGAAAAGTCTGTTTTTCTAAAATCTAAAACTTTTGTTTTTGTGTGGTGTGACTGCGTCACTGTTCTTATATTAAACCACACTGTCTGGTGATCACTAGATCCTAAACTTTCACCTACAGTAATATCTGATAACAAATCTCCATTTGTGAACACTAAGTCTAGTATGGCCTGCTTTCGAGTTGGCTCCTCCACTACTTGTTTTAGAGATAATCCCAGTAGGGAGTTTAGGATATGCGTACTCCTGGCACAAGTAGCTGTTTTGTATTTCCAGTTCACATCAGGAAGATTAAAGTCACCCATGATGATCACTTCTCCCTTCATTGTCATTTTAGCTATTTCCTCAACTAGTAGATTATCTAACTCCTCTATTTGTCCAGGGGGCCTATAAATCACACCTACCCGAGTTACCATATGATTACCAAATTCTAATGTAACCCAAACTGACTCTATGTTCGCCTCACTAACTTGTATTACGTTACATTTTAAGCTATCCCTCACATACAGGGCCACCCCTCCCCCTTTTTTACCTTCTCTGTCTTTTCTATATAAAGAGTACCCTGGTATTGAAATGTCCCAGTCATGTTTTTCATTATACCATGTCTCAGTAACAGCCACTAAATCTACATTCTCAGTTGCCAATATTGTCACAAGTTCATGGATCTTATTCCCTAAACTGCGAGCATTTGTAGACATGACCCTAAGCTTATCATTTTTTAGCACGCTGACTACAGGTAACTTCTGTACCTTTTTTGGGGGGCAATTGGATTGATGTTTTATCGCCATTTTGCCCCCCTCTTTTAGTTTAAAAACCTCCTAGCAAAACCTCTGAACTGCTCACTGAGAACATTCGTTCCCTTTTGAGAAAGATGCAAACCATCTTTTTTGTACAGTTCCTTTCTATCCCATAGTGAACTTCCATGAGAAACAAAGCCAAATCCTTGCTCCCGACACCATTCTCCAAGCCACAAGTTGAAGTTCCTAATACGCATCCGTCTATCATTCTGAATGTTGTGCACAGGCATAACTTCAGAAAAGGACAGTGTGGACACAACCTGCCGTATATCATTGGCAAGAACACGAAAAGCTTCCTTCACCTCTGAAACTTCATTGCAAGCCAAATCATTTGTCCCTAGATGAACCAGTACATCCAATTCTCCTTCCTGATTTGCTTGCTTAACAATATTAGAAATACGCCTCCTGTCTCTGCGAGCAGTAGCTCCAGGAAGACATCTCACTAAGCCAATAGTGTCCAACTCCGCACCTCTTATGATAGAATCGCCCAACAACAACTGCTTTCTATCAGGCCTCACCTTCTCCTTGCACACCTTAGCCACATAGGAGAGTGGTTCCTCAAACTCTGCGTCTGAGCCTGCCTCCACAACACCACTGCACTCTGCAAGTGCTGAAAATGAATTCTGGACAGCCACAGACTGTGGGACATGCCTTTTATCCACAACTCTAAGCCTACCAGATCCAACAGTAATCCACCTGCCATTCCTAGGAAGCCTCTGCGGCAATGGCCTCTGTGGCAGTGGCTTCGCAATAGTCTCAGCCCGAGTTTGTTTTACAGATAAATTACAAATCTCGGACTTTAAAAATGCAATCTCCTGCTGCAATCTTGAGAACTGTCTACAGATTAGACAGCCTCCAAACCTCCAAAAAATGGAATGTGAAACAAATGCAGAACAATTATCACAGTAAACCAAATCTGCCATTTTAAGAATTTAAATCAAAAAGATCTTTTAGTTTTTTCTCACCTCTTGTATACCTCAGACTACCTCCAGAGTATCTCCAGAATATCTCTTAAATATACTCTTTGAAAAGCAGCTCTTACAAGAGCAGCCAAGCTATTAAATTAGCCAAGCTAATTTCTACTATGCCTTATATACACCCACAGCACACACCTACAAGCACCAATGAAGGTTTTAACACCTGAGTGAGCCTATGCTAATTAGAACCAAACAATGACAAACACCTAAGTATTCAATTCAAATTCCTTAGCAATTTGAAGCAGGAAATCAGTACAAACCACCACACAATAACTTGACTAAATGAATCTTACTTGTATCAGTAGAAAAGAAGATCTCAGCAAGTTCAAAAATCAAGTCTGTCTCCAGAATATCTCTTAAATATACTCTTTGAAAAGCAGCTCTTAGAAGAGCAGCCAAGCTATTAAAAAGATTATGTCAATTAATATGCCAGGGTTATGCAAATTAATATGCCAGGATTATGCCAATTAATATGCCAGGGTTATGCCAATTAATATGCCAGGATTATGCCAATTAATATGCCAGGATTATGCCAGGATTATGCTAATTAATATGCCAGGATTTAGCCCCTCAATATGCCAGGATTTTGTCACTCAATATGCCAGGAATTTGCCAATTAATATGCCAGGATTTTGCCCCTCAATATTCCAGGATTGTGCCCCTCAGTATGCTTGTTATATACCACCCTCCTCCACCCCTTCCCCAGTATTTACAACGCACAACACTTCCCTTACAGCCGCTGACCGGCTTTTAACAGAGATTTTTTTTTTTTTTTACCTGGGGTGACCCGGGCCCAGAACGCCAGTATTGCCCGACACCCCCTGATGGTGGGCCTGATTGCAAGGGGCTAAAGCAAGCTGAACAGTGGGGGGAGGAAGCAAAAATGTTTGAATCACCAGAAGTGTGCTTTAACACCCTCTGGCAAAGTGCCGCCCTCTGGCAAAGTGCCGCCCTAGGCGAGTGAATCAGAAGAACAGAAAGAGGTACCGGGCTCCACCGTATCAACCGAGTAGAAATAATCCTTCTGCGGCTACTGGTGAGGTGCTGCTCCAAAGGCGCCAACCCAGCGCCCGTCAAACAGCCAAAGTCAAAAACAGGAACACAGAAGAGCGAAACTCATATTTTCCAGGTAAAAAAGGTAGTGGTTTTAATCTTCAAACGTGATAGGAATACCAAACATATTCAAGCAGATAAAGTGGAAAATAGCAGAAACACTTAACGCGTTTCGCACAGTAACCCGTGCTTAATCATAAGTCATTGACTTTGCCCTGTTTGCCTTGTGGAAGACTGTGATGCTGACCACACCTCCAGGAGATGCTCATCTCCTCCTCAGCAGTGCAATTGACTCACGCGTTCACAACTGATGTACTTTAGATGTATTAAAATCAATTCTACCAAATAAACCCACAGACTTACACCAAATCTGTGGCTTACATCACCCAGCACAGGACCATCAGCATGATGGCAGGAAACGTGCCCACGACACACTTCAATCTCCTGTTTCTTTAACATCTCTTAAAGATAGCCGGTGGACATCGGCATAATACATTCTACCCAGCACATTTATAAAGTATATTCACATTTTGCTGTTATTGCATTCCAAGGGCTGATGTTGCCCCTGGTCAACTGTAATCTCTTGCTGACTTTCCGTGAAAAGTGAGGGGACAAATGATTTATTTTAATTAGCTGTCATTACTTTTAATTGCCTGAAGACTGTTTCTTCTGGGGAAAAAAAAAATAATGTCAAAACACTTTAGAAAATGAATCATTTATTTTTAACTTTCTTTTTTTCTAGGTTTTTAATTTTTCCTTTTCATTAAGAGGCAGGAAGTTGAATATTTTTAGCAGGGTTTTGATGGTAGCAATGAATCGTATTTTATTATTACCCCCCCAAAAAAAACTTTATACTGCACATGGGATAAACAGTACTGGAGACATAGTTAAAAAGAACCAAAAAATGATATAAAAAGTCCAACTGGAAGAAAAGGGGGGGGGGGGGGGAAACAGTAAGTAAAGGCAAAAATATCCTCCAGTGCGATTATAACTCCCATCACTGCAAATGTTAAAATAGCTAAACCGGCTGTCGCTTGCCTCCAGGTGTATACTCTCCACCTAACTTGCTTTGTACATCACCACTTCTCTGGACAGCTCCCCCTCTACCTGAGCAGCATGATCACTCTTACTCCACACACATCCTACAATCTCAGATCCTGTATCAGCCCATTCACTTAAAAAAAGAAGCAGTCGAGGTGCTTTCTCTTTCAGAGCTCCGCATGTGTGGAATAACCTCCGTGGTTTCTCTCCATTATCTTCTACTCTAAAATCCCTAAAAATAATATTCTCCCTTGCTTTTAAAAACAGAATGTATCTATTATTAGCTTACAAATGCCTATATATACCATACATGTTTGTTATTGTTTGTTTTTTTTTCTTATTCAATAATTATTTACCCTGTATGTTCTCTCCCCGACTTTCCTGTTTAAACCCCTTAATGGCCAGACAATTTTTGACCTTTACTTTCCCTTAGTGACAAGGGCTGTTTTTAAATTTCTGAGGTGTTTGTGTTTAGTTGTAATTTTCTTCTTTCTCACATACTGTACCCACACAAATTATGTTGTTTTTATCATCATAAGAAGGGCTTTCCTTAGATACCATTACGTTCATCATATCTTATAATTGCAGAAAGAAAAGTCCTGCGCTCACTCCCATCACTGGGCGGCTGCAATGACTACAGTACACATCAGGCCCAATATATAGTAAAAACCAAAGAAAAACAAGTTACCTGCGCTCTCTCCTTTATCCCTATGTATTTTTAAAACAAATGGAGGTTTTTTAGTTACCTCCAATGGCCATGAGAGGATGAGCCCACCTGCCAACATCAAGGCAGACCCCCCTAGGTGGGTCCTAAATCTAACCATTCACCTTGCTTCTTTGAGCCTCTGGCAAAAATCTCTAATGAGACAGAAAAGGGTGTTGTTTATTTACACCCCTATACATTATTAACCCTTAATAGGGAACACATGGGATGGGCGGCTGCATTGTAATAAGGCTGAGTAATACAAAAAATGGATACAAATGCAGAAAGAAAAGTCCTGCGCTCACTCCCATCACTGGGTGGCTGCAATGACTACAGTACACATCAGCCCCAATATATAGTAAAAACCAAAGAAAAACAAGTTACCTGCGCTCTCTCCTTATAATATCTTATAATTGACTGGAAAAAATAATATAAAATATAATGAAAAGTAGTTGTCCCAAGTTTAGAAATATGCTTGTTTCCATGTTTTTCTGCAGTTTTTGCGAGTTTTGGGGCAAAAACCCAAAAATAGTGGCGGTTTTTCCCTATATTGACCTTTTGACCCCAACCCGAACCCTAAATTTAACCCTAACCCTAAATGTAAACCCAACTCTAACCCTTATGCTAACTTTTAATATAGTTTAATTTCATTTTAACCCTATCCCTTATGATAACCCTAATTTAATTGTAACCCTAACAGCTATGCTAACCCTAGATTTAAGATAATTAAGTCTCTTTTTATTTCATTGCAATGTTGCTGACTGCCTATAGGGGCAGTCAAGCAACAGATTCAGAGCATCGGAAGTGATTTTTTTTTTTCACTTCTGAAGCTCTACCTACAAGAGGGCACAGTCATATTGCCGGAGCATGCTGCTCCGGCTATATGGCACCCACAATTGGTCCGTGGAGTGATCATGGGTATCCAAGAGCTGGAATTTCGGTGCTGCCTATTGTCTCGATGTCCATTGTAGGCAATAGAGTAGCCGGCTGGACGTACCTGACACATCCTTTGTCGCTAAGGGGTTAAATATATTTATGTATCTGTTGATCTGCTGTTGAAACCTGAAATACTGTGTAATATCATCCTGATCTTGGTCCCCAGGACATACGTGAAAATAAGGTAAATCACAATGTATTATAAAGGTTGTAAAACACTTTCTAAATTAATAACATAAAGGGAATATTTATGATGAGTAAAAATGCCTTGGGGATTTTTTGAAACTTTTGTGATTGCTGATTTATTTAACATTTACTGCAGAAATGTCTAACACTAGAGAAGGTTCATTTAACAAACCTGACAGCTGTGCTGTGAGGCGAGAACCTGTAAATGTAATCATGTTGCACCCTGAATGTATCAATATCCACAGCTGTAGAAGACAATTTATGAGTAGAGTTGAGCGGACACCTGGATGTTCGGGTTCGGCGGGTTCGGCCGAACGTTTAAAAAAAGTTCAGAGTGCTAGCCATTTTAAACAGAGTGGGAAAATTCAAAAGAACTTTCCCATGCTCCCATCTGTGTAAAATGACACAGAGCACTCTGATTGGTTGGATTGAAATCCAACCAATCAGAGTGCTCTGAGCTCAATTGCAGGGTGGGAGAAGGCTTTATAAGCCTTCCCCCTCCCTGCAGAGCTCAGTCTGCGCTGGGCCCTCCATGGAAAAAGATGGATTATTTTTTTGCGTTCATTTTTTTTCTGCTTATCGTGCAGACATCCTCCGCTGCATCCACTAGCCACCAGGAGAATCGGGCAGCTGGGGGATGTCTGCACGATAATGCAGACATCCTCCATGCTGCCCGACACTGCCGTCTATTATGACGGACCAGCTGTCTGTCATAATAGACAGAGGTGTCGGGCAGCATGGAGGATGTCTGCACGTATCATGCAGACATCCCCCTGCTGCCCCCACTAGCCACCAGGGAGCAAGAAACAGGTGGAAGGGAGGGAGGGGTAGAAAGACAAGCAGAGGGAGGGGGGGACAGAATAACAAGGGGGGGACAGACAGTAACAAGGGGAGGAGGGGCAGAGAGAAACAAGGGGAGGGGGGAAGAGACCGAGACAAGGGGAGGGAGGGGGAGAAAAGAGAGACAAGGGGAGGGAGGGGGGGCACAGAGAGTAACAAGGGGAGGGGGGGTAGAGAGAAACAAGGGGAGGGGGGAAGAGACAGACAAGGGGAGCGAGGGGGGAGACAAAGGGACGAGAGAGAGGCAACACTAAGGGGGGAGAGAAACAAAGCTGGGGGCAAGGGAAAGAGAGAGGCAGCATTGGCACATAAAAGGAAATAAAAACAAGAAGCATTTTTTTATATCATAATTTTTTATTAAAAAAGCAATTTACATGTGAATATATACAAGTTGAACTTTTTTCCTATAGGGTAGTCTTATATTCAGGCTTTTAGTTTTTTTCCTAAAGGAATATCCAAAGTTTGGGGGGGTCGTCTTATAATACAGGTCTATACATTTACAAATGAGAGTTGCTTTATCGTATGTGAAACTTAAAAGGACTGTCTAGTGCCCAAAATGCATCTCCCAAATGTTAATGCATATTAATGTGCTTTCAAAGTACTGTAAAACGCATGTCTTACATGTTGCATTGCTTAAAATATAAAATACTTATATTACAGCTAACCATACAGCTAGATGAAATTGTGAAATGACAGCAGTTTGCAAGAAACAAGGATTGCCCACACTAGATGAGTAAATGTAACATCCTTTTTTTTTTTTTGCTGAAGTAACCAATGCGAATAATGCCATTCAAATGAATGGCCTATCCTGTCTCTCTAGTGAGGTCATCAGACAATGTGTTGCACTGTTAAGAGATCCTACAGTGTACAAGAGCAAGGTCACTCATAGGCCACTCAATAAACTCAATTTGAGGAGGACAGGAAGTGACTATATGAAACAAAAATGTATATCCTCAGTATCTATAGAATCAGTGCTGCCACACCTGCAGTAAACATGCAGAGTAATCACTGGGGGAGGCTTGAGTCAAATATTAAAAATGTGATTTATACAGAATGCCTGCATCAAATCACACAGGGATAAAAGTCTGTGCATTATACAAGCAGTGATCTTCATCTTGCACCAAAGTGAGTTTGAGGACTAGACTGTCCCTTTAAATTTAGTATATATACTGGACATGTACAGCATATCAAGGCTTCGTGAAATAGCAAGGACAAGGACAAAAGACATTTATATTGTCATAATCTTGTGTTGATGAAAATTGTGTCCATTCTTTTTCAGTCCCACCAGCATTTCCCTTATTATATGTTCTCATCCTAAAACTAAGTTTTACAGGTTCACTCCAGAAGGCCTTTTTATTTTGTGCTCATTAATCTGGTTACAAGATACCTATTGTTAAATGTATTGCCTGTGGCATTATTTGTCTTGCACTGCAGACGTATCCAAATACAAAACCCTTCTGAGATCATCGTTCACAAACTAAATTATTCCACTTCAATGCCATGCCGCTAAGCCAGACTGCTGTCTTTAAGCCGGTTTCATTAATTCAGCATGCTTAACGGTAATTTAGAGCTAAGAACTGCTCAGAGAAAAATGAGGGTGCAGTTTGTGTTTTAAAATACATAATCCATTTTTTAAGTCATTTTAGTAATTTGCAGAATGCTGAGAAGTATAACAGTGTAACGGAACATTCCACGGGATTGAAAAAATAGTATGTGTGGAGAATGAATACATTATGCCTAGGAAATGGTAAATTGCTTAGTATTATTTGGGGAGAGAATTAAAAATAGCTTGCTTTAGATCATGGGTAGGCCGCGTGCGGCCCTGCAGATGTTGTGGACTTCATTTCCCTGTGTGCTTTGCCAGCATTACAGCTGTAAGAGCATTATGGGAGATGGTGTCCACAACATCTGGAGTGCCAAAGGTTGCCTATCCCTGCTCTAGACCATAGGATAAGGCCTATCAACGGTGTTAAAATAGAAAAAAAATCATATAGTGTCTGGTAAAATAAAAAAGGTAATAAATCCTGATGACATAACACCCAACTATCCCAGATCTGGTAGGACAATCCTATTTGGGAAAAAAGGAAATTTAAATGTCCTGAATTTGCTTTAATACATAACAGAAAGTGCTCACTCACGTCAAAGAGTTTTTGAGCCCTCAGCACATGTGCAAAGCCAATTGGCTGTTTGGAAATGCAGGTCCCATCATCAGGGCACATACTCACTGGTACATATACGCCCATGTTACAAGTCATGACCCATATTTTCGAGCCCAGTTGACACAATACACTTTTTTCCTCCTCTGGAAGATGGCAGACATGTAATATTTAAAGGCTGGAATTACATAACTTTTGGTTATAACTAGGAGGAGTTCCAAACCCCAACACCACATCATTACCCTCCGTGTTTGATGGTTCAGCCTTGGATTCTGCCACATATCATATATAAGCTGACATAATGACAATATCACCCCGGATTGACTAATTCCATGCCATGACTAAAGACTTGTACAGCATAACCCCTGAGGATCCAAGTATGGCAGCTCCAGGTACTAATAACTCCTAATCAGATATAGGAGTCAGAACGACTGGAAAGAGCAAGAAAAATATAAACAATTTGAGAAAAAAAAACTATTAAAAATGGTGAACCTAGAACAAGGAACACTGATAACAAAATGTCCTCCTGCAGCTAATTATACTGTATACATGAATATTTAGAATGCCACCGCAATTTGTAACGAGTTTTGACTCAAATACATGGCCAGATCAGACTAAAATAGAGCTAAGAAGTCTTTGTATCAATGGTCTCTAGCTAATGGTCCAACCATTAGTAAAGGAGGAAGCAAAACAGGGAAGAAATAATAGGAAACTGGAGGTGTGGAGCCAATAAGGCAACTTGATCCCTCCCCTGTGATTTATATGGTGCCCCTCTGCATAATCTCTGACATAGTGAGTTGCCTTGCTGGCAAAATGGGTGTCAGGCATTCGTTTGGTGTTTTCATTACATGCTTTTGAGATCAACGTATACAGTACAATTATATACACGCTCTGATGCTGCCCAATACTTCCGCTGGTCTTCTATGACTGAACACTGATTGGTCTGTCATAGATGCTCCAGCGGAAGTGCCGGGCAGCATCGTAGATATCTGCCCTGCATGCACTATTTGAGGTCTGATTATAATGCAACCTCGAATATAATACGAAGAGACTTTTTTTGCACTGATAAAAAAAAAAAAACTTGTATATTATATTCAAGCAAATAAGGTAATATCAGGAATATCAGGAAGTATCACTTTATTGAGAGGGTAGTGGGTACATGGAATAGTCTTTCTGCAGAAGTGGTAGAAGTTAATAAAGTGAAGGAGCTTAAAGCATGCATGGGGTAGGCTTAAGGCTATCCTAGATATAAACTAATAATGAAAGTAATTTGATTTTTTTAGATAGAAATTTGTCCAACTACATGGGCCAAATGGTTCTTATCTGACGACACATTCTATGTTTCTGTGTTTACCTTGGTTTCTTCCGGCACTATCAAAACATGATTGGGACCCTGGTAGCAGACAGGGTCTCTGCAGCAAAAAAAACACCTTTTATGTGTGAACAAATAACAATCTTCAGAGGAGGAGATTCTTTATGCCATATTACAGAGCTATTGAAAGCCACAAAGGACTATCATGTTTATTGAATTAAATGTAAAACAACGGATCAATAAACATTCTTTGGAAAGTAATTGTTCAGCCATAAAACAAACAGATTAGCGTTTCAATTGTGTGTGCTTTTCAAATGACCTCCAGTAATTTCCACTTCTCTCGCATGGCACAGAATGAAAGGAGAAGCAACATTAAATATCCAAGATACTTTATCACATACATTTTCTAGCTAATATTATTGCTTTCGACACTATTGTCCTTTAGGTATTGTATTGAAGCCATGATCCTTTGGTCTTAGGGAAAAGAAATACAAGCATAAAATATTTGGAATGAAAGAGGCAAAGTTCTAGGCAATCATTCTCCAGGTCAGACAAGGTCACCGGATACATTCTGGATAGTGGAACAGTACACACGTACTTTAACCCAGGAAGAGTTTAAAAGGGCAGAGTCACATGACCTTGCACAACATTCCGTGAGACCGCAACACTAAGCTCCGCCCTCCATTCTACAGGTATCAGGTGTCTGGAGCTTACTTCTTGCATAGTCAAACTATATGTGCATATCTAATAGACATACACAGTTTGAACGCAATGGTGCCTGCGCACAGTGCAGTACAACACGAACAAGCAGCAAGCAAGCTGGGACAACCCCAAATTTGATGGAGTAGGACCTCAAAAAAGTGGGATTGGCCCGTCAAATTTGGTACTGTTGTTTGACTGCCCCTAGATGCAGTTAGCAACATTACAGTGAAAAAAAGGAAAAAAGCTTACTCTAGATCAATTAACCCTAGATCTAGGGTTAGGGTTATTGTAAGAGTTACAGTTAAGGTTACAGATATGTTAGGGTTAGAATTATGGTTAGTGCAAGGGGTAGAATTAGTGTTAGTGCAAGTGTTAGATTTGGGGTTAGGGATAAAGTTAGGGTTGGGGTCAAAATGTCACTGTAGGAAAAAATGGTTAGGAAACAAAAAAAAACACTAATATCGGTTATTGTCCGATAACTTGCAAAAAAAACTATAGAAAAACGTGTAAGCAAGTATTACTTAACTCAGGACAAATATTAGAAACTATATAGATTGCGTCTTTTTTTACCATTTGTAAATGCATACAAGGTTTTTCATAGTAAATTATATCATATGATTAAAACAATGGTACCTTTAAAAAGCCCTATTTATGGCGATAAACAAAGTATATGTGTGGGTATATTAAATGATAAAGTAGAAAATTACAGCTGAACACAAACACAAAAGGAGTTAAAACAGCGGTTGTCCACAATAAGCAAAAATGTCCCAAATGGCTGGATGTTGAGGAATTAAATATAATTTTCGGTGCTTGATTGTGTAATTTTTTTGATTGTGTCTTTTTTTTTAAAGGCCACTCTGACTTGAAAATGACTTACCTTTAAAAAATAAATATATCTTAAGGTTCAATAATTTAAAAAAAAATTGTTTAACTTGTATTAATAGTTTCAAGTCTGTATTCTATATATATTTAGTTAAATAAACATGATTGATCACTATTCTCATAGCTATTTACGTAATGCATTACTGAAAATTTAAGCTGAAAAAGTTAATAAATTTGAAAAATAAGCTGAGAAGTAAAGGATTGCTACCCAGCCAATATTTTACTGTCAGACGCTCAAAAATTGCCAATGTTAAATCTATGGATTTTATGGATATTAGTGTGCTTTTAAAGTTCTTTAAAATGCATGTCTTACATTTTGCATTGCTTAAAATACAAAATACTTAGAGCTAGAAGAAATTGTGAAATTACAGAAGTTTACAAGAAACCAGGACTGATCACATTAGCCGAGTAAAATTTAATTTCCTTTGCTGCAGGAACCAATGAGAATAATTTCCTTCAAATGAATGGAATTTCCGGTCTTTCTTGTGATGTCATCAGACAATGTGTTGCACTGTTAAGAGATCCTACTGTACAAGAGCAAGGTCACTCAGAGTCCACATAATGTATTCAATTGGAAGAGCACAGGAAGTAACAGGAAGCACTGGGGGGGATGGGACTCTTCATCGTGGCTGCTTCCGCGCAGCCGCTTCATCGCCGACTCAGCACAAGACAGATCGTCGCTGGAGATTTCATCGCGGGAAATTTCATCGCTAAAGGTAAGTATTTTACCGATTTTAGTTTGGTTAGAATTAGAGTTTAGGGGGTTAATTTTAGTATTGGGGTTCATTTTAGTGTTAGTATTGGGGTTTAGTGTTAGTGTTTAGTGTTAGAGGTTAATTTTACTATTAGGGGTCGGGGGTTAGTATTAGGGTTAGTATTAGGGTTTAGAGGGTTTATTTTAGTATCAGTGGTCGGGGGTTAGTATTAGGGTTAGTATTAGGGTTTAGGGGTTAATTTTAGTATTAGGGGCCGGGGGTTAGTATTAGGGTTAGTATTAGGGTTAGTATTAGGGTTTAGGGGGTTAATTTTAGTATTAGGGGTCAGGGGTTAGTATTAGGGTTAGTATTAGGGTTTAGGGGGTTAATTTTAGTATTAGGGGCCGGGGGTTAGTATTAGGGTTTAGGGGGTTAATTTTAGTATTGGGTTAATTTTAGTGTTAGTATTGGGGTTTAGTGTTTAGTGTTACTATTGGGGGGAATCATTTATTAGGGGGGGGGATTTTCGTTTTACTTTTAGATTTGTAAGAGCTGACAGTTCAGCGCTGAACTGTCAGCTCTTACATATCTGCAGCCGCGATGAAACGGCCGCGTTATACTTCATTGCTGACAGTTCAGCGTTCTAACTGCCACGCTGAACTGTCAGCAATGAAGATGCGGCGAAGAAGAGTCCTAGACCCGCACTGGGGAGGATTTGAATCAAATATTAAAAATGCAATTTATCAAATCACATTGGAAAAAAGCCTGTGCACTATACATGCAGTAATCTTCATCTTGCACCAAAATAAGTTTGTAGACTAGACTGTCCCTTTAAATATAAACAATACAGATTCAGGACCCAATCTTGACTTTTTGCCTTTTGTCTGCATATTAATGATATTAAGGGGTATGTATAAAACACATTTTTGGGACAATGTTCTAAAGGATATCTAAAAAGAAGGAACATTCCATTGGTTTCCATGGGGACTGTCTCCACAATCGATTATTGTGTTTTATCTATTATATATTGTTACATCCAAATTGTATATTATTACAAATGTTACTACCCGGCTTAACCCAGGGTTTAGATTATTGTCCCTGCTCCTCGCTAATCACCTTAAAACTTGGGAAAGGATTAATGTGGGGAGGTGATTTGACCTTGAAATTCCAGCATGAATAAGCTGTGCAAATTTCATGATCAGTGTTTGAGTGTTTTTCCGGATTATATAGTTAAGATGATTATATTGAATGCAGGCATATTTATTACACAACAACGTATAACATACCTTGGGTGGGGATTGAACTGCAGTGATATCATTGTTCACAGGTTTATCGTGTATTTTAGCTGCAATGTGTAAACTTTGTGTTAGAAAAAGTAATTTTTTGTCACGTATGATGATATTTACAGTGATATATTTCAAATGAAATTATAAAGATAAACGCTTCTTGCTGAAATGAAAATACACACATTCCATATAGAAAGCAACTCAAGTGACACATTATAAATATGGGGCAAATCAGCAAAAACATTACATATTGATTGTTCATTTTGAAACTTTGACTCCAAATTTTACTTAAAATTAGAACGATGCTGCCACATTGTACACTTTTCTGTAAATTTAAAGCTATCAGTATACATGGTTTTTTAGGGCTTAGTGATTTGAGGGAAAATAACACAAAAAACATAAAATGTGTTGTAGATAACTATTTGGCCCATCTAGTCAAATTTCTAAATGTTTGTATTAGTCCCTGACCTTATCTTATATGTAGGATAGTCTTATACCTATTCCACGTATGCTTAAACTCCTTCACTGTGTTTATATTTACCACGTTGCCTGGACGGCTAATGCATTTATCCACTACTCTCTCAGTAATAGTAAGTAATAGTTTGTGATATTACTTTTAAACCTTTTTCCCTCTAATTTAAGACTTTGTCTTGTTGTTGTGGTGGTAGTTTTTAATATTTTGAATACACTTTACACCTTTACTGTGTTAATTCTAATTCCCTTTATGTATTGAATGTTTCTATCATATCCCCCCTGTCACGTCTTTCCTCCAAGCTATACATGATAAGGTCCATTAACCTTTCCTGGTAAGTTTTATCCTACAATCCATGGACCAGTTTAGTAGCCCTTCTCTCAACTCTTTCCAAAGTATCAACATTATCCTGGAGATACGGTCTCCAGTACTGCATACAAAACTCCAAGTGAGGTCTCACCAGTGCTCTGGACAATGATGAGCACTTCCCTCTTTCTACTTCTAATATCTCTCCCTATACAACCAAGCATTCTGCTAATACCTCTCCCTATGCAACCAAAGATTCTGCTAATACCTCTCCCTATACAACCAAGCTTTCTGCTAATACCTCTCCCATACAACCAAGCATTCTGCTAATACCTCTCCCTATGCAACCAAAGATTCTGCTAATACCTCTCCCTATACAACCAAGCATTCTCCTTATACCGCTCCCTATACCACCCAGGGCAGTCTTTGCATCTTTTACTTAATACTCTCACTTATCAGAATAAATGACAGGACACTGGTTTTCATTATTATTTATTTTACTCTTTCCCTTGCTGACCATTACAGCCACTGAATCATGGTATACCCCAGGTTCCCTTATCATTGTTTCTCCTTCACCCTATTGGTCATTAACTCTGTCTGTCTGTCAACCTTCTCGACTGCACCTTTTAGGGTCAAATGCCCTCAGTCCTCCTAATTATAAATAAAATTACTCCCTGGGGCTGGGGAAATACCCCATTAAAGAATAAATGAATATGTCGGCTGGGACTGGGGTCTGTTGAAAAGTACCCAGACACCAATAAAAAATAATAAATGACTATGCCCCCTGGGTCTAGAGAATGTCAAAAAGCCCACAGACACTAATAAATATATAAAGTAAGTCTTCCTGGGATCTGGGGACCGATGAAAGTCCCCAGGCCTAATAATAAAGAAATGAATATGCCCCTGGCATCAACATATTTAAAATATTTGTTTTCCATATCTACCCCACCACCTCTACCTTGCCAGGTAGGTGGAACGATTCACCAGAAGAAAAAAAAAACTTTGGGTGCCAGGGAGGTGGGCATGGAAAATTACTGCCCACCCCCAAGGCACCCAAAGGGGAGACCTGTGGATAAAATAATTACAAGTTCCTGAAGTTCTCATCTTTGGCCCAGGAAAAGGGGCAACCCAAAAAACAAAAATGAATCCACCTATCTCCAAAAAAACTCACTGGCATTAAAAATAACAACCATGCAAGCCCCTCTCCTAAGCATACGTCCCCCAGACCCTGGTCTGGGAGCCTTTTGACAGCCACAGGGGGATTTTTTACATTGCTTTGGTCCTTTAGGCTACTTGCCCTGATTATTTTAGGTGACCCACCGGGGCTATTTATTTATTTTATTTTATTTCCGGACCACTTCTGCAATTTTCATCTCTCACATGCCCCTAGAAGTCTTTGGAGCTGATAGAAATACTATATTGGTTTGGGTATATTTCAGGAGGTTATTATTTCTGAATTGTGGACCTATTCGGTGGCACATCAGGACTATAATGGGACTGTTCTTTGCCACGCTTTTCTTGTGGCAGTCTCATTAGGGGGCCGATTCCTCATGGCGCTCTGTACTTAAGGTTAGTTTTAGGGTTAGTGTTAAAGTTAGAACTGGGGCTAGAGGTTAGTTTTAGGGGTTACTTTTAGGGTTAGTTTTGGGGTTAGGGGTTACACTTAGGGTCAGTACTAGGGCTAACTATATATATGCATTTTTGTACATTTTTTCATTGTATTTATTCGTTCAATGTCCAACATGCCTCACTGTGCACAAATACCTGGATATTAGGACAGGTAAGTTGAATATGTAGTATGAAATTTATGCCAAGAGCAGTTCAAATGCAATGGATCATGTGCACATTAGACTGGACAGAAATATGGATATGCTTCTATTAAAAAGAGAAAAAAAGACATTCCTTCAACCCGCACATGTCATTTACAAACTGGAAAGCTAGATTTTTCTGGACATGTTTTGGTAAAAAAAAAAATCTAAAATAAAATTCTCATGTCCATGGTGGTGAATTGAAGAATAAGTACTATTTCCCAACAATATTCTGAATTATGCATACTCACATTCATTTAGCGAAGGCAGCGACTTTGAATTTGTCATAAATTTTAGTACTCGGACAGATCCCTAAAATAAAAAGAAACTCAATACAGTGAAATAAAACACAAATATTTAGATTGTGTTATCAAAATTGTATGTAAAAAAAAATTGAGTAAATGAATGGAAATATAGATCAACTGCAATAAAATGAACATGCAGCTTTTTAAAACTGATATACATATGTATTAATGAGGGAGAGCTCCATGAAATGCATAAAAGGTACCGTGTTAGCAGTTGAAACACAGGAGACAAAGAGAATAAAGTTGGTACTCTTATTGGCTAACCGAGTAGGCTTAGAGTGCAATCTGTCATGACCTCTCAGGTCTCTTCATCAGGCCTGTTATACAAAATAAATGTTGAAAACATATCTCTTCAGTACAAATATACATCACTGTGATATATTTGTACTTAAGAGATATGTGTTTAATATTTATTTTGTATAACAGTCCTGATGAAGAGACCTGAGAAATGTTGAAAGCTTGCTCTCTAAAGCACTGAAAACTTGCACTCTAAACATAGATTTAGAGTGCGAGCTTTCAAGACCTCTTGGGTCTCTTCATCCAGCCTGTTATACAAAAGAAATGTGAAAAACATTTCTCTTAAGTACAAGTACAGATCACAATGCAGAACACAATACACATACAGAACCAGTTGGAGGAATGGTACAATATCTGCCAAGTAGCAAAAGATTTGCAGCAACCATAATTAGAGATTATAGACGGAGCTTGATTTCAAAGATAACATGTGCCCTGTCTCGCAAATAGTTTAGACATTATATTGTATAATTGGAGGTGTCAGGCTTTAAAAGTCCCAAGTTTTGTGCTCATATACCTCCATTCTCCTCTACAGTGCACCCTACCCTTGTTTGCTTGTATTGTACTTCTTCCCCTCTGTTGGTGTCAGGTGGACTTGTGAACATGTGCAACACACCCCTGTTAAATACCTACATCCAGATTTGCATTGAAATTGGATGACTGACTTCTGAGAGCTGCTTCATCTGTCCTGGATCATCTGCTGAAGCTGAATTAAAGTGCTAATAAAGACACCACTGCTTTTAGCTGCTCTGAATTTCAACTACTGTTTAGGAACTAGGAAACCGAATCTGGAACCGAATCTGGATGTCTTAACCAGCCAGGGGAGGGTTGTCAGCATCTCCTGAGACCATCTGGCTACAGCACAATTACTAAAGCTAAGTAACCCTCTTTAAGGGTCCACTCCTGTTAATCTACCCTCTCAATATTTTCCTATGACTAAGCGTGGTTACACGCGAAACGCGTCAGGTCGTCCTCCCTTACCCCACTTTATTTTTTGTCCATCCATTTTTTTCCTGTTTGCTACATATTGCATAAAGCACCTTTTTTGCATTGAATCCGGAGAGTGGAGTGCGCTTCCCCTTTTTTTTGTATCCATTTGATCTCGTCCTCACTCACGGTGAGCACCTGCCCTCCGGATTTTCAAAGGCTGTGAGTAGAACAGGTGCTGGCTTCTTTTTCAATGTTTTCCTGCTTAGTTACCCTCTCCAAGATTTTTCTGCTTAGTTACCCTTTCAAGGGTTTTCCTGCTTAGTTACCTTCTCTAGGGTTTTCCTACTTAGTTATCCTTTGTGTTACTCTCTCTACCTATGCTTTTTCTATAGTCCCTGCTAAAGCTTTTTGTTTATTCTGTAGCACCTACTAAAACCATTTTCCTATATTGCAGTTCCTTGCTAAAGTCCCCTTTTGTCTTTTCTACAGTCTTTATTACAATCCTTATTTATTTATGTTTCAATATTGTTTCCTCAACCATGCATAATAAATAATAACTTGCAACCAGACCCTCTTGGGTCTTTTCATCAGGTCTGTTATACCTAACAAGTATTAATAAAACATCTCTCTTAAGAACAGGTGATGATGTTTTTCACATTTATTAAATTATATAATGCCCTCCAATTATACATTTTTTTTTTAAAATTAAGCTATTTTAATTGCCCAAAGTAGTGTTTAGGTAATAACTAAATACATTTATTTTCATAAAAAAATGTTTTAATTAAAAATACAATGCAATAAACAAAGGGATAAAACATTTTTTTACTATGTTACACTCATTGTTAGTGTTTTTGGGGGGGAAAAACGATTTGAGAGACAGGGCACATTTTATCTTGACAATCAAACTTCGGCCTTGATCTCTAATTATGGTCTTGCTACTTTGCAGATATTTCACCATTGTCCCAATGGGTTCTGTATCTCTCCAGGCTATCATAAAAAAAACTTTTTTTTTTTGGGCAGCCCATTGGCCGTTTTCCACGGGTGATAACATTGATTTAATGTGGTACAACACAAAGCTCCGGAACTTATTTCCAGCAAATCAGCACATTCACACATTACTTTTTCTCAGGCTTGCAGTAGATGTAGACACTATAATTACGCACTGACATATAAATCACACGGAACCTCTCGATGGTTAGCAATTGCTAGTGGAAGTAATGTTAATGATAAATATATTTGATTCACTTACTGTTTTGAGGACATATATTTTGGAAGATGCCTTTGAGTCTTTTGTAATAACTGTTCCCGGCCTATAAAAAATAAAAAATAAAAATATAAACCAGAAGAAAAAAAAATAAGGCACACAATTGACTTTGTTTCTTATATGATGAATTTCTGTAGAGTTTATAGCTTGCAAAATAAAAAATAAACTACGGCTAGTCAGCAATCCAAACCTTTTTCAAAGTCCAACAAAACAAATATTTTCTTTCGTTTAGTTAGTTTTTGACAGCTGAAAAATATAGGATTACACAAGTTCCTAACCCTTGGAAGAAAAAGAAAATAGAGGCTTCGCTCAACTTTCCCATACACTGTGAGTTGACATCAGTTTTAGAAAAGTTGTAGGTTAGTATCAGAGTTTTAGTTTGTTTTAACTTCCCAGTTACAATGTAGCAGAACTAAGACAACGTGAGTGATATATTAATTACCAATTGTCCACCAAGCACAATGGGCTTATATGAGAGTGACAGGTAGTCCTGATCTAGGTCCTAATCTTCAAACATTTACCAATATTTATTTATTTTTTATTTAGAAAGTGTTTTATCAGGAAGAATACATTGAGATTTCTCTCGTTTTCAAGTATGTCTTGGGGACCTAGTCCAGAATGCAATTACACCGAGTTACACCTTTAATAGTAGATTAAAAATACATGTATACATACATATATTTATACAAGTTTGAAAGAGAACATACAGGGTAAATCATTATTAATACAAAAAAAGAAGAACAACATGTACCGTATACAAAGGAGTTTGTAAACTTACAACAGATACATTCTGTATTTAGAAGTCGGGAGATTTGGCAAAATCAGGTAGCCTATTCAACAAATGAGGAGCGCTGAAAGAGAACGCACCTCGACCTGCTTCCTTTTTAAAGTGAGGGATCGCTAGTGAAGGGTTGGTGCAGGATCTGAGATTGTAGGATGTGTGGGGAGTAAGAATGAACATGCCGCTCAGGTAGGGGGGGGGGAGTGTTCCAGAGAAGTGGTTATGCACTAAGCAAGCTAGGTGGAGCCTGGAGCCAAGCATCAACCAGTTTAACTCTTTTAACATTTTACAGTGATGAGTGTTATAATCGCACTGTAGTGCAAAACGACACAATGTATTGTACAGAGTGTCAAGTTTACCGAGATGGGTCTGCAGTGCAGAATCATACACAACATCTCCATAATCTAAGATCGCCATTAACATTTGCTGCACAATACGTTTCCTTACCGTGGAATCTAGGTTTCATTAGTTCCTAGATAGAAAGCCGATCCTAGGATATAGCTTAGACATGAGCTTGTCAATATGGAGACCAAAAGATAAGTTTGGGTCTAGCCACATACCAAGATAGCTATATGAATTTACCTGGGTCAGGTTATAACTGGATTTGGTTTATCTGAGGATTGTTTAATGTAAGTAGTTTAGCATTAGCCACAAACTAAATGGACACAGTTTTTTCAGTGTTGAGGAATAATTTGTTGCTAGCTATCCAATTTTCTACTTTAGAAAGCTGATCCTGTAGTACGGATTCCACTTAGTTTAGTTCAGTACCGCTTGTATAAATGACTATCATCAGCATACATATGCACATGAGCCAGGTCACACACTGAGGGTAGATCATTTATAAATAGTGAGTAAAGCAGTGGCCCAAGAACGGATTCTTGAGGCACTTCACACTTGATTGGCAACGGGAGGCAGTGCTGTATTTACCGCGAGGCATCCTAGGCGGATGCCTATGGCGGCAAATTTTAAAAAAAAAACAAAAAAAAACACCACCGCGCTTGCAGGCAGAGACGGAGGTGAGAGGGGATCGGAAGATCCCCCCTCACCATCGCTCTGCCTGCCAGGCTACACGGGGAGCCGAACAGGCAGCATGGAGGGACCATGCTGCCTGCCTGCCAGGGAAAGGTAAGTGCTGATGGGAGACTGTGTGTGTGTGAGTGACTGACTGAGTGTGATGGGAGTCAGAGTGTGTGTGATGGGAGACAGTGTGTGTGTGTGTGTGTGTGTGTGACTGAGTTATTGAAATCATTTGCTATTGCCACTGGAGATTGTAAAACTTCATTATGTGTTTTATTTGTGGTAGGTTCTGAGCGGCACGAGGGGTCACACATGTTTTTAAAGACACTCCAAAAATTGTTCAGATTGGCTAGATTTCTATTCAGCCGTTCAGAGAAATAAGTTGCCTTGGCAAGTTTGGTTTGAGTCTTGCATCTATTGCGGACTTGCCGATAAGCGTTGTGATCTCGGTCGGAGCCAGTTTGCTTAAATTTTGACCATAAAGCATCCCTGAAATTGAATAAGTCCAGGAGGTCAGCTGAGACCCAGGGAAGATGGGCACCCCTTACTCTCACTCAGTGCAGCAGGGCATGTTTATCACAGACCTGCATGAACTCATATTGAAAATATTCAATTGCAGAGTCCAGATCGGGTATTTAGTTTAGCCTACTCCACTGATAGTTGCTCCAGTCACCGAGGAAAGACTGGAGATCAAACTTCCTAAAACATCTTGTAACAATTACCCTAATGGAGTACTACACAGGTATTAATTTCTCTATCAAGCAAACCAAATCTGGAGATTTCACTTATATGATTAAGGTTTTGCAAAACGGAAAATTGTGTAGATTAATTCAAGCAAATTCCACTGTTTAGTTGTCTCTAAATCAAATGGCTGAAAACATTGTCCTCGGCACATGTGGTGGATATAATTAAACAGAAACTATACTGAGTGCTAATTCAAAAAGACATGTGATACATACATTAATTGCCAAAGAGGAATCCAGTCAAAAGGACATTCCCGACCTAAAACCCACTTCGATGTATCTGGTAGTGAGTAGCCTGTAAATTTCATATGGTTTGTTTGCATACAACAGAGAACTCTTGGGAATGTCTGTAAAGTTTACAGAATGAAAATAATCCTGCTTGTAATATAGCATCTAGTCAGGAATAGATCACAAATCTCTAGCCTGCATGTGTCAATTCAGAAAAGACCTTTCCCCTGGTATTTCAGACTGGATCCATCTATGTCGTCAGACTTCAAATGCTAGGTAAGTCTCCTTTGCACAAAGGACTCCGCAACAACAGACATAGGTTTCAGCCTTCATTGGCCTCACCGGTGCATAGAATAATTAATATCTCTCCATCCTGAGCAAACTACAGACCTAAATACCTTTCAAGGTATTGCTAACTTTCTGTAACATTACAATCTTAATGCTGCTGGAGTTTAGACCTGTCCCTTTTAAACCACTTTTGTTATGTTTAGTGTCAGTGAGCCAAAGCATGTATTCAGAAGGCTAGATATAAGCTCTGAAAATTCTAATCTCCATAATATCTATACTCTATGTTATCTAGGCAGTGGTGTATCTTGGTTTTGTGCTGCCCTAGGAAGACAAAATTTGGGCACCCCCCTACCCACGATGCACACCTACAACATGACCCATAACCCACATTGCACACCAAGGACATGCCCCATAACCCCATTTACATGCCCCCATCACCCCATTATATAGATATATTGCCAGTATTATTTGCCATTAATAGAGACAGGGGGAGGGGGGGACAGAGCAACAAGGGGAGGGAGGGGGAAGAGACAGAGCAACAGGGGGAGGGAGGGGGGAAGAGAGACAAAGGGAGGGGGGCACTGTGTAACAAGGGGAGGGGGGGCAGAGAGAAACAAGGGGGGGAGACAGAGGCGAGGGGGGGAGTCAAAGGGAGGGGGAGAGAGAGACAACACTAAGGGGGGGGGAGAGAGACAAAGCTGGGGGCAAGGGAAAGAGAGAGGTAGCATTGGCACATAAAATGAAATAAAAACAAGAAATGCATTTTTTTATATAATTTTTTATTAAAAAAGCAATTTACATGTGAATATATACAAGTTGAACTTTTTTCCTATAGGGTAGTCTTATATTCAGGCTTTTAGTTTTTTTCCTAAAGGAATATCCAAAGTTTGGGGGGTCGTCTTATAATCAGGGTCATCTTATAATTGAGCAAATACGGTATTCTACAGCCAATTTGCCCAATAATATTCCAGTATTTGCCATTAATATTCCCCAACCAATTTGCCCAATAATATGTCAGTATCATTTGCCATTAATAAGCCCCTACCAATTTGCCCATTAATTTACCCCCAGCACTTACTTTTTGTCCCTGGTGGCTAGTGGCAGGCAGCATGGTGTCCTCCATGCTGCCTGTTCGGCTCCCCGGCGGTTGTTACGTGACTGTCGGCACTTCCCTGTCACACTGCACGGCGAGCCGAACAGGCAGCACGGCGGTTTCTCTGTGCTGCTTTATTTGGTTCCCCATGCAGCCTGCTGGCAGGCAGAGGGAAGGTGAGGGGGGATCTTCAGATCTCCTCTCACCTCCATCTCTGCTGGCAAGCGCGTTTTTTTTTAAAGGGGCGGTTTTGGGTCGCCAATAATGGCAAACAAGGCAAGTGCCGCCCTAGGCACTTGCCTTGTTTGCCTCACGGTAAATACAGCTCTGTATCTAGAACAAGATTGCATCAATTGCATGTATTTTAAATAGAAATATTTTAAGGAAAACTACAAATAAAGCATCTTGTGAAGCCCTCTTTGTTCCATACAGCTCTATCATGGGGCAGACATGTTGTTCAGAGTCTTAGGTCAGATCTTCCCCAAGATTCTAATCATGTCTGCACCCGTGTTTGAGCGATACAGAGCAAAGAGAAATCAATAAGATACTTTATTTGTATTCTTATATTAAAGCATTTCTATATATAAAAAAAAAAAAACTTGGTGCAATCTTTCAGGATTTTTAAATATGCATACATAGTAATTATATTCCCCTTTAAATAGATAGATAATAAATAATAGTTTGTTCTCGTAATCACAACCTAATGTGGACAAAAAAACTCTTATTCCATTTTGAATAAATATATTTACAATTCTATTTTACACAGAAATGTCTTACTTTTCTTTTTTTTTTAAATTAATTCAAGTTTCACAATTTCTGGATTATTCAAATAATTCCCAACACCTTTTTAAAACTGATGCCTAAATAATATATGCTTCATGTTTCCACTGGCAATGGGTAGTAAAATAATTTCCTCCGAAGGATTGAAATACAAAAACAGTTTTACATGGATGATTTTTTTTCTGTTCTCCAGATACCAATACTCTTCATTTATCTCAAAATCCCTGTAGACTTCATATCTGTAAAACATGCTATGCCTCATTGGAAGTGATTGATATTAAAGTTAATGGCCTGTTTGCTTGACTATTGCAATGTTTTATGCGTTGACAGCAGTTTACGTTCGACACACACACTCGATAGATAAACCCAGTAGAGCAGTCACCTGTAGAAGGTATGGACGCAGATTCTTGGGTTGTTGTATGGTAGTTTATGAATAGGCCATCCAGCCAGAAGCTCAATACTGTTCAACAATTTAATATATTCTGGTCCTTTCTGGATTTCGCTGTCCAGAAATATGTTCAAAAAATCCTACCAAAAAAGAAAATAAAATGTTAGTAATTTAAAATTAAATAGAAACATAAAATGTGCTAGGAGGAAAGAACCCTCCGGGTCCCGTAGCCTTATCTTAAATCTAGGATAGCCTTAAGACAATCCCATGCATGCTTAAACACTTCACTGTGTTAACCTCTAAGGACTGTAGACTGCACCGTCACAATGCATATTGTCGCTTCTTATGGAGTACTATCGTAATCATGTATTTATGAAGTACCAGCATTTTTGGTTACATGATGGATCGTTGGCCAATGAATAAATGCACGAATAGAAAATGAGTAGACAGGAGACCTGCTGGAATTAAGTAGGTGGCATATTTATTACAGAAGAAAAACTGGTACATATATACTTGTAATAATTCCATGAAATAGATAAAGTTATTTTTATGACGTACAAAAATATAATAAATATAATCCTGGGGCAGTTTGCCAGTTACCTCACATGTCTCACGCTCAGAGGTGCTTAATCAAAAGATTGAATAATGAAAAGAAAAACATTATGAAAAAATATAATAAATATAATCCTGGCATGGATGGCACAGGTTACCTCAAATGTTTCTCTTGATTAAGCGTAAAACATGTGAAGTAGTTGGCAACATGTGCCAGGATTAACTTTGATGTGGTGGTCTCTGGTTGGTGAAGACCTTCTGAGTTACCCAAGGGTGTTCCCATTGTTTTCTGTTTTTCTGTTAATAAAATTTAGGAGACAGGGATG
Organism: Pelodytes ibericus; assembly: GCA_036172795.1. NCBI lineage: Eukaryota > Metazoa > Chordata > Amphibia > Anura > Pelodytidae > Pelodytes > Pelodytes ibericus. The sequence continues at coordinate 278,893,470 of CM069857.1, forward strand.
TTGTACTTCTATAGGCTTCTATGTAATGTTAGGAGTCAGCAACATGGATTTTAGGAGCCATGGCTCCCAGGATATCTCAAACCCTGAATAAACACTTGGATGTAACTGAAACATGAATATAACATATCTAGAGAACATTCTGAACATACTCCAAAATAACATCCCAACTCATACCCATGATTGGTATCTAAAAATCTGACATCCTGCATGTGGCCACCCAGTTACTGCCAGCTGAATTCAGGGCCGCCATCAGGAATTTCAGGACCCCTTACTGAACAAATTTTCTGCCCCCCCTTGCCCCACCAACCCTCAAAAGCATGTTATCCTGGTCTGTGTAATATGGAGGGTGGTTGGGAGCAGTTGGTCAATATGCCAGTATTTAGTTACTCAATATGCCAGTATGTTGACACTCAGTATGCCAGTATTTAGCCATTTAATATGCCAGTATTTAGCCACTCAAAATGCCAGTATTTTGCCACTCAATATGCCAGTATTTTGCCATTCAATATGCCAGTATTTTGCCATTCAATAAGTCAGTATTTTGTCACTCAATATGCCAGTATTTTGTCACTCAATATGCCAGTATGTTATCACTCAATATGCCAGTAATATTTTGCTACTCAGTATGCCAGTATTTAGCCACTCAATAAGTCAGTATTTTGCTACTAAATATGCAAGTATATTGCCACTCACTATGTCAGTATTTTGTCACTCAATATGCCAGTAGTTTGCTTCTGACATTTTTTTTCATTTTTCTAACCAAGTTTGAATACATCTTTACCATCTCTTTACACTTCTGTTAGATCAGCGTTTTTAGAGACCGATAGGGGTTCCCCAGACTCTGCCTAGGTACCAGGCCCCCGGCAGAGCTGCATGGGACCTGGATCCTCCTCACAGCATCCTCTGGCTCCCACCACTACAAACTAGGGAAGTCTGTTGTTGTCTTGCCATTACTGGAAAGCTCATTGGCAAGTCTGGGGGCAAAATGGCAAGTCTGGGGATGCATTGACAAATCTAATGAGCAGATTTGCAAGTCTGAGGGTCAGATTGGAAAGACTGGGGATGCACTGGCATTTATGGGGATACATTGGCAAGTCTTGGAGGCAGATTGGCTAGTTTGAGGATGCACTGGGAAGTCTGGGGATGGATTGGCAAGTCTGAAGAAACATTGCCAAGTCTGATGATGCATTGGAAAGTCTGGGGCAGATTAGCAAGTCTGCGAGTGCATTGGCAAGTCTGGGGGCAGATTGGCAAGTCTACGGATGTATTGGCAAGCCTGGGGACAGAATGGCCAGTTTGGGATGAAGATTGGCCAGTTTGGGGATGCTTTGGCAAGTTTGGTTACAGAATGGCAAGTCTGAGGATGCATAGGCAAGTCTGATGAACAGATTGGAAAGGCTGGTGGCACATTGGCAAAAACAAGAAAAAAAAAACAAGAAATGCATTTTTTAAATCATAGTTTTTATTAAATATTTAAAAAAGTATGCTATATTATGTTTTGTTCATTAACGTTATGTTTATAAAAGAGAAAGGAAGCTATTAATAATGATATATAATAATTTTTATGTAGGGGTTCCCTGAAACATGAATATTATTTCAAGGCCTCTGCAAGGGTAAAAAGGTTGAGAAACACTGTGTTATACGGTACTTTCTGTCTTTTCCCTTTACAGAAATTCACATTAAATTCACAGTCCACCTGCTTGATTTTCACTACTTTGTTTCTAATACCATTCATTTTATTTCTTGCAGTGTGAATAGGCATCCAAGAGTCATTTAAGTGCATTCGGCAAAATATAAGCTGTAATGTTATAAGACTGTTCAAATTTGAAATAAATTGATCCTTTAGCTTCAAAAAAAAAAGTGGATAATACAGAAATTATTTATTATAATAATGTCTTGAGTGAACCATAAGAAATAATTTGATCCTTTCAAAAAAAAATTGTTAATTTTCTATATTGGCTGCCAATATCATATTAGTATACCTGAGCTAATTTGTTAAAGTCTTATGTTGCTAATTATCCAGCATTAACAAAGTGTTAACTCACTGTGAAGGACAAGAATTCCTGGAACTGAAGTTTTTGAGAAGAACGATCCATTTTTTTTTTCCAGAAAAAAAAAATGATAAAATGATGAGCTAAGTCAATTGTAAAACATTATGATTCTAATCAATCTCGCGTCTTCTGCAACATTTTGCCGAAATGACCCTATCTTTACGAATATATTTTATCATTAATCACTTGGCAGGACTGAAAATTGGTACTATAACGTATAATCAGAAGATCGGATTAAAATTATGCAGTGAATTACTGGTCTCGTATATTTTGCGCAATGTAAATGAAAGAATCTTTCATTACACGTTGTATGATTCATTTTCGAGCATAATGAAAATTAGAAGAAAAAAAAAAAATATATATATATAGACTTATGCAAACTAAAGATAAAACAGATGTCCTAATGGCAGATAGTAGTCAGATACGTTTGAGATTTTAAAGAGCACCCTGGACACTGAATAGGATATTTACACAGATTGATAATTATTCATTAGTAATGAAAAAAATAACTTAAAAAGGGGGTAAACACTCCATTTTTTTTTTATTTAAGCAGGAAGTCACCTCTACCTCATTAAAAGTGTAATTTGAATGGTGCACTGATTGTTGACATGCAGAGAATCGAGTAGGGAGTTCCCTTCTAATGGGCATAGTAGAGAGAGAATAAGGCGGTATGACAAATATCTCTGTCTGTCATTGGTGACACTCTGACGCTCTGCACACTGCCAAGTTAGCATGGAAGTCAGTGTTTTACTTTCAAAAGCCTAGGGAATCGATTCTGAATGGTGCTCTATAGGATGGTTCAGAAGATGCCTTCTGTTTGCTCAAAAGATTGACAAGAGGGTTTGGTCCAACTTTAAATGTTTGTCGGTGGTCAGTAATGATTAAATTTAAAGGGCATTTTTTTGCCTAAGATTATCAAAAACAAATAACATAGACAATCCCACACACAAAAAGCTACTAAAATTAAAGGGACATTCTGATTGGCTAGAATTTCAGTTATGGCGTGCTATATAATGCAGAGTTCTTTGGGCAAAAATACCAAAAAATGAACCATGGGCTTCAAAAAGCTGACTGATTTCAATTGAGATCTTCCTGGAGCATAGTGATTGTAGCTACATCCCCAGCTAATCACTGTGCTGGCAAGGTAGAACAAATACTGAAAAGTAAACATCTAAGTTTAGTGAACGGCTGAACCGCATATAATCCTTCACATTCCACCCATTTATGCTTGAGCATCACACATTTGGATGTATAGTGATTCCACCCCATGCATGGCATTCTGACAGTCTAATAAGCCAGCTGACCTGATGTACTTCGAGTAGGAGCTATTGCAGGTCATGGAGACCAAAACTGTCTTGGGGTTGAGGGAGAACTGCACCAAGAAATAGCTGATCGTAAGTATTGAACAACCATTCATGTGTTCTATATGTTAATTCATATTAACACTGTTAACTCTTCCGCTGTGTTCCCTCAACCCCCCAGCAACAACTGATGACATGGGCCGATGACGTCAATAATTGGTAGTTCCTCCTTGGACATCATCGGAGCGGCTCTGCTTGGCCCTGGTGGCAGTTTTTTTTTAAAAAACAGAAAAAACACCAAAGTGCAGAAAGTATGGACACTTAAAAAAAATGTCAATATAAATACAAAATTAAATAAAAAAATACAATAAAATATACACTTATCAAACTACTGTGCAATAATATACACCGCAGTAAGGCTGTGTGGAGTGTTAATAAAAGTCGCGTCCATTTAATCCATACGAGGATCTCCAGTGTGCTTCGTTTGAACAGGATTGGCATAAAGGTGTTTTCTTCCAGTGTGGCAAGTATGCCCTCCCAGTGCGTGTTATCTACGCTCCAAAGTTTATAGGAGCTCATTTTGCGAGTTTACCAATTCACTTAAACTATCTGCACATGTTTTTACTTATTTCGTGAATAGGCATACTGCACCATACAGGTTGTTTTTTTTATATTTCAGATTTACACCCGATATGTTATGTTAAGTGTCTGTTATGTTAAGCGCAACAGGATGTTTATGTGAGATAATAACATATTCTTACTGTGTATTTTTGCACTTGTGTGTTTTTCTCTGTACACCACTGGCTGACATTACTGCCAATTATATATATTACGAGTCACTTCTCACGGATTACTATAAACCCCAGTGTGTTTAAATTGGTTTTCATTTTGTGCGTCTGTGATTGAATTCATTTTGTCTTGCGAGTTTGCACATAATGCACAAGAAAGACAGGGCTTGATAGGTGTATATTTTATTGTATATTTTTATTTCAGTTTGTTTTTATTGTGATAGTTTTGTTAAGTGTCTATACTTTCTGCGCTTTGTTTTTTGTTGTTTTGTTTTGTAGTTTGCTATTCTGTAGAGGTGGCCCACTTTCCTCCTGAGCTGCAGGGGTTTTGTGGACTCACCCATCTAATAACTATTGTGGTTATAGTCACCCTTATTATATCACTCGGAGTCGGGCTAGCTGCTCATCCTAAATTTTCTTTTTCTAAAAAACAGAACAGCCGATTCAGACCCGAATTCAGAGATATTGAGTGGCCACAATATGGAGATTTGCGAAACACGGTCAAAGCGCCCGCGAATCCATTTCGATGTATATTGAGTCAACCCAATAATGCTCTCTTGTCTTGCGTATGATGTTTAGCTGAATCAGTAATGTCTAGTGATGAACGTGGAGGGATTCTGCTATGCTGTGCTGGATATAGTAGAAAGCTTTGCATCCAAACACTATTAGCTGTTCTTTACAGGGACATTATTCCCATCAGTGATTGCGAGTTCCAATGTGGAATGGTGCATGCCACATACCCTATTGATAAATAAAGATGGCTACAGAATGAGTGGCAGCAAGAAGCCAACACAAAAGAAGCCAATGCTTGTGAAATACAAGAGTTGGGGTTTCTTTAAATGGATGTAATCTGGCAGATGGCCCTGATCCTGTTTAGCTTATGAGGCTTATTTTCAAAATGTAGATTATTTGTGGTCAAGCCGTCCACAACTCCTTTCACTCCTATTTTTTTCTGTTGATATACTTGGCAAGGGTAGATGCCAACATTGCTCACGAGGGACATCTACTGGACCTTGTGATGGACGATTTAATGATGTTCTATGGGAACTTCACTGACCGCGCCACGAATACTGGCGACCATGGATGGACACTTTGCCTATACATGGTGATAAATTGTTTATGTAAATATAATTGATATTCAAAGCTTTTGGATAGGTATTGTTTTGACTCTTGTCCTTCCAGTATATGCACACATTGCCTACCCCGTATTAATTATATTCCCAGCAACATACCTGTCTTGTGATGGCAAGTAAGGACACTGTATCATGGCACACGACTGTTGCGTTCCTCTTTGCATTTGTCAGGATTGCAACGTCCTTAAAAAACAAACAAATACAGCTGTGTTAAAACCTTAAGATTATGTTCAGCAACACAATTAGTATACCTTGCACACAACACTTTCCATCTACTATTTGCTGGCTTCCTCAAAACTTCACCGAGTTCCACCATACTGATGCAAGCATTCTATTGGAGCTTAGCTCAACAGCTGGGAATGGAAGGAGCTTGATGTGACAAAAAACATAGGGACATTTAGTACATAACAACTATTCAGCCCATCTATTTTTTAGAGCATTTATTCTATCAGCAAAATTTCAACCAACATGGGTTATTTTCAAGCATGCTTACTGGAGTGTGGAAACAGGGCATTTTGTACTTATAAAATAGAGGCGTGTGATGACTTGTAATCTGCTATTATTAGCCTTATCTAATATCTAGGACAGCCCTATGCCTATCCAATGCATGTGTAAATTCCTCCACTGTATTAACATCCACCACTTCTGTTGGAAGGCTATTTCATGCTTCCACTACTATCTCTGTAAAGTAAAATGCTAATTTAAGACTATGTCCTCTAGTCGTGGTAGTTTTTCTTCTTTTAAATATACTCTCTTCCTTTACTATGTTGATTCCCTTTATGTATTTAAATGTTTCAATCATATCCCCCCTGTTACGTTTTTCCTCCAAGCTATACATGTTAAGATCCTATGACCTTTACCAGGTAAGTGTTATCCTGCAATTCATGAACCAGTTTAGTAGCCCTTCTCTAAACTCTCCCCAAAGTCTCTTCTGGAGATACGGTCTCCAGTACTGCGTACAATATTCCAAGTGAGGTCTCACCAGTGCTCTGGACAATGGTAAGAACACTTCCCTCTTTCTACTGCTAATACCTCTCCCTATACAACCAATAATTCTGCTAATACCTCTCCCTATGTAACCAAGCATTCTGCTAATACCTCTCCCAATACAGCCAAGCATTCTGCTAATACCTCTCCCTATGCAACCAAGCATTCTGCTAATACCTCTCCCTCTGTAACCAAGCATTCTGCTAATACCTCTCCCTATACAACCAAGCATTCTGCTAATACCTCTCCCTATGCAACCAAGCATTCTGTTAATACCTCTCCCTATGTAACCAAGCATTCTGCAAATACCTCTCCCTATACAACCAAACATTCTGCTAATACCTCTCCCTATGTAACCAAGCATTCTGCTAATACCTCTCCCTATGTAACCAAGCATTCTGCTAATACCTCTCCCTATGTAACCCAGCATTCTGCTAGTGTTTCCTGTTGGTCTATTACATTATCTATCTAACTTTAAGTCCTCTTAAACTAATTATTCCTAAATCCTGTATCACAGATGTTTGGGTCAGTATGTTATGAACTTAATTATACTCAGCCCCCAAGTATCTTGCCCCTATTCACATTAAATGTCAGTCGCCTCAATTTCTTCCAAGTGCACTCAGCAGTTCACAATGGACAACACATGGGAATTAAAAGGTCCCATTCTACACCCATGAAATCACAAGTACTGATAAGGAACACAGCCTTAAAATACCACTTTGTTTGCTCTTTAACCCCATGGGGGTCTGTTCAATAATGTCCAAGAGTGTAGAGCTGCAGCCTAGCACATATTCTCCCCTTTTGGAAAGCCTCATCTCGACCTAGCAAAATGGTATTTACTAATGGATGAGATGGATGCAGTCAGAATGAAGGGGAGCAAGATTATACATACTCCAACTCATTTCAATAAAAGATGGAAAAAAAATGCTTTTCCGGCTATCGAGCCTGAAAAATACCCTTCCAATTACAAAAAAATGCAATAATAAAAATAAAAAAAATACCTCTGCCCCCATTATAAACCAGGTCCAGGGGCTCCCGAAATGGCCCCAGACCACTAAATAGCATTATGGGGGGGGCCCTGTCTTCCCCTCATCCTCTGCCATTATAATAAGGTGTGCCCGTCACTTATTACATGTGGCAATTTGAACTCCCTTAATTTTTACTGCAATTTTTTTTTTTTGCTTTTCACTAATGGTAGTTCAGGATCAGAGTCTGGACTTCGGTGAATTGGGAGAAAGGGAGGTGAAGAAAAAAAACAAAATTTGTGAATAGGAAGAGTGGGAGGAATTGTGAGGTTGAATTTCTATTTTATTCTATGTCAAATGTGACCTCCTAGCATGTGCTATCACTAGAATGGGTCTGTTTGGCTACACCTGCATTGTTTGAAAAGCAAGGTTAAAAAAGCTTTGTAGAACCTGATCTGTAATTTGGATGAAACCCTTCCTTCAAGCCACTTTCTTGGAATGAGGTGATTTAAATGGACATCGTATAAAAATGGGCCCAGGTGCAGAAAGATACGAGGAACCTCCCAAGCTAACTTTCACCTGTTTCTCCAGGTCCAGCTCAGCATCATTACAAATGAAGGACACAAAGGGTAGAACGTCCAACACAATGATGGCTAAGCTGATGTGGCTTGCATTTTCTGTGATGCTTAGCCACTCCAAAGCCAAAATATAACCCTAGTAGGATAACTCGCATGTGAGACACAGCAGAGAGTAAACCCATGTGTATATATTAACCCCTTAGTGACAAGACATTTTTACCTTGACTTTCCCTTGGTGACAATGCCTGTTTTGACATTTCAGGGGTGTTTGTGTTTAGCTGTAATTTTCTTCTCTCTCACATACTGAACCCACATAAGATATCCTCATCCCTGGTGTCTAGCAGTGCTCAGCTCCTGCATGCCCCCTAGTGATAAAGTGCAACATCATATTCTGTAATGCATTTAATAATATATATCTAGCAGCGGTCACCATGCATTGCACCACCTGCATTGCCAGTCGTTCTACTTGTATTATTGACAGCCACCTGTGGATTATAACAGTCATCTCATCTAAAGGAAAGACAAGTATAGATTTAACTAAATACCTACCATTTACCTATGAAACTCATCCTTTAAATTATTTTCACAGAAATAAAATTATTTTTATTTATAATGCCCCAAGAGAGAGAGAGTATATTCTAGCAGATGCTCTCAGCATTTACAGAATTAGCAGCTGTTTGTAGATATTTTTCCCCCCCAATCGAATGGTAAACATTCTATTCGACTTCAAAAAGATGAAAAAAAAAAAAAGTTGACCCTGCCAGGAATCAAATCTGGCGTCGTGAATAACTGCAGTTGGAGCAGAGCCAAAGCGAGTATCAGAGGCTAATGTTTTGCCAAATTGGCTATTTCACATGTACTTTATTGTTGTTAGAGGAAGGGGTGGTTTGTTTTGGGGTTTCCTCGTTACATTGTCTAATTATTTTGACGAAGGAAAAAAAAATAACCATTCTAAATCCGAAGGACAAAGGAAAATAATGTTGCCCATACATCCTTCTTCATTCCAATATGTGTACGATGACGGATTGTCTCGTGGAGCATGCCAATGTACCTACTGGCCCTAATCTGAGACTGCAATGATTAAATTGGGATAGTGCATAATAATCTGTCCACAAACAATGAGTAGACAATAGACATGAAATTTATCAAGCATACTTTGTACAAAAGAAATGACTGGTGTTTATGATAATGTACATCAGAGATTTATGGGGGTGAAAAGTAATTTATTCAAATGAAAGCTTTTCCCATTTTGTTGAGATATTTGTCATGTTATTCAGCAGCATTAAGTCCTTTTGATGATAATGTGTAGTAGGTTAACCCCTTTTAATGATGAAACGAGCTTATCAAATAAATATTCAAGAAGTATAATTACTTTGATTTTTTTTTTCTTTTGTCTGATGTTTTTTTTTTTTATTATGTATTTATTCCATGGGCTAATGCATTAATTGACTTTGGCAAAGTAAATAGTCAGCATAAAAAGATTAACTGAGAACGCGGAAACCATAATAAGATAATAATAAAATGAATAAAAATAAGGAAAATACAATGTGTAAAATGTACTAGCAAAAGTGTAGTTACAAGAAGAAAAGAATCCTCCTAACCCTTTTTTGCCTATGCTTTACAAATTAAAGTGTACATCTGTACACACATTACACTGGAAGCTCAGATTTTCTCTATGTAACAAATTGGGGGAAGCAAGTGCAATGTGTGAATCAGTCACTAGTGTGTAGTCCCAAAAGACAGTCTTGATTTTTGGACTAGGGCCAACCAAGACATTGTGCTGCTTAGGTCCAAGGATGGAATGCTGCCTCCCACTAAAACCACACCCACCAAAACCACACCCATCAACAACACACCCACCTCCTTTGTGTTATATCGTGATAACTAAAACTTAAATGTGACTCAGTTTGCCAGTAAAGATCCCACTCCACTGCAATTAATTTTTCAATTTAAGCTTGCAGTCTAATTTAATTTATTTTGTCAATAATGATCACACTCTAATGTAAGAGAGTTTGCCAATAAAACTTGCACTCATTTGAACTCATTGTAATCTTTGCTCCAAACAGCTTGTCAGTGCAATTTTGTCCCCAGATTGTCAGTGCTATCTTTGCCAACATATTGTTAGTGCCATCTATATAGCCTAAACAGCTTGTCAGTAGTATATAAGCCATATATTGCCAATGCCATATTTGTGCCCAAACAGCTTGTCAGTGCCATCTTTGTCCCTATAGAGCTTGTCACTGCCATATTTGTCCCCAAATAACTTTTCAGTGTTATCTTTGTCTCCAAACAGCTTGTACAAACAGGTTGGCAGGGTCATATTTGTGTTAAAACAGCTTGTTACTAACACTGTTGTGCCCACACAGCTTGTCACTGCCATTGTTGTTCCCAAATAGCTTGGCATGGTCATCAATGTCCCCATACAACTTGTCACTGCCATCTTTGTCTCCAAACAGCTTGTCCATATAGCTGCAGGCTTGGTCATAAAGCTAACAGAATCCACAATAATCTGGTAATGGTAGTTCGACACAAATAGACTTTTGTGGGTTAAGTGCCAGACCCCTGACCAGACACAGCTGAGGAGAGACGAAACAAAGGCAAAGGTTTGTGGATTCAGATTTACTGGAGCCAACCTATGAGAAACAGGTTGGTGAACTGGTAAGGAAAAGGCCCAGCAACACAGAGTCTCAGTGAATTCAGTGCCTCGCATCAAGTTTGGTTAGCATTTGGAATACTTTGATTTTTGCTTTTTTGAACCACTTTCAATGTTGTTATTTTCTCCAATGCTCCATCCAAATACAGTAGAGCTCCGTGCTGGGTCACTAGACGCTGCAAATCTAATTTGTCTGAGTAAATGCAATGATATTTAGAATACAGATATTCGCAAGTATTTTTTTTTATATTTGAATAAAAATAAAATGCTAAAACATCTTACTTCACTGAACGAATGTCCAGGGATTAGCTGAATCTATAAAATGAAAGCAAAGAAAAAGTGTTGATAGACATTAATTAGCACTCTCTGTACAGATAATGTGCCAAGAAATGTGCAAAATAGTAGAATACATTTTAACAATGTCAGGCACGTTTAAACTGTGAACTTGCAATGAATCCTTTTATTAGCAATATAATACGGTGTATACATCCAAGGGCAACTGCACAAAATAAAAACGAATACACAATAAGGTGCTAGATTACAGATAAACTATGCAAAAAAACAACAACATGGAAAGTCTAAACAGTAGTTAACCTCACAAAAGCCAAATGTAAAATAAAAATTACAGAGCATCAACGCTACGGCCACATCACACTGCTGCTTAATCACCAAATAGTGAATTGTGCTGCATTGAGGAGGGTTACATGCTTTGGGCTGAAAGTGGCTAATCATTGAACTAATATGGGAACTACATATTACTTACAGCTGACTGAGCATCACGATATATGTCGTTTTCAAACATCTACAGCCGATACTGAGCTTTAGGCCAGACTAGCAGAGTTTGAAGCATTCTCCAAGTTGTCTATTCTTCCATCTCAGCTAATTCAATTTTGCAACTTGGGGATCAATTCAGAATACTAAAAAAAAGCCAGGCTTCATTTATAATGAAAAACTCAATAAGCCAAGAGGTATGACAATCAGAGACATTTTTACCTTGACTTTCCCTTGGTGACAATGCCTGTTTTGACATTTCTGGGGTGTTTGTGTTTAGCTGTAATTTTCTTCTCTCTCACATATTGTACCCACACAAATTATATGTTGTTTTTATCGTCATAAGAAGGGCTTTCATTAGATACCATTATGTTCATCAAATCTTTTACTACAAAAAAAAAATCATAAAATATGATCAAAATTTAAAAAAAAAAAACTTTTTCTAACTTTGACCTAAAATATAATTTACACAAATACAATCATTAAAAATGACCCCATCTAAATAGCTTCTAAATGTTGTCCCGAGTTCAGAAATATGCATGGTTCCATATTTTTCTGTATTTTTGGCGAGTTATGGGGCAAAAACCAAAAATAGTGTTGTTTGTTTTTTTCCTGTATTGAAATGTTGATTCCAACCCAAACCCTAAATGTAACCCTAACACTAAATGTAACCCCAACTCTAACCCTTATGCTATCCCTTAATATATTTTAATTTTAATTTAATTTTAACCCTATCCCTTATGCTAAAAATTATTTAATTTTAACCCTATAGGCTAATCTAACATTAGTTTTAAGCTAATTAAACCTTTTTATTTATTTTTTTAACATTGAACTACTGCTTGGTTGACTCCAGGGGCAGTCAAGCAGCATATTCAGAGTGACGGAAGTGAATTTACTTTCACTTCCGAAGCTCAGACCACCAGAGGCATAGCCATATTGACAGAGCATGCTGCTCCGTCAATATGGCTCCCACGTTCGCTCCGTTGGGCAATTGTGGGTGCCCCAGATTGGAAATTTTGTTGCTGGCTATTGCCTCGACATCGAGGTAATAGACCAGCACTGTTAGAGTGGTTTTCGTGATCGTTGATCGCGAAAACTGCTTGATTTACCGCAGGATGTGCCTGACACTTCCATTGTCGCGAAGGTGTTAAGATACACGTCGGGGGTGCTTAAATGTTCCGGGACACAGTTTGTTTGACCCTTGTTTCCTTCAACGACAATATTTTTGGACAACAGTTTGGACATGTGTTAAGATGTGTTGAGCACAAAGCTGGCACTGGGAAGCTGTTTGGGGACAAGGATGTCACCTTATTTTGGACAGGTGGAACTGCCCCTATATTAAAGGATACAGCCATAAAACCACTGAAAAGGAAAAGAAGTTCGTCATTGGTGTGCACTGTGGTTCAGTGGTTAAGTATTTGGCTGAAAACAGGGATTTGTATAATTGATGAAAAAGATGAAAGGAAGATCTGTGAAATTCCTCAAACTGCAGACAAAATTATTAATGTCAGTGGCATAAAAACAGATGTCGCAAGGGTTGCCACTGTGACCAGGCCCCAAGATTTTTTTTTTCTCATGCCAGCATTGTTTTGTCAGCGGGATCTGCTCCCGCCGACAATACAATGCAGACATGGGGGGAGGGGGGATTAACGTGCAGACCCGGAGTAACACCGTCCCATCCGTTCTATCATTGCAATGCTCCTAAAAACCAAAACATATAAATACCCCTCTAAACAAGTTCTCACCTGCAGGGAATTCAGTCCTGACTATTGACCATATTAAGATAGAAATGTTTGGAATAGGTATTATTAACGTTAATATTTTTTCCCCTCCTGTTTTCATACTTTCTAGCTTTGCTCCAGCGCTGTTTAAAAGGAAAGTACCATGTGAGCTGTGGAAATTCAGCAAAAAAGTAGAGAAAAAAGGACACCATTTTATTGGCTATTAGAGGTGTTAAAATGGAGTGGTTTGTAATGTAAAAGTCCAGGAAGGGGATCTTTGTGTAGATGAGTTTAAGGTTTATATTGGGGTGAGGGTATAACTGGGCAGACTAGATGGACCGACTGGTTCTTATCTGCCGACACAATCTATGTTTCTATGTTTCTAGGGTACTTTTCATGAACTGTAAGGAGCACCTTTTTTGCTACCTGTCCAAAGGTTTTGAGACTCCAGAAGTGGGTTTGGGGGCTCTAAAAGGGAATATAGTGAAGAATCACAGTGAAGGAGTTAAAGCATGCGTGGGATAGACACAAGGCTATCCTAGATATAAGATAGGGAACTGGGGACTAATAAAAGTATTTAGAACATTGAGCAGACTAGATGGACCGAATGGTTCTTATCTGCCGACACATTCTATGTGTCTAAGAAGGATATTACTACACTTTTGCTAGCGGTAATAATATCTGATCTCAAATTATCTAAAACTGAATACCAATTGATTTTCATAGAGACTAAACACTCAAAACAGCTTCAAACCTTAGTTATGGACTGAAGACAACACTTTTAACCCTGGGAAGTATTTTCAGAATATCCCAACAAGAAAACTATATGAAAATCTCGAAAAAAAAGAGACCAAGCTGAAATGTTTAGCGCAAGATAAGCAAATATAGGTCACGTGACTGTTCAACAAACAAATAGCATAAGGATTAGAATATTAACTACACACAAAATGTATATTTTGCTCTCTGAAACATGCGCCTCTCGTTTACACTAGCTAAAGGTGTACACTTTCCGTCCTAGTATTTGAGTAAAATCTAAATGTTTTAAAAAAACATATTAAAAAAGTACTTAAAATTGTGTACCCAATTATATACACTAGGCCTGCAAATATTTTGCTTAAGATATGCGGCCAATATATATTTTATTTATCAGAAAACCTCATGCTTTAACTGAATATTCTACACCTTACCATTAATGCAATTAAGTCAAGCTTTTCTTTATTAAAGGTCTTCTTTCTCTTGGTAGTCTACTAGCATCAGATATATAGAAGTATCCACCTTCGTGAGCCAGGTCGGGCCATGTCACAGCAACAAGCCGGAATTTAGAATGTTAAATCAAACAGTAATAAAATACCACACTAAATCCACTCTGCAATTATTGTATAACAAACATTATAAAAAAATAAAAAAAAGATGTCTCTAGAACGATCCAAAAATAAAGTTACTTTGTACTTAAAGCAAATTGCTATCTTTACGGAAATCAAATCCTGTGGAATAGCGTCTGTACCAAATGCCGAAATAATTTTATGTGGAGCACGTCCCCTGATGGGAGACAGTAGAGAGCAAGAGATTATTAACACATCATGAATTCTCTGCAGTTATGTTTTGTGAAAACCTCAAATAGTATAGAACAAATCCTCTAGCAAGAGCTAATTAGACAGCCCACAGGTAGATGAGTTAGGTGTACCTAATTAGAGGGAATGTGGCTATCATTCTCCTAATGCATGTCTGACATTCTGAAAAGAGCTTTGAGCGGTGCCTCTCTGTGAGTGGCTTAATGCTTGCACTGCCAACTGGGATTGCCGGCTACTGAGTTGTCTACTCTTTGTTAGGCTTCAGAGTCGTTCCTCAACCTCATGATTTACTTTAAGGACAATGTATAAGAGGTAATGCAGTATTGTAGCACAGAGCTGGTTTTATTTTATTTTTCTACTTGTGTTTTATAGTCATTTTTATAATCAAGGAATTCCAACAATATTTGAAATCTTCACATATACATAGACTGTTACGGCCGTTTAGTAAGAGGTGGGAGGATTTTCTTGACCCGAAGCCGTGGTTTTATCAGTAATTTTGCATATCCCATGTTTGGTTGTTCATTTGGAAGAACAAGAATGTGGGTTCTCCAGGGGACTGTGTAGAAAAACACCAAAAGGTGGCACTATTGTCATGGCAGCCAATAGTTCTCCAATAATGATACAGCTGTCAGGAGTTAGAGATAAATGTGCCATTCCAAGAACTCCTATGATGTTTCGACGCATTTTGCACTGTCGTAACCCACTTCAAAAAAATATTTGAAGGACAACATCCACCAAATCCATTTTTACAGAGGCACTATTTCCAGAATATACGAGCACTGGGAATTTTTCCACGTCTAGACCCGAGAAGCTATACAGGGCTGACCCCCACCCCTCCCCGGCCACCAAACACAATTTGTTTTAGCGCCATAATTCTAATAATCAGACAGAACACTGCAGCTCTCGACATCAAACAATTAATAATAATAATAATAATAATATCAGGAAAGGCTACACTTTTATAGACAAAGGAAAATCTGATACACACTGCACATTCATCTGAGTATAATTGTTTCACAGAGTCCACAGCAATAAAACTCACAGGAATGTTGTTCAGTGTGTGAGTGGATCACAAAGCTCCACAGCAATAATACTCACAGTAATGTTCAGTGTGTCAGTGCATCACAGAGCTCCACAGCAATAATACTCACAGTAATGTTCAGTGTGTGAGTGCATCACAGAGCTCCACAGCAATAATTCTCACAGTAATGTTCATTGTGTGAGTGTATTACAGAGCTCCACAGCAATAAAACTCACAGTAATGTTCAGTGTGTAAATGTATCACAGAGCTACACAGCAAAAAAAAAGTTGTAATAATCCCCATGGAATCCGGCATGCTCCACATTTAGAATGTTGCCCTAGAATAGGGCCTGACCTAGAATGTCTCTCACTCAGTCTTTCACGTCTTTCTCAGCCTCTCAGTTTTTTTGCATATTTATTTGTAAGATCAGCTATTAACACAAATGCAAAACAACAACATCCAAAATCTTGTTTTCACCTGTCTTTCTGTTTATATAAATAAATCTATCTGCCAGACAACCATTCTGTGCATGTTATGCCAAGTACTACACTAACTGAATCCATCATACACATTTTAATACACTGGATTTAATTTCAAGGAACAATGTTTTACACTGGAGGATCTATTCAATACAGAGAGAATTGCAGGGAATTGACATGAGTAACATTATCCAATGCAGCCGAATGGGAGAATGTTTCCAACTTGGCTAATTTGGCTTTAAGTTTGCAATTTCCATCTCAATTCCTTGCAAATCTCTCTTTATTGAGTAGACTCTTTTATGTCTATGTATTTCTGAATTCACACTACATAACTATACCCAAAACTACATATAATCTCCAAGTAGCTCTCCATGAGGTTGTTCTGTTGCTGGGACAGTGGAAGTCATTTTGCAGAATTCTAAACAAATGTCCAGGTCGTTTATACATTGTTACCAAATTTGCTTGTATGCTGTACATCATGGCCCAGCTCCGGGTGCTGAGGGGGTAAATAAAAATGTAAAAAAAAAAAAAAAAAAAAAAAAAAAAAGAGCACAGATTCCTACTTTGGTGTGCGGAAAGATCCTGGTTTTTAAGTTTGATTTATTTGCTAAATCATTTTTGTTGTGTTTAAGGTTGAATCAATACATTGGTTTGTTCAATTATTCTACTGACAGTGAGATAAAAAAATGTTTTGTAAAAAAAAAAGCTAAACATTTAACAGGCAGAACAGACCCTCTTAAAAATGTATTGGTCTACCTACATGGCCCCCAATGCACCTTCCTTCCCTAATATTGTATGTGTCTCTTGCCCAGCATGCCATTTAGATTATAAACTTGTGAGCTGTGTTCTGCCTGACGTGTATTGTTAAGGTCCATTAAATTCTACCCCGAGTGTACAGCTGGCGCAGTTAATGTAATCTACGTTTTGAATTAGGGCCATGTCTACAGATGACCTTCGGTTGTCCTCTGGACAATTGTGACTTACCCTTTCTCCATGCAACGTTTCCTTACAGAAGTTCCCGTCATTACGGAATTACTTACTGCTTTCTATCACAGAATGTCCTGTGGCTTGCAGGCCGTTTGTTTTACCATCAAAGAGAAGAGTGCGCCGGCACTTGCGGCTGTATAACAATGATTTCCTTTAGTCAGGCCTAGTTCCCGTGGGTTTAAGAGCACAAAGCATACATCCAGTACATTAAATATTTCCGGTCAGAAACACAAAGAAAAAGATCCCACCAACAGTGCTTTGTCAAATACAAATTCCATCAAATAGTGATACAAAAGTATCTAAAAGCACCATGGACCGTGAGACTTATCATTTATTATTATCTATTAATATTAAGCAGGTATATATGCCTTCACTGTCCGTGGAGTTTTTCTTCAGTGATTGTTGTCAGGAGACAAACCACTGTGGATGCGAAACGCGTCAAGCATGTGTCTTTTTCCTACAATTGTTTTTCTGACTGGCGATATATAATGTACCGGAGTATTTGTGCGATTAAACCCATCCGACCACAGACCTGAATAAAGGAAATTGTTTTTCAGTTTTACCTTGCTATCCAGTCTCATTCATGCCAGACGTGCAGGCCTACTTTTGTCTTTGATTCAAAATGGCGGACTCAAGGTTTATTAGGATGTTTATCTGCTTTCATTACCCCCTTCGTGACATTAGGACGTACTATGCCGTCCTGACTTAAAGTCGTTAGGACGGCATAGTACGTCCTTTGTTAAACAGCTCATCGTGGCTCCCCGCGATGAGCTGTTTTCGGATCCCGCTTTGAGTGGCCTCAGTCCGACAGGGAAAATGTAGCCGGTGCTCAAAGTGAGCACCGGCTACATTTCTCTAAATCGCGCCGTGCCCGAACTTCCGGGTTCCGGCACGCCTCCGTGACGTCACACGTGACGTCCGGAGGTCTCACGATATTTTGGCAGGGACCCACAGGGTCTATTAAGACCCTGATCGGGTCTCTGCCAGAGTGTTCCTGGCTACCGATCACCTTGTGATCGGTGGCCAGGAACAATTTGTGACGTTTTGGTGCTTGCGTCGTTTGGGACGCAAGCACCTAGCGTCATGAAGGGGTTACACTGTTATATATATCAATTGCAGGCTGGATGGCAACTCTATCGCCGGCAAAAATAGCCCTTTGGAACTCTCATTGAAAATGCAGGCAGAGATAATTGTAATAGTGTTTTTTTTTTTGGTCTTTTCAGTTATTCCGTGATTTGTTTTGCTATTCACAAAATGTATCTGTGTAAATGACACAAAAACAATATAATTATTATAATTTTTCATAACAAACATCTAACAATTAGTTGTTTTTTTTTACCCAGATTACATATAAGCCCTGAATACTTTTAACATATGTTCAGGTCAAATTTCCTTAAGTCTGTTTTATGGCAGGCGTCTCCTGTTTATGACATCACCTGCGGCTTAGTATGCAAATTAATAATTTCCCATTGACAGTTATTTTGCCTATCAAGTCACAGTCTCAACAGCAGACTCCACAGACAATTTTTCAAACACAATTTGTATATCATTTTCAATATGTTTTTATTCTCTACATTCAATCTAAAACAATGTTCCTGTGATACAGTCCCTTTAATTCTGCTTCATCATTTTAATAATTCTAATTATAATCTTTGTCGATGTTGTATGAATATAGC
Organism: Pelodytes ibericus; assembly: GCA_036172795.1. Lineage (NCBI taxonomy): Eukaryota > Metazoa > Chordata > Amphibia > Anura > Pelodytidae > Pelodytes > Pelodytes ibericus. Next base: position 278,912,152 of record CM069857.1, read on the forward strand.
AAATCTAGTATTTTTCCATGCTCGTGGGTTTGATTTAGTACGGATGTGTTCACTTGCATGGTTTACATAACAATATTGAATATTGTTTACAACAAACACAAGACAAATAATTAAGTAGTAAAATACAGAGACGTAATGCAGCAATATGAAAGTAAACCAAGTTAGCAAAGGAGCTACTCAAAAGAATTTCTTAATAATAGAATTCAGTGTTGAATTCAGTGTTGAATTCAGTGTTTCAATCAGACCCGTTGGCACAGCTGTACAAACTCACGCACCTAGCCATGCAGTCTGCATTTACAAACATTTGTGTGAAAAAAATGGGTCGTTCTGAAGCGCTCAATGAATTTAAGCGTGGTACTGTGATAGCCTGCCACCTTTGCAATAAGTCAGTTTGTGAAATTTCGTCCCCGTAGATATTCCACGGTTAACTGTAAGTGGAATTATTGGAAAGTGTACACTCAAACAAGAAAGACGAAACATTGTGGTGAATCCAAAATGTAATCTACAAAAACATAGTAGATCCAAAATAGCAGCATGCAGGGGAAGAAGCCATCAACTCTCAAAAATCTGGCGCTTTTTGTCAGATGTAGCGCTTACTCATAAACTGACATGTCATCCCTGCTAAATATCACACGGTCCAAGTGTAAATGGTATTATTGGAAAGTGGAAGTGTTTAGGAACAGCAGCAACTCAGCCATGAAGTGGAAGACCACGTAAAGTCACAGAGCGGGGTCACAGAGTGCTGAGACGCATGGTGTGTAAAAGTCTGCCTTAGGGCACCGCAGCGGGGGGGTGCCAGCGGGGAGAATAGAAAGAAAATGTAATATATACGTTTATATCCGCCGCGATGTGCCGTTCATCTGCGCTGTTGGTTCCCGCACCGCTCACCTCATGTGTAGTTTGAGGCAGCAGAGGGGAACTAAGTTCCCACACAGAGCTCTGCAAATCACATTGTCCCTCCTCTACCCTGTGCATGACGTCATGCGCCCTGGTTAGAGGGAGGGAAGATAAGAATGAAACACCTCATTGAACAGGGAAGCAGCCCTGGATCCCACAGCCCTGGTAAAAATAAACAAATAAAGAAATCTATGTGTGTGTCTCTGTGTGTGTGTGACTCTGTGTATGTGTGTGACTCTGTGTGTGTGTGTGTGTGTGTGTGTGCGACTCTGTGTGTGTGACTCTTTGTAACGCTCTGTGTATGTGTGTGACTATCTGTGTGTGTGACTCTGTGTGTGTGTGTTTGACTCTGTGTGTGTGTGTTAGTCTGACTGTGTGTGTAAGTGTGACCTGTGTATGTATGTGTCTAAGTATCATAGAAATCTGTATTTAAATGTGTGTATGTGTGTGTCTGTGTATGTATGTGTTGTATTGCTGTGGAGTCTGTGATACACACACCTACTGCATGTTACCATGAGTTTTATTGGTGTGGAGTCTTTTATAAACTTATTATATTATACAATTATATTACACACTTTTCCAAATTATTATGCAAATTCTATTTAAGTGTCACAAAGATTAAATATTTTGTTTTTCAGTTTAACTCATGGATGGCATTGGGTCTCAGGGCTCTTTTGATCACTGAAAACAATCTCGGACACTTGTGATAATTAGATTATTATTGCCAGGTGAGCCCAATTTAAGGAAAAACTACTAAAGGAGGGTGTTCCACATGATTAAGCAGAGCACCATTTTCATGCAATATGGGGGGAAAAAAGGATCTCTCTGATGCCGAAAAGAGTGAAATAGTTCAATGCCTTGGACGAGGTATGAAAACTTTAGATATTTCACGAAAACGTAAGCGTAATCATCGCACCATGAAGAGATTTGTGGCTGATTCAGAGCACAGATGGGTTTATGCAGATAAAGGCACATTGAGGAAGACTTCTGCCAGATCCATGCATCAGATCAAGAGAGCAGCTGCTAAAATACCATTACATAGCAGCAAACAGATATTTGAAGCTGCTGGTCCCTCTGGAGTCCCTCTGGAGTCAGTGCAACTGTGCATAAACCTTCTATTCGGCCACCACTAACCAATGCTCACAAGCATAAACAGCTCATTTTCAAACAGTCCTGTTCACTGATGAGTGCCGTGCAACCCTGGATGGTCCAGATGGATGGAGTAGTGGATGGTTGGTGGACAGCCACCCTGTTCCAACAAGGCTGCGACATCAGCAAGGCGGTGGTGGAGTCATGTTTTGGGCCGGAATCATGGGAAGAGAGCTGGTCGGACCCTTTAGGGTCCTCGAAGGTGTAAAGATGACCTCTGCAAAGTATGTGGAGTTTCTGACTGACCACTTTCTTACCTGGTACAGAAGGAAGAACTATGCTTTCCGTAATAAAATCATCTTGATGCATGACAATGCGCCATCTCATGCTGCAAAGAATACCTCTGCATCAATGGCTGCTATGGGGATAAAAGGAGAGAAAGTCATGGTGTGGCCTCCCCTGACCTCAATCCTATTTAGAACCTTTGGAGCATCCTCAAGCAAAAGATCTATGAGGGTGGGAGGCAGTATACATCATAACAGCAACTCTGGGAGGCTATTCTGACATCTTGCAAACAAACTCAAGTTCAATGGATTCAAGACTTGTGAAGCTGCTATCAAATAAGGGGTCCAATGTTAAAATGTAACGTGACCTGTTAAAATGTTTAAAAAGTTAAAATGTTGTTATAAGTTTGATTGAAATAGCTTTTGATTTCAGTAAATATGCTGCAGACACAACAAATGACAATTTTCAGTTCTTTACAACCTATAAAGTGTTTTGAAACTTACTGTGCGTAATAATTTGGAACAGTGCATTGTAAGTTTTTTATGTTTAAAAAAAATACTGTTATCATTAGGAGGTTTGTACTCTTAATATTTGATAACATGAGAATTATGCTGACTGTTATTTACATCCATTATTTAGGTAAATGAGAAAAATATAATTTGCCTAATAATTTGGAACAGGGTGTATAAGAGTAAAAAAGACAGGTCTGCCCCCCTGATCAGTTTACTGAAAATGTATGGAATTGCATTATTTACGGCCTTATGCAAATCCATATTTTATTAAGGACACACAAGTGATTAATTCCTTCTTTACTGTTCCCATAGCAGCAAATAAAAAAATAATATTTATTTAACATAAGAAAGAACTTTCAATGACCAATCATATCATCTCACTCCTTATATATTATTCTTCATTAGAATCCTTTTCCTATTTCGTTGCTACTCTGTAAATGATAAGTGTATTTTCCTTATTTATATATATATATATATATTTGTAATTTGAAAACCTGAAAATAAAAGTTAGTTGGTTACATTAATGGACATAGCAAAATGATCAATGCCCCTCCCAACTGTCACTTGTTACTTATTATAACCTAGAATTAAATGTATATAACTTAACAAGCAACTTTAAAGTAATTTCAGTTTAGTTTATTTGACTTAATACTCATACTAACTTAATGTGTTTATGTTAGTAGGATTATTCCATAGGGCATTAACTGTTACATAAGTGACTATTCTTCTCATTCTGGATGGACACAAATTTCTGGACTAAAGGAGCCTTTTCCCTATTTATTATATTTAGATAATATATGATGTGTGTGTATTTCATATTTTTAACATGTATAGCTTGGAGGAAAGACGAAATAGGGGGGATATGATAGAAACATTTAAATACATAAAGGGAATCAACACAGTAAAGGAAGAGAGTATATTTAAAGGAAGAAAAACTACCACAACTAGGGGACATAGTCTTAAATAAGAGGGGCAACGATTTAAAAGTAATATCAGGAACTTTACTGAGAGGGTAGTGGATGTATGGAATAGCATTCCAGCAGAAGTGGTAGAGGTAAACACAGTGAAGGAGTTTAAGCATGCGTGGGATAGGCACAAGGCTATCCTAGCTATAAGACCGGGAACGGGGGACTAATAAAAGTACTCAAACAAATTGGGCAGACTAGATGGACCGAATGGTTCTTATCTGCCGACACATTCTATGTTTCTATGTTTCTATAACAAGTTGCTTGTTAAGTTATATACATTTAATTCTAGGTTATAATAAGTAACAAGTGACAGTTGGGAGGGGCATTGGTCATTTTGTTCTGTCCATTTAGTTGGATCAAAGTTAATTGCAGGTTCATGCAAATAGAAAGTGCGCGTACAGCATTTGTATTTTAACTATTGGGGCAATTAGATGAGTCTATTAAAATAAATTCCAGCAGCCAGAATATATTAAGCTCTTATAGCCTAGTTTTTAACAGTTTCCTAGTTATTAACTTTTGTTTCTTCTTAGTGCTGTTAGTGATTAGTTACACATAGTTTAACAATTGCTTTTGCTTAGGCTTCTGGATGGATGTTGGTGAATTTATTTCACTTTGCAAAGTCCTTTCAACTAAGGTAAAGTTGAGATGGTGCACCAAAATGCACCTTCGCCTGTGTAGAAAAATACCCTTCCACCGGCCCTGGTAAACGTCACCAATTCTCCGCTGATACCATGGCTGAAGATTCCAAACTTCCACTGGCATTAATATCAGCGCAAAAACTGTGCAGCGGGAGCTTCATGGAATGGGTTTCCGAGCCTCACATCACCAAGTACAGTGACAAGTGCCGGATCAAGTTGTGTAAAGAACACCGCCACTGGACTGTTTGAGGGAAGGCCCTTTACTATTCCAGCATGACTTTGCCCCAGTGCACAAAGCAAGGTCCATAAAGACATGGTTGGATGAGACTGGTCTTGAAGGCTAGGCCTTCTCATCCATCATCAATGCCTGACCTTAAAAATTCCGTACTAGAAGAATAGGCAAATATTCCCATGGAAACAAGACTTTCCAGGAGAGCGGAGGATGTGTATAGCTGTAAACGGGGGAACCGACTACATATTAATTTCTATGTATTTAGAATTCAATGTCATGAAAGTACCTGTTGGTGTAAAATTCAGGTGTCCATATTTTGTCTATATAATGTAGCTTGTATTCACATCTGTCAATGAATTATATGAAAGGTAGTATTTCTGGTGGAAGATGGGATTGCTCTCTCTTTCACTGTTTTATCGGGAAGGTGTTCTCCTATCTCCTACACCTCCTTTATAGGGATAGTTTCAACTAGTTCCACTCCACCTGTCTGTTTGTACAGGTTTCAAATATATATCACATGCACTTATTTTTACTTTAAAACAATTTACTGTTTTTCAGTAGTTTTACATTGAACATAATTTCAGTGGGGCTCCTATATTCAGTAATAACAAATAAGGCAGGACTGTTGCTATAGCAACAGCAATACTGCTATTGCATTTTAACCCCTTAGTGACAAGACATTTTGACCTTGACTTTCCCTTGGTGACAATGGCTGTTTTTACATTTCTGGGGTGTTTGTTTTTAGCTGTAATTTTCTTCTCTCTCACATACTGTACCCACACAAATTATATGTTGTTTTTATCGTCATAAGAAAGGGCTTTCATTAGATACCATTATGTTCATCATATCTTATAATTTACTACCAAAAAAAACTTAAAATATGATGGAAAAAAAACAAAAACAAATGTTCTGACTTTGACCTAAAATATAATTTACACAGATACAATCATTAAAAATGACCTTGTCTAACTAGTTTATAAATGTTGTCCCGAGTTCAGAAATATGCATGTTTCCATGTTTTTCTGCATTTTTTGGCGAGTTATGGGGCCTATATTTACCTTTTGACACCAAACAAAACCATAAATATAATTCTAACCCTAAATCTAACCCCAACTCTAACCCTTATGCTAACCCTTAATATATTTATAATTTTAATTTAATTTTAACCCTATCCCTTATGCTAACCCTAATTTAATTTTAACTCTAACAGCTAATCTAACCCTAATCCTAGATTTAAGTTAATTAAGTTTTTTTTTTTGCAATGTTGCTGACTGCTTCTAGGGGCAGTCAATCAACATTTTCAGAGCACCTGCATCACTTCCGAAGCTCTGACCACAAGAAGGCATAGCCATATTGACGTAGCCTGCTGCTCCATCAATATGGCGCCCACGATCGCTGGCTATTGCTCAACATCGAGGCAATAGACCAGCACCGTCAGAGCGGTTTTCGCGATCATTGATCACGAAGACAGCTTGTTTTACCGCAGGACGTGTCAAGCACATCTATTGTCGGGAACAGAGTTCCCGGCTGGTCGTGCCTGACACGTCCATTGTGGCGAAGGGGTTAATTGCCTTTTTTTAGGATATAGGAAAAAGCTGAGGAAAAAGTTTATTTTTCTTCACTTGAAATAATACAGTACTTTTCGAATAATGATTTTTGGACACTACAGGCAACACCTCCTCCTAAAAACAAACGAACAATCTAACAATATTTCACCATGATGTACACACAGAACAAAAAATTTGCATTTTACACAGTAAGCAACTATTTAAAAACAGACCATTGTCCAAACCAAGCTTGTTTCTCATACATAATATTGCACAGAAATACTATGGCGAAGTCACAGCAATAAAGTAGGTCCTGATTAGCAGAATGTTTTTACAGAAATTGATTAGATGGACATTAATTCACTGTAAAAGTAAATTCCACAAGCAAGAAAAATTGATTTTTGCATATTTAAATTCAACGAGACCATGTTCCTTATTAATTTTGTACTAATGTTAACTCCTACCGGGAGATTGCAATATAATTTATAATGCTCTCTCATGCTCTTGTACTTCCCAGTCAGTCAGAGAACCTGGGGCCAAGGGACATCCTGGAGTGCTCACTCAAACTGGAGTGCGGGATCACAAATCCACAGAGCAGGAAGTCTGTAACAGTACAAGATGGCAAATACCTCCCAGGATGAACAGAAACCCCCTCTCATCCAGGTCCCCACCTGTCTCGAATCAACCTGTGTGCAGGCTCAACCAGGCTATATCTACTAATTTCTGGTTTCCTTTCTCTCCTTGTTATGTAGTCCAGTTATTAGTTATTATAGTTAGTTATAACAGGCAGGGATAGTGCTAAGGCTTGCTGATGTGATGTCAAGCGTATCATCCAATGGTAAGCTTATCATCTAATGGCCATTTGGTGTAACTTAACGCTCACCTTTTACCATCTTGAGGTTCTAGTCTAATCCTGTGTTTGTATCTGTCGTTTCGTGCATGTCTCCTATAAGTTCTGTTACGATGCCCTTAATTTTGTCCCTGTCTGTCCCTGCCCTGTGTATATGTATTTGTCTTTAGCCCTGTGCCCTGTGTTTCTTACCCTCAGTTTGGTTTCTGCTTTGCCCTGGTCATGTCTTTTTTCATTTCTGCTTCTGCGCTAGTTTTCTGCTTTTGTTCCTTAGCCCTGTACTCTGTATTCTGTTCTGTCTCAGTTTGCTTTCCTGTTATGTCAGCCTAGGGAGTTGTGGTTACCCCACATCAGGCCCTGTATCTCTTATCTGCAAAGTGACTCTTGAATACGGGCGCTTGAGTCCTATGTCACCTGGACCCCATTCATGGCACCACCACCCTCGATAGTAAACCTCTGATGTACAGTTCTGAAAATGTTTCATTGTGTGAACATGTGAGTGTGTCTCTCTCTAATTATATGGTACAAATCATGTTCAATGCAAGTAACTGCCACTCTTGTGAGAAGGTCAGGTAGAAGTCTTACTACATCGGACTGTGTGGTAATAGACAGGGCTAAGAATGAGACAGACTGAAGAACAATGAAGCACACTGGACGGCTGTTAAGTCACTGTTAGAGTAAATAGCACGAGCAAGAAAAAGTGAATGTTTGTCGCTGGCCTGGGTGTTTATTCTAGAAAATCTCAGGCAGAGCACAGGTTGGAAGCATTCGAACAGGGCAGTGGTTGGAAGCCTTTGAACAGGGCAGTGGTTGGAAGCCTTTGAACAGGGCAGTGGCTACAAGCCCTCGAACAGGACAGTGACTGGAACTCCTAGGGCAGGGCACTGACTTGAATCCCTTGGCCATGGCACTGGCTGGCAGCCCTAAGGCATGGCACTGGCTGGCAGCCCTAAGACAGGACACTGGCTGGCAGCCCTCTGGGACAGAAATGGCTGGAAGCCCTTGGGCAGTGCACCGGCTAGAAGCCCTCTGACAAGAAACTGGCTAGAAGCCCTCTGACAAGGCACTAGCTGGAAGCCCTCTGGCACAGAAATGGCTGGAAGCCCTCTGGCACAGAAATGGCTGGAAGCCCTCTGGCACAGAAATGGCTGGAAGACCTCTGGCACAGAAATGGCTGGAAGACCTCTGGCACAGAAATGGCTGGAAGACCTCTGGCACAGAAATGGCTGGAAGACCTCTGGCACAGAAATGGCTGGAAGACCTCTGGCACAGAAATGGCTGGAAGCAGAGATCGAACTGCAACAGAACAGATGATAGGAATGGTTGAGCCCCCTGGTTAGGGTTTCCAGATCCTGGATAGGATAAAATAGACAGGAGCAGCAAGAGCAATTCAGAGAGGCAGATAATGAAACTGAGTCAAAGGTTGGAGCAGCTGCACCCAGACGCAGGACACCCTTGGTCAACACATTCCTGCTGAAATAATAACACACAACAAGAAATAAAACTGCCAAAAATGTGTAAAGAACATACCTGCATATTCACTGAGACACAAACAGTTTATTTACATGTGAATAAGGACATGAAAGAACTGCAGAACGTTTCTTGTCTGTCTTTTTCTTTAAATGGGTTAAAGCACAAGTGGGTCGGCACAGGGGGGTGGGGGGGGCAGCTTGATTTGTGATATTTAGTCTCAGTGCTTCAATTAAGCCTTGATTCATTAATTTAAAACTAGAAAAGGCAGCCAAAGGTTTTCAGGCAAAGGACGTACACATTGAAATGTATGGCTCATTCGAATTTTGCAAACACACACTTAGCTATCGAAAAGTTGAACACACACAAAAGGCATAATAAACAGCTGCCTACCCCAAAGTACTTTCCTTTCTTCAGGAAGGCTACGGTCTTGGAGAAGTATTCCCTCGTATTTTTATTCTGAGACACCTTGGTCACCACGGCAGTGCCCGAGAGGATCAGGTAGAAATTCTGAGCCACGTGTCCTTGTCTGATGATTACTCTTCCAGATCCAAAACTAGAAAACGAGTTTAAAGAGACGGTTATCATGCAAAGCACATACTGCTCCGCAAATTCAAAGCTTGTAAAGGAGCGGCTTTTTTTCCCCCATAAATTTTAAAACCAAGCAAAAAAGGTTATACGTTATCATGCTCCATTTTAACAACATTCCTGGGCGCTTGAGGAATAAATACAGTTTAGGAAGGAAATAAAATAAAAATCTCCTTTAAAGAAAGACTTAAAAAAAAAAAAACGAGAGAAATGCAGGAGAGCCAATAAAAAAAATGTATATATAAAACCATCAATACAGATTTTTTTCTATTTACAACTATGATTTATAAAGTTGTAGAAAGATCCTATTTCCTACTCTATCGTGACCTAGAGCAGGACACCGTCTAAAATGTCAGGTTGGGGGGACATATCAATAGAGTAGAAAAATCTTGTGCAAATAGGTAATTTAATAAATGATCATCTTGTTACCATATTTCATATTGCCGCAATATTTACTATATGTAAATGCAATTGACTGTTTGTTAAATAAAGTTTAATAAAGCAACTTCTTCCAGACTGAAATACAATTTGAACGGTATTCCCAGCTGCACCGTTCAAAAGATATCGGAGTTTAATCCCAAATTAATACTTGGAGGTTGCATGCCTCCCAACTGTCCTGCTTTGTGTGAAATAGGGCCGGAATTTAGACTCTGTCCTGTTGCACAGCCGAGCTCTGCCTCTATCCCGTTATTCGGGACATAGTTAGGGTTTGGCAGGAGAGTGCGATGTTGGACTGCAATCCTGCACTACCAATTTCATATTTCGTAGCGCCAGATGTGCACCATTGTCCGCATGCACAAAATGGCTGTCCCAACAGCATATACTCATTCTAATGGCCTCTATTTCGGAATACATTCACCTCACTTTGAATTGCTGAACTAACTTGGTCTTAATTTGGGGCTTGGTGGAACCCTGGCTCAGTCACCTTCCATATTGAGTGATGTATCCTACCAGAATTGATTGTTACATTCTATGGTGTCAGCACCCCAGCTGATCGACAGTCATGCTGTCCGCCTAGACAGGTGCCCTCTGGGGTTCAACGTTGAGAAGTGCAGCTGTGCGCACCTCTGTCACATGAACACCGCCTAAGTCTCCTCTCATTCCTGGCCCTCATAAAGGATATCAGAATCAGGTCAGTAAGCAGCCTGTGTCTATGTGTAAGGACAACTGTGATCTTCATTGCCGATCACTTAAAAAAAAAAAAAAAATTGGTATTTATTGTCCCTTTACATGTCACCTATTTGTAAGTTGACATGGTCCAGAGGAATATTTACGCATCTCTTTCCATGGCCCAGACAAAGTTTATATGTTCATACCATATAACACATAGATATTCACTAAATATCTTATCTATATATATGTGCTAACTAGAGTTGAGCGAACACTTGGATGTTCGAGTTTGGCAGGTTCGGGCTTGAACTTGACCCCGAATTTGACCCCGAACCCCATTGAAGTCAATGGGGACCCGAACTTTTGGGCTATTGCTGCCCAGTCACTAGTGCAATAAGTGGCAAGTAGGGGCATATCGCCTAAATTTAAATATTAAACTACTAGTGACTGGGCGGCTATTGCTGCCCAGTCACTAGTAAAATAAGGAGGGACCCCGTTCACCCATGGTGCCCCCCCCCCCCTGTTCCCCACCCATTGCCTGCGGGTGGGGACCCTAATAATGTTAGGGGGGACCTAATGCCCCCCCGGTCCCCACCCATTTCTGGCAGGTGGGGACCCTAATATGTAATGGTGGGGGGGACCAAATGCCCCCCCGGTCCCCACCCATTTTTTTTACAGGTTAGTTTATTACCCCCCCTCTCACTATTATTAGGGTGAGGGGGGGTAGGTAGGCATTTTTTTATTGGGGGGGAGTTACTAGGGGCTGGGCACCCCTAGTCACAATATTATTTTAAGGTCCCCACCCACGGGCAATGGGTGGGAACCGGGGGAGACATTAGGTCCCCCCCACCATTATTATATTAGGGTCCCCACCCGCCGGCAATGGGTGGGGACCGGGGGGACATTATGTCCCCCCTAACATTATTAGGGTCCCCACCCGCGGGAAATGGGGGGGGCACTTTTGTGTTCCCCACCATGGGGGAAGGGGGGATCTGTGCCACGTCCCCCCTTATTTTACTATTCCTATTGACCCCCATATTGATTTATTTTTAGTTTTATGACAGTGAGCAGACACTGGCTGCTCGCTGTTTAGGTTACATGCCCCTACTGCAGGGAGGGGGGGGCTGGCACAGGTAGGGGCAGCAGGATTTTACCTGTGCCAGCCCCCCCCTTATTGCACTGGTGACTGGGCAGCAATAGCTGTCCAGTCACTTGTAATTTTAAATTTGTTTAGGCTATATGAATCGCCGAACCCTGAACTTCAACCCAGACATACAGTGCAATGTCCGTGTTTGGGTCCGGGGTCCATAAATCATAATGTTCGGTACGAACCCAAAATTTTCGGTTCGGGTTAGCTCAACTCTAGCGCTAACCCTTACAGAGGGTAAATGTTATCCACACACACTATAAATATTATATTTTTATATATTATGTTACAATTTAACTTATATAAAGGTTTTCCAATGTATTGTAAGAAAATACCTGGTAATCTCCCTTATTTATTTCATATCCCTGTACCATTTCAGTAATTGTGTAGGGGTTATTCGTAGAAATGAAGAATGTTCACTTTGAAGAAAGTTTTCAAGTTCAAAAGCAAAAACTGTGATATGCCCTGTTAAGATAAGGCCTGTACGACTGTACACATTCTTTATCTATCAAGCCTGGGATGAATCTAGGTCAGATTTCTCATGCACGTGAGAGCTGTTTCATTGGATGATGAGGAAAAGCTGGTTTGAACGTCTGTCAGACATTATCAGCTTTGCCCACTTGATGAACTCAATATCTGGGATTTTTTTTTTCTCGATAAAGCTGGATAATAGAGGCCACAATGCTGTGTCAAAACCCATTTAAAAAATGGGGATAAAAGTACATTCTTAGTTTATTCTTCTAAAATGTGTCTTTTTTTTTATACTGTGCATATAACCTGCATAAAACACCTCTTTCTTTGGGGATATTATTACCCAGATTAAAGAGCAACTTCTAATAAAGCAAAAGTGAAAAATCCAGTGGCCCTAGTACAACATACCTCCCTACTTCGGTTCCCGTCGTATCTGGGCCAGCGGGGAGTTTGGGTGGAGCTTTGGAGATTGAGTGTCAGTGGTATTGTGCATGCGCGGCTGCACTGTCACTCAAACTGTGTTCCAGACACCGGAGAATAAAATAGGGGCCTCCAGGGTTGCGGTCCCGAATTCCTAGAGATCTACCTCTATCCCAAAAAGCAGGACAGAGGTAGAACTTGTCGGGATAGCCTCTAGAAAGCATGACAGTTGGGAGGCATGGTACAACATTAAATTGGCAAGTACTTTTTTTTTTATGTCATTGTATACTCTGAAGGATTAAGGTTGAGCTAATTACCGACCATCACTGCCAAAGGTCTACTATAACCGAGAAATGGGCTATTTTAATCTTAATACAAATTAAAATACTTGTTTGGTACTTACTAAAAATTTTAAAGGGACCTAAAATATTAATTGAACTGTGATTATAGAGAAAAAAAAAATATAAAATATGACCTATACATTGTCTTAGCAAAATTGCAAGCAAATGTGTAAAAGGAGAAAAAAGTATTTCTGTTGTTTCTCCTGTTTATGACATCACTTTCAACAGCAAACTTGTAATTTCAGTGAATAAAGCTTGAGTGCGCACATGTAATAACACTAAGCTCTTTGCAGAAATAGCTCTTTAAACCCTTCTATATAGGTTATCAGATGTAGAGATAAAAAGTTAAACAAAGGACATAGTGCACACTACTCACTATATACTCCTAATCAATAGGTGTCCCCCCCCCCCCCCATGTTGATCCACTCTCAATCAGGAGAGCCTGTCTATCCAGACTCAAAGATAGCAGGGACAATTAGGGTTAAAGGCAGCAGTAAACCTTCTCAGCGGAGGGATTTGAATATTCGATTGAAGAGACTCAGGAGCAGGCAGAGGGAGCAGAAAGGAAACGGAGTAGAAACTAAACATTAGCAAGTCAGAGTGGCTAGTGTAAAATAAACATCTGCTTACATATACAGTAAACTGGATGCTGCATGCAAACTCCGTGCAGCTAATACATTCAGCATGAAGAAGCTTAGGGCGAAACGCGTGGTTCACCGAAAGACTGAGGAATGTATTAGCTGAATGGAGTTTGCATGCTGCATTCATTTTTACTGTATTTGTAAGAGGATCATTTTTATACTCTGACTTCCTAATGTTTGGCTTCCACTCCATTTCCTTTATCCCTAATTGCCATCTTTGAGCCTGGATAGTGAGGCTTAACTTATGTTTACATGGCCGCACCTAACCATAAGCACTTCGGCAACTCTTTCTCCTCTTTGGCTCTTGGGAACGACTCTTTAGGTGTTATTCCGCAGCTCTCCTCTCTATCTCATCCCTCATTTTTTCTTTTTCCTTTCATTCACGGGCGCAAGTCTATATCCGCTTTCTTATCGATACATACCGCCTGCCTAAGCATTGTTGCAGACTGTGTACACTCTTACATGGACACTATATTCCCTGATGGCATTTGCCTCTTTAAGCAAAAACGGTTCAGGAACACAACTATGAGTTGACTTTGCACAGATCTCAATTGAATCGAGCCTCTGTAGGATGTGTTGGACACACAAGTCCGATCCATGGAGGCCCCGCCTCGCAACTTGCAAGACTTAAAGGATCTGCTGCTAACATCTTGGTGCCACAGCACACCTTCAGAGGTCTAGTGGAGTCCATGGTACGATGAACAGGGTTTTGGCATCAAAAGAGGACCTACACAATATTAGGCAGGTGGCCATAATGTTATGGCTGATCGGTGTATTTATATATATATATATATATATATATGGCCATACACTAGATACCTGTTATTAACTGATATACCTGTTTGTGTAATCTCATCTACAACATGCTTGCAAAATAGGTGCCCCTGAACGGAATAAATCAAATATGGTCACCCTCTTTCTATGCAATGGAAGACCTCTCCCTAGAAGTCGAAGTAGTACCATGCATGCCCAATCCTCTCCATTCACTTCTACAGAGTCCCATGTTCTCTTGTCAACATCTCCACATGTATTGCATCAATTCTGATGCTCTATAGTGCCTGCTAAATGACCCACAATGTATTATATGGGTAAATATGAGGAAGGGGATAACTGATGGTCTTCCGTGGTCTCAAACTCTTTCCCCAACAATGACGGTTTCCCCAACAGATCCATGTTAAACATCTAACAAAGTGTGCAATCCCCTAAAGTTGTTTGAATCGTTATGCACATATAATGAAATACTTTATGTGAACAATTCCATCCATCTTTAAATCCATTAGAAGCTGAACTTAGATCTTGGTGTACTACGGCAATAGGTTGGTAAAAAATATATTAGAAACTACAAAGAATACAGACTTTTTTCTTTTTTTTTTTTACCTTTCTTTTGTTGTCGAGTCAGAATATAGTCTACAATGTTTTGTGACCGAACTTTCTTCTATTTTAGCAATTTAACACGGTGCTAATTTGCAGATGGCTTGAAAAGCAACAGGACGAGGTAAATGCCAAGAGTACAAAATGGCTTAAGGTCAAAGCAAACGGCTTGAGAGAGAAGACGAAAAGGGAATTTATATTTGATATTAATACCTTGTGAATACTGTGGAGGCTGAAAGAACACAGAGGCAAGTCAATCAGAAAGGGCAGCAGAAAAGTTACAATAGTTTTATAGAACATTGAATTGAGATGGAATTAATAAAAAAAATAGAAGTTATACAATATACTATATATATTTATATATATATATATATATATATATATATATATATATATATATATATACATATATATATATATATATATATATTATATGAAACCTATAATTACAGAAAAATAGTGCCTGCCAGAAAGCATAGCTGGGTTTTTATTTTTTCCCAATAACAGGTGAAACTTGAAAAACTTGAAAATGAAAAGCACTTTCACATGAAAATGTTCTTTTCTCAGAATATTTGCAATGCAAATAAGGTATACAATGAATAATTACACCAAACCTAGAAATTGTAACATTTAATTACAATGTAGAGCATATCAGACAGAAATTAGCTGTGATGGTTTTAAATGAAGAATGCGGTTTAAGATAAATAAATAGTTGATGCAATGTAGAGCTTAGTTGGCCATAATTCAGTTTTAGAACAGGAAGAGGAAGTATCGCTTCTAACTAGTCACAGGAATAGAACTTTCCCAGGCAGCACGGTGCGAAGATTGACCTAGGAATAAAGGGAGTCCTAGTTGAACTTGGGTCACCCTATGTTGATAGAGCATGTGACCACTGGAAAATTGATGGACCATGTAACTAACTTAGAGAAGAAATTAGCACTGTTAGGTCTGGATGACCTGCAGCAAGTTCCTTTTTTAAAAAAAAATGGCAAGCCATATTCATTTTTGTCATTTTACGTTGATTTCAGCCATATTTGGTTTGGGTATTTCTGTCCTGAGAATCCAATGGATTCACCCTACTCAATATGGCCAACTAAATACCGTTAAAAGAACCTTACATTTTCATGGGGGGGGGGGGGGGGGCAGAATTCCAGGCATGTAAATTCTCCCGTTTTTAACTGGAAAATTCAAATGAAAATCATAAAAATAAAAAAAAAAGTAAAATATTATTTTTTTTAAAAATCCACCTCCAGAGGCATTCAGATTACCAAAATAATCCAAAGTGGTCTGAAACACCCTTTAGTGTTTTTTTTTTGTAGTAGCCAAATATGTTGGTGTTTGGTGAATCAATTAGAAACATGTAACGAAAGATGTCATCAAGCTACATCAATAGGTAAAAAGTGCAAGTACTTCAGCAAACATAAAAGTTCAGCAGAAAAAAAAAAAAGAGATAACCATTCGGTATTCATATTTCTCACTGCTGTAATATACTTTATCTTATTTGATCGTTTATTTTATGTATAGGATAGACTTTTGCATTCCATATACGCTTTTCTGGATTAAGTGCATCTACCAGCCTCTCTATAAAGCAAACTGATATGCAAATGTTTTCATGCAAGCACTCTATCCCTACCAGTGACCAGTGTGCACATTTTATATAGAAATACTTTGAGGAAATATTATATTAAAGTACCTTATTGAGCCTTCTTTGCTCCATATAGCACTATCACGAGGTAGACATCTTGAGTCAGATGGGTCAGATCGTCCTTCTAGACAATATATCAGCTTCCTGATCATGCTATACATTAAAGAGGTCTGTACATGGTACATTAAAGAGGTCTGTACATGGTACTATTTGTATTCTTGGGTAACAAAATGTCATTTTAAAGGGCATCTACTTGGTCTCACCGTTCAATTAAACAATACCTAATT
Organism: Pelodytes ibericus; assembly: GCA_036172795.1. Classification (NCBI taxonomy): domain Eukaryota; kingdom Metazoa; phylum Chordata; class Amphibia; order Anura; family Pelodytidae; genus Pelodytes; species Pelodytes ibericus. The sequence continues at coordinate 278,928,661 of CM069857.1, forward strand.
TTTGGCTCACCATTGTCTTGTAATTGCTGCACAGTGATCCATGTTAAATAACTTGTGATTCTCCTTTGAAAAAGAAAGCTTCAGGCCCACTTTTGATTTGCTTTGACTCTATTCAATATCAAGAGAAAGGTTTTAATATTGCAGCCTGAAATCTCAGACCTATAGAGCTACCATAGATATGATCTGGGCCCTCTGATCTATGGAACAAGCAACACATACAAACGATCGTAAATAGATCTGTATCTATGAAAAAAATGAGTAAATACAAATAAGAAAGTTTGTGCATCCCCCTAATTAAAGATATGAAAATGTCACTGTTAAATGAAATTTGTGTAGAGGAAAAATAATATACACTGAACAATTCTCAAATATAAAACATAATTGGGCCTATCAGGCCAACCTCAAGCCTCCATGTGTGCGACTCAATGGGGGATATGTCTTAACAAGGCTCTCCAGAGAAAAGTAGAGCATAATGCGATGAATATAACCCCTAGGGCTTTGACATGTTTTCATAAACTTCCATTGGTTGGGAATTGAGATCTTTCAGACACGTCTTCAGACACAGGGCTCCCATATTGGGTAAGCAGCAGGGGCGTATGGTGCACCTGAGTGACAGGCGTGCTGCCAGCCCGGAGCACGCCTGTCACTCGGAGGCATGACGTCTCTCGTGTATTTTCGGTGGTTTGTGTGCTGATAACAGCCAGCACCCCCCGGAAATACACGAGAGACGTTGTTACAACCGAAAGACAACGCTGTGCTGAATTCGCCAACAGAGTCACTCAATCTGTTGCCAATTCAACAAGCACGGAACGAAAACGAAAAATTCATATACTTTTAGTGCTTGTTGAATTGGTGACAGAGCGAGTGACTCTGTTGGCGAATTCAGTGCAGCGTCATCTTTCGGATGTATTTCTGGGGTTTGTGTGCTCTCTGCACAGCGCGGGTGCTCCGTGCTAGGCGCACACCTAAGACATATGGAGCATCTGCCACTGGTAAACAGTATCGAATTACAAATATTTTCCATAGGAGAATGACGAAGCACACATGTATGCTCTTCAGAATACAGCTGTACAGTCAAAATGATCAAATGCAAGGCAGTAGGTGGAGCTAAATTTTACATTCATTTGTGTTGCATACCTCTATATAACCCCGATATGCAAACAAACTTCTGCAGAAATCCATTCTCTAAATAACCACATCAGTAAATGTACGTCTCAATTTCAAATATATCGTTTATTAAAGTACTGTTGTATTTAACATTGTCAGATGCCCCCAATTTGTGTCAATCTAGTGGGTTTAATCGTTTAATAATAGAATTATATTCACCGGTACAAAAGTAAATTTGAATTTAGCTCATGTCACAGGAATTCAAGGAATGGGGATCTATTATTTAGTGAAAAATCTATTTCACAGCAAACATACGCTATTATTTCACAGGTAATTTAGCTGCTCATTTACTAAGCAGGCAATTGTGGCAGTCTGGGTAATTTATACCAGTTTGAGAAGGATATAATTTATTTAAATGCCCTGAAAGAAGATTCCTTTGAGGTTTGAAACTCTTACACAGTATAATTTAATCTTTGAAACATTCTTATGATGGACCATTAAAAGATGCAATAAAAGCAAAAGAAAAAAAAGTCTCTTAACTTTTCATCTATTTAAATGAATTCCCATATTGTACATAATGATAAAATACTTCCACAGCGTTCAGAATTAAACAATACATATATTTCCTTTATAGTGATTACTGGAGCGTCAACGATTCACTGTTTAGTTAAGATCTTTAAAAAAAAAAAAAAAATAACAAAAACATAATAAAAAATATAACATTATAATAAAAAAAGTTTCAACCTTACTGTCTATGGAGGATTGCTCAAAACCGAGGAATAAAAAGACATGTTAAACAGTGGGGATGAAAGCGTTTCTAAATCTAGAAAACTGTCTAACAGGGCTCCAAACAGAGATAATCTGATATGAGAATTTGGGAGAGTGTAACAGTTATATAGCTTTCCTTTGGCTAACAAAGAGAATGGAGTAGCAGTAGGAGCTAAATCCAAGCCCTCAGTATAATGCTACATTTATAAGGATGAAAGAATTGCTGGATTTTTGTTTATTTATATTTAAGTTTTAAATAGAGTTGAGCGGACACATGGATGTTCGGGTTCGAGAAGTTCGACCGAACTTCGCAATAGAGTCCCCATTCATACGAATAGGTCAATTGACCTATTCGTATGAATGGGGACTCTATTTTGGTTTATAGAATAGCAAAAGCATTACATGTATTCTATAAACCGAAAGTCTATAAACCAAATGAATTTCGGTTTAAAGACTTTCGGTTTGTAGCCAAACCTCGAACTCCAACACGGAGTGTGCGGAAAAAAATGTCCGGGTTTGGGTTCGTGGCACGGACACCGTAATGTCTGCTACGAACCCGAACAGTGCGGTTCGGGTTCGCTCAACACTAGTTTTAAATGCAAAAAACTCCAAGCAAAATTCGGCAAGTTTTTTTATTTGAGTATTGGGGTAGAGTAACATTTTTGCCATGAATTAAAAAGACCATTTCAGCTAAATATTGTTTACATAGGGAATGAAAAGGATAATATATATATATATATATATATATATATATATATATATATATATATATATATATATATATATATATATTGTGTTTGCAGAATTGCAAAGGAATGCAAACAATTAAAGGACAAACATGGTTTAAATGTGTCTCTTGTTGATGACCTCACCTCATGGATTTTTAGAAGTGTCACTGAGTTTTTGATACCAATTTGCCACAGTTTTATCCATGCACTGTTATTGGAGTTTTAACGTTTCTCTTAGGGACACATAACATGCAAATTTTTCACATTTCTTCAGCAGCACACGTTCAAACTGACTCAAAGAAGAGACAACATCTCTGACATCTATTCTATAGCATATTAATGACAGGCTTTAGTTGTTGTTTTTTCAGTTTTTTTTGATCATTGTAATCTCCATTTACCATTCCTAAGTTCTCAAAAATAAATGCTTTGTCTTAGAAAAAAAGCTGTACATTCCGCTGCCTATGTTCATGCCAGCAACTGTTTGACATAATTAAGATGGAACCCAGTTTTGCCATAATCTTTCCTCTCGTATATTCTAACTCCAAAGCCCAGCTAATCTGTTTTTCTTGTCTAGTGAAACTCTAGTGAGTGTCTGCAATCTACTTCAGAACCACATTTTATCTCGTACAAACACAAGTTCATCAAACACAGAAAAATATGTATTGCTAAAGCAAAACAAGACTTTTTTTTACATGAAATCCATGAGCAAAAAGGACTGCTCAAAAATTAAGATGGCAGCCACGGTTACAGTGCAATCCATGGAAAAAACTCTTTAAACTTCTTTTCTGCAAAGTGAGTTGAGGTAAGATGAACAATTCATTCCAATGACTCAGCTATAGATCGTGGAGGGACAATCCTGGTTAAGTTCCTCCTACTAGAAGAGCTGAGCTAGCCATGGATAACGCATTGGTAAAATTATAATTAAATCTTTAAAATAACCGTGCATTATAGAGGATAGAAAAAAAATCGCCCGACTACTCCAGAGAACAAACGAGGATCAAAGTCCAAAGTAAAATATTCCAAGTTGTATTTAATTCCTTGGACATGTGGAAAAGAACAACATGGAATGATCTCCAGATGAAAGACATCCAGATGAAAGCGCCAGGTAGGAAGTAGTGTTTTTAACAAATATTTGTGGAATTTTGGAGCTCCTATTTTTACACAATCCTAGGGTCAACTATGTTCTTGCCGGAGGAACTCAACAGGTGTGTCCTGTGCGTAGTTAAGCAGATCCCCCCAATTCACCATCTAGTGAATAGATCAAAATCTGATTTATTCTTACACATTCTTATCCTTTGAAATTAAAGTTTTGTGTGTATAAAAAGGGAAGGCATCCTTCTGCACTCCAGATATTTTGCACTACATTTCATCCATAAGAGCCTTATGGGAGATGTAGTCCACAACATCTGGAGTGCTGAAGGATGCTTACCCCTGAAAAAGGGTGTAGTCACAATTGTTCTACAAAGCGTGGATAGTCTTTATCCTCTGCATGCATTCTCTTGAACTGCTAAAGTAGGTTATTCTCTTTTTTGATCATCAAGACATTGCTGCCTGCCTCAACTCAAGCTTCTGGCCAGTGAAGAATCAGACTTTCGTCGAGGCCGTTCTATGACTTCATGACCAAGAACCCAACGACTTGATTTCCTGGCCAGTTTATTTTTTATTGATCTATTCTATTTTTTATAAATTACCTAATTTACCTATAATCTCAAAGACATATTAGCAGTTAATATACTCATATATTCTTAACATACATATCTAAATGTCCATCACTGATTTATTTCCTTTAAAAACCTTTACTTTAATTAATACTTTAAAAATACAGAATGTTTGTTAAAAATGGTTCTTAAGCCAGCCTATAGGTGTTTTACAGTCTTTTAATTAATTTAGAATTAGTTTTTATTTAGAACCTTGACATACAGTTTTCTTTTTTATTTAATTGTATTATGCCTGTACTTTTCTGCAGCTTCTCAGAACACACATTTAACTTCCTTTGAGAGAGTTTTCTTTTTGATCAGTTAAATGCTTAGTGTTGTTTTGATCACAGTAGCATTTAATTAATGCATTTTCTAAGTGTAGCTTTCCCCCCTGCGGTCAGCGCTATTTTCAATACTTTTTGTTTGCTTACATTTTTATATAGAGTTCTGGCTTAGGAATGAAGAATTTCCTTTGGTGCATACTGAATGTGTCCTGTGTCCTGTTGTCCTATTTTCCAAGATAGTATAAGGCCTATCACATGGAATATCTGATGTTTATGGAAAACGATATTGGTTACACATAGTATTCCTGAAAGAATCACTCCAATCTCAATAAAAAATAAATGCATATTCCCTTTTTGCAGTCTTCTCCTGGGGATTGGACCTCCATTGTTACTATGTCCCCAATATAATGAATGCATATTAACCCGACTACATGAGCTACAAATATGTATTAATTATGATGTTTAAATTTCTTATAGTTGATGCAAAAGTCACCTTGAAGTGCAGACAAGTCTTCCTACTCTGTTCCCAAGAGGCAAAAAGAGCACTTCATTAGCTTTGCAAAATGTGTAGTTTTATTTGGAACACAGTTGATTTAAACCATTTTTGCACAAAGTGTGCATTAATGCTAACTAATTAAACAACCTCTATGACTGTTACTAACATTAAAAAATGTGGCCTAAAACATGCATTTCTCATGGTGTGGCCCACATCATATTAAAAAAATGGAATCCCCCCCCTACTAGGGTTATCAAGAATGAAATACAGAATAGTAGTACGGGGAGGTGTTCTAGTTTAAGTGTTTTTTCCCCCTAATCTAGCTAGTATACTAATATCAATCTACAGCACAGAATATGTAATGTCCAATACACATGCCAAATAGTGGTGGTATCTGCGTATGCACCTATATATAAAGCAGACTCCCAACAGATGTCAGGATTTGCCCCCCTCACCGGCAGTCCTGAACTTCCAGGTTGTTCTTGCACTCAGTGCGCCAGCGCAGCCCATGTATAAAGAATCAGGTGCTGAAAAAGTAGACTTAGGCTTTTTCGGCTATTTCGTTAATTCGTCAGCAAACGAATGTGAACCTGAACAAAAGAACATATGGGCGGTGAACAAAAATCATTTGTCCTTTCGTTTCTTCGGAGGTCGACTCAGGAAGCTCCGAGTTTCGGACACAATTGGATCACTATGAGAAAATCGGAGCTTCCTGAGTGGACCAGAAATGAACTTCGGTGAATTCCATTTGTCCAAATGGAATTACCCAAAATGAAAAAATTGTCTGACCCGTATGAGTTAATAGGTGAAATTTGGTTCGGACCGACTAAATCAATTTTTTGTGGATGAACCGAAATTTTTGGTGGGGCATACGTTTACTGAAAATCACTTAACCTATGTGGGTGAGTCACTTACTGTACAGTGTCGGGTGCAATTGCCTTTTTTTCCACCTCCTAATGCTTTACAGTGCAGACATTTTTATACATAAGTCCCTTAATGAACTGTAAAAATCAGAGGAACTGGTTTTACAGCTTATTCTTCACTGAAAATGCACAAGAAACCACAAGAGGTCATTTGGGTCAATGATAATGGAAATCAATATGATGCTGAATGAGATGGACAATATGGAAGCCCACTGTACAGAAGTGATACTTATCCTATGCATTAGCCATTTGCGTTCCAGGTCGACAGTGCCTTATGCCCTTGTGTGGCCATCTCTTTGAGTTTACTAGTTTTTTTCTCTGAATATATAAGTTTCTGTCTCTATTAATACGGTAGGTAGCGTTTAAGATTTTTGTAATTAATCAAATTATGTCTTTTTTGATATGTGAATTTTTTTTTTTCTGGAAAGCTGATTCACCCTAAGACATTGAGGCTTGCGATTGATCGGTGCTAACCAACGCATTTCAATAAAAGGAACACTAACGGCGAGCCATTTGAGTAAATGAAACGTATAATCATCAAATTATAGTAGGATCATTCTATGAAATTATTTATATTCAGCTTTGAGTAATGTGAGGTTTGTGGAATAATTACAATGTTTTCTCAATGGCACACTGTAGGAATAAATTACATCTCATTAAAGGTAGAAGGTAATTTGTATCTTGATGCCACAGTCATAAATCATGGTCGTCGTTAATGTGTTTGTTGTGTTATGACTAAAATTATAATGAAAACTTTTTTGCTTACTAGATAATACTTTGGGGGTCTATTTCACAGATTGGGATCATTTAGGATGTAGATTTTTCTGCCGAAATAAATCAAGTTATCTACGTGAAGGTACTGACATTAGGCTTTGTATAAAAATCTTCTTAAAAATGATTAATTGTGATTATATAGTTAATTAGTTTGAGCAAAGTCCAGAGTCGGAAGGACTGTTCTATGAATTGATATATACGAATATTAGCACAAGGGTGTTGCAGACATATATACATAAATATACATACAATGGGGTAGAGGCAATACTGACCGATAAGGCAAGCAAAAGTTTAAGTTTGAATTCAACTTAAACAGAGACAGCAGAAATACCATGAGTTAAATCAGTATAGTTAGCTAAACGCAGACATACTACATTATTGTAGCACATAGTTAGCCAGTGATTAGAGTTGAGCGGACACCAGGATGTTCATGTTCTGCGGGTTTGGCCGAACTTTGGAAAAAAGTCCAGGTTCGGGGTCGAACTTGACCCTGAACTTGACCCCGAACCCCATTGAAGTCAATGGGGACCCGAACTTTTGGCCACTAAAATGCCTCAAAAAAAGTCCTGGAAAGGGCTAGAGGGCTGCAAAATGAAGTAAAATGTGGGTGAGTGTCCCCATTCATAGGAATAGGTCAATTGACCTATTCGTATGAATGGGGACTCTATTTCGGTTTATAGAAAGCCAATAGCCATGTGATGACATACAATGTAATCACCGAACTCGAAACACACGGACATACAGTGAAATGTCCGTGTTCGGGTCCGGGGTCCAAAAACCGTAACGTTCAGTACGAACCAGGACAGTGCGTTTCGGGTTTGCTCAACACTACCAGTGATTGGTTATCTTTGTTGTGATTGTAAGTTAGCATCATGGAAAGAGTAGTATTCATATTTCATAAGGTTTAGCCAGCAACAAAAAAATAATAGCTGGGCACCATGGGACTAAGTTATAAGTTATTATGAGCCCCTCATTCAATTATATAACTGGTTTGGAGGCGTAAATCATTATAGGTGGTCCTTGATGGCCTTTTCCCACGTTGCTGCTCTCATCTTTTCTGGCCCATTATAGCAGCAGGATAGTATCTCTTCTGCCACACATGGTCCCGTTACTGCTGCAGTGCCATAATGAGTTGGTGAGAGGGTATGAGTTGATGCACTGCCCTCCTGTCTGATTCGTTCCATTCCCAGTAGCACTGACAGCAGCAGGTGTTGGATGCAACAAGTACTGTCCTGATGAAGTCAGCTTCTCACTATCACCAACGTGTGGACAGCAAAAATCCTGGAATGGCTTATCAATGCACAGTACAGGAGCTTAGGATTAAGCGCCTGGATCACGAAACGCGTCAAGCTACATTTATCTGACACCTGCACTGCTGTTGTGGAATCCACTACCATTCTATTCAAGATTAAAGTATTTTTTTTGCACCTTCAAATTGGCTCCTGGAGTGCCGTTTTTCTGCTTTCAAACAAACTGTTCGCACAGTACAGGGTGCCTACACAATTTAAACAAGAGTTCCGGAGTAGACACGATTCTGGAATCTTCCATTGTTCCATAATAGAGCTGCCCAGACAACTATATACATTGCAGGATTGCATCCCTCAAGTACATTTTTGAAGTTATCAGTCAGACAGTAAGTCTTACGTTTTATAAACTTATTTCATGCCCATGACATGATTACATCCCATTATAACATACACCAAATTTCATCCATACCTCTGCCAGCAGCTTAGATTACCTGCTTCACTGGCCACCACCACGTGCATGAAGCGCTGGCGCATGCATGCCACATGCAATGCGATATTTCACACTATATTTCAGGGCCACTTGTGCAGTGAACTGTATGGATTAAAACGGGAATGATAATGGGACTTTTAAAGGTACAGTTCTACCTCCAGATAAATATTTCTTGTTTTTTTTCCAGTTTCATGTAAAAAAAAAAGCCGATCAATAAAATCATTTTTTTCGACACTTCCTATCTACTAAAAAACTCAAAAAAATAACTGCAAACTTATTATTGATGCTACAGCATCATAGAAACATAGAATGTGGCAGAATAGCAGATATCAACCATTCCGTCCATCTAGTCCAATTTTCGAAATCTTTTATTAGTGCCTTTTTATTAAATGTTTTTATCATATCCCACCCGTCTTGTCTTTATGACAAGTTGTACATGTTAAGATCCCTCAACCTTTCCCGGTAAGTTTTTTTTTTTATGGGTTCCATGAACCAGTTTAGTAGCCCTTCCCTGAACTCTTTCCAACTGGAGATTACTCCAATGGATCTATTCACTAAAATAGCTCGAGGAGGTCGACTTTGGAGGTCGACTTTGATTCTGAGACAAATTCGGCACCCGAGTTTGTCTCAAAAATAGTTTTGATCATTTTCACCTCAATGGGGAAGATTAGAACCCGTTTATTTGTTTGTTTTTTTCCTAAGTCAAACTCTGGTTCCGAATTTGACTTAGTCTCAAAATAAGAAAAAGTCGACCCCCTCACGTTATTCTCGAAGGTTGTTGAAGGTGGAGGTCACTGAACTTAGAGGCCCCATCAAATTATTTTTAGTGTAAAACTACAGGAGATCTGTACGTTGTGCTGAAGTATGAAATAAGTGTATTTCCCATATATCAAACACAAGCATGGGACTAGAACAAGTAGATTTCTCATAATTATATTCCAGTCCATTAACTCATATTTTAGAAATCTGTTAAAAAATGAAGGCTGTAAAAAAAGCCTTCACAGTAATTCCACCTTGTAGCCAGTAAATAAAAATGAATTTATACTAAATGGGATTTTCTAAATACATTGTGGGACGAATGGAAGACTTATGGGATTTGACAAATGTATTCTCAGCTGCACCGAATAAAGAACCCCTCTGCAATGCACTAAGAGTTCCTTAAATTAACCTAAACTGAAAAAACTGCGATCATTTAAGAATTGTTAATCTCCTGCCTCTGATGGGCAGCATTTTCACATTGTTTACTTGTGCAATGTCAACAAATTCTGGAGTCAATAGAGTTAATGTATGTAGCTCACTGAGGAAACTGAGGGTTAATTCTGTAGTGATTCCTGATCTGGTTTGCTGCATGATCAGACCTCCCTCTATCGCATAGTACAGAATGTCCTATAGAATGTTCGGCCAAATTTATAAAGGCAAAACAGGTACTATTTTTTTAAAAATTGCTACATTTGTAGCAGACTGCCCTAACTTGGTTTCCATAGTTACTACTACTATTTTAGCACTTTTTCCTGAAATACCACCTCTTTTGTCTAAATAAATAGGGCCCCTAGAGTACATAAAGTAATGTATCTGTAAAGTGCAGTTCTTTGAATGTTGTTCCTATCACCGGCGGTCAAGCATAAGCAGTAGACACCACAAGCGCATTCACTAAAATGTCTGCTAAAACAATGAATGGATCAATATAAAATCTTAGCGGCCTATTTACTGACCTAACAAGAGATAACTCTGTGTGAGCCTTGCAGTGGAGCAGAGCTGGCGCATGCTGAGAGAGTCAGCTGAGAGAGTCAGTGTGTGCTTAGCCAATCAGAGCAGAGGCACACCCACTCATGTAATTGAGTTCTGGTTTCATAGAAACATAGAATGTGTCGGCAGATAAGAACCATTCGGTCCATCTAGTCTGCCGAATTTTTTTTTTTTTTTAGTCCCCCGTTCCCGGTCTTATAGCTAGGATAGCCTTGTGTCTATCCCACGCATGCTTAAAATCCTTGACTGTGTTTACCTCTACCACTTCTGCTGGAGGGCTATTCCATACATCCACTACCCTCTCAGTAAAGTAATATTTCCTATTTTTTTCTAATTTAAGACTATGTCCTCTAGTTGTGGTAGTTTTTCTTCTTTTAAATATACTCTCTTGCTTTACCGTGTTGATTCCCTTTATGTATTTAAATGTTTCTATCATATCCCCCCTGTTACGTCTTTCCTCCAAGCTATACATGTTAAGATGCTTTAACCTTTCCTAGTAAGTTTTATCCTTCAACCCATGAACCAGTTTAGTAGCCCTTCTCTGAACTCTCTCCAAAGTATCAATATCCTTCTGGAGATACGGTCTCCAGTACTGCGTACAATACTCCAAGTGAGGTCTCACCAGTGCTCTGTACAATGGCATGAGCACTTCCCTCTTCCTACTGCTAATACCTCTCCCTATGCAACCAAGCATTCTGCTAATACCTCTCCCTATGCAACCAAGCAGTTGTTTCTCCCTTCTATTGCTATTGTTATTGTATAGAGAGATACTGTTTTTTTCGATGGGATCAGCAGAGTGGATCTAGTTAAGGTCCCCTCTGCTGAACCCATGTAAAAATGTGTGTTTCTCTCAGAGCTAGCAGAGTAAGACAGTGTTTTTCCAATCGCAGTACACAGCCTCCACCAACATCTGGAGAATGAAATAAAGCAAAGGATGAGTTAAACTAATGTGTGGGGGGGGGGGGGGGAATTGTGGCTGCATTTCCTAGACTGCCGGATTATCGCACGTCTTCCTTGCGCCTTTACACCTCTGCCTGCGGGGAGTTAAATAGGATTCCATCACTTCATTTGTAAGTTTTCTAGTTTATCATCCAGACTTGAGAAAAAAAAAGAAGTACTAACGAAGTATGGAAGGTGTCCAGGTGTTCTCATTCCACATAGGAAGCATGCATCTATTCTCCGCCGCATAATCCTGAGCATTCATTTAACCATTTAAGAGTCAGCCTTCCTTGCATACCTTCTCAGGTCCTGATTAGAGTCAGAGAACATCCCCCATTCCAGGAAAGTGATAACACCTTTTTTTAATTATACTTGCTGACACTTTATTGTGCAGGAATATTAATACATGACCTTTAAGTGCTAATCAGAGAGAGGCATCACAACTCACAGCATTTACATACCATACACTAATATAACAAAATGGATTTTTTTTTGTCTCAGTGGGAAAAAATATTGCTGATGTATCACATTTTATAATAGTATAGGACTGCCCTCTTGATGATTCTAGGTTCCTTTTGTTATTCTCTCATTTCCAAGTATGTCCTGGGGATGTTTCCATGACCTATTTAATGATCCATATTTTATTTTTATCAAAAGGAGATAGAACAAAAAAAATGCAGATGGTGCATTAGCCCATTGATCCATCTCCCCAGCGTACAGACCCCTTTATCTCCACTAATGGTGAAAGGGATAATAAACTAGTTACGGCTACAAGTAGAGTACATTCATCTCTCCAAGGCCACTGTCAGAAATGGCGGAGCCGAATTCAAACACTCCAAGCCAAATTGCTCACTGTCCTTGCTGCTTTCAGGGATAAGTAAGGAGCAAAGCAAAGGGCTCAGATAATTAAGGAGCATTAAAGCAAAAGGGGGTTTGCCTTTATATAAATGTGAAAGTGTCTACTCACCTGTATGTGTCCTCCTCCCTGAAAAGATTGTTTGGTTGCCCTCCTTTCTAGCCATTTGAATCCCCTTGTGTTCCTTATGTTCTTGCCCTGAACCCAGTTTGTGTCAGAATGTTACCCTCCTCCCAAGGTGGAGGGGCAATAAATAGCATCTGTTCCGGCATATTTTGTCCAGGGATTGGCAAAGCGTCCATTCAAGAACATCGGAACCCATGGCAAGGTCAGTGAAGGTCAATAGAACATTATTAAAGAGTTGACTCTGGTATCTCCTCTTTTTGGCACAATAATAGTGCCTCCGAATTGTGGATGAATTTGGACCACATTGGTGGCTTCGGTACCCATATTTTGAGCTACTTGAGTATCTGCCAAAGCCAAATTCAGCCGAAATATACCAGAAATTCACCGAACTGAAATGGTAGCCTCAAAATCACCTAGTATAACCTATGGGGGTGGAGATGCCGGCGAGGTAAGTTGCGTGCCTGGCAGTTTGGGATACATGGGTTTACCGCCATATCCACAGAAGTGGATCCTGCATACTCCACACATCTTTCCTCCTGATATTCTCAAGAATTAAAATGTATCATCTCATACCTATATCAGTATATGTACGATAGTATTTCTTTTACCCATAGAATGCCCATAGGGTAATACCCATTCCAATAGTTTTGTGTGTTACTCTCACATTGGGTGGCGAGTGGAATATTTATTCTATATACACCTCTTTTTTTTGCATACACAAATATTCATTGTAAATTTGGGTTTTTCACAGTTTGGGTACCAGTGCTAACCATCAAAATGCTTATTCTATTTTTTTCTACCCTTCCCTTGGTTATGTTAACAGTGGATTTTTTTTTTTTTCCCAGAACCCCACGTTGCTCGGGAAATAACCTGTGTCTCCCGCAAAGTGTTAATATGAGGATACTTTTAAAGAAGGCAAACCAAGAGAAACGAAAGAATGTGAAACGCTTCAGCTGTGCCGCGACTTTATACGACAAGATCTGGGATCGCTAAGTGATCACGCTGACTTCAGGTTTCTGATGGCTCTCATCTCATATCGATTTCCTCTCCCAGTTGTGTTTCTATTTCCTCGCAGTTTCCTCTGCCAAGTTCCCAGTCCCTCTTGCTGTACATTTTTATACGTCTGCTTTTCTATCATCACACCAATTACTCTGCACACACACAGCAGTTTAATCTCCTATCCTGCTCTCTCTGTAACACTAGCTAAAGCTGTTGCATTTCCTGTACCAGCCATTTATTTGCTACATATCCCCATTCCTTTCTCCGAGAGGACATGGCTCTCCAGTAAAGCCCTGGAGACTGATCTCTATTCACCCGCAGAAAGCTTAATAAAAAAAAAAAAGAACAAGAAAAAGAGAAACACAACCAACGTGTAGTGTATTATAGAGCATGTGTTAGAAGCACCTGTGTCTTTGACTATGATACAGAGAGAAGAGGGAGGGGTAGAGTTACAAAGGTTTTGATGGAGTGAAATTACTGTGGGTATATTAAACTGGACTGAAAAAAAACCTTTATATTCACACAGTTTAAGGCACCCTCCAACCTAAATGTTACACACGTGCAAAACTCAGGTAATGATCCAAGTAGACATATTCTGCATGCTATTTAATGAATAGTTAAAAAAAAAACTAAGCAAGTCTGTTTTTGCTCAGCTGTAGCTTACATTAGCATTCCCCTTGCTACTAGCTGTACATTTGGTAGTAGGTATACACTGTCTTCACACAACAATTACATCTCGACACAGACTGTATTCTAGCTTTACACTTGGCAGGGAACCAGTAATATGTGCCTAAGTTTCATGCTAGGCAGAACTCTTAATCATAGAAGTTATGTCCACCGAGTGCATTTCACACACAAAAATGTACTTATTTGTAGCCATTCGTACCCATAGAGTTTGGGGTAGCCATTCGTACCCATAAACTAATATTTAGGTAGCCCTTAGACATTAAAAAGGCCACTCCTCTGGCCTCCCTAATCACCACACTTAGACTCCTGATTAAATAAACAATTTTCTTAACTCCAACAACAATGCTTATCCATATAAACTATAAACTGAACTTACATGTAAAAGAAAAAAATGAAAAATTGCTACTACAGTGTTTTATTGATCTGCGACAATTTCGTAATCAAATTTTTTTTTTTTAAATTGTGTAGTATATACACGGGAAACACGGTGTATATATAATAACAAAATATATGTTTAATTTTTTTAATGGTGTATTTTCTTGATAAATGACATATAAATGGGGATATTTTATTCTGTATTCATGAATTGTTGAATCATTGAAAATGATGCGCAGATTACACAAAAAAAGATACATTTTATCCATATGTTCCTTTTCACCTCATTTAATAATAATGCAACAAAATAACAGGGCAATCAATCCATATTCTAATATTAGAGAAAGCTAGAAAGCGAGGTTTGCAAACCAGGATAGGGCACCTCTGTCCACACAGCTGTTGTGGAATATAATACCCATCACCCCTGGTAAGCATTTGGCTCAGTAAAATCTAGTTATCAACAGCTGAGGAGCTAAAGGTTGGCTATTTCTGTGAGCAATTATTTGATGTAGCGCGCTGATTAGCTCACATCTGGACACAAGCAATACACTGATAGAAATGATTTACTATATTTTATAGGCCCTAAGCATTACCTGGCGTTATGTTGTTCATTGTTTCTAATATAAAATATTATTTCAGAGAATCACAAATATATTGGTTAATAGAAATATATGTATTTATTTACCCACCATTCATACCAGCCAAATTTGGTTATTTTCTCTTGGATATGCACAGGGTATCCGGCAAAGGTGCTTACCGTAGCTCTCAAAGACAGCATGGCCTATAAAGACAAAGGCATATGTTTAAAGAGAGTAAAAAAAAACTACAATTGAATTCACTGTTAAAAAAAAGAAAAAGTGATGAATTATTTTTAAAAGCCAACCAAAAAATATATACCTTATGTATTTGTTAATGTCAAGATTATTTTGGGTCTCAATCCATATTAATGTATTTATTACCACAGCCTAGTAACAAATAGAAAGATGATCAAATATTATCTGTTCCTAGAATTTCTTTTTTTTTCCCATGAGTTGCCAAAAACATATCAGGAAGGCCAAATACCATTGAAATAATCATTGTTTAGTATTATTATTTATTTATTTATGCATTTAATTTTTTAGAAATGTACTGTACTGGAAGCAATTGCTATATAGGTATGTCGCACAAAGTAAAATGTATTTAACTTGCTCTGGTTCGAGGGATCTATTATAGGACCTATACAGTATAGACCGATTTTTTCCAAATCCCCGAAATATGGTTACATAATGTGCAGGAATTTCCCACTGAATTGGCACATTCTGGTCGTTCGGTAATCGAACCATCAGAGGCCTCCGGATCTGATTTTTTTTGCATAAAAACATAGAATTTCAGCTTCACAATTAGCAAAGAATACAGGCACAGCTGCATTACGGCTATTTTAATTCTCCTATTCTGAGCTGGAGAATTCAACTCTAAAGCCCTCTAAAATACACAGAAAACATTTAAACAACACTTGACATGACTACATATATGCTCTAATATAATTTGCAATACATATATACATGATCATTATATTGGGGGGGGGGATGATAAAGAAACAGAATGTGTCAGTAGATAAGAACCATTCGGTCCATCTAGTCTGCCCAATTTTCACATTTTTTTAATTAGTCCCCTATCGTTTATCTAGGATAACCTTGTGTCTATCCCATGCATGCTTAACCCCTTAGTGACAAGACTTTCCCTTGGTGACAATGGCTGTTTTGACATCTCTAGGGTGTTTGTGTTTAGCTGTAATTCTTTTCTTTCTCACATACAGTACCCACACAAATTATATGTTGTTTTTATCGTCATAAGAAGGGCTTTCATTAGATACCATTATGTTCATCATATCTTATAATTTACTACAAAAAAAATCATAAAATATGATGAAAAATTTAAAAAACACACTTTTTCTAACTTTGACCTAAAATATAATTTACACAAATTAAATCATTAAAAAAGACCCCGTCTAAATAGTTTCTAAATGTTCTCCCGAGTTCAAAAATATGCATGTTTCCATATTTTTCGGTATTTTTTTGCGAGTTATGGGGCAAAAACCAAAAATAGTGTTTTTTGTTTTTTTCCTATATTGATCTTTTGACCCCAACCCGAACCCAAAATTTAACCCTAACACTAAATTTAACCCCAACTCTAATCCTTATTATATCCCTTAATATTTTTTAACTTTAATTTAATTTTAACCCTATCCCTTACGCTAAAAAATATTTAATTTTAACCCTATAGGCTAATATAGCTAAATAACCTGTTTTTAATTAATTAAATATTTATTTTAAATATTTCCCATTGCAATGCTACTAAACTACCACTAGGGGTAGTCAAGTAGCATATTCAGAGCGACGGAAGTGAAGTTACTTTCACTTCCGAAGCTCAGACCGGCAGAGGACTTAGCCATATTGACGGAGCAGCATGCTCTGTCAATATGGCTCCCCACGATCGCTCCGTGGGGCGATCGTGGGGGTCCCGAAATAGAAATTTCGGTGCTGGCTATTGCCTCGATGTCGAGGCAATAGACCAGCACTGTTAAAGCGGTTTTCGCGATCGTTGATCGCGAAAACCGCTTCATTCAATGCAGGACGTGCCAGGCACGTCCTTTGTCGTTAAGGGAGTTTCTCCCAGGACGTGCCTGGCACGTCCTTTGTCGGCAAGAGGTTAAACTCCTTCACTGTGTTTACCTCTACCCCTTCCGCTGGAAGGCTATTCCATACATCCACTACCCTCTCAGTAAAGTAATACTTCCTGATATTACTTTTAAATCGTTGCCCCTCTAATTTAAAACTATGTCCTCTAGTTGTGGTAGTTTTTCTTCTTTTAAATGTACTCCTCAATCCAATATATTTCCACATAAATGCAACTTTGGAAACATGAAGAAAAGGGTTATGCAGATAAATACATGTGCAAAACACACAACAATCAATGTGTAATCATGTAGAATGATACAACAATATAGCAAAAAAGGGGAAATTAACTGTGGAAGTGTGGGAGCTGCATATTCACCTTAATAACAACACAGACACAATGAGATAACTTCAAATAATAATTTATTTTTATTTTATAATTAAATTCATTATAAAAAAAGATATGTTTCCTATTTTAAATAATAATTTTAAATAATAAACAAGCCCCTGGCAGGGATGCAGAGTTTGTCAGCGGAGGAGTACGACCCAGGTGACAGGAATGGTACAGGCATCGGATGATGATGACATACTGGGAAACCCTCCAGTTATGTTGGGATCATGGTCACCCCCACCAGACTGACTTTCAACCACCTGTGCTGATGAAGTGATGTTAGGAAGGGAGAGTAAAGGAAGAAGGTATATTTAAAAGAAGAAAAACTACCACAACTAGAGGACATAGTCTTAAATTAGAGGGGCAACGATTTAAAAGTAATGTCAGAAAGTATTACTTTACTGAGAGGGTAGTGGATGTATGGAATAGCCTGCCAGCAGAAGTGGTAGAGGTAAACACAGTCAAGGATTTTAAGCATGCGTGGGATAGACACAAGGCTATCCTAGCTATACGATAGGGAACTGGGGACTAATAAAAGTACTAAAAAAAAATTGGGCAGACTAGATGGACCGAATGGTTCTTATCTGCCGACACATTCTATGTTTCTATGTTTCTATGTTTCTAAGGGGAAATTGCCATAGGAGCAGCGGTACACTCTAATAAAGCACACTGCATTTCCAATTTAGCATGCTCATACTTGCCCTCCTGTTGGTACATCAATCTTGTCAGCCCCTGCCCCTCACCTAACCCACCTAACTAGACATCTGCCTCTCTATCATGGCCAGCTGCTGTTGGATGTGATCAGCACAACTCTGTGCTCCAGCAGTAGGACTATAGACAGCAGCTTCGAATTCCGTCACGGGATCAGGGTCAACAGATTGTGGAGGGGCTCCTGATGTGCCCGGCTGATCTTGATCGAAACTGAGAATGTTTCAAGTCAAACTATTCTGGCCATAACTTGGGATCTCTAGTTACAATCCCATGCAATCCCTCTTTCACGAATGAAGCCCTATCTGCACATATATCTACGATAGGTGACATGCACATACATGTATATGTATTTGGATCTTTGACTTACCAAAGACAGGTGTAGCGGAATCAGCACCTCCGTAGCACGATCCCATGCGGTATTTTTGGGGGGTTTGTGTGCTCCGAACAACAAACCCCGAAC
Source organism: Pelodytes ibericus (assembly GCA_036172795.1). Classification (NCBI taxonomy): domain Eukaryota; kingdom Metazoa; phylum Chordata; class Amphibia; order Anura; family Pelodytidae; genus Pelodytes; species Pelodytes ibericus. Next base: position 278,947,119 of record CM069857.1, read on the forward strand.
ATATATGAAATAGAGCAAAGAGGCTGACGACAGCATTAATTCGGCATCACTCACTGTGTTACTGATTCAACCAGCACGAAAAGTATACAAAGTTATTTTCAAATAGCTTTCGTGCTGATCGAATCAACAACATCGTCAGCCTCTCAACACACACCTTACATTCATGGGCAGGATACACCCCTGGAGGCTACTACTTCGGTGGGGTGTGTCTGAGTGGATTTGGTTTTGGAATCAACTGGCCTGTTATAAGCTATGATTTCTGTGTTGCGCAGTCATTCGGGGTCACATAGGGGAATATTGTGTAGCTTGACATTCGGCATCTGTTGTGACCCATGATGTGCCCCAAATGTTTCTGGGCTCCGGGCCAATTACTTCGACCTCAAAGTTCAGGGTACACTGTGTAGACCCTTAGGAGATGTTGTGCAGAAGATAAGTACAAATTTATACTATTCATTTAATTAATATTAAGCAATTTATATAATTGCCGTGATGAAAAAAAAGATGGAGCGCTAAGAATTCCCAGAAATTAATCTAAAACACCCACAGATATACTTAGAAGATCAGGTAGCACTTCTTTGTAGGTTACTCTGATGTTCTTATTATGAATTCCGAGGATATGTGGAGAGAAACAAGACACAGCGATAGTGCTCTCTGTATACGATGGAATGGTGCTACGGTCCCCCCCAAACACAAGGTAACACAGCGCTCCTTCTTTTCCATCACTATATAAATATGTATACAGGCCAGCGCCACTCTGAGAGAGAGTAGAAACCAAGAGGTTTGGAATCAAGTGCAGTATGTATGGAAAGGAAAGGAGAAAAAAAAAACAAGGGGCGTTTTGAAGCTGCTCCAATACCAGTGAGCGGTGTCCTGGCCACTTTCCAGAGAAAAGAAGGGTACAATTGAAGGTGTATTACTGGTATGTGCGCTAAAAGGGAGAGGCTGGATCACGGCAGTTTATAGAATATAATATAATTTAATAGATGTATAAAAACAGTTGTCAAAGACATAATTACAATTGCACACATAAAATAATATATACAGAATGTTTTAACACAAGTGAAAGTGAAGACCCTCCACCTGACGCGTTTCGCCCAGATTCCACCTGACGCGTTTCGCCCAGATTCTTTATCAAAGGTGTGGATCTGTTGTGGTATGAGCGAGTGCTGTGATCTTTTGTGTGTCCTTTTTTTTGGGGTTTTCCTGGTAAGCTGCAGTTTCTCAATACTTGTTTAGTTATATGAGGTGTGTGTTTTGTTGCCGTCTCTGTAGCAGTTATTTGACGCTGACAGCGTTCTGCCGGTAGTGGCTACTGAAGGCTGCGGGTGCTGTATCTGCAGCTCCGTCGGTGAGGATCTGTTTAAAAGTGGCTTATTGCAAATCATTTCTAGGTGTTTAAAAAGGACAGGCACCTTTGATGTTTTAGAGCAGCTTATGTGAAGATTTGTGAATATTTGTTGTGATAGCCCCTGAAAAAACCCTTTTCTCTCCCAATTTCTATAATTGTTTATTATAATTTCTTAATAATAAATTTTAAGCCATCTAAAATGGTTTCATTACAAGCCAAATGAGAGTAACGGCAGCTGTGGTTATACAACATTTAGAAGGGATACAAACAGGGTAAGTGTCGGTGCAGTCTCTGTGGAAAGGTTTGTGGGGGTCCACAGAACACTATTACATTGTCTCCACAGACTTCAGTAAAGGATCTACTCAATAAAGAGAGAATTTCAGGGAATTGAGATGGAAATTTCGAAATTTAGGCCAAATGGAGCCGAGTTTGAAAAATTTGCCAAGACAGCTGAATGGGAGAATTCTTCCAACTCACCTACTTTAGCTTTAAAGGGACACTCTAGTCCCCAAACTCACTTTGGTGTAAGGCAAAGATTACTGCTTGAATAGTGCACAGGTTATTTTCCAGTGATTACTCTGCATGTTTGCTGCAAGTGCGGCAGAACTGATTATATAGACACTGGGGACATAACGTTGTGCTTCATTTTGTCACTTCCTGTTCTCCTCAAATTAAATACATTGTGTGGGCTCTAAGTGGCCTTGCTCTTGTGCATAGTAGGATCTCTTAACAGTGCAACACATTGTGTGATGACATCACTAGAGAGATTAATTTGAATGGAATTATTATTATTATCATTGGTTTCTTCAGCAAAAAAAAAAAGGAAGTGACTTTTACTCAGCTAGTGTGGGCAGTCTAGGTTTCTTGCAAACTGCTGTAATTTCACAATTTCATCTAGATATAAGTACTTTGAAAGCACATTAATTTATATATGCTAAGTACAGTGCACGAGCTAAGAGCTATGGGATTTGCAGTCACACAGCTGCAAGTGTTATTTTATCCTGCAATGCTTGTATAGAGGAAAAAGAAGTGACACACACAAGGGAAAATTTGTTGTGTATTAATTTTAACTAGTCACATTTTAGCATGGTGGATTTTTTTTAATGATGACTAGAGTTGAGCGGACACCTGGATGTTCGGGTTCGGCGGACGAACTTCGGAAAAAAGTCCGGGTTCGGGCTCGACCTTCACCCCGAACTTGACCCCGAACCCCATTGAAGTCAATGGGGACACAAACTTTTGGCCACTAAAATGCCTCTAAAAAAGTCCTGGAAACGGTTAGAGAGCTGCAAAATGAAGTAAAATGTGGGTGAATGTCCCCATTCATATGAATAGGTAAATTTACCTATTCGTTTGAATGGGGACTCTATTTCCGTTTATAGAAAGCCAATAGCCATGTAATGCTATTGGCTTTCTATAAACCGAAATAGAGTACCCATTCATAAGAATAGGTCAACTGACTCTATTTCGGTTTATAGAATAGCAATAGCATTACATGTATTCCATAAGCCGAAAGTCTATAAACCGAAAGTCTATAAACCGAATGTGGTTCGGTTTATAGACTTTTCGGCTTATGGAATACATGTAATGCTATTGGCTTTCTATAAACCGAACTAGAGTCCCCATTCATTAGAAATTATGTATTTCGGTTTATAGAAAGCCAATTGCATTACATACAATGTAATCGCCGAACCCCGAACCCCGAACATACAGTGGAATGTCCGTGTTCGGGTCCGGGGTCCAAAAACCGTAATGATCAGTACAAACCCGAAGTTCGGGTTCGCTCAACACTAATGATTACATTTGTTGACTCACTTGCTTTATTCCTTCGGCTGTCCGCTTCCCTGGTTGACTTGATAGGATTATTTGTGCTTCAGAGCTGACAACCATCTGCAAAAAGAAAATCAAATACTGTTATATATATATTTTTATTCCAGTTTTATAATGGGTTACTTGCAGCAGAATGTGGTACTGTTCTATATAAAACATCCCTTATTAAAACATTGTATAGAAATGTTATATTTATATGACTATGCTAATATATTTAAGCTCAGTAATCCATAGGATTTTTGTAGATATATATTTTTGTTATTATTTTCCTTTTGTTCATTATATTTTATGTAATAATGAATGATAGGCATTGTATAACTTTAACTGTTATCTTTATATGTAATTGTTCATATTATTTTTTTCATAATTACTAAAAAATCAAAATAAAGAATATTAAAAAAAATTAGTAAAATATGTACCTGTTACAATGTTTAATATATTTGTTTCTGATAAGGCATTCGGGATTGGCTCTTCCCTAGTAGGGATTAACCTCCATTGCTGGAAGAGCTTTTATCCAATTAGAGGCCTATTTGGCTACATTCAAATGAAAATCTATCAATTCCATTACATCTGTAGCCTCCGCTGGCTAGTCGCGATCATTAATTTCTCTGGAACACTGGTAGAATTATGTATATACAAAGTTACATTCCCACCATGACCCTACCAAATCATTGCCAGTGGGACATGTTGGGATCTATGTTAAAAAGGGCGTAAACCTAATTTTCTTCTTTTCACGAGGCAGAAGGCAATCTTCGGCTCATTAAAAGTTAATGAGCGCCATTCAGGAGATAGTCTCCCCAAGGAGTCAGCTCAATAGAATTGAATTGTGGTAAACTGACAAGTGAAACTTCTAAAAACAGTCATTAATAGTCAAGTCGCTAAAACTTGTTGGTCTTTTCCATTTGGCTATTAATGCCCAATGTCAATTCCCCACAGTTAATTTTGTAGTAAGTAGACCCTGGGAACCTTTATTCCACTGAGAGGAAAAAATTATGGAGGAGGGGGCAAATACATGACATGGGACCACCCAATGTTCACATTTGGGCCCCATAAACCTAGAACCCCCCCTGTTTATACTGAACGCATAATGTTATACAGATGGGGCTACTCACTAAAAGATGAGTTGAGATGAGTAGCAGGTGAGTTGAAGTGAGTAGCAGGTGAGTTGAAGTGAATACCAGGTGAGTTTAAGTGAGTAGCAGGTGAGTTGAAGTGAATACCAGGTGAGTTGAAGTGAATAACAGGTGAGTTGAGGTGAGATGAACATTTCATCTCACCAATTCAGCTATACATTGTGCAGGAACAAACCTGGTAAGTTCCCCCCGCTAAGTAAACTCATCAGGTTTATCCCTGTACATGTATAGCTGAATTGGTGAGATGGAATGTTCATCTCACCTGCAACTCACTTCAACTCACCTGCTATTCACTTCAACTCACCTGCTATTCATTTTAACTCACCTGCTCCTCACCTTAAGTCACCTTTTAGTGCATAGTCCCATGTTTGTTACATGGCATAGTTTGCTGGGATAGAAACATAGAAACATAGAATGTGTCGGCAGATAAGAACCATTCGGTCCATCTAGTCTGCCCAATGATAGCATCAACATGCACCTACCTCTGTCTTAGCTTTAAAGAAAGAGCGATCAAACAGGAGGTTGTCAGTCTCGGTTTCAAAGCCAACATATTCACTGAAGGAGATTGGCTCAGTCCTGCTTGCTGCATAGTCTCTGCCACAAGATAAAGAGAAGTCAGGTTATTATGGACTCACTATATCGACAGACACGATGGAACATGTCTGGCTCATCTCTCAGGACTCTAAGAACGTGAGGAGGGATGGCCAGTTCCCTTAATATATAGAAGTGTGGAATATATGAGCCCAATATGAGCACAGTAGGGCAATTGATGACTAACCATTGCTAATGCAGGAAAAAAATATCCCATGATGCTCAACCGGCCAAGCCATCTGCCTTTCATGTTGCCTTACCATATGCCATCAGTTTTTATGTTGTGTAATATAATTATCTAAAATGATGTTCCCATGTGAGAAATGATAAAAGAGCACATGGCGATCTAATGAGAAAAGAGAACAATAAAGTAGCCAGATTAAAAAAAAAAATATATATATATATATATATAAAGACTTGGCTGCATATTATCCTCCACTATCCTAGATCTGGCCACTGCTGCAGATCCAGCTCATATTTATAACCCAGTGGAATATAATCAGTGAGGCGGTATCCTAGGATAATGCTGGGTGTGTCATTTCCCGTACTGTCATAATGCTGTGGCGCGGTATGAGGCATCAAGATGGAGGCACCTGAAAATGGCATTTTGATGCCCACACACATGCACCTTGACATCTTTCGCTATTACAATTGTTTTGACAGGTCTCACGAGTGCTTAGCATATTGTCGCACGTCAGACGCACTGGGGCACATGGTACACCGCATCATTCAGGGGCAACATTCTAAAAGTGAAGCAATCACCACGGGAAACCAACGGAATGTTCCTGCTGATTGCAGAATTCTTTTTAATACATAACCGCCACTGTGTGTATGTATATATGTATATCCTGGGTTGGTGAATCCTTAGGTGTCACTCATACCCCTTTTTAAAAAAAAAATTATAGTAGGTTCAGTTCACATCTGTTAGGGTGCACATGTCATTATAGTATTAAATAAAGCATTTATTTCATTGTTTTGGCAGAGAGCGAAAATGGGGAGATAATATTCTGCAACTTCTGCTTTAAAACCCATAATGCTAGCTATCCTGACAGCGAGGAGAGATGTTCTTCTCTGTGACTGTGTTACATTGTGACTACTGTGAATTTAGAGAATGAAAAAGATTTAGGATGATCCACATATTGTGTTCCCAGAATGGCGTGCAAATACATAGATGAAGAGGTTTAAATGTGTTTCTGGCATTGTCTGTGATGGGATGTGCACATGAATTACTTTTCTGTGAGAAATGTGTCATTTGCATATCAAGCCCCACAAGGTGATGTCAGAAACAGGAGACATGCAGACACACTGAAAACATATTTCTTTTAATCTATGCATGTGCATTAATTCTGATTCTGCACCAAGACATGACACCTTTGACCGATCCTAAACACCTGTGACAAAAGCAATGGGTTTTGCCTGAGCGGCATTTGATCATTTTGATTGGTTATTACAGAAGTCATATCCCAAAGATGTGTACCGAGTAAGCCTCATGGAAGAATGCCTTGTTTTGAATGAAGCATAGTCTTCTTCAAGGAGTCAGTGTGTGTGAGAGTACATATATATATATATATATATATATATATATATATATATATATATATACATGTTAAAGTTAGGCACTAGGGTTAGAGTTAGGCATCAAGGTATGGGTTAGGTGTCACTGGCATATTGATAGGCATTTTGGCAATAGGGGCATCATTATGCCGACAGCCTATGGAATTAACCATGAAACCATTACAATATATCCAAGCCATAGTAAAACTTCTGATATGAGTACAAAGTGAATCCTGACAGCCTGCATGACTGGGGTTCTTGGAGGAGCCTGAGGGCCAAACACCTCCCTGTAGATTATGGGCCCTGGTTTATGTGCCATAACTCTATACGTTAATATTGTTAGTTAGTTATATTCTGTTATTATATTGGTTTATGTGTAATGTTTAATTCTGTGAGTAGACCACTCTGAAGGATTACAATGTGTCAGTGAAAATAGCTGATAGTTTATGGAAACATAAATTGTTCTGTGTTAACTAGATTTACTGTTAAACTGAATATGTTGTGTTCATTATGTGTCTTACTATGTGTTTTATAATTAGGTTTACTCACTGTATGTTAATTCCTATTTGGTTTGCAGCCTGAAAGTATAATGTATTCCTAGCCCCAGTTAATTGGAGAGCTATGCTTAGTTCCATCCCCCCATTGTATACTAATGTCTGTGATGTCATGCTACTGTCTTTTTATATGTCTGTGTTGTTTCACAAATAAAGGAGTTGTTCATATTTGCTGTACCTAACTGCTAGTGGTCTCCTGTCTGCTATTTGGGTACAAAGAGCAAGGGTCCAGAAAAGACTTGCTGGGTGAATGCTGAGATTTAATCTGGTGCTAAGGAGGGGATTCCCTACAACAGGCAGAGGGTCTACTTCGTCTGGTAGACAGTCCGTTACCTATTACCAAGTTGGCTACTTTGGTGTAAGCCAAGTAACCACAATTTACGGTCTAGCAAAAAAAAAAAAAAAAAAGTGGACTGTGGATATTTCAAAAACAATCCACAAAAGCCTTTAATCTACTAGAGCGTACAACCAAATAAGAATACGAGTTGAGGTGTAATTCCCTTGTGTATTTATTTTAATATGTAGTCTTCAGATCAAGAGAATAATCTATTTGTAATCCCTATGCAGCTAACTTTGCAGATATTGAATATTCCTTCGACTTTCATCCATGACACATTCTAATAGATGTCTACCTGTAAAGCATCACCTCGCTGTATTTTAAACCAAGAATGCAGTAAATATGCTAACGCAGAACTATAACATCCCCAATCTTGTTTCTTGTAACAGATTCGGTTGCTGAGGGCTTTACAAAATTGTTAACACTTCTTTTCAGCTGTGTGATATATACTTCTAAACAAGATGTGTTAAAGAGATGGTGATACTCACTTTTAAATTTCACAGAGCAGAGTGTAAATTGTATCTATCCAGACAACAAATTATCAGTTCTATTCTGCTGTGACAGCTTATGCCGCGTTTCAATTCTTCAGCAATGCAGCTTTGAAAATTTTCAGCAAAATAGAATACTAAACTAACCCTATGGCATGAGGAGGACTTTAAAAATAACACATAAATCCCCCCCATCCCTCTATAATAAATCGCCTTGTTAAAGACAATGGTAGGCTACAAATGAACTGATATTTGATTACAAGATTGCACCTTGTAGACATTTAAAATAAATGTTTTCGGGAAGGAATACAAATAATGTACCTTACTGAACCATTTTCGCTCTGTATAGCTGGCTTAGGTGGCAGACATGTTGTTTAGAATCTTGTGTTCAATTGAAGGAAGATCTGACTGATCTGACCCAAGATTCTAAACAACATGTCTGCCCCCAAGTACAAAGAGGGCTCAATAAGGTACTGTTTTTGTATTCTTTCTCTAATGCACCTCTTTCAATTCAACATAAACTGTTTGCCAGTAATTGTTCTTTAAAATTAGCCATCAAGAGTATTCCAGGATAATACTTGTAGAACTTTTATTTATTGTTTCCCACATGAAAACTAGTTGAAGTTAGAACTGTACAAGCAAGCTGTTAGTGTTAATTTCAGGGTTTATTTCATGAAATAGCTAGAAATATGCATTATAAATGGTAATTATTGTGGAGCAAGAGGGAAAGTATAGCTTGCCAAATTGTATGCAACGCTTTAGAGTAGGGGTGTCAAACTGTGGCCTTCCAGCTGTGGTGGAATACATCTCCCATGCTCCACTGCCAACCTCTTGGCCTATAGGTCCCATAATACTTTGTCAGCTACCAGCAGCTGTAAGGCGGCAGTTTGACAACCTTGTCTTAGAGGGACAGTTCACATTTGAAATATAAGTGTATCATTAAAAGTCATTTCATTTAGAAGTGTAATGCTGCGTTCTTAACCCAGGATGAGACAGAAAGGATATTAGCACCTTCCTTTATTATCTGTAAGATGCTTACCTACCAGAAAGACCACAATATGTAGACTCAAAGGACAATTGTTAGCAAACTATTAAGTTCTGATTAATCGAAAGACGGCATCTTTAAAAAAAAATGCTTTCATGAACTAATACACATAACGTATCTAACTGAGCCCGCTTTGCTTCTATAGGTCTATCAGGTGGCTGACATGTTATTTAGAATCTTGAGTCAGAAAGATTCTAAATTTGTCCGCCCCACATAGTTCTATACAAGCAAAGGCTAAATACTATACTTTTGCTTGTATTCTTTTATTAAAACATGTATTTAATATATATTTTATATAAAATAATCAAGTACATTAATAGGACTGTCCAAAGCAAATGTGTCTCATTACGGTACTTTCTTTGTATTCATTCATTGCCGTAGTTCTATTTAAAATGTCTACACTTAATGCAGTCTTTTCGATAAAAAGAACTTTAAGTTTATCTTTAAATGTGACCTATTCATAACATTTTGGGATATCCTACAAAAGTTACAATGTATTTGATTGTTTTAGACATGATATAGCTATTTAGGTTATGGCATTATAGTCTAACTATAATAACTTCAATTATCTCTTTATGGATAATTATTTGGTCTACACCTGAATTTTTTTTTTCTCCTGGGCCTGCTTGGGATAGGAATACACCTAATGCAATATTAAAGGACAACTGTTGAAAAACAAAATATTGTGTTAGATTGCATCAAGTATATACATTTTAAATAGAAATAATAAAGTATCTTATTGGGTCCTGTTGTGTCTGTATAGCTCTGTTGGGGGCAGACATTTTGTTAAGAATCTTGGGTCAGATGAAGGAAGATCTGACCCAAGATGTCTGCCCCTTAAAGAGCTATACAAGCTAAGAGGGTTCAGTGAGGTGCATTATTTATATTATTTAATTAAAGCGCTTCTGTTTAAAATGCCAACACTTGATACAATCTTTCAGTTAAACATAACACTGTTTTTGCCAACAGTTGTTCATAAAACTTTGTTGTAAAAATCGTATGTATTCCAAATGTTGCATTTTCTTTGCAAAAGATAACACTTTTAAATACACAAGTAATTCCTGTAAAAGCATTATCAGATTACATGACAGATCTATTTAATCTCTACACGAAAACGTCAAAAAACAATACGATTACTAATAAACAATCTCATTTTTAATATCATTGACATTTAACACAACTCTTTTTACGTATTCATTTATTTTATTGGCCACATGCTGACTGTATGATTTTTATTTTTTCTGATATTTATTAGTTTGCCATTGTTTGTGCTCATAATTAAATGATAAATCTTGAAAGTTTTACGTCTAATTATCTCCCTTTTTGAGTAAATGGAAAAAGATAGGACTGCCATGAGAATCTCTGTTTATCCAGAACAGACAAAGCCAGAATAATAAGGGCAGAGGATAAGAAATAACAACTCTTCCTTCTATTAGATAATGAAAGTAGACATTACCGTATTTGCTCGAAAATAAGACAAGGTTTTTTTCAGAGCAAATGCTCTAAAAAAGACCCCCTGTCTTATATTCAAGGTCGTCTTATAGTCTGACCTCAAATCGAGGTCAGACTATAAGACTGGGATCCAGGTCCCCCTCGCTAACAGCCGGTGGATGTCTGCGCAATGCGTGCAGACATCCTCCGCTGCGCCCGGCATGTCCGTCGGGACTTCTATGATGAAGCCGGGACCTGGGGGGAGGTCAGACTATAAGACGACCTCGAATATAAGACGAGGGGTCTTTTTTAGAGCATTTGCTCTAAAGTCAAGTGTTAGTCCTAAAAGACGGAAGTGTTGGGCAGTATGGAGGATGTCTGCACATGCCGGCTGCCACACTAGCCACCAGGGAAGGAGAAACAAGGTAAGGGGGAGTGAGGGAGGGAAAGAGAAACAAGGGAGGGAGACAAGGTGAGGTGGAGGGGGGTGAGAGGGAGGGGGAGAGAGAGAGAGAGAAAAGTTTGGGGGGAGGGAGATAACACTGGGGGGAAGGGGGATGGAGAGAGAGGCAGCATTGGCACATAAAATGAAATATAAAAAGCACTTTACATGTGAATATATACCCAAGTTAAACTTTTTTCCTATAGGGTAGTCTTATATTCAGGCTTTTAGTTTTTTTCCTAATGGAATATCCAAAGTTTGGGGGGTGGTCTTATAATCAGGGTCGTCTTATATTCGAGCAAATACGGTATATTTTTTTTTTTTTATTCCTACATTGGATGACTCAGTGTTTAGACAAGGCTTCCTCATAGTAGGAAAAACTCACTTGGTTTGTCCCTGCACAATGCATAGTTAGCTCACATGTATTTTAGTGACTAGCACCCAAAATCAATGTTTTCATGGTTTTTCCCAGAATGGGAAAAAAAAATCACTTATTTGCATTTCCATCTTAACTTTTAGGCCAAGTGAAAAATACACCAGCCATAGGGACAGTGGGAAAATAAATACATCAGGTATTGGGTGGGTGGGTGGGTTGGGAATCAGTGTGGGGGAAAAAAGACACCAGGAATTGGGTGGGTGGGTGGTTGGAAAAAAAAATACACCAGGCATTGGGTGGGTCAGTGGTTGGGAGGATGAAAAAAAAGACATCAGACATTGGGTGGGAGGGTTGAGAGGGGAAAAAAGACACTAGGCATTGGGTGGGAGGGTTGAGGGGGGTAAAAAGACACCAGTCATTTGGTGGGAGGGTTGAGGGGGGAAAAAAGACACCAGGCCTTGGGTGGGAGGGTTGAGGGGGGTAAAAAGACACCAGTCATTGGGTGGGAGGGTTGAGGGGGGAAAAAATACACCAGGCATTGGTTGGGAGGGTTGAGGGGGGAAAAAAGACACCAGGCATTGGGTGGGTGTGGGTAGGCATAAAAAAAGACAGCAGACATTGGGTGGGAGGTAGGGTTAAAAAAAAAAAAAAAAGACACCAGCCATTGGGTGCGAGGGAGGGTTAATAAAAAGACACCAGGCACTGGGTGGGAGGGAGGGTTAAAAAAAAGACACCAGGCACTGGGTGGGAGGGATAGTTAAAAAAAAATTCCTTTGATGCAAGGGAATCAATAAGAACATTTTAAATGAATTATCATTGATGCCTTCAATGTTTGGCTCAGTCAACCTGGGTTGTATAAATAATGACATCTATTTTTATAAATCTTATATGCATCTTTAAAATGCCGGAAAAAGGTAGGTAAGTTTCAAATAGAAATAGTCCTTCAAGTGGAGAAAACAAGCACTAGGACGCCAGTTTTCTCCACTGACCGCTTGTGGGAACGGTCTGTGGAACTTGTTCCCTGAGCTCCGTTAACAAGCACTTAGCTGTCTTAGAGAACCAATAGGAAGGAGCATCTGATGGTGACACGCCACACCCACAAAAAAACGTCATCCAGGGAACACATCTCCTAGTCATGGTCTCTTCTAAGCAAAACATTTACAGAGGGATCATTCAATAAAGTAAATAAATAAGCAAAGCAGGTACAATTTATCAATCTGTGAATTTGTGGTCACATCCCAGAGACGAAAAATAGATTCGAGAAATATCTTGAAACAATATATTTAGTCAGAATATAAATGGTCTAATTTATAAACATTCTGCTGAAATGGGAGGCAATTGGGGGGGGGGGGGTATCCTGCTTACTTCCTAGTGAACGTTTTGGGACCAGAAATATCCACTAATTTTTTTTTATTCTGGAATGGTTTTACTGTCATTTAAACAATTGAATTTTTTTTGTTGACAGATGTATTTCCTTTTAAATCACTTATTCGACTACAGTATTACTAATTATGATCAATCTATTTAATTACTTTTCCTTTAATTTTACAAAAACTAATTTTTATCTGGATAATTGTTGATGGAGTCTTTTTTCATAAAAAGGTGCAAATCTTACCTATAAATTTTGATGAGATTTCGAATGACTTGAACTACCAGAACAGCTGTACGAAACATTCGGAGATACTAAAAAGAGAGAATTAGACAACATTTGGCACTTAGTTACGAAATTGCTGCTCTGATGGATGACATGATATGTTTTACGCATGTACCTATATAATAAGTTAGTATACAAATATTGAAGATTATTAAAAAAAAATTATTAAAATAATGCTTGCTTTATTTAGAGTGACTGGAATGTAATTTTATTCAGTAGTGCTACTAAAAAAAGAAACTGTCTGCCATCTATACAGGAGACAAGTGAAAACGAGTGAAAGACTGCTATATATAAAAAAGGAACAAATAAATCAGAAACCACTACACTACATGAGCAATACTCCCCCACAAAAATGCAACTTCCCAAATAGTACTCCTCAAGTACTCATCAAATGCAAGTAACAAACCGATAGGAGCACAGGTACTTTGGATTGAATTTGGACACTTTCCTCCAAATTTTGTCTCCTGAGGCAGCTTTACACATCTGGTGAAACGCGTTGAGTACATCAGTTTTCCGAGTTTTCTGCCTATCTTTTGGAGCTGTGGATGCAGTGACATTGGAATCATCATCCAACACATTTTCATGTACTATCTGTAAGTGTTCATTTTATTGTGTGCACTGTTGTGATTTACATATTGCCCCCTTGGCTGTTTTTTATAATTGTGTACAGTTTTGATTAAAGAAAATTGGATACAGTATTCCCTGATTGAGCCTTCCTTTCATCTTTGTTGATGGGCGACATTTTAGAGAGCTTCTTGTGAGTGCACTGATTACAGCCCAACTCCCGTATTGTGTTTATTGTATTACACTATATTTTTTTCTCCTTCCATGTACCTGCCTTTCTTTCTGTTTGTTCCTATATATAAAAAGAACATCCTTGGAAATGTGAATTGGGGAGAATTAGGTGGGATGGTTCTCTATCCCACCTCGTGGCTGTTTCTCCGCAGCAGTTATGGCGCTGACAGTTCAGCTCGGCTGTTTGGGCACTGAACTGTATGCGCCAACAATTACTAATTCTAGTAACTGCTCAAGAAACTCCAAACCCTCAAACAAACCCCTAATCCTAATTCTCACTGTAAAGTAACCCTAAAACTAGCCAGCCCCCATTGTCTTGAACACTGTATCCAATGTTGTATTCTGGATAAACATATCCCCTTATGTCATGATCCAGCCCACTACCTAGTTTTGATACAGCCTGGATTTTACCATCTGCTCCTCTTTGCTGTGATTTTCTAACTTACCTAAAAAAAAAAAATCCCTGTGAATGAAGCAAATAAAAAAAATGATAGAAAATACATTGTGTAAGTAAAACTGCAAGCACATGCCTAAATGAGGAGACAGATGTGTTTTACATGTGTCTGTGGTGTCAGCAATTTATGACATCACCTGTGGCGTAATATGCAAATTAGCTGGTTTTCAAAGGACAGGTGGCGTCATAGTAAATAATTTTCTCCTAATTTAGGTATTTGCTTGCCATTCTGCTAACACAAGTTATGGGTCATTTTCAGCGTTGTTTTATTCTCTACATTCACAATATAAGCTATGTTTAGGTGACGCATTCCCTTTAAATACAAAATAGACTATATATAGATCCATTTATTGCAGTTGTCACTTGTGGCTTAATATGCAAATTACGCAAAAATTTTTGTCTGCATATAAAGCCCCAGGTCATAAACTAGAGACACCACAGATGCAGTTAAAACACACATTTCTCCTACTTTAGGCATTTGTTTTAATTTCTGCAAACACAATGTACAGATCAGTTATTTTTTTTATTCATAGATAAATAAATACTATATTTAGGTGATACAGTCCCTTTAACATATGGCCTTGTTTAATCATACCATTGATAACCTTGGTATCACCATGGATCAGGAATTTGAAATTGAACTGTTCACATTTTGGGGACATAGTGTGGCCCTCTACTAGTAACCATGTCAAAGCTTAATCGGGGGCTCTTTCGTCGGTTACTGCCCCCAGCCTTGACATCTGACTAGCGCTCTTTATAGCTAAGCTCTCAGAACTTGGACAAATCTATACTAAACATGAAAGGATACAGAGAGGATCGAGGCACACCTTGTATTATGCAAGCCTTTTTGTTATTTGTTTGGTTTGGATTGTTTTTAGATATTATTATACAAATGCAGGCAGATCTGGTTGTACTTTGAATGTCGCAGAGGACCTACTGAAAGTCAAAAGATATTTTTAGAAATCTCTGCAACAACATCTAAACTTTTTTTTTTTTTTTCCGATTACAATATTCACAGAATAAACCCATTTTATATTTCTTATTTGACTTTCCTCACAGACTTGTTTTATTTCTGTCACAGCATATGTCATAAAAAAAAAAAAATCCCAAGGTCCCTGCATTCTCTATGCCATCCTGCTCTATTTCTCTCTCAGGCTGTCTACAATTACTGATTCCTATATATTTCGTTTTAAAGACATCATCTTGACTGCCATTCTTTTATGACATTTCTGCCATCACTGGGTAAAAAAAAACGCTTTGCTTATTGAATTCAATCTAGCAAAAAATATATATTTATCACAAGATTTTCCTCATCTGATCTTATAAGAAGTTTGAATATGATGATCTGTTAGCCAACAAATGTACAAGGTTTATAGCCTTGTATCTAAATTGAAAGGATTGCTCACTTTAAATGTAAGGCAGCTTGGGCCGGGGACTTTCTGACCTTTTGTACCTGTATTTCTAAGCTTTTCAAAAAATATTACCTCATAAGGGGAGGGGTGGATACATGGAATAACCTTCCAGCAGACATGGTGAAGGTCATTTGATTTAAGTAAATAGGGAACAGGCTTAAAGCTGTGTTATGCGTCAATCTGTTGTCAAAATGTATATGGTTAAATAGAAAGAATGAATCTGGTGCAAAATTCTAGAAGTTGAACAGCCAGAACTATCAATCTACTGGTTTTCATGTTGATTGTGTGGACCTCTTCAGAAGTTGGTCTCCCGTAGTACTGGTTTGTCCTTATAGCACTCCTTGCTCCTATGGAGTATCTCTACAGCTTAGGTCTCCGCCTCCTAGGGAGGTCATTTAGGCACTTCAAGAGACCTGTGGTTCTGCCAAGCATGCAGTCTCCACAAACATGTGTATTTTTCCAAGAGAGCATGGTCACCTCTTCGAATAGGGTGAATACATCTTAGAATGACACCCTAAATAGTTCAGAGCTCGCACAGTGCTATTATTCCTCCAAATCACTTGCTACAGTGCCACTATTCCTCCATATAAATTTCTGACGTGCCATTATTGTTCAATAGCACTTGCCACAGTACAATTAATACACCAAATGACTTGCCACGGTGGCATTTTGCCTCCAAATCACTTTCCACATTGCCATTATGCCCCCGAATCACTTCCCCCAGTGCTATTATTCCTCCAAATCACTAGCTACAGTGCCATTATTCCTCCCTATAACTTTCCAACGTGCCATTATTTTTCAATAGCACTTGCCACAGTAGCATTAATACTCCAAATGACTTGCCACTGTGCCATTTTGCCTCCAAATCACTTCCCAAACTGCCATTACGCCTCCAAATGACTTTCCACAGTGCCATTATTCTCCCCTAGCCCGCCTCTTCCGTATCAAGTTCTGATTCGGTTGTGCTCCCTGCGCAAGCCAATGCATGTACTTTTATAATATGTCTCTACATATGTGAGTTACCTATTCTGACATGTTTGGTTTACTTATTATACAACTCAGTGGAACGCGACAGCGTTATATGAAAAAACAATACAATAGAGATGAACACAAAGCATACAACATTAATTAATTTGTACATATTCACCCATGTGAAGCTGTCAAGGCACACCATTTAAACCCTCCACCCCAAAACCCCCCCTGATATTTTCACCCATGCCTGGGGAGGGTTAATTCAATTCCAAATGTATCCGTTCAGTTTTGCTGAGTGGCTCTGAAACAAGTTTTTGTGTAGCTGAAACTTCTGCCTATTAAAGAAGTTGTAATGTGAATTATAGACTGGGAGACGGTGATGTAAATGGTGCTGTTCCGCTCCAGTAGTTTTTTGCTAGATTCATATATCTTTTTAAAAGGTTTGAAGGAAACACGACGCCTATTGAAAATGATTGCTCCTTTGGAAATCATTGTCTATTGTGATTCTGTTTATTTTATGGTGAGCAGTAATACTTGCAGAGTGTAATTCAAATACAGTGCGTCGTCTTAATACCAAAAAATGGAAAGGCAAAAAAAAAAAAATAAGAAAAAAATAAGGCAGAGAAGCAAAACCTGACCTGAAATGCTATAATATATAATAAAACATTAAAGCAAACACAGTGGAGAAGCAGGGAATGCAAAAGTAAGCTTTCCTTAGCCTATCACACTCAGGTTATGGGATCTTAAGAACCCGGTGTGCAGGATAGACAGGGAGCTGTGGAGGAGAGTAAGGTCCCGCAAAAGGATGATAGATTATGTCACCAAAGTATGAGTACACCTGAACGCAAGCAGGGATGACTTTCAACTATATGCAGGCCCCCCATCAGGAGGAGGGAAACTCTGGTCGCATTTTTTTTTTTTAACAAACTTTATTAAAGCCGCACGGTTGGAGGGGAGCGCAGAACGCTTCCCTAACAATCGCGGACCGGCTTAACAGAGTGTAATTTTTTTGAGTGGCAAAATATTACTGGCATATTGAGTGGCAAAATATTACTGGCATATTGGCCAACTGCCCCCTAACCACTTTCCATATTACACTAGACCGGGGTAACATGCTTGTGAGGGATGGTGGGGCGAGTGGGAGATTTTGTCAGGGGGGGGGGGCTGGGGGGCAAATGGGCCCAGAAAATTTGTTCAGTAAGGGGCCCTGAAATTCCTGGTTGCGGCCCTGACTAAAGGTAGACCCATTTCAAGTTTTATTTAGGTTTGATGCAGTGGCAGGCAAAGTGTATGTACACAATATCTGTGGCAAGGTCATGGAAGGTCCATAAAACATCATTAGTTTGTCCATCACAAACTGAAGTAGATGTCCACCATGAACAATTTTGGGGCCTACCCATAGGGCTGCCACCGGGCTGGCCGGTAAAATATTGGCATCAGGCCAGTGTTAAGTCTATGGAGACAGTACCAAGGCCGGTATTTTTTTGAAGAAAAGGTGGCAACCCTACCTACCCATGGCTGACCCTCAGTGTAATCCTTTAAGGTCTGTAACAGACACTTTGGGGCTATTCACTAAAAGATGAGTTGCAGGTGAAATGTTCATCTCAACTCATATCATCAGTTTAGCTATACATTGTGCAGGGGCAAACCGGATACGTTTGCCTAGTGGGGGATTAGAATAAAAGACCAGCTGTCAGGAACCGACTTCACCAAGACTTGAACTGTGACTTCCATGTTACTGGAAGTATCTTTTACCAGTTTGCCAGCCTGCCTTTCAGAGGCTAAGTTTCAGCTCTGCTAAACTTCAGTCCTTGATATTGTTGCTAACTCTCCGGAGCTGTGTTTGGTCAAGTGTCTGACTCTATAAAAGCCACTTCATGTCACACTACCTTTGTCAGACTATTGGGGATCATGTCTGCTCTATACTCAGGCCTGTGACTATTTGCGACCTTCCTGTGTACTGATTGTGGATCGTCTGACTTTTGTTGCCTACCTACAGACCTCGGCTTACCTGACTACACTTCTTCTGCTGTTACACTTAGAGCAGACGGTCACTCAAACCACCGGGGGCTCAACCACCTGGGAAATTAGTAATTGGTACTGGCAGAAAACCTTTCTGATCAGCTGATGGACTCCCCACCTGCTTTAAGGGCTTTAGTTCTGGACAGGGAGGCTTCTGATTGGCTGAGAGAGCCATTAGATGCCTCCTATGCTCTTTTGAAAACCCAGTCCACCTGGAGTTTTCATTCTGGTTTGCTCTCCACTGGTAGCAAATCATTAGAGATATTTTTGGGGTCAAATTATGGGGGGGGGGGGGCTGGGGGCCATTTGGTATGTGATAATACATCCTACCTGAACCTCTCCTGTCCTCAGCTGCCTGTTCTGTTCTCAGCTGCCAGTCTAACCTACCAGTCCTGTCTGAGGTTCTATCCTGTCCACAGTATGCATCGATGGGTGAAGACAGACCTCACATCGTTCCTTGCAACGAGGGTCCTCCCTGGTCAGCTATCTAAGGTTCTGACATCGAGTTGGGGGGAGGACGTCAAAGTCCAACTCTCATCCCAATTCGAACTCCATTTGTTTTTTAGTGAATAGCAATTCTTATTGCTTTTCCCTGAAGAGAGTTCGGGATGGGAGATCAAGATCGACTTTGATGAGGTGGGAGAAGAGGGAGGTCTAGTTTCATTTAGTGAAAATCAACCTCTTAAGTCGATCTTTCACTGTTCTTGACTTTTTATAAATAGACTCCAATGTGATGGCCATTAATCCACCCTCTAATTCCATTGTTATGACTTTATGATTCTTTCAGTAGGTTACTGCCTTCCAGTCATCCAATTTGGGAGACGGGGAGAGTAACAAAGTTTCTCAAGCTCGACAAACATTAGTATTCTTAAGAACAGCAACATAATTTATTTAACAATGACTAGCATGCAATTAGTAGTCCTGTCAATTTATTAAAATACATACCAGGTTTGCACTGTAAATACCAAGAGAAAGGTTCAATCCAAGTACAATTAATTATATATGATGTGCTGTGACAACTCTACCTGCAAAAACTGTAAAAGAATATGCATTCTACAAATAGTCAATGCTCGAAATGATAGAGTAATTCCAGGGGAAGCACAAAAATCAAAAAAATAAACGATACAAATCCTACCTCTACAATGGGAGCACAACCCAGAAATCACAAAAAAAACTTCAACGCATGAGGCATATTAGGAAGACCCTGCCCATGTTTGCCTAGATCCAAATTATATAATAATATATAATTTATGCCATTCAGCATTGTGCCTAGGGGTGTTCAACATGTAATACAACCTTTTACACACAAATATCAGGCTGGAAATTAAGTGACGCATAGGTAGAGGTCAACAGTGACCTTGGTAGAATGTAATCAGACCACTGAGGAAAGCAGGCCATACTAGACTTAGTGTTCACAAATGGAGATTTGTTATCAGATATTACTGTAGGCGAAAGTTTAGGATCTAGTGATCACCAGACAGTGTGGTTTAATATAAGAACAGTGACGCAGTCACACCACACAAAAACAAAAGTTTTAGATTTTAGAAAAACAGACTTTTCTAAAATTAGATTAGGTGTAAAGGAGTCATTATCAGACTGGAGCAATTTAAATGGAGTCCAGGAGAAATGGGATTATCTAAAAGTTGCACTACTGAAGGCAACAGAAAATTGCATAAGGCTTGTCAGTAAAATTGAAGAAACCACTGTGGTACTCTGCAGAGGGGGCTAAAATAGTAAAAAATAAAAAGCTAGCATTTAGTAATTATAAAAATACTCAGAGTGAGGAAGATAGAAAGATCTATAAGAGTAGGCAGAAAGAGGCAAAGCAAGCTATAAGAGCTTCCAAAGCACACACAGAAGAGACTATAGCCCAGTCAGTGAAAAAGGGGGATAAAACATTTTTTAGATACATAAATGAGAAAAGGAAAGTAAAACAAGGATTAGTTAGATTAAAAACAAAAGAAGGATGCTATGTAGAAGAGGATAAAGGCTTAGCAGACTGCCTTAATGAATATTTTTGTTCAGTTTTTACAAATGAAAATGAGGGTAAGGGACCTCATTTAGGGAAAAAGACTAATGAGTCTTTTGATGCATGTAAGTTTACAGAGGAAGAGGTTTTACTTCAGCTGTCTAAAGTAAAGACAAATAAGTCCATGGGACCTGATGGGATACATCCAAAGTTATTAAAAGAACTTAGTGGTGTACTAGCAAAACCATTAACAGATTTATTTAACCAATCATTGTTAACGGGAGTAGTTCCAGAAGATTGGAAATTAGCTAATGTTGTGCCCATTCACAAGAAAGGTAGTAGGGAGGAGGCGGGCAACTATAGACCAGTAAGTCTTACTTCAGTAGTGGGGAAAATAATGGAAACCTTGTTAAAGAATAGGATTGTTGAACATCTAAAGTCGCTTGGATTTCAAGATCAGAGACAGCATGGGTTTACTTCAGGGATATCATGCCAAACTAATCTTATTGATTTTTTTGATTGGGTGACTAAAATAATAGATCAGGGTGGTGCTGTAGACATTGCTTACCTAGATTTCAGTAAGGCTTTTGACACTGTCGCACATAGAAGGCTTATTAATAAACTGAAATCTTTGAATTTGGATTTCAATATTGTTGAATGGATTAGACAATGGCTGAGTGACAGGCAACAGAGGGTTGTAGTCAATGGGGTATATTCGATGCAAGGTCTTGTTACTAGTGGGGTACCTCAGGGATCTGTACTTGGACCCATTCTCTTTAATATTTTTATTAGTGATATTGCAGATGGTCTTGTTGGCAAAGTATGTATTTTTGCTGATGATACAAAGATTTGCAGCAGGGTTGATATTCATAGAGGGATAAGCCAAATGGCAAATGATTTAGCTAAACTAGAAAAATGGTCAGAGCAGTGGCAACTGACATTTAATGTGGACAAGTGCAAGATTATGCACCTTGGGCGTAAAAACCCAAAAGCAGAATATAGACTATTTTGTACAGTCCTAACCTCAACATCTGAGTAAAGGGATTTAGGAGTAATAATTTCAGAGGACTTGAAGGTAGGTAGGCAATGCAATAGAGCAGCAGGAAATGCTAGCAGAATGCTTGGTTGCATAGGGAGAGGTATTAGCAGTAGGAAGAGGGAAGTGCTCATGCCATTGTACAGAGCACTGGTGAGACCTCACTTGGAGTATTGTACGCAGTACTGGAGACCGTATCTCCAGAAGGATATTGATACTTTGGAGAGAGTTCAGAGAAGGGCTACTAAACTGGTTCATGGTTGAAGGTTAAAACTTACCAGGAAAGGTTAAAGCATCTTAACATGTATAGCTTGGAGGAAAGACGTAACGGGGGGATATGATAGAAACATTTAAATACATAAAGGGACACAACTCAACACAGAAAAGGAAGAGAGTATATTTAAAAGAAGAAAAACTACCACAACTAGAGGACATAGTCTTAAATTAGAGGGGCAACGATTTAAAAGTAATATCAGGAAGTATTACTTTACTGAGAGGGTAGTGGATGTATGGAATAGCCTGCAATCAGCAGTGGTAGAGGTAAACACAGTCAAGGATTTTAAGCATGCGTGGGATAGACACAAGGCTATCCTAGCTATAAGACCGGAAACGGGGGACTAATAAAAGTACTCAAAAAAAATTGGGCAGACTAGATGGACCGAATGGTTCTTATCTGCCGACACATTCTATGTTTCTATGTTTCTATGTTGTTTCCATAAAACTCAGGGGTAAAGTTCTAAAAGGAACCTTCTGTTGGGTTCTATGGTGATTGTTCTGCTTCTAGAACTTTGCACCTAGATTTGATTTTTATAATTAGTCACCAGTGTGAGGTGTCATGGGTAAAGTAGTCCCACAACTATCTGGAATTTTAGAATCTAAACTGAAGAGTTCTCTGTAAATCTGTCTCAACACAGGCAACATGCAGGCAAAATGGTAACCAGGCTAGGGCTGGGGTAATTATAAAGCACTGAGTACATATGGCTTTAACCCCTTAACGCATATGGACGTATATATACATCCTGAAAAGTTGCCAGTGCATCCTCAGACTTGCCAATGCATCCTCAGACTTGCCAATGAATCCCTAGACTATCTAATTTGCCCCTCAGACTTCCCAATCTGCCCCCCAGATTTGTCAATTTGCCAACGGACTTACCAATGCATCCTCAGATGTGCCAATGTATCCTCAGACATGCCAATGTATCCCCAGACTTGCCAATGCATCCCCAGACTTACCAATGCATCCTCAGATGTGCCAATGCATCCTCAGACGTGCCAATGCATCCCCAGACGTGCCAATGCATTCTCAGACATGCCAATGCATCCCCAGACTTTCTAATGCATCCCCAGACTTGCCAATGCATCCTCAGATGTGTCAATGCATCCCCAGACTTGCCAATGCATCCCTAGACTTGCCAATGCATCCCCAGACTTGCCAATGCACCTCCCAGGACTTCTAAGGTAACCACAGAATTCCCTGGGGTCTAGCAGGGGCAGCTGGAGTTGCGCAAACATTTCTACACCCTTCACAGGTAATACACCTAAAAGACTTGTTTTCTTTTAATTGGACCTCCAATAATATTTAATAAATAAACATCTAGGTCCTGCACTTGCCTCACTATACCGCTTGAATAATCAACCTTTGTTAGCCTGTCTTTAAAACCACATTGAGAAATGGTCACAAAAACCTTGTCTTGGATGGGTAGGGAGATAATTCATAAAATTAATGGATTGCCAGGGGTACTATACCTTCTTCAAGTCCTACCTATTCACATTCCAAAAGCCTTTTTCTCTGCCCTCCAAAAAATCTTCTTGGCTTCCATTTGGAAGGAGATGAGGTCAAGCATCGGGAAGGTATAGTTCCTATCAAAGGTATTGCATTTCCTTTCTAGAATTTGATCTTTCTGGCACATGGACAGTACATGATAAATCGCATAGAACTATTTTATGAACTCCTGTTAACATTTAACTTTGGTATTTACCAATTAATACATTTTATACAAAAAAATCCTATACTTTGTATGCTACAGATACTTAATAAACAGGCTGTGAACGTATATTATTGCTTGTTCACAATTATGTTGTAATGCTATTAAACTTTTGATAAATAAACCATAAATTTAAACACGATATCTATAAACGCAACGTTACAAATAAAGATAGTTTTACAGCAGCGAAACAAAACCCATAACTGAACAGGGAAGTTTAATTATAAAAGTACTGTATTAGGTGGATAAAGGTATGACAAATGAAACATAGTTACAGTACCTGTGATTAAGAAAGCAATTAACCTTTTACAGCACTATTAATGAGAAATGTCAAACTGATATTAGTAAAACACTCTCTTTTTAAATTAATTGGAAAATGCTATTAAATACTTGCTACATTAACCTATGTTGTTTTATTTGTTCATCTAAAGACAGTGACAGTTTGCTTTTTTTTTCTAATGAATAGGGAGTAATAAAGAAGAAAACAAACTAGCCTAACAGTACAATATGTTCAAGTTCTCGAAACAGATAGAAACATAGAATTTGTCGGCAGATAAGAACCATTCGGCCCATCTGGTCTGGCCAGTGTTCTAAATACTTGTATTAGTCCCTGGTCTTATTGAATATCTAGGATAGACTTGTGCCTATCTATTGACTAAAGCAAACCATAGATACGCTGGGAGTATTTTAATTTACTACAATTATATTAAAGGGAAAGCTATGACTAAAATGTAACGTTTATTAAAACATATTTGCAGAAGTAGTATAGTGTATTCACAGCTTTCCCAGAAATTGAAATTGTAATAATTGATTGGGAAAAGTAAACATTCGTGAAGTCCTCTTATCAGTAATTAAACCCCCAAATCAAAATAGTTTTTTTTTTTACTAGTGCTAAAACAGAGCAAAATTACCTTTTTAAAAAAAAAATATATATATATTAAAGGGAAGTTACACACCACTCCTGCACATTTGCTGTCAGCAAAGATATGGTGAAGCTAATTAAATGGGCACTGAACTTTACTTTTCACTTCTAATATAACTTCTCTAAGTAGTATCATGACTGAGACTGTTGCTGACAGACTGCTGCTGCTGGTGTAGTGACAGACCCTCGTTTTTTAAGGCATTTAAAGAAAAAAAATTCTAGCTCCCCCCCCCCCCATATCTCCCTCTGACCCATTTGTATCACCTGTCACCCCCTGATGGCGGCCCAAAAGGTCAACGCTACAGACAGATCAAAGTCAGATGCCCCCTGATTTTGCAGTGCCAGCCTTTGCCAGCATCCAGATTTGCTCTGCCTTAGCTGAGAGGCCGAGCTCAGAGTACACTTGCTTTTACAGTATCTACAAAGATGCACATAGGGTTTCGTACAAATAGGTTTTCAACTTTTGCTTCAATTGATGAAACAAAAGTAAAAAAAAAAAAATACTTTAGTACCACTTTAACCCTATTTCAACTTTAAAATACATTTTTTAAAAACTAACTATGTTTATTTTGTCTAAAGGTTTATTCTCAATATACAGACGACAGTTTATATCAAGAGAGGACGTAGATGTAAAAGCCTAAGGAAAATATTATAAATTGGAGAAAATATGTAGAAAAGAAATAGGAGTGCAATAAAATGGATAAGTAAAATAGATGAAGCAGACTTATGAATAAAAAGCTTAGCAAGAGCACAACGCAAACTAATGACTGCATTACATTAAATATGGAGTGACGTGCTCTTATTTGTGATGTACTCTGTTGTCAAGCTACAAGTCTGTGTTTTGATTTTGGAAAGGGAACAACAATGTTTATCCGGTCAGTGTAACAAATAAAATGATCAAAAATGATGTGTACATTGTGTTAATGGAATTGCAAGCAATTGCCTAAATTAGGAGAAAGATATGTGTTAAATGGGTCCATGATTTCTCCTGTTTAACACATCACCTTGGTATGCAAATAGGGCTGCCACCTTTTACTCAAAAAATATACTGTCCATAATCGGGAGTCAGTGAGGGCGGCATTGCCAGGACCCTTTAAGTAACTTAAGAGCCAGTTGATAGCTGTTTATGTAATTTGATAAGTCAGTAATAAAATGATAGCATTTTAAAGGGACTGTATCACCTAAACATTGTTTTTACAGTATATTTAGAGAATAAATGACTGAAAATGATCGATACCCTGTGACAGCAAAACAGCACACAAATGCTTATAGGACAGCTGCGGTCTAAAAGAAAAAATGTTTTATTTAACCCCTTAAGGACAGAGCCTTTAAAATATTTTTGTCCATTCTGGACAAAGGCTATTTTAACATAATTTTTATCATAACTTATAATATTATATAAAAAAAAAAAAAAACACAAATTTCCTGACTTTTATTTGAAAAATCTTCTCCTGATCGACAAAAGAGAACGAAAAAAAAATGCTAAATAGATTCTACTATTTCTCCTGAGTACAGGGATACCACCCATGCATAGGATTGTTGGGTTGTTTGGGGGCTAAAAGGCCAAATTTGGGAGGTGCAGTTTTTGGTTTTCCAACTTGACTTGACTGTCTGCATGTCAAATTTTGACATGCAGGTAGCCTGCACCCATGTCCCATTTGGGACATATTTGAAGCCAGCCAGTGTATTTTACCCCATCAACCCATATATTTTTTTAAAGTAGACATCCTAGGCTATTTCAAATGGTGGTATTTTAACACTTTCCATAAAAGTCAAAAGTCAAATTTTTTCCACAAACATTGTACTTCAGACATGAATTCACAGATTTTGCTATGTGTCACTGCCAAATAACACCCCAATATGTGTTCAGCAACATCTCCTGAGTACAGGGATACCACCCATGCATAGGTTTGTCTGCTTGTTCGGGAATTAAAGGGCCACATATGAGAGGTGCGCTTCTTGGTTTCACAACTTGAAATTTTGACTTGAAATTTTGACATGCAGACAACCTGCACCCATGTCCCATTTGGGACATATTTGAAACCAGCCAGTGTATTTTACCCCATCAACCCATATATTTTTTTAAAGTAGACACCCTAGGCTATCTCAAATGGTGGTATTTTAACACTTTCCATGCACTAATTCTACCACAAGCCTTTGTCAAATTTTGTGGTAGTAATGTTTGTTGTGTTTTTTTTCACAAACATTGTATTTCAGACATGAATTCACAGATTTTGGTATGTGTCACTGCCAAATAACACCCCAATATGTGTTCAGCAACATCTCCTGAGTACAGGGATACCACCCATGCATAGGTTTATTGCTTTGTTTGGGGGCTAAAAGGCAACATTTGGGAGGTGCAGTTTATGGTTTTCCAATTTGAAATTTTGACATGCAGACAGTCTGCACCCATGTCCCATTTGGGACATATTTGAAGCCAGCCAGTGTAGTTTACCCCATCAACCCATATATTTTTTAAACGTAGACAACCTAGGCTATCTCAAATGGTGGTATTTTAACACTTTCCATGCACTAATTCTACCACCTGCCTTTGTCAAAGTTTGTGGTAGTAATTATTTTGTGTTTTTTTCACAAACATTGTATTTCAGACATAAATTCACAGATTTTGGTATGTGTCACTGCCAAACAATAACTCAATATGTGTTCAACAACATCTCCTGAGTACAGGGATACCACCCATGCATAGCTTTGTTGGGTTGTTTGGGGGCTAAAGGGCCACATTTTGAAGGTGTGCATTTCCAACTTGGAATTTTGATGTGTAGTCAGCCTGAGCCCATCTTTCATTTGGGAGATTTTTTTTAAGCCGGACAGTGTATTTTACCCAAAAAAGCATATATTTTGTAAAAGTAGACACCCTAGGCTGTTTTAAATGGTGGTATTTTAACACTTTCCATGCACCAATTCTACCACCAGCCTTTGTCTTTCTCGCATACTGTACCCACAAAAATTATATGTTGTTTTTATCGTCTTAAGAAGGGCTTTCATTAGATACCATTATGTTCATCATATCTTATAATTTACTACAAAAAAATCATCAAATATGATGAAAAATTTAAAAAAACACACTTTTTCGAACTTTGACCTAAAATATAATTTACACAAATACAATCATTAAAAAGACCCCATCTAAATAGTTTCTAAATGTTATCCCGAGTTGAAAAATATGCATGTTTCCATATTTTTCGGTATTGTTTTGCGAGTTATGGGGCAAAAACCAACCCGAACCCAAAATGTAACCCTAACACAAAATTTAACCCCAACTCTAACCCTTATGCTATCCGTTAATATATTTTAATTTTAATTTAATTTATCCCTATCCTTAATGCTAAAAATTATTTAATTTTAACCCTATTGGCTAATCTAACTATTTAACTAGTTTTTGGCTAATTTAACCCCTTAAGGACAGAGCCTTTGAAACATTTTTGTCCTTTCTGGACAATGCCTATTTTAACATTTCTGTGCTGTTTGTGTTTAGCAGTAATTTTCTTCTTTGTCATTTGCTGTACCCACACATATTATATATTGTTTTTATCGGGACAAGAAGGGCTTTCTATGGATGCCATCTTTTTGATCATATCTTATCATATTATTAAAAAAAAAAAAAAATATGGTAAAAAAAAAAAAAAACACAAATTTCTTTGTTTTTATTTGAAACAACTTCTCCTCATCGACAATAGCGAACGAAAAAACATGCTAAATAGATTCTACTATTTCTCCTGAGTACAGGGATACCACCCATGCATAGGTTTGTTGGGTTGTTTGGGGGCTAAAATGCCAAATTTGTGAGGTGCAGTTTTTTGTTTTCCAACTTGAAATTTTTACATGCAGACAGCCTGCACCCATGTCCCATTTGGGACATATTTGAAGCCAGCTAGTGTATTTTACCCCATCAACCCATATATTTTTTAAAAGAAGACACCTTAGACTATCTCAAATGGTGGTATTTTTACACTTTCCATGCACTAATTCTACCACCAGCCTTTGTCAAACTTTGTGGTAGTAATTTTTTTGTGTTTTTTTTCCACAAACCTTGTACTTCAGACATGAATTCACAGATTTTGGTATGTGTCACTGCCAAATAACACCCTAATAAGTGTTCAGCAACATCTCTTGAGTACAGGGATACCACCCATGCATAGGTTTGTTGGGTTGTTTGGGGGGTAAAAGGCCAAATTTGGTAGGTGCAGTTTTTGGTTTTCCAAATTAAAATTTTGACATGCAGACCGCCTGCACTCATGTCCCATTTGGGACATATTTGAAACCAGCCAGTGTATTTTACCCCATCAACCCATATATTTTTTAAAAGAAGACACCTTAGGCTATCTCAAATGGTGGTATTTTTACACTTTCCATGCACTAATTCTACCACTAGCCTTTGTCAAACTTTGTGGTAGTAATTTTTTTGTGTTTTTTTTTCACAAACCTTGTACTTCAGACATGAATTCACAGATTTTGGTATGTGTCACTGCCAAATAACACCCCAATAAGTGTTCAGCAACATCTCTTGAGTACAGGGATACCACCCATGCATAGGTTTGTTAGGTTGTTTGGGGAGTAAAAGGCCAAATTTGGTAGGTGCAGTTTTTGGTTTTCCAAATTAAAATTTTGACATGCAGACCGCCTGCACCCATGTCCCATTTGGGACATATTTGAAACCAGCCAGTGTATTTTACCCCATCAACCCATATATTTTTTAAAAGTAGACACCCTACGCTATTTCAAATGGTGGTATTTTAACACTTTCCATGCACTAATTCTACCACCAGCCTTTGTCAAAGTTTGTGGTAGTAATTTTTGTGTGGTTTTTTTTCACAAATATTGTATTTTAGACATAAATTCACAGATTTTGGTATGTGTCACTGCCAAACAATAACCCAATATGTGTTCAACAACATATCCTGAGTACAGGGATACCACCCATGCATAGGTTTGTTGGGTTGTTTGGGGGCTAAAGGGCCACATTGTGAAGGTGCGCATTTTCAACTTGGAATATTGACGTGTAGTCAGCCTGAGCCCATCTTTCATTTGGGACTTTTTTTTAAGTAGGACAGTGTATTTTACCCCAAAAAGTATATATTTTGTAAAAGTAGACACCCTAGGCTATTTTAAATGGTGTTATTTTAACACTTTCCATGCACCAATTCTGCCACCAGCCTTTGTCAAAGTTTGTGGTAGTCATTTTATTGTGTATTTTTTCCCACATACATTGCACTTTAGACACAAATTCACATATTTCGGTATGTGTCACTGACAAACAATACCACAATATATGTTCAGCAACATCTCCCGAGCACAGGGATACCACCCATGCATAGCTTTGTCAGCTTTGTTAGGGGTTGAAAGGCTACATTTGAGAGGTGCGCTTTTTGATTTTCAAACTTGGAATTTGAACATGTAGAGCAAGGAAGGGGTTAATAGCTCTTATAAGAGCCTTTGTAGTACTGTACAAAAAAATTAACCCCTAAAAATGCACAGACAAGAAAAAAATTTCTGCTGTGCAGTGATCAGTGGCAGGGAAGGAGTTAATACACTACACTATTCAAAAGGTATGGCTTTTATATAAGCCCTTGGGACTCACAATTTATTAACATTTTATTTAATTTATTACAATTTAAAAATTATGTTATACAGATCTGTCTCTTTCCCTCACTAAAACTCAAGTGAGGAGAGGGAGGCAGATCCATATGGGTCAGAACAATATTTACGAACCAGACGAATGGTGATGCTCATCTGAGAAATCACCAAACCACCTTTGCCACTGATCGGCTGTTACTGATCGCTATACACGCGTTCAGACAGCTTCAAAAGGAATACACGTAATCCCCTAGTGGGTATAATTAACCCCTAGTGAGTCTGACAAAAAAAATGCTGATAGCACAAAAAAATCCTTCGGCGACTAGATTGCTCCATATGCGCTGCTTAGGCAGTGACCATATGCACTGCTTAGGCAGTGACCATATGTGCTGCTTAGGAAGTGATATACGGCAAGGAAGGGGTTAATAGCTCTTAAAAGAGCCTTTGATATACTGTAATAAATCAAAGTAAAAAAAAATAACCCCTAAAAAAATGCACAGACAGCAAAAAATGTGCTGCTGTGTAAGATCACTGCGTACACAGCGATCAATTGCAGGGAAGGGGTTAAATACTGGAAACGGCTTTTATAAAAGCCTTTGGGTCTCAATTCTATTAAATATATTATAATTAAAAACTTACATTATACAGCTCTGTCTCCCTCACTAAAACTCAAGTGAGAGGGAGGCAGATCTACACGGGTCAGATCAAATATTTACACATATTGATCTAACCAGACGAATGGTGATGCTCATCTGAGCAAACGCCAACCCGCCATTGTCAC
Organism: Pelodytes ibericus; assembly: GCA_036172795.1. Taxonomy (NCBI): domain Eukaryota; kingdom Metazoa; phylum Chordata; class Amphibia; order Anura; family Pelodytidae; genus Pelodytes; species Pelodytes ibericus. Next base: position 278,977,845 of record CM069857.1, read on the forward strand.
TTATCAGCTGTTACTGATCGCTATACATGCGCTCAGACAGCTAAAAAAATTTTTTTACGTTAAACGTAGTCCCCTAGCGGGTATAATTAACACGTGACGGGTGTAATAAAAAAGTTTTAAAAAAATTAAAAATGCTTCTGCAGCAAGATTGCTGCATTTGCGTCAGATCGCTGATTAGGCAGTGATCTACGGCAAGAAAGGGGTTAATCTCTCTTAAAAGAGCCTTTTTTTATACTGTAATGAATTACAGTAAAAAAAAATAACCCCTAAAAAATGCACAGACAGCAAAAAATGTGCTGCTGTGTATGATCACTGCGTACACAGCGATCAATGGCAGGGAAGGGGTTAAATGGCTTTTATAAAAGCCCTTGGTGTTTAAAATTTTATTAAATATTTTTTTTATTATTTTATTTTATTTTTTTACTTGATCTGATCTGTCTCTCTCCCTTACTAAAAGTAGTAAGGTGAGGGAGGCAGATCAATACTTGTCAAAGGCAATATTTACTAATATTGCCTTTGACAGTAATGATAAGTGCTCATCAGAGCACTTACCATACATGCCTGCACACAGATCACATAGATCTGCTGTGCCGGCATCGATTGGCTCCCCCTAGAGCATCGGAAGTGAAATACTTTCACTTCCGATGCTCTTGCCATTAGAAGGGAAACGCTGCCTGTACAGGCAGCGTTCCCATCTACTGAGCCGATGGGGTCGCTCAGGAGAGCGACCACCATCGGCTCTGGGGAGCAGAACGGTGTTGTTAAGTGCCTCGCTAGCGAGGCACTTTAACAACACCGGAGATGCTTAGAAAGCGAACGATCGTTCACTTTCTAAGCACATGTGTGCAGCGGGCGCAGCCATTTTTAAATGGCTGCTACGATCACTCCGTGGAGTGATCGTAGCGCGCCCCTGCACATTTGGGGGGTGTTGCACAATGCCTCTACCCTGGTCGCTTTCTTTACTCCATTTAGTGCATGACGTGCCAGGCACGTCAGCTGTCGGCAAGTCCTCGATTTGCCGTGACGTGCCTGGCACGTCACCTGTCGTTAAGGGGTTAATACATTGCTATGCTACTTAGCTACCACTAAGGGCAATCAAGTAGCATATTCAGAGCGACGGAAGTGAAGTTACTTTCACTTCCGAAGCTCAGACCTCCAGAGGGCATAACCATATTGACGGAGCAATATGGCTCCCACGATAGCTCCGTGGGGCGATCGTGGGTGCCCCAGACTGGAAGTTTCAGTGCTGGCTATTGCCTCGACATCGAGGCAAAAGACCAGCACCGTTAAAGCGGTTTTCATTGATCGCGAAAACCGCTTGATTCACACCGCAGGACGTGCCAGGCACGTCCATTGTCGCAAAGGGGTTAAACACATTTTTCTCCTAATTTAGGCATTTGCTTGTAAATTTGCTACCACAATGTATAGATCATTTCCAATATTATTTTATTCTCTTGAATAAGCCTCAACAAGAGGGGAAACACGTTGTGTGAGAGGAGAGGAGTGCACAGACAACACTATTGGTTTTATGGACAAGCATCTCGAACGTTTTTAAATGTAAGATCTTACTGTTTGTTGGTTTTATTGCTTATATTAAAATCGTGCCTTCTCCTTCCCATGTGATCTGGATATCTGGGCTGCCTCTGGAGCTGGTTTACAAGATCTACTTGCTCTTATCTGAGCTCACCCACGCTATTTATCTTGAACAGGGTATTGCTCATGTAAATGTGAGTGTACCCATTTATGCACTTTGCACTATTATACCATTGCACTGATATACTACACTATTATTGTTTTTGTTTTTCCCTTTGCATAATAGCTGAGCATTTCGTCTCATAGAAAAGGGTAATGCTCTTTTTTCTCTAGTGTTGGTCACTAGCGCACATGTTCACTTTATTGTATTTGTTTTCACTGGTTTGCTAGGAGTGAGACACTAGCTGTGCACAAGTGCTAGCTTACTCCATCACAGTTATTGGCGCAGTATACTGTATTGTTTGTTTATTATTTTATTCTCGCCATGCACAGTAAACAGTGTTTAGGTGATATAGTCCCTTTAAATAAAAAAAAAAGTATGTTAGCATGTATTGCTTTTGAAGACCAGAGTATAATAAACACATTCAAAATCAAAATGGTGTTTAAATGATGCTTGATTTTAAAAAAAAAAAAGGCATTGGAGTCTATTCCCTAAAAGGTGAGTTGAGGCGAGTTGAGTGCAGGGACAAACCTGGTGAGTTTACAAAGCTGGGGAAGCTCACCAGGCTTATCCCTGAACAAAGCATTCCTTATCTTGCCAAGTGCTTTAATCTACATGTTAATATATATATATATATATATATATATATATATATATATATATATATATATATATATATATATATGTAGCTGTGCTCACAAATAAAAGCATTGCATCTGCATGACCACATCAAAGTGCATAGTTTAATTTATTGAAACTTTAATTTTATACCTTCTGGGTCCTGGGAGTTTTTTCACATTCCGCCTGCTCCGTTTTTTCAATGGTTTCCAGTAGATTAGAATTGACAAAGTATTTGCCATTTAGCGATTCTTCTCCTGCATTATCATTTTCATCAATGTTTCCTTCCCCGTCCGGAACAGGCAGCTCGGTTTGATTCAGCAGCAAACTGCAGAATTCACAAAATAAAATATATAAAATAGTAAATAAATAAATAAATAGAGACAGGGGAAAAAAAATGTGATAAGCATATTTTTAAATAAGTAGATAGGAAATCTAGTCTTTCCTACACAGCCCTCTGTGTACTCCATGGAATTAATTTTAAAACCTGAATTCTGCCAGAATACCTAAGATGGCATGAGGACTGTGATTTATGAAGTGTTGGATTTGAATTTTACAAGGCTTGTTTGTATGTGTTAAAAATATGCCTCATATACTGTACATATAAAATAAATGAAATGAGGCTTTTTATTACGCATTTATAATACAAGTCTTTTTGGCTACATTTCTCCCACATTAAAAGAATAATAGCTTTATTTTTATTTTTTAAAATATTTGACAGTAGAACAATTCCACGCTCTAGGGATTTAAATATTGTACAGTCAAAGGAGCTGTACCACTGTGAAGTACAAGTTTAAAATATATATTATAACGTATATGTTATAGAGAGGATTATGCTTAAAGAGCAATTTGGAAGCAATGTTCGAAAAGTGGTCAGCAGCAACATCCCATTGTTCTCTATGATTGTTACACCTTGTCTCACAATTGACTTTTTGTTTTATATATAGCCTCCTCCACAGTTTATTTTTACTAGGTACTTGGGCAGACTAGATGGGCGAAATGGTTCTTATCTCCCGACAAATTCTATGCTTCTATGTTATGAAAACCTTTCCAAGGGTTCACTATTGAAATCTCACCTTCTAAACATCAAGTTTCACATTACACAGGTAAAAAAAAATGAGAGTGTAGCAGGCAAATAATTGGACTATCATCACCTTCTTCACTGGACTAACATTATCACTGGACTATCATCACCTTCTTCACTGGACTAACATTATCATTGGACTATCATCATGGGCCAGTAAATTGTTTGGGCCCTGGAAATCAAAAGTATTATATTAAGGAAGTATACAACTTAAAGAGCAATACTCAAAGAAAGAAATATATATATATATATATATATATATATATATATATGTATATATACGTAATCCAAAGAAGGTGCACTCAGCTATTGAGAGGCAATAAACTAACACCTACCCGGGTGTCATGCAGCTCAAAGTACATACCAGTCCAAAAACCAGAAAAAATACACGCACTCAAGGGGCTTTTCAATTGAAGAGATGATGGTCTTTATAGTCGATTACCATATGATAGTATTCAAATACATTGTAACATGTGGTCGACGTTTCGGTCTGAATCTCGGACCTTTATCAAGACTACCAGTCCGAGATTCGGACCGAAACGTCGACCACATGTTACAATGTATTTGAATACTATCATATGGTAATCGACTATAAAGACCATCATGCCTTCAATTGAAAAGACCCGTGAGTGCGTGTATTTTTTCTGGTTTTTGGACTGGTATATATATATATATATATATATATATATATATATATATATATAATATTGTATTATAGAGGTTGAGTATCCCTTATCCGCAATGCTTGGGACCAGAAGTATTTTGGATAATGGATCATTTTCACCAATAACATATAGTAAAGCCTCTCAGCACTCGTGAAAAACAGTAGAATCAATGCAAATACTATATTGAGCAAATAAATCACTCTTGCTATGTCAGAATATCGGCCCCTCAGACCTAACAATGAATCCCCAGACTTGCCAATCTACCCCCCAGACTTGCCAACATGCCCCCTAGACTATCCAATGCATCCCCAGGCTTGAAAATCTGTGCGAGATTTTGTAACCATGCCAAAAAAAAAATGTTTTCGGGTCATTATGGATTTTGGATATATGGATAAAGAATACTCTGCCTTTACATACAATGTACTCTGTGTTTTCTCATCGAATTGCTGAGTATCTAAAATGACATGTTTTGTAAAAATCAAAAGGAATATGGGTTTATGTCAGGGAGATTTAATTAAACGAACCTAACTGATTGTGTAAGGACAACACTCAGCGGGATTAAGGCCACCAATTCCTGTCTACTTGGAGGTCCTATATAGAACCAAAGACCCAAAGACAAGAGTCTGTTTTGTATTTAACCTAACTGATTGTTTTATTTACTTTTTTGTGTGACTAAAATAATAGATGAAGGGGTGCTGTAGATATAGCAAGGATTTTGACACTGTACAATAAGGAAGGTTACTAAGTTTTGGTTTGTAAAACTGTTGAAAGGATTAGACAGTGGCTGAGTGACAGACAGAGAGTTGTAGACAATGAAGTATATTCAAAGGATTGAGTTGGAGTGGGGGCACTTCAGGGATTTGTAGTCAGGCCTGTTATTTTAATAGATATCTAAGACCTTGAAGATAAGTTGTGCATTTGTGCTGGTGCCACACAAATCTGAGCTGGGTTACAGCTTGGGGAGAGAAGTCTTGGGGAGAGAAGTCAAATGGCAGATGATTTAGTTAAATTAGAACTATGGGCAAGGTTGTGGCAATTCAGGTTTAATGTTGCCAAAATTCAAGATCATGCACTTGCAGTATAAAAATCCATAAAGATGACCAAGGAGGAAGGTATGTAAGGGGGTCTGTGACGTTACATAGTAGGAGTCTATCGGTCACAGTGCATCATCAAGGTTGGAACTGGTGGCAGTAAGGATTACTTCTGCCATTGTCGCAAACTTGGATTGCGGGTCTTGTTTGTTGCAATGAAGGAAGGCAGTTGCTATTATGATTATGTTAGTATCTATATCAATATAGGAAGACTCCTGGATTATCAAACAAGTTGGAAAATAATAATTAACGAAAACCTCAAGGAAAAAAAAAAGGAAATTATATAATTTCCCTGGTTGATCCACCGCAATAGTTCTCATATTTGCAACCAAGGGAAACTGCTACAGATGGTTACCAAGTAAGGGCTTCCTGTATTCATATCCCTACTCTATTTGGAATATTCCCAAATGGCTACATATTTGCTATTGGACTGCACATTACAGATTTTTATGGTGGTTTTATATATATTTTCCTTCATAGAATGCTGGGGAACTTGTGTTGGCTTCATAGCCAAGACCAGAGGATTCTTAGGGGATGTTCTTGAAGAGCTGAGTACCTTTTAGAAGAAGTGAGTTTAGAGGAACATTTTAAAGATTGAGGGATGGTTGGAGACACGGACAGGACAAGGGAAGTCTTGCAGGCATGTGTGTGAAGGAGTGACGATGAAGAAAGAGAGTGTAAAGGTTAGGTAGGTGAGTAATCATACACTAGGGCCAGTATTTTAATGTTCGGTAGACTACATTGCTCATACAGCCTACTAGTATTAAGAATATGACTAGAGTTGAGCGGACACCTGGATATTCGGGTTCGGCAGGTTCGACATAACTTAGAAAAAATGTCCGGGTCGAACTTGACCCCGAACCCGAACCCCATTGAAGTCAATGGGGACACGGACTTTTGGCCACTAAAATGCCTCTAAAAAAGTCATGGAAAGGGCTAGAGGGCTGCAAAAGGAATTACAATGTGGGTAAGAGTAGGACAAGTGCCCTGCAAGCAAATGTGGATAGGGAAATACCGTATTTTCCGGTGTATAAGACGACTGGGCATATAAGACGACCCCCAACTTTTCCAGTTAAAATTTAGAGTTTGGGATATACTCGCCGTATAAGACTACCCCTCTTCCAACAAGCATTTTCTCCTACAGTGACATTTACACACACACCCTTACACTAACACAGTGACACACTTACACACACACCCTTACACAGAAAGTGACACACACACAGTGACACCAATAGACACATAACCTTAGACACACTATTTTGCCACTCAATATGCCAGTATTTTGCCACTCAATATGCCTTTATTGTACCATTTAATATGCCAATATTTTGCCCCTCCAATATGCCAGGATTTTGCCCCTCTCCTACCCCCTTCCCAGTACTTACATCGTTGCGTTGTGCACTCCCCTCCAGCCGTGCAGCTTCAATAAAGTTTGCTTTAAAAAAAGTTTAAACAAACTTTATTGAAGTTGCGCGGCTGGAGGGGAGCACACAACGCTTCCCTCACAGCCGCGCGCACCTGCAGAGCAGCAACGATTACCTAGTAAAAAGACTACACCCGGCGTATAAGACTATCCCCGACTTTTGGGAAGATTTTCCTGGGTTAAAAAGTAGTCTTATACGCCAGAAAATACAGTAACTTAAAATAACATAAAATACATACAAATTACAAATACAGCTGAGCCATAAAATAGCACTAGATGGAATCTTTGATTTTAGCTTTGGAAGAACATAAATCTAAATCTAAAGCATGGCTGCCAGGAGGATCAGTAGAATTATCCATTTGAGAGAGGGTTGGAGTGCAGGGTATTCTCTTTCAGTTTATACTAAGTGACCCATAGGTTGAGGAGGTGGTGACAGTGGCGGTGTAGGTGGAAGCGGCGCTGGAGGAGGAGGAGTTAGCCAGAATTTTCAAAGTGCGCTGTAAGCACACTATTTGAGTCTCAGATATGAAGTGCACCGCAAGACGCAAATGTACTATTTAGCACCCAAAACTGTTAGAATTTTTCAAAGTGCGCTGTAAGCACAGTATTTGACGGTTCTATTTGACTCTCAGATAGTAAGTGCACCGCAAGACGCAAATGTACTATTTAGCACCCAAAACTATTAGAATTTTTCAAAGTGCGCTGTAAGCACAGTATTTGATGGTTCTATTTGACTCTCAGATGTAATACATGTAATGCTATTGCTATTCTATAAACCGAAATAGAGTCCCCATTCATGAGTTTAGTCAATTGACCTATTCTTATGAATGGGGACTCTATTTCGGTTTATAGAAAAGCAATAGCATTACAAGTATTCCATAAACCGAAAGTCTATAAACCGAAAGACATTCGGTTTATAGACTTTCGTTTTATAGAATACATGTAATGCTATTGCTATTCTATAAAAAGAAAGTCTATAAACCGAATGTCGTTCGGTTTATAGACTTTCGGTTTATAGAACAGCCAATAGCATTACATGACATTCGGTTTATAGACTTTCGTTTTATAGAATACATGTAATGCTATTGCTATTCTATAAAAAGAAAGTCTATAAACCGAATGTCATTCGGTTTATAGACTTTCGGCTTATAGAATACATGTAATGTACATGTTATTGGCTATTCTATAAACCGAAAGTCTATAAACTGAATGACTTTCGGTTTAAAGTCTTTCGGTTTATAGCCAAACCTCGAACTCCAACCCGAACATACAGTGAAATGTCCGGGTTCGGGTCCGGGGTACGGACACCGTAATGTTCGGTACGAACCCGAACAGTGTGGTTCGGGTTCGCTCAACACTAAATATAACGTAACAAAGGCAAACAATAGTCAGTGGTGGAGTAAGGGAATACAAGTATTTGGATATGAAGTAAGAAAGACGAGCAATAGACAGTGGTGGAGTAAGGGGATACTGGTGTTTAGAATATGACGTAAACAAAGATGAGCAATAGTCAGTGGTGAAGTAAGGGAATACTAGTATTTAGATATGAAGTAACAAAGACGAGCAATGGTCAGTGGTGGAGGAAGGGAATACTAGTGTTTAGAATATGACGTAACAAAGAAGAGCAATAGTCATTGGTCGAGTAAGGGAATTCTAGTGTTTAGAATATGACGTAACAAAGACGAGCAATAGTCAGTGGTGGAGTAAGGGAATACTAGTGTTTAGAATATGACGTAACAAAGACGAGCAATAGACAGTGGTGGAGTAAGGGAATACTAGTGTTTAGAATATGACATAACAAAGACGAGCAATAGTCAATTGTGGAGTAAGGGAATACTAGTGTTTAGAATATGACGTAACAAAGACGAGCAATGGTCAGTGGTGGAGTAAGGGAATACTAGTGTTTAGAATATGACGTAACAATGATAAGCAATAGTCAGTGGTGGAGTAAGGGAATACTAGTGTTTAGAATATGACGTAACAAAGACGAGCAATAGTCAGTGGTGGAGTAAGGGAATGCATCGTTCACACCACTGACCCACAAAGCACTAAACCTATAAATACATGACATTTTAACAATAATAGAGCAGGACTTATTGATTGGCCTCGGGTCACTGTATTTTCTTCCAATAAATGCTGAGCATCAGCACTTTTCAATCAATTTGAAGAAGCAGTCCAAGCATATTTATATCAAAGTTAAAGGGAGAAGAAAAAAAAAAAACGTCCCAGAAATTGAATCCTTTGCAATGGTCTGTGCTGGGGTCATAATCCAAACTTTCCAGAAATGAGCAAAGCATGTAACCTTTAGAAACCTTTCTTAATTTAGCTTATGGATAAGTCCAAGCTGTAAGACTTCGGGGAAAAATGGGAATATCCTGCCATCTACTGGACTAATTGATATTGCACAGAATAAATGGAAAATAAAATGGCATGTAGTTTGTTACTCCATTCTATTCCCACCATGGGATCTCACAAAAACAGATGCTTTAAATTCGTTTTTAGAAGGCATTACAAGGGTAAAATTAGATAAATGGATTAAAACTGTAAAAATTCATAGTGAACAAAAAGTAAATGTCCTTTCTAATGTTAAAAGGACACTGAAAACATATAGGGGCCTAGTTAGCCTCTATTAATTACATCTACAAATGGTCGTCTCTGACAGAGAAACACAGTCGTCGACAGTCTGCATGTCTAAAAGTAGGGAGTCTATCAGGCAGAAGGTAAAGTGGCATGAATCTTGAAAAGTACATTACAAGGCCATTGATATTTCTATTCTTCTTCTGTAAGAAAATAATATACAGTTCAGGGGCTCTGAGCTTCATACAGGATATGTGGCGCTAAGAAACACAGCTCCTATCATGGGCTGAGCAAGATAGGAATTAAAGTCCTCATCAAATCAATGCATGATTTGGCATGATAGGAGTTGCAGTGAACAAAAATCCCAGTAGCAGTCACAGTGGAGATCAAGTAAAGTAATTAAAGGAATGCCTGCCCTGGAGACGGAACTCTGCTGCCAATTATAAAGTGAGAATCGTGTATCTCCCAGCCTAGGGGATGGGGGACTGCTTACAAGATGCTGAGGAGGGCTATGGCAGCCCACTGGTCAGTTACTTAAGGGGGCGGAGCCAGATAAGAGTCAAATACGACTCTGGTGGGAGGTTTGATCAGTGACACGGGGCATCAAACCTCAGGTTATGGGGGCATTTGGGATATGCCCACAAAACTAGTCTGCACTTTGCATGCTCTTTCTGCAGCATGTGGAACAAATATGTGTCCCTGGAAACATGGCCGATGTTGGCAACTATGGGAACGCTTTAATGAAAGACAGAGATAATTACAATAGATCACAAAGTTTTGCAAACAAAAATGGCAGCTTACATCTATTTAGCTATACCACTGGTTCCCAAACCAGTCCTCATGGCCCACCCAGCAGGACAGGATTTCGGGGATTACCCATCTCTCCCATCCTCAAAAACCAAATCCATTACATTAAAGTAAAGCACTTCCCTGTTACATTTGTTAATTTAAGGTTCAGACTAACCTCCTGAGTCTCCCTGATTTGGGAATCTAAACTTTAAATTAGAAATTGTAACACGGAGGTGGTAAAAGTCCAGTTGGGTTGGCCGTGAGGACTGGTTTGGATACCACCTTGTGCAGGGACACATTTCTGAAGCTCACCAAGTCTGTCCCTGCACAATGTTTAATTGAGTCAGGGGCATGAAAAGTTTCTCTCACCTCAACTCACCTACACCTCAGCTTTTTAGTGAAAAACACTGGGATTTGGGGGAGAAACAATAACACTGACTATTCTCCCCTCCTATGGTTCTTACTTCTCTTTGAGGAGAGGATCCTCCATGATTGACTGCTCTGTGGATCTCACTCGATAGATACTTCTATCTTCCCAGAAGCCGCAGTGTAACAGTAGCTTCCAGTGTGTTCCTATTTCAGAAGGCGAGGAGCCTGTGCTGTATATCTGACTATGGTCTGATTCTATACAAGCTTTAACAACAGCCTTTCAAGCTTCTGTGATGAAACAATGTTATCAGAGGTTGTGTACAGGGTGTTTCCCAACGCATTGCCGAGTGACACAGTAAGATGTTGGCTGTTGACTCTGCACAGATTAAGCCTTCAGTTGCCATGTTTCTGTTTGTATAGAAATGATGTAGTATTTTAAAAGGTTTTGCTGGATAAACATGCTCGTTGAGAGTAAATAATGGGCATTTAGAACACTCGTTCAATTGATTTTAGAGCAGATCATGAGCAAAGGGCAACATACCCTAGAGTGTAGAAAAAAAGATTAGCACAACATAAAAAAAAAAAGAAAACAACCAAACTATTTACCAAAGTAAATCAAAATAAGGTTGTGTGCCACTTCATCGTCGTGAGGTCTATTCACTAAACAGTGAACTATGGTGAACAGACAAGAGAATAGGCCAAATTAGCCTTGAGTTGGAAAAATAAGCAAATGTGTGCAACTTTGCTAGCTCTGTCTGTTTTTTTTTTTAATTATCTTGTCCATTTAGTGGTTTTTTTAATAGGCCCGAGGTTTTTTTTTATGATATATTGCAATGGATGACCCAGTTGGGCACAGCGGATCCCGCTGCTTGAATATTGCACTTATTGCTGGATCCTGGTGTATTGTGGACAGACCTTAATAGCACAAAACGTTTATGTCCATGTAAGAACTTTTATATATTTTTTTATTTTAATACATTTCTATACTTCCTTAAAAGGCTCTTTTTCCTGTCTCATATTATATGGAGGAGAGGAGGATCCATTGAACAGACACCCTAAGGGTCTTTTCTGGGGAGCAGAAATAGATCAGTGATCTGTTCCATTAAGTGTGAGTTGGCTGCACAAGCACTTTTATGTATATACATATCATTTTAATACTGCCCCATGTGAGGTTTTCTGTTCTTTTTTTTTTTGCATATGCATATATACTAAGGCGATTCACCCATACCTCACTGATTTTAGTTAAGTATTACTTTTGTGTACAGTCTTAGTGCACTATGTCCACTTTTCCCTATTTTTGCACTTTTGATAGTTTTCACACTAGAGGGCGAGGTTGCTGCCTAGTATAGACCGGTCATTGTTAGTTCACTTTTCAATCTAATATTCCATGCATCAATCTAGATACATAGGGGAAACATAAGATTCTAGTTTTAGAATAAGATATACCTGCTTCTATCCCATCCCTTTTCTTTAAATGGTCTTGAAAACGTAAACATTGTTTTCACTGTGAAAAACAATTAAAAGAATTATGAAAAATGATCCATGATATATTCTAGCTTGTAGTTATTGGCATAAAATGAATAGAAAAATAATGTTTTACAGGAGACCTGTTGGCAAAAAAATTAATTATGTTTAGCTGAAACATTGCATTAAATGTAGGCAGTTTAAATAGAAATACTTTCATGAAACAATACAAAGAACTTATTGAGCCCTATTTGCTTGTATACATCTATCAGTGGGCAGACATGTTGTCCAAGATTCTAATCTGACCCAAGATTCTAATCTGACCCAAGATTCTAATCTGACCCAAGATTCAATATGTCTGCCTTGTGGTAATGCTATGTGGAGCAAAGATTGCTAGATTAGGTAATTTCCTTTAACTTATTTTTAAAATGCCTACACTTGATTCAGTTTTTCAGTTAAACATGTCATTGTTTTTCTGACAGTTGACCTTTAAATGTGTCTCTGGTGACTCCTGTTTGTAGCATCCCCTTGCATCTTGATAGAGGCGAGATGTTTGTATGTGTCTTTAATCTACATTCATGTACAATCTGTAAGTACACAATATTTTTCTCAACAAATCTGATATTTTAAAATAAAAATAGATATATATGCAACATTACTCATTGAAAATTTTTTTGGGGAATATCAATAGCAACCAAGGAGTTTGTAGAAAATCAAGTATTATCAAGCAAGATCACAAGAAAGACCAGAATGCAAATTCGGATTACGATTGAATATAAAGATTCACTGAGAATATCACTATTTTAACAGTTCTGATTTAGCATTGCAGGTTTGTTTGTAGAGTCTGCAGTGATACAATGGTACACATTGGATCAGATTAATATCAGTAAATCTTCAATGTGCAATACATCATTGCATTCAACCAGCTGATAATACTGCTATACCAAGCTTTCTTTAACCCCTTAACGCATTTGGACTTATATATACGTCCTGAAAACATGGTCCTTGAGGACCATGAGGATGTATATATACGTCCTCCGTTTACATGTAGCGTTACGCTCCTTAGCGCAACACTACATGCCTGCAGCTACTCTCAGAGGCTGCTTCGGATCCTCCAATACAGCGTACCCAGAGGAGAGCAACAGAAGAGAGAAAAAAAAAATCTCTTCCGTCGCTCTGAAACCGCTACTTGACTGGCCCTAGAGGCAGTTAAGTATATTACAGTCTGTAAGAAAAAATGAATTAAATAAATAAATAAAATAAATAAATAAATGGAAAAAGCTAACCCTAGATCTACTAAACCTAGATCTAGGGTTAGGGTCATAATTAGGGTCATAATTAGGGTTACAGGGGTGTTCGGATGATTACAAGGGTTAGATTAAGGGGTGGGGGTAGATTTAGGGTTAGGGTAAATTTAGAGTTGGGGTAAATTTAGGGTTGGGGTAAAAAAGTCACTGTAGAAGAAAATGGTTAGAAAGCAAAAAAAAACACTAATATTGTTTATTTCCCTATTACTTGAAATAAAACATAGACAAACAAGGAAACATTGGTATTAATAAACTCAGGACAAATATTAGAAATATATAGATGGGGTCTTTTTAACCATTTGTAATTGTGTAAAAAAAAAAAAATAGGTCAGAGTTAGAAGAAGTGTTTTTTATGTCATATTTTCATCATATTTTATATTTTTTTTAATAGTAAATTATATCATATGATGAAAATAATAGTATCAAATGAAAGCCCTATCTGTCCTTTAAAAAATGATATATAATTTGTGTGGGTGGACTGAACACAAAGAAAGAAATTCACAGTTCAGTAAACGTATGACAAAAATAATGGAATTCTGGTCTTCAAGGCACATCAAATGCAACATAGCACTCGGTCACTAAGGGGTTAAGTGAATTAATAACATGGGCAATAATAGGTATAGCTGTGTTATGTATTAAGGTTAGAGTAGCGTTAAAACTGCTGTACCATATACATTCATGCCTGTTTCGTGGAGTTAAAGAACAACTGTTGCAAAAAAAATGTGCTTATGTTTAATTAAAAGATTGTATCAAGTGTATATGATTTATAAAGAAATTCTTTAATGAAAAATACAAATAAAGTCCCTTATTGAGCCTTCTTTACTCATACAGTTCTCTCAGGGGGCGGACATTTTGTTTAGAATCTTGGTCCAGATCTTCACTCACCTTGGTTCAGATGAACAAAGATCTGACCCATCTGACCAAAGATTCTAAACAAAATGTCTGCCTCCTGGTGGAGCTATATGGAGTAAAGATGGCTCAATAAGGTATTTATTTGTATTCTTTCATTAAAGCATTTCTATATAAAATGCCTACACTTGATGCAATCTTTTAATTGCCCTTGGAAAAATCGCGATGCTGGGGGTTTGAGCTTGGGAGGTCGAGGGTCACTCAAACCGGAACTAATTTATCCTTCAGGATTGAAATCCCAAGTTCCACTGTCCAGCTGAGCTCCCCTTCTGTCCCAAAAAGTGGCACAGAGGTAGAACTCAGCAGGACAGCGGGATTGTCTCTCAAAATTTAGACTGACCAACAAAAAGCTGCCCAGTTGGGATGCATGAGTCTGACCTAGGCAGAAATGTAACACCAATAATAACCAACTAATAATATAGTTATATGTAATATACCCAAGTGTTACCAGGATTATACAGAAAGTACTTAAATCATGGTAGAATGGGATCTTCCACTTTATCTTCAATGCAGGTAAGTGCCTTCTGGGTTTTTAACTTGGGTCAGAGTATAGTGAAAAAAAGAGAGGAACACAGCAATAGTGCACACTGCATTTAACAAATAGTCCCCCAAAAATGCTGATGAAATTACACTTACATATAAAAGAGCATATAATATACTGCTCAATGAGCTCACTCCAGACATTTGAGGGCTTAATAATATTCCCGACAAAAAGCATTGGTAACGATGTGATCCCCGTTATTCCAATTTACATAGACACCCTCTCAATATTTGTCAACATTGCAATAAAGAGAGAAAAAGGGCAACATGGTGTAAATCAGAATTTGCAAGTTTAATCATGCCAGCAGACCATAAGGAGGGCGTCCAGTGTATGATGGTGAGTACTCACTAACAGTACTCAGTATAAAAAAGCCAAGACTTCTCCAATGTCCAACACGTTTCGCCCCGTCCAGGGCTTTACAGGGTGATGGTTATATCTTTATTGCTACAGCCAAATGGCTATCCAACAGGGAGTTGGTGCAGTTAGATCGATGGTGTCAGTAAATATATGCCTACTGCCAAAGTGTTAGAGGAAGATCGTCATGATATATTAGCTGTATACTGTAACTTGAAAATAAATTGGTTGTAATGTTTACTGCCAACACTGTGTGATATGATTAATCTACTCAAGCATATAAAATAAGGCTGGGGATAATTATGTTTTGAAAGTCAAAGCACAAAAAAAAATCACATCATCGTAATAAAATATTGCAGACAGGCAAAATAAAAACAAAAGGAGGAAACTCTGGCCTGCAACCTATAGAACTTGTCCAGGATCCATATGTGTTCACTCACTGTACATGGTAATAATGAATCAAATCGATTGGTTGTGTTAAAGGGCGAATATCAGGGCAATGAACATTAAATACAATTTAAATACATTTTTTTTATCGCACATGCGATTCAAGTCAACGTGTGTTAAAGGGAAGGGCATTGGGCAGGCCCCGGCTACCTGTATTAAATGGGAGGTGGCCAGCAGGGACAAACAATGTAATTTGTGTGTGTGTGTATGTGTAATCGATATATATATATGATATGTGTGACTGTGTGTATGTATCTCTGTGTTTCTGTATGTGTGACTGACTGTGTGTGACTGTGTGTGTGTGTATGTGTGACTGTATGTGTGTATCTCTGTGTGTATGTATGTGTGACTGACTGAGTGTATCTCTTTGTGTATGTGTGACTGTGTGAGACGGTGGCATGTTCAGTAGGGCAACGTGTGGTATGTTCTATAGAGCAGTATAAAGTATATGTCGCAAAGTGACACCGTGGGGGCAAAGTGTCACCATGGTAAGTTCTGTGGGGCAAAGTGACACTAACCATGTTCTGTGGAGCAATAAGACACTGTGCCAACTGCTGTGGGGCAATGTGGCAAGTGACTTTAGTTAATGTCACCCAGGGTCAAGTGCTGTGCAGACTATGTGGCCCTGAGCTAAGTGATGTAGGGGGCATTATGCCATTGTTCCGAGTACTGTGGCTAGTGTGACACTGTGGCAGGTGCTACGGATGTGTAATTAAGTTGTCACTTTAAGTTGAGCTGGCACTTCATCATTCCCGGCATCTTGCGTTGTGGGGGTTGTTGGGAAAAGTTGCATTAAGTTATGTCAGTAAACACATGCATTACCTAAACCGAGCTGGAATGGATAAACTAGCAAACATGTTGTTATCTGATGCATCACTGTGTATTTTAAACAAACAAAACAAATAGCAGGCTAATGTCTTTATTAAATGTCAGGGCCGGGACCAGCACTACAACATACAGCCAAGTCCTAGTTATGATCCTCTATTGGCCATTCCGCCATCTCTTCCTACATTCCGCTTTTGAAATGATTTCTCCAGATGTTCAGTAGCGCACTTTACTTCCAGCCGACATCGCATTGTGGTTCATGGGATTTAAAGGACGACAGCCTCGCTGCCAAGCAACTTACACTAATGGCCGACAACAACAGCGAAGTGGATCGGAATTATTCAGCTTGATTTGTGCTAATCTGTGCTAATGTTTCCTCCGACTGCCCGTAAAAGTATATATCACACGGTACAGTGAGGGAATACAAGCCAATTCCACGTCTTTCTCATATCATCTGTGCAAATAGCAAGGCTCCGAGGAGCAAGGGGTGAACGCATAACTCTTGTGTATTACAGTCAAGTTCTCAAACATAAAGCAGATGTCGTTACGATGCTCTGATTGTTGTAGGATGCACAAAGCCAAATGAATGCAATCAAGTACCCCTCATTGCTCTACAATGCGTGGTGGAAAAAGAAAGTTTGGATTTGACATGGTGCCGGGGGGACCCCCACCTCTGTCCCTCAAGCACCCACCCACCCACATAAATTATCGAAATCATTGTGTGTTAAAATTACATTGGGTCAAGTTTAAGCTTTTTTTATTTAATAGTACTTTGAAGCGTCATTACCTCGGCCATTACATTGCAGCTCAGGGCTACAGGGCTACGCTGTGACAAATGCTCTAAAACTGGGAATTGCATCAGAGTCTTGTTAGTGCAATTACGGGGAACGTTTCGTTGCGGGCCACTAGTCCCTACAATAAACACGATGTTTAAAAAGCAAATAAATAAATAAATAAATAAATATGATTCATAATACGCTAGTAAAAGATGGTGAAATGTTTGAAACGGAACATTAAATATTATCCAAGGATGCTACGAGGCCGTTCTTACAGGGGATTTATTTTAAGTGCAGTTTAGTCCTCCCAAGGTCTGCCGATTTTTTTATGTTTTAAGGTCATTTAAAAAAAAAAATGGCAGATTCGCGATGCTTTGAAGGGTCAGATTGTTGGTCTTTCAGAAGCTTTCAGAGATTCTGTGCTTTATCAAGTAATACATTAATCCTTTAGCATGCCGCAAAGCAAGTAACTATTTTTGTAATGCACTTTTTAGGGGGAGCTTTTTATGCAATAAGAAAAAAAATACTTTTTTTGATTTTCCTCAATTTTGCTGCTGGAATATGTGTTGATGGAGATGAATGTACATTTTCAGGAAGTTGGCAGGGAAAAGATACCTTCAAGCCAGTGTAACAGTACTGGTCTGTGGAGAGGCTGATCACTCTCTCGTATATGCACGACATGAGCAGCTGTATTGTATTCTTGTTGCTATTTTCTCATGAATAAAGTCCCGTCCCGAACGCATATCCATACCCAGCTCTCCCTCAATGCATGCAAGAACATTTACAACATCAATCCTACAAAATTAATAAGGGGATTGGAGGATCTTAGTTATGAAGAGAGACTTAAAAAATTGCATTTATGTACGTTAGAAAAAAGGCATCTCAGAGGGGATTTGATAACATTATATAAATATGTGCAGGGCCAATATAAGGAGCTCTCCAGGGACCTGTTCATTAACAGAAAGGTACAAAGAACAAGAGGTCACCCCCTCAGACTGGAAGAGCAAAGATTTCATAGACAGCAAAGGAAGGGACTCTTTACAGTAAGGACAATAATGGTAAACATTGAAAGCCTGGTCTGCAACTGTGTGTTAACCTTAGACAAAGAGATATGTTGATTGTGGGTTGTTGGACCTTACATAACCTAACAAGGAGATTTCTTTAGACACTTCTATCTTGTGCACTTTCTATAGGCACTCGATTTGGAGTTCCCAACCTTTTCACACCCTAATCTCAAACCCTTCCCAAATTACATCAGTCTCACACATCTCACATGTTTTGAGACCTATAGCCCGGTCATCAGTGACTTAGACATTAGATTGATACTTTCTATGAACTGTGGTAGAAGTTTTTGTTCTTCTAGTCTACTCACTTAGAAACATAGAATGTGTCGGCAGATAAGAATCATTCGGTCCATCTAGTCTGCCCAATTTTTCGAAATACTTTTATTAGTCCCCAGTTCACAGTCTGAAAGCTAGGATAGACTTGTGTCTATCGCACGCATGCTTAAAATCCTTGACTGTGTTTACCTCTACCACTTCTGCTAGAAGGCTATTCCATACATCCACTACCCTCTCAGTAAAGTAATACTTCCTGATATTACTTTTAAATCGTTGCCCCTCTTATTTTAGACTATGTCCTCTAGTTGTGGTAGTTTTTCTTCTTTTAAATATACTCTCTTCCTTTACTGTGTTGAGTTGTGTCCCTTTATGTATTTAAATGTTTCTATTATATCCCCCCTGTTATGTCTTTCCTCCAAGCAATACATGTTAAGATGCTTTAACCTTTCCTGGTAAGTTTTATCCTTCAACCCATGAACCAGTTTAGTAGCCCTTCTCTGAACTCTCTCCAAAGTATCAATATCCTTCTGGAGATAAGGTCTCCAGTACTGCGTACAATACTCCAAGTGAGGTCTCACCAGTGCTCTGTACAATAGCATGAGCACTTCCCTCTTCCTACTGCTAATACCTCTCCCTATGCAACCAAGCATTCTGCTAGCATTTCCAGCTGCTCTATTGCATTGCCTACCTACCTCTAATTCTGACAGGGGGAAGGGGGCAATTGCCACCCAGGCTAGGCAGCCATCGTCTTCAGATGAGTCAAGAACTGGGATCAATAATTCAGACTGAAAGACCAATAGGTGAGTACCTTCTCAGACCACTTCCACAGACAGGCATAGGTGTAAGTAAATTCCCTATTGTTTTTTCTATTTCACAACCAATAAATGACTGGCATATTCAATACAAAACATGATGGAAATATTATTTTCAAAAGCAGGGGCAATGTATTAATGTATTATTAGTTTTAAAATGTTGGCATCACTAATGAAGGCAGATGTCAGAGATTTGTATCTGGTAACGTAGCATAAAAAAATCATATCCATGTGCTGTGGATTCCGGACAATTTATTGATGCATTTGAAAACACCAAGAGACATCTAGTGCCTTGCCAAGGTACGCGGCATCTGCAAAATCGTGACAGAGATTAAATAAATGCCAGCGAATTGGTTGTGTGCTTTATTTACTGCATGTAAAGTAGACACATTCGATTCTGGTAAAATTCGTCCATTGTGTGCGTTCCATTCCACTTAGTTCAGAGTTACGTTCAGACGAAGTTCATTGTCGGGTCAACTCAGGAAGTTCCTATTTTCTCTGTGAAAATCTGAGCTCTGGGTTTTGTTCGCAATTGGATCACTTTGGTGATTCCGCCAGACTTTAATTCCGGGCTCCTCTGAGCTGACTAAATGGAAGCCTCAGTTCTCCCCGTAGACTTCTATGGAATGGACCATAGCTTATTTTGGTGCCATTTCGACTTTTTACGGAAATAACCAAAGTCCTCAAAATAGTAGTCAGTTGGGATGTAATAATAATAATTTAAATGTAAATAAAATTTTAAAAAATGTATTGAAACTAAATAAAATTGTATTAAAAATATTACAATTAAATATGCTAAAAATAAATATAAAAACAAATTAAAATTAAGCAACAATACAATTTAAAAAAATATTATATTATTGCTATATATATTATTGTAATACATATAATATAATAAAAACATTACTAATCATTATTACATTGGCAATAACATGTATATTACTAAATAAAAAGTTAATTATTGTATGCTATTATGGCATAAATGGTGCAATTCCCACGTTAATGAACTCATCATGCAATATGAAATATACATATCTCATATGCTACATAGCAACCCCAATAAAAGTTAGGGAATGGCCACGTATACATATATACCTCCATTATGATATATCATATTATAAACCACCTGCCAGTGCTTGTGGTATAACAATGCCATTGATGTCATGGCAGTTATAGGTTGGCATCACATCTCAGGTTATTGCTCACCATCAGGGCCTGGCCTTTGAGGTGTGCGATGTAAGCCGGTTGAGAGGTGAAGGTCCACCCCCACTGTGTGAAGCATCACGGCTCCCCGCTTATAGTGATGATGCAGGGCGTCGTATTTCTGAAATTGGGAGGAGAGATAAGAGATAAGGGGAGAGAGAAAGAGATATGAGGGAGAAGGAGAGGGAAAGGGATATGCGGAGGAGAAGGAGAGATAAGAGATGTAAGGTGGAGAGGGAAAGAGATATGGGGAGGGGAAGGAGAGATAAGAGATATGGTGACAGGGAAAGGGATATGGGGAAAGGGAAAGAAGTATGGGGAGGGGAAGGAGTGATAATCGGGGAGGAGAGATAACAGATTTGGGAAGGGAGAAAGCGATAACAACAGATTTGGGGAGGAGGAGAGAGAACAGATATGAGGGAGGATGAGAGGCAGGAAGAGATGGAAGAAAGAGGAAAGAGACACACATGGGAAGGTAGAGAGACATACATGAGGGAGAGGAAAGAGACAGACATGCGGGTAGAGGGAGGACACCACAGGGTTGGCCCGCACAGGGCGTCTGAACACTTAAGACCAACACTGCTCACCATCAACATCTTATTTGTACCCCCTATCATCATGCCACATGTATCATGGTACCATGTCATGTCCATGGTTTGGTCACACTGGCAGATTTTCGTGCCGATGTGTGATCACTTTGGTCGTCTCCGAGGAGCCCGAATTTAAGGGCTATTTGCATCCCTCCCAACCTCAAGGCAAAACATTGGATGTGTGTCTAAGGAGGAGAAGAGTCAGCGCTCAAAAGTTAACACTCAAAGTGACAGCTCTATCGCACATGTGCGTTATTTATTCTTCAACATCCTGAATGCTGTATACAGAGATAGCAATCCTAAATGAGGACTATCCTACGCAAAGTAGGATAGTTACAAGGCAACATTTCTGTCTCTGGTGGTATCAAAAACACTGTGCATGTGTGACATAACTGGCCATCCAGCTGCGCATGCATGGGCCAAACAACACTGCAGAATGTATTACTGCTGGAGCAACAACCTGAATTGGTTTTTCGTGCAAACTAGGACAGTTACAAGGTTCGCATTGGCAATAACAAACAGCAACAGCATCAATGGCAAATAACAGCATGACTGACAGTATGATTATGGCAAGATCTTTAGTTATTCCAAGCAGTGGGTCCCTATACTCCAGGGTTAATGTTTTCCTGTATCACCAAGGGAAGGGAAGATACTGACATATTAAGCTATTTTGATTTGGAAACGCTGCTGCGCCATTTCCCTCCATCTCTGACACACAGATAAGGAAACCAGTAGGGATTGTACCAGTAGGGATTGTACCAGTAGGATTGTACCAGTAGGATTGTACCAGTATCGATAGGGGGCAAAGTTATGTTCTCACAACAATAAAAAAAAAATCTGTATTGTGGGACATACCAAGCAGGAACTAAGAACAACTCATTTGAAATGGAAGCATTCTAGACAAGACATAGATCCAATGAAACCAGTAGGGATTGTACCAGTATGATTGTACCTATAGGATTATACCAGTAAGATTGTACCAGTATGATTGTACCTATAGGATTGTACCAGTATGATTGTACCTATAGGATTATACCAGTAAGATTGTACCAGTATGATTGTACCTATAGGATTGTACCAGTATGATTGTACCAGTATGATTGTACCTATAGGATTATACCAGTAGGATTGTACCTATAGGATTGTACCAGTAGGTAGAGAGAGGAAAGTTCTGTTCTCACAAGAAAAAAATCTGTATTGTTGGGCATACCAAGCAGGAACTTAGAATAAGTTCCATTTGAAATGGACACATTCTAGACAAGACACAGACCCAATGAAACCAGTAGGGAATGTACCAGTAGGATTATACCAGTAGGGTTGTACCAGTAGTTCTCACGACAACCAAAAAACTAACAGGAAGCAGGGAAATATTAACTCTTGCTTCCTGGGGGAACAACATACAAATAAACGGCCTTGACAATTATTTTATAGTGCTTTTTACCGCCGTGGCAAAGGTCCTAGAACGTAAATATCTTGTGGCGTTTCGTGTACATTTGCTGCCATAGTAAAGTAAATCTGTAATATTCCTGGTATTCTCCCGGCTTGTTTTAGCCTAGCATTATGTGTAAAGAATTAAATTAAAGCCTAGATGCCGCTTCCAAACACACAGCACCCATTTTTCTTACTGTCAGTAATATCCGTGGCGCTTTCAGTGCGCAAACACTTTTCATTGTCAGCATCATAGTTAAACAAACACGCAGGGAATGCAAACACAAACAGACATGTATGTGGGCCGACACTGATGGCTGTGCATCCATCAATGTCGCTCTGTACAGGAAGTCCGCCTTGCAGTGCGCACATTCCATGGGCTTAGACCTATCAATAAGAGTGATGGACGCATCTACTGTGATCAGATTCCGGTTGGAAGCCCAGTCCTTTCCATATCTCAGTCTGCAGGCTAAAACTCGGTTACTTCAGCAGGAAGTATTTAATTTTCCTTTTAGACTTCTTTTATAAATGCGTCCTGGTAGCCGTGTCCGTTTCATAGGTTCCCAAGAAGTGGAAATTTATTTTTTGTCCTTACAATTTCCAGTGATGGCAATTAAAGGGACTCTGTCACCTAAACATGGTTTGCGCTGGGAATGAGAAATAATCTGTACGTGGCAAGAACTGCAAGTAAACGCATCCATTAATGGGGTAGATTCGATGGCGTGCATTATTGACCAAAAATGGGCTCTGGGGTAAATTCACAGGAAAAAGTGATTCAATGGGGAAACATATTTCGAAAAGCACAGCACTCCAGTAGATAGCAC
Source organism: Pelodytes ibericus (assembly GCA_036172795.1). Lineage (NCBI taxonomy): Eukaryota > Metazoa > Chordata > Amphibia > Anura > Pelodytidae > Pelodytes > Pelodytes ibericus. The sequence goes on from CM069857.1 coordinate 279,000,977, forward strand.
TCTGGAGAAAAAAAATAAAACAAGGGTTTTTCATCCACATAGAATATACATTGATTATAGAAAAAGTCATAAAAGTATACTATAAATAAATAAGTAAATTATCGCCCAATGAACTCATTTCACGTTTCAGCTCATCATATGCAGACATAGAAGCCAAGGCAGAACACAATGTTCCATGTTAGTATTCACATTCCCAGCGACAAAGGATACCGTGGCCAGGGTACAGAGCCTTGTAAGACAGAAGGTTGTCACTGCTTGCTTGTTTTAAAAGTAGCCAACCATGTTTTCTCTGGACATCTCCTGAAACGTACTCACTGTGGGAAGCAACATAGATCCAAGCCGCTTCATATAGTGATATCATATTGTGTAACCAGCAGTGTATTACCTTCCAAAGCGTAATTAAAGGGTCTGTCTGGTGCTCAGAATGCATTTTCCAAATGCTAATCCAAATTAATGTGCTTTCAAATTTTATTTTGCGTTGCTTAAAATGTAAAATATTTACAGTGGAATGAAATTGTGAAATTCCAGCAGTTTGCAAGAAACCAGGACAGCCCACACTAGCTAGAGTAAAAGTAATTTGCTTTTCTTTTCTTTTTTCTGCAGGAACCAATGACAGTCATTTCATTCAAATTAATGGATTTTTCTATCCCTCTAGTGAGGTCATCAGACAATGTGTTGCACTGTTAAGAAATCCTACTGTGTAAAAGAGCAAGTTTATCACAGCCCCCACAATGTATTCTATTCCAGGAGCACAGGAAGTGACTAAATGAAACAAAACTTTATATCCTCAGTGTCTATATAATCAGTGCTGCCGCACCTGTAGTAAACATGCAGAGTAATCACTGGTGGAGAGCTTGAGTCCTGCAAGTCCATCAGGATGTGCGCTTAGTGACGCCACGCACCTATTCACGCATGTGAGAACGGATGGTTAATGATTATTCATGAGCCGAGTTAAAGGGCTATCTATCAAAATAACCCCTCCTTTGCCAAATTGACCAGAGGTGTGTCCTAGCCATCCAGGAATATTCAAACACTCATTTCACACGTTACCTTTGCCTGTGATAGTGCCTTGTGTGCATCACTAGAGTTTGATTCTTCATAAGTTGATTCTGTTATTCTGTTGCTGAGTTCGTTCCTTACTCCACATACTTCACGTTTCCTACTTTTCCTGTGATTCTGAGTTTTCCCGTGTATGACCATGCTGTTCTTGACTATTCTGTGTCCGCAGCCTGCCCCGATTTTTGCTTGTGACCTGTTTATCCATATCTGTCTATTGGGGTCATGGAGGATGTCAGTTTTTGCCTAGAAGGTCCTCCAGAACCCCCCTCTCCCAAATCTCCCTTTTCTGCTGAATATCTTGAGGAACGCAAGGCCTAGCTTGATAAGGAAGTTAGCTATTGTTCATGGGAACTGCATTATTTGCATATCAAGCTAAAAGGTGATTGGAGATGCCACAGACACATTTAACGAGATGACCCTGATTGGACATTATAAGTGCATTACCATTTTGCTTGTATCTTGGATGTCATATTATAAAAGGGAGTGAAATCAGCAGGCTTTTGAGCTTTTTAATGGCTTGAAATAAACTGCCAGCACCAACATTGATTAAAAGTTTATTAAACACAATACTTTTACAAAGGACACATCAGAATGAAGTACTGCTTCTATAACCGCCACAGTGCATCAGATAAATAGCAACTGTGACCCTCTGAAGCACGAATGGAACATCTTGTTATTCGGATTTACATATACATATGCAGCTTTGGAATAATTAATTAAATTAAAATAAAATGTATTTTATGTGTATGTAACTGTGTGTCCATATGTGAATCAATGTCTATGTGATATTTAAATATACTGTATACACACACACACACACACACACACACACACACACACACACACATATATATATATATATATATATATATATACACCTTTGTGTAATATACATTCAGTATATATATAATATAGACACATATATCATATGTGTGACTGTATGTATTTTATAAAATGTTTATTACGATATAAATACATTATTAAATGGTTTTGGTTCCCAAAGCTTCCTAATAATTTCTATATGTAAATATGATGTATATTATGTGTTTGTTACTGTGTGTGCAAATCAGTCTGTATGTGATTTTTATATATATATATGGTGCTGTTAAAAAGTTTTAGGCAGGTGTGAAAAAATGTTGTACATATGTCTTAACCATGACATACTGTGTCCCTAAATAACAGAAATAATACGTGGTCACCCTACCTGAGAGCTCCGGTGGAGTTGTAAGGTAATAATGAAGCAAATCACATATAATGTTGTCTTCCTTCATGTTACATGAAACATCAGTCACGGTCAGAGATAGGCAAAGTGTCCGTACAAGGAATCCAGTGTCCGTGGCAAGGTCTGTGAGGTTCCAGAGAACATCATTCCATAGCCCATCACAAAGTCCAGTAAGGTTCACCATGAACAGGTTTGGTGCTCACCCTTGTTCTTGGGGAACGTATGCAAAGCTGTTTGACAAAAGAGGACAAGTAGTTCTAATGAAAAATAAGGTACTTGTGGCGCACATTAAATAATCCTCAGTCCGTACAGTACTACGCTAAGGCATGACATCACGCTACATTCACATACAAAGAATGGATGGCTGATTACATTATAATTCACATATATTCAAGCGGCAGTGCTTTGTAGTGTGAAAGAAACTATGTGGTTGATTGTCAGGGCTGTATTTATCAAGACAAAATGTGTGCTATTATTGGGAAAAAGTGCTAAAATAATGGTAATAGCCATGGAAACCAAGGGAATACTAATGGTAGTTTGCTCCAAATTTAGCACTTGTTTTGAAATAGCACCTGTTGTGCCTGGATAAAGCTGGCCCTATGTGCTCCAAAAAATTCTTCAGAAATAGCTGAAATTCTCCCACATTCCCCTAACCCCCAAATCCCCTATTTAAATAAATAATTAAAAATGTAATATAAAAACAATAAAAATAAATATATAATTATAATAATATATATAATAATAGAATAGAATTAGTGTTGACTGTTGAGCGAACCCGCACCGCACTGTTCGGGTTCGTACCGAACACTACAGTTTTTGGACCCCGGACCCGAACACGGACATTTCACTGTATGTTCGGGTTGGAGTTCGGGGTTCGGTGATTACATTGTATGTAATGCTATGGGCTTTCTATAAACTGAAATAGAGTCCCCATTCATACGAATAGGTCAATTGATCTATTCTTATGAATGGGGACTCTATTTCGGTTTATAGAAAGCCAGTAGCATTACATGTATTCCATAAACCGAAAGTCTATAAACCGAAAGCCTATAAAGCCTTGCCCCGCCCTGCAATTAAGCTCAGAGCACTCTGATTGGTTGGTTTAAGCCAACCAATCAAAGTGCTCTGACAGGTAAATGAAGAGACTGACAGGTAAGTCTCTCCATTTACCTGTCACAGCACTCTGATTGGTTGGTTTGAAATCCAACCAATCAGAGTGCTCTGTGTCATTTTACACAGCATGGGAAAGTTCTTTAGAATTTTCCCACTCTGTTTAAAATGGCTAGCACTCTGATTCACCTGCCATAAAAGTCTTGTTTCCGTCTTTCCGGTCCCCTTTTCCTTCTACATCAGGGGTGTCAACACTGTAGTCCTTTATTCAATACATCTCCTATAAAGGAGGAAACAAAGGATTATGAGAGATGTAATCCATCAATAGCTTAAGAGCCACAGGGTGACCCCAAAGCTCATAAGTAGTCTTCTCCCTACCTTGTGTATCGGTCTACATGTGTACCCTGTAACAAGTATGCCTGTGAGCACTATATCATAACTCCCAATTGTCCCGCATTTGGCAGCACTATGGTCGTGATTTCGTCCTTTGGTGTACCATTTCTCTGGGAAACTGGAGGAGAACCAATTCTGCATAGGCGCCACGGTGAGTGACAGCTTTAGTGTTCATGCGCGTCCAATCCATGACAGTTCTGCACACTCCGCTCTGTTTTCATTAAGTGAATATATCAATGTCTTTGTGCTAATTATGATATTTTTTTTTGCTTTTTTTTTTACACTCTTTAAACATGGTGCATCATGAACAGGACTAAAAGATGACGGGCCATATAATTAGACAGTAATATGCTTCAATCCATTTTATCATGACAGCGCCATTAAAATACCTAGGGTTTTAATATCACCAGCTGCCCCCTTTTCAGGATTTGCAGCTAGAAAAAGAAATATAAAATGTAAAAAAAAATCACCATATACTCAGCTTTGGATCAGATACATAGCAAAAACTGCTGTGCCTTTGTCAGGTGTCAGAAGCTTGTTGTATTTGACACTGATAAGCAGCTAAGGAAAGTTACAATGCCTGAACCAATGCTAAAATAAGAAGAGATAAATCATGCATAGGAGACACAGATCACGACAACAGTACACCGTTTGCAGAAACCAATCTTTTCCGCACTAATGCAGGAGCACAGAGCAAGGAAAGATACATTTAGAGGGCATAGCTTTTCCGTGCTGAGACATCCTGTACCGTGAGAAGCTCGAGGAAAGTAATATCCAGAGGTTAACAAGAGGCATAGCCAACATTTGGAATGTGCAACCTTCCCGACCACCAGGGCGGCAGGTTGGCTACTTCTCGTGCTACGAAGCAGTGACAGCTAATGTTGAATTATATGTCGAGGATGCATTGTGGACTGTGCCGTAATCAATTGTAAATTATTCTGTTTGTAGCACCTGTTGACCTGTATCCTCCCTATGCAGACTGTTCTACACCCTAGCTTAGCTCGGAGGGATCATGAGTATGCCAGGAGATTACATTGTCATGACTAAATCAGGTAGGGAAACAATGGTTCTCCCAATACTCCTAAATCTATTTTCCCTTTCCTGGGTGTGGTGGCAAGGCACAGGGCGTAACAACCCGCTGAGATTGGCCTTAACTATTTCTAATAACTTTATCAGAAGAGCAACCTACCTTAGGAGGTAAGTAGGAACACCAAGGGTGTAGCCCAGGGATAGGCGATTATCTGTACAAGGACACTAGTGTCTATCTTTGTGGTCACAGTACGTTTTCTGATTCTGGGAGTGCTATCTTATATTATATGAGGTACATGCAATATTAAATGGAAGATGAAGATTTTACCACTCTGTACTTCATGGTAACTGCCATGTGGTTTATTATATCTTGGTTTTAAGGAGCGAACTCATGGCGAGTTTGTGTACTTGTGGTTTTCTATCTACCGCGAGTGTCTATTTAGTGAGAGTTTTGTTTTTAAATGTGACTAAATGAATATAGTCAACTCTGAGGGTGGTTATGTTTCTTAAAAGGCACTGTGGAAAGGGGGGAATATGGTACTGTAGAAAAGGAAGGGCTTACAAGGCAATGTGGAAAAACTGTAAGCACATATTTACCCCATACAATAGATAAGAATATATTGTGCCTATATGTGATAGGAGTGGCAGCACCAAAAACAACTAGTGTTTTAACATGTTTAACATATTTACCCCATGTTAATTAACTATTTTGTTTTTTATTCGATATTTATTGAGATTTGTTCAGGTACAATGAAAACTTTTCTTGGAAGGTATAGAATAAAGAAAAGGGAGAGACTTTCACAGGATAATTGTTATTTCTTGTTCAGCAATGCTGTCCACAGCTGTCTGGTTCACCTCTAGTGCTTTCCTTAAATGTTGGAAGGTGTATGGCCATGAGGAGTATACATGCTAATTCCACTGGCCAAAGATACTATCTGGATAGAACTTTGTAGCTGACTTCCTTTATCAAGATGCAGGGATTTAGACTACAGGTATTGTCCACTCCTCAGGGTCAAGGGACTCCTGTAGGTCCAATTGTCATTGTGTTCTGTAGAGAGGATGTTGCAGGAACGCTATTGATAGTAAGTGAGAGTAAGTCTTAGAAGTGGTTCCCTTACTATTGAGGTTGGTGGAGCGTAGATGGTCAAATACCGATTTGTTTGGTGGTGGGCTGTTTCTGAAGAAGGTTTGGACAAAATGGTGCACTCTCGGGGGTGTGGAATGAAATCTATTCATGGAATTGTTCCCATGTTTATAGATTGATCCCATCTATAAAAAGCGTATCAGTATTAATGACAGGTAGGGTTCTAAGGGATTTTTAAAAATGCCTGTGTCCTGCGTTACTGAAACTCAACCCAAAAAAACGTGTTAACAGAGTTTTACGATGTAACTTTAAAAAGGAAAAAAAAAGAAACAGCGTAATGGAAAATTGCTGGACTGCGACTGATACTCCATCTTCTGTCTGTGTGGAGGAGAGAAAAAAAAAAGGGACAGTAAGCCAGTAAGGGAAATTAAGAGAAATTCGGAGTACGATTGCTGTTACCGAGCAAGGTTTGAGGGGCACGGAAAGCCAAACTGAGCTTGGATACAGTTCGACACAACCAAGGATCCTTGTGTGGAAAATCTATTTAAAGGCAATTTCATTTGTCAAAAGTGACATTTATAAGAGAGCGATGTAAGCATTAAGCAGTCAGTGGGGCTCCACAGCGAATGAGATTTTTATCTTCAATAAAACCTGTGCTGGATAAGCAAGGAACATTTTATTTAGCAGGATATTAAACTCAGCATGGAGTTAAAAAGCAGCTGTGGCCTGGAAATCTGGATCTGGGACAGACGGGTTAGTAAAAAAAAAAGAAAAGTTTAAAGAACACTAGAGGAAAATTACAAATACCTGTAAATGTCTTTTAAAGCCTCCAACAAATTTTCATTACATGCTACGTTAATTTAACCCAGCCAGTTCAGTTGGTGCTGGAGAAATTACCATCTATGTAAGCTTGATTAAAAATCACATGTTTAGAGAAGATTTAGAAGTGCGTCATTTCTAATGGTGTTTTCCAGTCTTAAAGTTCCCATCTTGACCTGTCTTGAAGTCTTCATATAGGGGGAACCAGTGGTGTATCTTGGTGCCGCCCTCTGGAAAAGTGCCGCCCTAGGCGAGTGCCTTGTTTGCCTTGTGAAAGAAACACTTCTGGGGGGAACGTAAGAACCCCAATGCAATGGAAGTGCTGAAAAAGTTTAAACAGGTGCAAACTATGTGATGCTACGTACATTTATGCGCAAAGTGTCTGTACAAGGATATTCGTGTCTGTGACAAGCTCTGTGATGTCCATAGAACATCATTCAATTCTTCATCAACAAGTCCAGGAAATGTCCACCATGGACAATGCCGGTGCCTACCCTTGCTTATGTACAGCAACTATTGCACCTTTGTTTTTTTATATACACTACAACACATGTTTTGAGCATGAAAATATGCTTGGGTGGCGGAGCTATTTGTGCAATTTCAGGCACATTTCTGTGGTTTTAAAAAAAAAAATTATAAATAGGATGCACTGACGATACGATCTAATAAGCAACTCGGAAGGTGGGGCGTGCTTTGCAGATTGAGACTGACACACCAATAGGCACTATTTTTGCATATGTCACTTTTACACATTTCCTCTATACTGTCAAAACAAACCATCTACCAGCAAGTTTGGTTTCACCAACTTTCTGGTCAATCGGGAAAAATCTACTTTGGTCAATTTTCTTAGTGTCTTTAACTGGTCCATCATAGGCCTTTGGTAGACTAAACACCACCATGATAATAAATAATGTTGATGAAACGCAGCATAAATCTAGGAATTACCAAGAGCTTAATGATCATCTGTTTGGAACTAGAAATGTGTGGTTTTTCATGGCTTCAGGGTTCTACATTGTCCAGTCATGAAGGACACTCTTCAGTCATCCTCAGACCTTTGCCCAAGCACCATCAGGATAAACATTGATGCTGATTAGAACTAAAATAAAGTCAAGAACTAGATCACAGAACTAAGCTTCTGACCCTGCAAATTTAGACTTTAACATATTGTAGTATGTTCTTGTCAGGGCCGAGTCAGGTAGGAGTTTTAGTGCAGGTATAGTGGAGGTGTCTGGTTGCATGTTGTTATTCACTGTGCAGGGTGAGAACATATTTAGAAACAAAGAAATAAGGATTGGAATAAGGACTGAAGCAGAGACAAAAGGGACCTTTAGCAAGTAACTGTAGCATAGGAAAGGGCTTTGAGTAGGAACTGGAGTATAAACAAAGAGCTTTAGCAGGGACTGTAGACAAAGCAGAGGTAGGGGTAGAGAGTTGAACAAGCGGTGAGGCCTTAGGTAAGGGTGAGGCCTGAGAAAGGTAACTAAGAAGCAGGAACACCCTAGAGAGGGTGACTGAAGCAGGAATGAGCCCTTTAAGGGAGCATCATAGCTGAATAAATATTGCTGTAGCCAAAGGGTCTCAGGAGATGCTGAAACGCCTCCCCTGGCTGGTTGAGTTGCCCAGGTTCAGTTTCCCAGTTCCTGGACAGGATAGAAATTCAAAATGAGCTTTAGCAGAGGTTCAGGAACAGAATAAGCAGCTCTCAGATGTCGGGCATCCAACTTCAATGCAAAAGCCCTGTTTGCAATAAACTGCAGGTATTTAACAACCTGACACCAACATAGGGGAAGAAATACAAGCAAAAAAAACGTATGTTGGCCTCTAGAGGAGGAAGGAGGTATATAAGCACAGAAATTAGGACTTTTAAATGCTTGAGTCAGGAGGTCAGGGTAGAACCCTGAAAGTTCTCCTTCTTCAGTGTTTACTGCCGTCCTGGATATTATTTCTTTTATGTACTCAAATGTGACTATCATATCTTCTCTCTCATCTTTCCTCCAAGCTACACATTAAGGTCGTGTAGTGACCATGGATGCAAGGTAGCCCTGACCGAAATCGTAATAATTGATAACTGTGGCTATAGCCAGGGGCGGGCTGGGCCGGGGGGCAGGGTGGCAATTGCCCCCCAGGCCGCCCTAAGCTATGTAAAACACGGCCGCTGGGCCAGTGTTTTAAAAAAAAAAAATGCGCTTGCAGGCAGAGACTGAGGTGAGAAGGGATCGGAAGATCCCCTCTCACCTCCGCTCTGCCTGCAAAGCTGCACGGGGAGCCGAACAGGCAGCACAGAGAAAAATCCGTGCTGCCTGTTCGGCTCCCCGTGCAGTGTGCCGACACGGAAGTGCCGACAGTCACGTGATCGGCACGCTGACGTCATACGCGCGCCGATCACGTGACCTGTCGGCACAACCGCCGGGAGGCCGAACAGGCAGCATGGAGGGACCATGCTGCCTGCCACCAGGTAAGTCCTCCTGCCACTAGCCACCAGGGAAGTCCTGCCACTAGCCACCAGGGAAGTCCTCCTGCCACTAGCCACCAGGGAAGTCCTGCCACTAGCCACCAGGGAAGTCCTGCCACTAGCCACCAGGGAAAAAGGTAAGGGGGGGGGGGCAAAAAACACTGGCATATTATTGGGCAAATTGGCTGGGGAATATTACATGGCAAATAACACTGGCATATTATTGGGCAAATTGGCTGGGGCATATTACATGGCAAATAAGACTGGCATATTATTGGGCAAATTGGCTGGGGCATATTACATGGCAAATAAGACTGGCATATTATTGGGCAAATTGGCTGGGGCATATTACATGGCAAATAAGACTGGCATATTATTGGGCAAATTGGCTGGGGAATATTACATGGCAAATAAGACTGGCATATTATTAGGCAAATTGGCTGGGGCATATTACATGGCAAATAAGACTGGCATATTATTGGGCAAATTGGCTGGGGCATATTACATGGCAAATAAGACTAGAATATTATTTTGCAAATTGGCTGGGGCATATTACATGGCAAATAAGACTGGCATATTATTGGGCAAATTGGCTGGGGAATATTACATGGCAAATAAGACTGGCATATTATTGGGCAAATTGGCTGGGGAATATTAAATGGCAGAATAACACTGGCATATTATTGGACAAATCGTCTGGGGAATATTAAATGGCAATTAACACTGGCATATTGGGCAAATTAGCAGGGGCATATTAAATTGCAGATAACCTTGGAATATTATTGGACAAATTTACTGAGTTATATTAAATTGCAGAATAACACTGGCATATTATGGGACAAATTGGCTGGGGAATATTAATGGCAAATAATATTGGAAATGTGTATGTAATGGGGTAATGGAGGCATGTAAATGTGGTGATGGGGCATGTCCTGGTGTGCAACGTGGGTTATGGGTCATGTCGTAGGTGTGCAACGTGGGTAGGGGGGGGGGTGCCCATATTTTGGGATATTGGGTGTCTAAATCCTGGCATGTTGAGGGGCATAATCCTGGCATATTGAGGGGAAAATCCTGGCATATTGAGGGGGCATCATCTTGGCATATTGAGGGGAAAATCCTGGCATATTGGGTGTCTAAATCCTGGCATATTGAGGGGCATAATCCTGGCATTTTGAGGGGATAATCCTGGCATTTTGAGGGGCATAATCCTGGCATATTTAGGGGGAAATCCTGGCATATTGAGGGGGCATCATCTTGGCATATTGAGGAGAAAATCCTGGCATATTGGGTGTCTAAATTCTGGCATATTGAGGGGCATAATCCTGGCATACTGAGGGGCATAATCCTGGCATTTTGTAAGGGAAAATTCTAGCATATTAAATGGCAAATCCTGGCATATTGTGGGGGAAAATCCTGGCAATATTCGTTATAAAACAAGGAAAAGATGGCCGTGGATGGGGAGGCGATTCGATGGTGCAATGGGCCACTTGACTGGATTTGCCCCCCAGGCCTAAGGCTGCCAGCCCTCCCCTGGCTATAGCAGTTGTTTCTTTTTATGATGACGAATGACACTTTAAGAAATGCCTTATATCGTATGTAGCCTTTGCTGCACAGCAATGTCAATGAATCATTCCTAGTTGTTTACGAAAATCAAGATGCAACCAGTCGTTCCTCCTTGCCTGATCCTGCCAAGCCCATTATGTGTTCTCCAACGTAAAAAGGTGCAAGGAACACATTTCCGATTAAAGAATAATTGGTTGCTCCAGGAGGACGAAGGATGCAGACGGACCTTTCACGTCTGATAAAAAAAAAAATGGCCTTTTAAAGATCTGGACCTTTAACTCGTTGGTAGGCGACGCATTGAGAGCGATGGCAAAGTCCATAGTCCATAAGTCTGTGCACAGTGTATGTCACCATCCCTGAGGGTCAACCAAAGCCTTGTGATGTCAACCAGCGCCACATTCTCCTGCTCCCTTTTGACTCCGCCCCCTTGCATCCGGAGACACATTCTGCCAATGGCGGTAGATATGGTGCATACCAAACAACAGAAAGAATATAAGCTAGGTGGAAGTGCACTTAAATGCAAAGTGATCTTACCAAGTACCTATCTGAGAACCTGGGAGCTGATTATATTTCTAGATATTAAATTCTTTCTCTTTTTGTAGCGTTAGCAGGATATGAGATGTAAATAAAGAGTTATAACATTGTTAACTAGATAGTCAGACAGTTGGAGTCAAAATTACTATTCCGTGAGTGATCTAAGAATCCAAATTCTTAAAGAACAACAAAAAAAAGAAAACAACTAGCTTTACATTTCAAATAGAGAATAAAACAATCAAGAGAAAATTGGAAAAAGCAGACCTGAGTATCCTCAGCTCTGAAAATAAATGCACCACATTAAGCCTTGATGCTGTATCCAACCATCGCAACACGCTAATATAGTCATTTTATACATTTTTTCGATTTTTGGAGAACTCAGGCTTAAAAGAAATACTGTATCATTAGCTTTTGTTAGTACGCCATAGTGCTGCTACTTCTGATTATCTGCCCTTATAGTAAAACTAGGGTTTAAATGAACTATTTTGAAGTATGTGTAGCCGCTCTTAGGAGTAGGGTTCGAGCAGTTAGGAGTAGGGTTTCCAGTTCACTCCACGGCAACCCATGGGACCAGGGCCGGCCTTAGGGGGTGTGCAACCTGTGCGAGCGCACAGGGCGCAACACCCCAGGGGGGCGCCCACCCGCTCAAAAAAAGAAAGTTAAAAGAAGCCGGTAGAGGCACTGGGTGGGGGAGATCAAAAGATCCCCCCTCACCAGCCCTCTGCTCAGCAGCTCTTCTGGATCCAGGGAGGGGGCGGAGCTCACTATGCTTAATGCAGGCATGGGGAGCGCGAGCAGCAATTTCTCCTGCTGCTCGCGGCTCCACGTGAAGCAGACACTGCTCTGCTTCACAGGGTGGGGGCAGATCTATACATCTCAGCCGGTTAGCTCCGCCCCTGGATCCACTTTTGCAGGCAGAGGAAGGGGAGGGGGGGAGACAGAACAGAGGAAGGGTTGGGGGGAGTGAGACAGAACAGAGGAAGGGGAGGGGGGAGAGCCCTTCCCCTACTCCATTTCTCCTGCACAACTTTCATTATTACCCCCACATCCTTTGCCATAGCACCACATTGCAGCACCCACAGTACTTGAAACAGCACCCAGCTTGTACCCACATGTCTTGCCAGAGAACTAAGATTGCCTTTCCAGGTCTTGCCAGAGAACCAAGATTGCCTTTCCAGGTCTTGCCAGAGCACCTAGATTGCACACCCAGGACATATCTCAGCACCCAGAACATGTCCCAGTACTCATATTTCACTTAACCCAGCCAGCACCTACATTGCATCCATAGGACATGCCCCAGCACCCACATTGCCCACTACAGGACAGGTCACAGGACCCACATTGCACACCTAAGTCATGCCCCAGCGCCCTGTTTGCACACCCAGGGCATGCCTCAGCATCCACCGAACATACCCCAGCACTGACATTGCACACGCAGGACTTACTCCAGCCAGCGTCCACATTGCACACACAGGACTTCCGTGCTGTCTAGTGGTGGGCAGCACTGTCCAAGAACACAGAAATCCTTGCAGAATGCCCTTTGTGCTCCTCGCACGTGTCTGGAGTCTGAACGCCAGCAGGTCACATGACCCCAATCCTCTGACCTAAGACACACATGGGGAGTGTGACAGGGTGCCCCAGGACTGCCGAGCCCTATACAAGCATAAGAGTTTTACCCCCCACACGATGCCCCTCGTGCAGAGCTTCTTACTAGTGCTATGCTTAGTGATGATTTCAAAAAGCAGTGGTGCTAATTTTTAAATCTTCCCCCCTGTTAATCCATGGTGATCAGCATTTTCAAGGATTCAATGTCTGATCAAACACAGAAGTGCACTTCGGCCAGCACTCCAGTGACAGAACGCCGCGGTCACGTGACCTCCTGGTGTTTCACCTCTAAAGTCCCGGTGGAAGTGGCGGGCAGCACCACGCGCAGGCATCCACCAGCTGCCACCACTAGACTTAAACTCATTTAAGGTTATGTTGAAAAATATGTTATTATCATTAATAATGATTAATTCTAGAAATGTGTAATCAGGGGCGTACCTAGAGCATTTGGCACCCGGGGCGGACCCTGAATGTGGCACACTGCCCCCCCACCCCCCATAATAAAAATGTAAGGTTTTGTATAAATGCGCCAGTTTTGTAAAAGTGGGAAGACCAGGTGCTTTTGTAGAAAGGGGCTGGTGAGAAACTTCTAGAAAACGCCTGCCCTGCCCCTTTCTACAAAGCCCCTTCTAGAAAACCCCTGCCCTTCGCCCTTCATATAAAAACCCTGCACACTGATCACATAAATTTCATACACCCCCTTAATTAAAAAAAACAAAAACACTGCACACCCCCCTTAATAAAAAACAGAAACCATGCACAACCCCCTTAATAAAAAAAACATGCACAACCCCCTTAATAAAAATCCCTTATTACGCCACTGTGTGTAATTCATTTTATGGGTTAGTGTCTAACTGTGAAAAGTCTCTGCATCTAAGGATGAGAAAATTGAATCTTTCTTACAGTGCTGATCACTAAATTCGCTCATTTGCAAAACATTATGATATAGGAATAGCAAATATTGACCACCAAATAAATCAATAAAACACTTCCTGCTGGGTTAGGAAGGTCACAGATTTATTAAAAGCTAAAAAAAAATAAAAAAATACATAAATACAAGCATATAATACTAAATTAACAAATTAGCTTAAGATAATACTTATGTGACAAATAACATAATAGCGCATTCTTTAACAAAACATACCATGTGAACCACGCCCTAGCTTGCTTGGATGGGGCCCCTAAGGATCTGACGCAGGCGTAATCGATGATAATTGCTGCTGGGGTCATCCCCTTGCAGAGTAGTGAGGACGATACATACCAGCTCATGGGAAGTCCTTCACATAGCTGCCTGGCTACTGCCACCTGAGTTGGCTGTTCTATCAAATTTGTTGAGCAAATTCTACTGCACAGGCGCAGTAGAATTTGCTCATTGCGCACCACAGCGCATGCACACACAGTTACGGCTGATTGTTGTCATTTACTAGCGTAGCAAGCAACTGGTAAAACTTATATCAGTTACATGCTACGCTAGTAAGTGGAAATCAGACACGAGAGGGACACACGGGGGGGGGGGGCTGCCTCTTCTCGATGGGAGTTGTGATTGGCAGCTTAGGCTCCCGTGTGTCCCCCTCTGTCCCCCGTGTGTGACTTCCACTTACTAGCGTAGCATGTAACTGATAGAAGTTTTACCAGTTGCCTGCTACGCTAGTAAATGACAATAATCACCAAGACGCTTATACTTAACTGTCACCGCAGCTGATCCGAAGGGGGCGCACTTCTGCCAAAGTTGCGGCTGATTGACAGGCGTAACTGGGTGCGCATGCGCTGTGGTGCGCGATGAGCGAATTCTACCTGCGCCTGTGCAGTAGAATTTGCTCGAGTTTTTTTGTCAGAACACCGGACTAAAGGAGCTGGGAAATGAGGCAGCCGAGCCGCTATTCAAGTCATTTCTCCGTGGAGTGTGCTCTGTAAATATTAATTACTGAGAACAGGTCATAGGAGGAAGCTATGTATGACTGTGCAGATTTCCAAACACTTTGCTACTACTTACTACAGACAGGGCAATCAGCCAGTTTAACAAAATCACTTACTGCTGGTAATTTGTGAGGTTAAATCTGGATCAATCCTAGTAAGGTTAACAGGTAATTGTCACTTGAAAGTACATTTAATAAAACAGGGGGGGGGGGGGAGGATGCATCTCAGTGTTCTTTGATACTCTGCTCGGAACTGGATATAATATCTGCCGTTGTCTTTGGAATTTCTGCGTCTTAAAAGGACTCTGTCAGCCCTACCCCATGCTTAGACTGAGAATGTAACGATGAAAAAAATATGACAAATCTAAATAAAATACCTCACTTGGAGTATTGTACGCAGTACTGGAGACCGTATCTCCAGAAGGATATTGATACTTTGGAGAGAGTTCAGAGAAGGGCTACTAAACTGGTTCATGGGTTGAAGGATAAAACTTACCAGGAAAGGTTAAAGCATCTTAACATGTATAGCTTGGAGGAAAGACGTAACAGGGGGGATATGATAGAAACATTTAAATACATAAAGGGAATCAACACAGTAAAGTAAGAGAGTATATTTAAAAGAAGAAAAACTACCACTACTAGAGGACATAGTCTTAAATTAGAGGGGCAAAGATTTAAAAGTAATATCAGGAAGTATTACTTTACTGAGAGGGTAGTGGATGTATGGAATAGCCTTCCAGCAGAAGTGGTAGAGGTAAACACGGTCAAGGATTTTAAGCATGTGTGGGATAGACACAAGGCTAACCTAGCTATAAGACCGGGAACGGGGGACTAATAAAAGTACTCACAAAAAAATTGGGCAGACTAGATGGACCGAATGGTTCTTATCTGCCGACACATTCTATGTTTCTATGTTTCTAATAGAGTATTGTTCACAAAATGTATTAATATCATATACAATAAAATAGAAATGATCTAAAAACAAGAAAGAAAGATGTATACATTGTGCATAAAAATAAGCCGCTTTGTCAGTGGACATGCAAATTACACATGTAACACTGAAAATAAGTTATTTTGCATGAGTAAGCCACAGGTGATGTCATAAACAGGGGACACCATTGAAAACACATCTGTCTCTTAACTTATTCGTTTTCTTGCGATATTGTTAACACAATGACCATTTTTAGTTGTCTACACTTACAGCATAAACATTGTTTAGATGGCATGGTCCCTTTTAAGGGTGCATTGCCTCCTATCCCTGAGATGGCTACTTGTTTTGCTCCTTTTCAGGTTGGAGTTATACCGTATTTGCTCGATTATAAGACGACCCTGATTATAAGACGACCCCCCCAAATTTGTACATTCCTTTAGGAAAAAAACTAAAAGCCTGATTATAAGACTACCCTATAGGAAAAAAGTTTAACTTGTATATATGTAAATTGCTTTTTAATTTTTAATAAAAAGTTTATATTATACAAATGTATTTCTTGTTTTTATTTGCTTTTATGTGCCATGCGGCCTCTCTCCCGCTCCCCCAGCTGTCTCTTTCCCCCCCAGCGTTGTCTCTCTCTCCCCCCAAAACTTCTCTCGTCTCTATCTATCCCCCCCTCCCCTTTTCTCTATGTCCCCCTCCCTCCCCTTGTCTGTGTCTCCCCCCCCCTTGTCTGTCTGTGTCCTCCCCCCATCACCCTCCCTTTGTCTCTCTCTATCCCCCCCTCCCCTTGTCTGTCTGTCCTCCGTCCGTCCCCCCCCCCTCCCCCTCCCCCTTACCTCGATCCCTGGTGGTTAGTGGGGGCAGCCGGGGGATGTCTGCACGATACGTGCAGATATCCTCCATGCTGCCCGACACGGCAGTCTATTATAACGGACAGCTGGTCCGTCATAATAGACTGCGGTGTCGGGCAGCATGGAGGATATCTGCACGTATCGTGCAGACATCCCCCAGCTGCCCGATTCTCCCTGGTGCTTAGTGGGGCAGCAGAGGATGTCTGCGTGACGAGCGCAGACTCCCCTGCTGCAGCCCGGCACGCTCGCCGGGACTTCTGTGACGAAAGCGGAAGTTCCCGGCTTCTTCACAGAAGCCCCGGCGGTCGTGCCGGGTGGAAGCAGGGAAGTCTGCGCTCATCGCGCAGACATCCCCTGCTGTTAGAGAGGGGGATCCAGGTCCCCTGCAGCTCTGCTGGGGACCTGGATTCATGTGTTATAATCTGACCTCAATTTGAGGTCGGATTATAAGAAGACCTCGAATGTAAGACGAGGAGGATTTTTCAGAGCATTTGCTCTGAAAAAAACCTTGTCTTATATTCAAGCAAATACGGTACTTTAAATGTAAAAGTATCTCATATATCACTGAGAACCAAAAAATGTGACATCATTTAGCCAACTTCCCGTACTATACTGGTATAATCCAGCCTGATAAAAATAATGAAAGGACAAGACATATGAAGTTCTGTTTAATTGAAAGATTGCATCAAGTGTAGACATTTTAAATATAAATTCTTAAATGAAACAACACAAATAAACTGCCTTCTGGAGCCCTCCTATAGCTTTATCATGGGGTGGACAAACGGGGGTCAGATGAAGGAAAATAAGTCCCATCTGACCTGAGCTATACATCGCAAAGAGGACTCATTGAGATACTTAGATTTGTATTCTTTATTAAAGCATTTTATGCTCGATTCAATTGTTCAATAAAACATAATTAAAGGGTATACTCCATAAATTGCAGGGAAACTGAAATGGCTTTAGGACAATGAAGCCGAGTTGTATAAATTCTCCAATGCACCTAAATCCCTGCAATTCTTGCTTTATTGAGTAGACCCTTATGGTATATATTTTGCAGATAGTTGTTAATTGTTTAAACGATTGAATATCAACTTTACAATGCATGTACTGTGGGTGCTTTCCTGGGAATCCAAATCCACTTATCTGACAAAACTAACATGTGTGTAGGATTTGACACAACAAAATGTATTGTATAGGATTTCAGTTTCAGAAACAGTATAGATATCTGAATGAAACTATAGCTTAATCAGTTGCAGTATTTTGGACTTTCTTATCTTGTAGGAACTCTACTGACATCTAAAGGACATAACATATATGGTACATGATAAGATCTTGTACGCATCGCCATGCACACAATGACTGCTTTATTTAAAAAATATACATTTAATTGTCAATTGATAGCATACCTCTGAAGATGCCCTGCTGTATGGTGGAAGGGTGGGTATCAATGCTAGAGCTGCAATGCGTTGTGGCTAGGGTTGCCTTGCTACTGCCTCCAAAGTCTTAAAATGGACCTTAAGCCAATTTTCTTAACCTCTTATTGGCAATACTTTTTGGATGTGTCTTACCCTTGGTGACACGGGCTGTTTTAACTTTTCTGCGGTGTTTGTGTTTAGCTGTCATTTTCTTCATTCTCATTTACTGTACCCCCAAAAATTATATATCGGCATAGAATGGCTTTTTTAGACACCATTATTTTCATCACAACATATAATATACTATAAAAAAATATGATGAAAAATTGAAAAAAAACACACTTTCCAGCTTTTACATAAAAAATCTTTTATACACCTAGAAACACAAATAAAAAAAACCCTGTTAAATAGATTGTTATATTTGTTCCTAGTTTTTTCTTTTGCAAATTTCCTAACCATTTTCTCCTACAGTGAACTTTTGACCCCAATCCCGACCTTAATCACAAATCTAACACTAACCCTAATGTAACTCTAACCCTAAGGTTAACACAAATCCTTAGATCTACGGCTAATTTAGCATTTTTGTGTTTGTAGTGAAATGTTGCTTACTGCCTCTAGGGGCAGTCTAGCAACAGAGCAACGAAAGTGATAACTCATCACTTCCGAAGCTCTTGCCCACAACAGGGCAGTGCCATACTGGAGTAGCATGCTGCTAAAATGCTATTAATTAACAGCTGTCACCATCCAAAATGGATCGCTGGAGTACCTTAGTTTGTTAGAGTTCGCCATAACTGTTCAGAATTTTCAGCCTTTAAAGTTCAAACCGATGCCATAAAGAATAAGTTGGTTGACCCGGAAAATGTAGAAACTATTATAGAGGTTGGATAGACACAAAAAAGAAGAAAGAGAATAACAATGTCTAAAGTAAGTGTTACCCTCTAGGCCACAAGTTATCATTCAAAAAGCCAGAAACTTAAAAAATATACTGGTTCCCAGTCCGATTAAAGAAAATAGTAGGACCAGAGAAAATCCCATTAAGGACTTTTTATAAATGCTTTAATTGCAATTGATACATTTATTAGTTCCCATAGGGGAGAAACATTTGAAATAAACTCCATGATCTTTTGTGAGACTATTTTGTGATATTCCTCCAATGTAGCTGTGGGAAAAAATACGTGGGCAGAACGACAAATAAACTACAAGTTAGGATTGAGGAGCATTTTGGAGATATTAGAGCCAACTCCAAAAAAAAACACCCTGTTCCTATACACTGCAACAATTGTCCAGCTTTTAATTGGGGATAATTTTCCTTATTTTGGGATAGAGCAGGTGTGAGGGGGGGGGGGGGGATCAGGTTCAGAAACTCTCACAACGTGAGGGTTTTTGGACACATATACGGAGAACCTTGGTACCAGATGGGTTAAACCAAGATTTTGATTTGTTATGTTTTTTATAATTCGCCTGCTATAATAGATTCTGTCAATATGCATGTAAGGGTCTTCTCTTTTGGTCATAGTGTTTTCTTTCGCGATCAGTTGAGGTTTCCCACTATTTCATTATTGCATTCGATTTTACTCATATTATATTTTTTATTATTCCTTTTTAATTTCATTATATTTGATCTATTTAATACGATGATTCTTTTTTTTTTTATTCATTTATATATATATATTTTTTTTTTTTAATGTTTCTTTTCTTACTAATCGTATTAAATAATCATATTTTTTTTTTTAATGATGCATTCTAACCATATCCTGTTAGTGTAGATTGGGGTCTTTTACACTGGAGTCATAGAAAATTATTTTCCAGCTGAGAGTGATTTTATTGGAGTACTTGGGGTGATGGGAGTCGTGTATATATTTATGGACAGTGCAGGTGTGTTTTATGTATTAGAATAGGATAGTGCAGGGAGGTGGTTACTGAGGAAGTCGATTATTTTTGACAAGACACGCCAGGCCAGAAGCCTGTCCAGCATTTTTAAAAAAAATTATCTTGTAGGCAGCCAAGGTTCCCCCGTATTCGTCTGTGATGATTATCTCAAGTCTGGGAGTTGGCCATCCTTCCTGTTGTGGGTAGTCTTTCTCCTGGGAACACCAATTGTGTGGACGTATCTACTACTTTTTACCCAACTGGATTGGGAACACGGGTAACAGACACAAACTTGGGCCTTTAGCAAGATGGCAGGTCTCTCTTGCATGTTCTTGGTGCGAGTGTTTTTATCTACAGTATGTACTGAATACATGATTTTTGATACACTCCTGTGCTACACCTTACCTCCCTCTTTTTACATATTAAATGGTGTGTGTACTATTCACCCTCCGAGACCTTAGCGTGTCTTCATTCCAGACACGCTAAGGTCTTCTTCTTTCTTATATATTGTAGTATATGAGGACTGGAGGAGTTCTTGGAAAGTACCTTTTATGTACTATGATTTCCGCAGTGCTAATTTCCCACTAGCCGCACATATGGCCTGAGGCAAATCATTTAATTAATCACAAAAGTCCTATGGGTTCCCTATCATCACGAGCCACTGATTTCCCTTCCTGCAGCATTCATATGCCAGAAAATCAGGCAGCACTTTTCATTGAGCGGCCAGCAGGGCCGATCCTGGGCGGGTGCACGGGGTGCACCGCGCCCAGGCGCACGAGAGGAGAGGCGCTGAAGCAGGGAGCTCTCTCCCTGCCATACTCCTCCTTGTTAAAGCAAGCACAGCGCGACGGGCGCAAGCTCCGCCCCCGTCGCGTTCTGTGATTGGCTGCTGCCGGGAGGAGGACGTTCTCTAGAGTATCTGCCAAGACACCATAGAGAACATCCTCCTCCCTGCAGCCAATCACAGAACGCGACGGGGGCGGAGCTTTCCCCCGTTGCTCTGTGCTTGGACTAACAAGAAGGAGGAGGTAATAACAGTTGGAGGGGTTTGGGGGGTGTTAAAATATAAAATAAAAAAAGAAAGTGTGGAAGTGTCTGTGAATGTGTATAAGTGTGTCAATGTGTATAACTATGTGTGTGTTACTGTCTGTGTAAATGTTTGTGTATGTGTATAAGTGTGTATGTGTGTGTCAATGTGTATAACTATGTGTGTGTTACTGTCTGTGTAAATGTTTGTGTGTGTGTATAAGTGTGTATGTGTGTGTCAATGTGTATAACTATGTGTGTGTTACTGTCTGTGTAAATGTTTGTGTATGTGTATGTGTGTATGTGTGTGTCAATGTGTATAACTATGTGTGTGTTACTGTCTGTGTAAATGTTTGTGTATGTGTATAAGTGTGTATGTGTGTGTCAATGTGTATAACTATGTGTGTGTTACTGTCTGTGTAAATGTTTGTGTATGTGTATAAGTGTGTATGTGTGTCAATGTGTATAACTATGTGTGTGTTACTGTCTGTGTAAGTGTGTGTACATGAGTGTCAAGTGTGCAAGTGTATCCTATGTCTAAGTGTGTAAAGGTGGCTGTGTTTGTGTGACTGTGTGTATTTTTGTATGACTGTGTGTATTTATGTATGTGTGTATAAGGGTGTCTGTGTAAATGTATGTCTGTGAGGGTGACTAAGTGTGTAATTGTGTTTGTGTGACTGTGTGTATTTATGTATGACTGTGTGTATTTATGTATGTGTGTGACAGTGTGTATAAGGGTGTTTGTGTAAATGTATGTCTGTGAGGGTGACTAAGTGTGTAACTGTGTTTGTGTGACTGTGTGTGTTTATGTATGACTGTGTGTACAAGAGGCCAGCATGGAGAACAGAAAGATAGAGATGGAAAAAGTTATAAGGGATGAGGGGAGAGACAGACATGGGGTATGAGTGGAGAGAGAGAGAGAGACAGACATGGGGTATGAGTGGCGAGAGAGACAGACATGGGGTATGAGTGGAGAGAGACAGACCGACATGGAGCATGAATGGAGAGAGAGACAGAGACATGGAGCATGAGTGGAGAGAGAGACAGACATGAGGGTACGGGGAGAGACAGACATGAGGGAATGGGGAGAAAGAGACAGACATGAGGGTATGGGGAAGAGACAGACAGACACAAGGATATGGGGAGAGATAGACATGAGGGTACGGGGAAGAGACAGACAGACAGACACAAGGGTATGGGGAGAGATAGACATGAGGGTACGGGGAGAGACAGACAGACATGAGGGTATGGGGAGAGACAGACAGACATGAGGGTATGGGGAGAGACAGACAGACATGAGGGTATGGGGAGAGAGACACGTGAGTGACTGACTTTGTGGAATATTATTTATCACTCCTTGTGTACTTCTTTTCCAATGATGCTCAGCCAGACTAATGAGAGACTTTGGCTGGTTGGGAATCATGGGAACGGTAGTTAAAACTCATTTTGCTAGCCTTCAAAAAGTCTCCCATGTTGCTGGCTGAGCATCATAGAAATAAATAAAACCACTACACAGTATTATGGCAAAATATATATCTTTATTTAAAATAAACGTTGGTCCTTTACATTAAAATACAGTTTTCTCTCTCCCCAATATTGAAATGGGCATGTCTGGAACAGAAATGTCTAAAGGGGAGGAGTTCATAATAAAGCCACGCCCACCCTTGGGCGCCAAAGGAAAACCTGCACCCAGGCGCCCGTGACCCTAGGATCGGCCCTGGCGGCCAGTATGAAGAGCATGGTTGCCAACATCAGCCATGTTTCCAGGGACACATATTTGTTCCACATGCTGCAGAAAGAGCATGCAAAGTGCAGCCCGGCAGTATGTAGGATGGATATACGCACAGGCACAATCCAATTAATTAATCATTGTAGGTTCTATGAGATCTCCATCCTGATTAATTAACTGGATTGTGTATGTGCGTATATCCATCCTACATGCTGCACTTTGCATGCTCTTTCTGCAGCATGTGGAACAAATATGTGTCCCAGGAAACATGGCCGATGTTGGCAACTATGGAAGAACTGTCCATTAAATATTAAAAACAATCAGGTTGGGAGTCATCCAGGGATACTTAATAAGTAGAAGTTGTCCTTACACACTTTTAAAGCTGTTTTACTTGATATAATACTGTTATTAAGACAATTCAATAATTGTGCTCTTAATCACAAGCACTTTTTCATGTATAAATACAGATATATATATATATGATAGATAGACTGCCCTATCCTAATAAACAGACTAGCAGCTATCGCTATAAGATTGCTCCTTCTGTTCATTGATCCTGCGCCCTGGCCTCTGCGCATGCGCACCCCGCAGATACCTTACTACGCATGGTCTTGACACACTGCAGTTGGCGCATGCGTGTCAGGGTTCCCCGGCATCGTAGCTGCGCATGCGCCAGGCGGCTTTGTGGGTGATGCGCGCAGGCGCGGAAGGTTCGGGAAATTTCCCGATAGCCTGTCGGCGTTATCCGGAAGGGAAGTGTGAGTCTGTCTTCTCGCCGGTGCTGAGCGCCGTGTCCGGCGGCATTTCCTGCTCTCCTCAGTGACTGTGTGTGTGTGTCGGTCCTCAGGAATGTCTACGCTGTGTTACAACCGGGGCTGCGGCCAACGTTACGACCCGGACAGCAATCCTCAAGGTGAGGCGCGGGGGCTGGGGGGGGGGCTGGGTAACCCTTCCCAGGAAAGCAGGTTCCCATCACACTCAGCCAGGTAATCAGGGGTGCCAGTGATTGGTGTTTTAACTCTTTCGCTGCCTGTGACCTGCTTGCAGTGTTTGGCTGCACGGCACCCTGGCATGATAACAAGTACCAAGTGTCTCTGTTCAGCAGGGACAGTGGCTGTTTTTGTCCCATATCCCCCCACTCTGGCTTTAGTTATTCCTGTTTTTCTAGGAGTTCAGAATTTTAGATGTTTATGAATGAATCAGAAAGCCCCACACCATTAAAACTCATCATATAGTATGTCTGTATTAATGCAGTGTGTGTGTGTGTGTATGGATGTAATATATATATATTGCACAAACATTCTTGTTCTAATTGGCTTACCAAATTACTTAAATAACTCTCAATTGGCCGTAAAGTGATTTAAGGTCTCGCCCCATAGTTACCCCCCCCCCCCCCAACAAACCCTCTCTGATTGTGGCAGGGTACACCTACAACTAAATCCGCTTCTGCTCTGCCCTCGCACGGCCGCTTCAGTAACGTGCTCCCACGCCACCTAAATCTATTTGGCTTAGATAACACAGGCAGACTCCCGAAATTTGTCTGGAATCTGCCTTATATGTTGGCGCACACGCCGATTGCGCCAGTATATATTTGCTAAGGCGGTATGCTGAAACATAGGCCACTGTGTATAACAATAACATCTAATACTGAGATCTTCCCATCTATATTGTCAGCTGTTGTGCTTGCCTTTCTCATGCTTTGAGTGCCCACTCAACCCATCTATAAAGAGTGGGACACCTGTGATCTCTGTTATACATGGCTAAGGCGATTGTTACATTTGACATAACCCCCATATAAAGTGTCAGTAGTGTGTCCATATTACTATGTAGCGTAAAATACTCCTACTTTGACCTTATCTTATGTTTATAGGTTGTATTTACAATAATACCATTGACTAGAAGGAAGGCTATCAATGGTTAGATAGAGGGAAGAAGTTCAAAGTCCTTTACAGGCGATTTTCTGTTTCCACAAATATTAAGCTACTGGACCTGCATTTATTTAATACACTCAGCATTGCTTATGCCCGGAGCTTCCCACGTTGTAAATATAGGGGCAATCGCACTCTACATGAGCGATTACTCCATTGTGTGCAGGCCATGTACATGTAGAGCTTATTCGTTACTGCACTCATGATGTGCACTGTCTTGCTCTCTGCCTCCCTCATGGAGCTCTGCCTGATCTTGTGAAGGAGGAAGAAAGCTATGTGCTCCACGAGGTAAAAGGCCTGTTCATCAAGTGGGTGATGAATTGAGAGCCTGGGCAGTGAAGTAATATGTTTGGGGTTATAGTTCATTTCATGGACATTAGCTTATTGACTCTATAGTCATGAGATGGTTTAAAGTATTGGAATTCGATTCCATTGTTAGATTGGTAAAAAGCTTTTTTTCTAGGGGGTTGGAAGATAGTGGTTTATATTTTATGCCACTATGGTTTATTTTATACATGTTTTTACTTTTTTGATTTTAAAACAATAACAGAAATGTAACAAAATAGTTAGGGTGGTTGGAGGTAAGATGGGCCATCTGTGTTCATTTTCTCCTGCAAGAAGAGCATTTAGAGTTTTTCAAATAATGTAAAATGCATTATTCATGGTCAACTGACCTCTTCTATCAGAAGAAACTCACCAGGTTCTGTACACAAAGTTAGTGAGATGAAATGTTCACTTTTAGTGACTAGCTCCCTCCAGGCTTCCGCACTTGTGAAGACAAATTCTTCACCAAAATACTCTAGTGTGAAATATTTGGGATGTTTGGCTTTTGGAGTTTTGTCAGGTGTTAATCTGTATGACGATGGCATTACAGTCCAAAAGTTTGGTTGGGAAATAAATAAAGTTCCCTAAGCATGTGTTATGTTTAGATTTTTCTAACATGTCTATCTTTGTTCTGTTCTAGATTCATGCACGTATCACCCTGGTGTGCCAGTATTTCATGATGCCTTGAAGGTTGGTATGACTTGGAAGCTTCTTGGATCAGTCTATGAAAGATACTCCAATAACGAGCAATCTAAACTTGTTTTAACTCGTCTGTTTCACCCACACAGGGCTGGTCGTGCTGTAAGAGACGAACCACGGATTTCTCTGATTTTCTTAGTATTGTGGTAAGTTCTTTGTCTTCTCCATTTCCTGATTTACTGATTTTTTTTCTGAAACCATTGTGTGCAAGATGGATGTGCAGTAGGCTGGGGAGTGCAATGGGGGGGGGGGGGGGGGGGGCTTCGAGGTTATCACATCCCTTTGGCACGCAGGACAGGAGCATAGCGTACTTTTATGGTTCCTGAGCTGTAATTGTGGGAATGGTTAAATTAACAATAATAATATTGCCACCTCAGGAGTCGCTGTTGTCAGGAAATGGATGTTTGTTCAGTGCTTGCTGTGGGCGCTCACTGATAATCCTCATTGAAGAGCAAATGAATGTACAGTCTAAACAACACTCTGTTTACATTAAAGGTGGTCTGACACAAATATCTTATTCACTGAATGTTTTCTTTAACATTTCCTTAAAACGGTTTTCCATTTAACCCTCGGAGTGGCATCGGTTTATTCAAGTTTTCATCTTGGCATGCCAGGCCATTTTTTGGGGGGTTTTTGTTGTTGTTTTGCGATACCTAGTTGATGGGATCAGATCACTGGGGGACGTTAGTAGGGACCAGACGGTGGTCTCTAAATACCCCTCGGGTGTCTGCAATATGGGAGCAGCACCATTGAGGTCAATGATGGCATCAGAGTGGTTCTTGTCATCATAATCAGAAGTCTGGAAATGCTTTTCACTGCTTGCAGATTGCTGAGGAGCGATTGGTGGGCCTGAAGACAATACTGTATTCTTTCATTAGCATTTATATTAAAAAAATGTTACTTTTGATGTAATTGTTTAATTAAGCAAAAGTTTGTTTGCCTGCTGGTGTTAACAATTTTTTTTTTTTTTTTTTAAACAATCTGAATCTGCCTTGGATCTTATCATTCCTTTTTTTTTTTTAAGGATGTGCTTAAAATGGCAAGCCAAATGTCTGTCTGTCTGTCTTCTTAAATAAACACCCACATTTAAGGACTGCTCTGACTTGAAAAGTACAGACCTTTTTAATGCACTTTAATGGCTGATAATTGTAAAAATGCAATCCTGTAATAAAATGTGACTATCTATATTTTAAAAATATGTTCAGAAATATCGGGCTCGAAGCTTTGACTGACCCTCCCATGCAGGTCTTCGAATCTGGTGGGAACCTGGGTGAAAAAACCCAAGATTTTAAAATGTGACTAACAGAAAAGTATCCCAGATGATATCTATTAGAGTAAAACATTCAGTATCAGAAATCATAGGAACTATGTTCACAAAGGGATTTTTATTTTTAAAAAACTTTTTTCCCCTTTACTCCCACCTCAGTAAATCCATCAATTTGATGTTTGGCGCATTATGCTGGAAGGTGCTCTTAGAACAGGGAATGTAATTATGTTACTGAAAATTAGGGATCGACCGATTATCGGATTAACCGATATTATCGGCCGATATTCACAGTTTCCTAAATTATCGGTATCGGCATCTAACTTTACCGATAATGCCGATAATATTTGAATGAAGCCGTTTTCGCGATCAACGATCGCGAAAACCGCTTTAACAGTGCTGGTCTATTGCCTCGACATCGAGGCAATAGCCAGCACCGATATTTCTATTTTGGGACCCCCACGATCGCCCCACGGAGCGATCGTGGGGAGCCATACTGACGGAGCATGCTGCTCCGTCAATATGGCTAAGTCCTCTGCCGGTCTGAGCTTCGGAAGTGAAAGTAACTTCACTTCCGTCGCTCTGAATATGCTACTTGACTACCCCTAGTGGTAGTTTAGTAGCATTGCAATGGAAAATAATTAAAATACATATTTAATTAAATAAAAATAGGTTATTTAGCTATATTAGCCTATAGGGTTAAAATTAAATATTTTTTAGCATAAGGGATAGGGTTAAAATTAAATTAAAGTTAAAAAATATTAAGGGATATAATAAGGATTAGAGTTGGGGTTAAATTTAGTGTTAGGGTTAAATTTTGGGTTCGGGTTGGGGTCAAAAGATCAATATAGGAAAAAACCAAAAAACACTATTTTTGGTTTTTGCCCCATAACTCGCAAAAAAATACCGAAAAATATGGAAACATGCATATTTTTGAACTCGGGACAACATTTAGAAACTATTTAGCCGGGGTCTTTTTTAATGATTTTATTTGTGTAAATTATATTTTAGGTCAAAGTTAGAAAAAGTGGGTTTTTTTAAATTTTTCATCATATTTTATGATTTTTTTTGTAGTAAATTATAAGATATGATGAACATAATGGTATCTAATGAAAGCCCTTCTTATGACGATAAAAACAACATATAATTTGTGTGGGTACTGTATGTGAGAAAGCAAAAAATTACAGCTAAACACAAACACCCTAGAAATGTCAAAACAGCCATTGTCACCAAGGGAAAGTCAAGGTGAAAATGTCTTGTCACTAAGGGGTTAATTAAGCTGTTTTGATGCCTTGCTTATATTTACTGTAGTGTCCCTTTGATATAATTGCCTATGTCATTGCTGCTCATTTTACTAAGATTTAATCTAAGTATGGACTATGTGCAATTGAACATTGTTGTTCTTGTTACCTTTTGACTGATATTTATTTAAAAAAAAAAAAAAAAAAGTGGTCCAATTTGTTGTATTTGACCATATCACCATTGTTTTGCTGCATTATTTATTTTTATTTAGCAATGAAAAAGATTTACAAAAAAAAGCTAAACGTTAACAATAAACATGTTCATTTAACAGCAGATTTGTGTAGAAATTGTTTTTTTTCCCAAAAAATTAAAATGCACAAAATATCGGTATAAGTTATCGGCTATCGGCCTGAAAGTTCACAGGTTATCGGTATCGGCTCTAAAAAATCAATATCGGTCGATCCCTACTGAAAATGGTTAAAATATATATTTAAACACATGTATAACAGATCCCAGGAGCCAGGGAGTACGCACACATACACACACATGCTGCATTCATGTTGTTCAGGATGATGTCAAGTAGAATGTTTGGATGTGATTCATTAAATATATACTTATTTGTTAGTTTCTTTTTGTTTTCATTTTTATAGGGCTGTACGAAAGGACCGCACAGCAACGAAAAACCTCCTGAACCTGTAAAACCGGAGGTGAAAACATCCGAAAAAAAAGATTTGGCCGATTTAAAACCCAAATTCAATGAGCATATTATTCAAGCTCCAAAGCCAATAGAATCCATAAAAAGGCCAAGGTCAGTACGAGGAAGGGATTCATTTCTTGAGGGAGATTTCTAACTAATATTCCCTTTTTAGAAGTCTTACGTTTGTACTGTGCGTATGCAGAACTTGATCAATCCCAGGTGCCAGGGAACTCCGGTTCCTAAAATACATGTGGCTGGCTTGTATCTTGTTGATTATTTTACATAGAACTCTATGGATGTTCAATTTCCCTGGCTCCTAACAAAAACCTTGTTGGCAGCTAGAGTGTCCTAAATCTACATATAGTTGTCAAGCCCTGTGCAGATTTGAGGTGTGCAGATTATTGGACAGGCGCCGGATGTTTGTGTAAGGAGTCAATAGCGCAATATGTTACAATAAATGTGTATGAATAAAGTGACAAACATGAGTGGATAGTGAGCGTCAGATGAAATCAAGACTTTCTCGCCAGTTTCTAAGCGGGGTTTAGTGCAATTGACCCTGTCTTCCTCGGTTTTTATGATAAAACATGTCTCTTTCAGCCCCGATGAGCCGATCGTGCAACTGCAGCTGAAAGTTTCTACATCATTGAAACAAGCCCTTGAAAAACTAAAGCTTTCCATGGAAAATGATCACATAGCAGCAGGTACTGCATTTTTTTGGAGGAGGTTTGTGCTTGAATCTGAAACTGGCTAGAGTGTGGTGTGTTTTTTTTTTTTTTTTCCCACATATATTTTGATGAGTTCTTCTCTTTGCGGTGGATGCAAACAAGGTTATGTGTAAAGAGAAGCTCTGGTCCATGACTAGACAATGCGGTCATTGCTCCACCTCTACTACTTTGGCTTTTGGGACATAACCATGAAAGATCTACTTTATTTGCTTGAATGAAAGGTTGACATCTGTCTTATAATCGATTAGTCTGATTATAAGGCTAGAATCCAGGTCTCTCGTAAACCTGCAGGGAACCTAGATCCACCTCGACTACAGCCAGAAGGTGTCTGTGCATAGCACACAGACCTTCCCAACGCTAAGGGCAGGTTTTCTGAATGGGACCTCCCGGAGATCCACCAAAACAAGTTGGGCAGCATCGGAGAATGACTATAAGCAGTGCACGGACATCCGTTGTCCCCACTGGACCCAAAGAGGAATCCTGGTTACACTGGTTGCTACAATGAGCTGCGAGGGCAAGTCCACTGGGGGCTGCAATGTGGAGCTGGAAGGGGGGGGGGGGGGATTCATTAAATATGAAATATATATATGGTCACCTTAAATTCAGGCCCTTTTATTCCCTTCATTAAGGAATTAAGATTTGGGTGGTCGCAGTATATTCAAGCAAATAAGGCAATTAACAAAGATATACCGCCGTTTTGTTTATGGCGACACCGTCGATTGTTTTTTCTAAAATGTTATTTATTTTTTTTAAATTCACTTTTTGGAACTTGCGAAGAAAATATTGTGTAAGTACTTGCTGTACTGTGTAATCTAGGTTTCTGATACACCAAGTGAGCCAGACATCCTGACTTTGACATCCCTTTAAAACCTCTGCAGAGTGAAAGCTATAAAATAAGATCCAACTCATGGTTTTTGGTTTGTAATAGGGAGCGTTATAAGCATAGGACATATGTAAGTCCTTGACTGTTTCTTTTAAAAAGGATAATTTCTCTTTGTTTTTCCCCCTTAAAAATCCCCCACCTCCCTACCTTAATGTTAGGACTTTATTTTTATTTTTTTTCGTTTTTATTCCTATTTATTAGTTCAATTTTCTTTTTTGTTAGATGAGGAAACAGGAGAAATCAAGATTGGGACCTCTTGTAAAAATGGAGGTTGTTTAAAGGTATGTGGAGTCCAGCACTATACATTCAAACATCAGTGGCCTTTAGTTCTGTGTGGTGGAGTACTGTGCTGCTCTTATGTGAAAAGCATTTGCATTTACAGCATTGAGGTCTACTCAATAAGGAGAGAATTGCAGGCAATTTCCAGCCTAGGCCAGTGTAGCAGTTAGCAAAATTCTCCAATGCCGCTGAATAGGGGAATTTTTCCAGCTCTGCTACTTTGGCCTTAAGTTTGAAATTCCCGTCTCAATTCCCTGAACTTTGAGTAGACCCTTATATATCATTCTTAAAATACAAGGATGATATTATATGGTTTATTTTTGTTTCTATCTATTCAGAAATAGCTTTTTTTTTCCCTCCAAGTATAAGTCTTTAGTCATTTGTTAAAGTGTTTTAATGAGCAATAGCTTTTTATTTGATCCCCTTAACTCTATTTTAAAGGGGATCTGTCACCTATATATTGTTTATACAGTGAATGATGAGAATTAGCAGAATTCTAACCTAATCATTTAAGAGAATGTGTCTGACTCTGTGATGTCCTACTGTTTATGACATCACCTGTGGTTTGGTATGCTAATGAACCATGTGTATCCCATATTTTGTGACCCTTCTAGAAGTCCATGCCCTGAATTCTTGTTTTCAATTTACAGACTTTTGCTGGGCCGCAGACCAATGATGAAGTTTGCCGGTATCATGCTGGTTGTCCGATATTTCACGAAGGGTAAGTCTGCGTCACCTCGCTTGTCTCTGTGAATGACATTTTAAAACGGCACGTGATGGTCCTGGCATGTCATGAACGTATTCAATGGGGCGGCGAAGCCAGGTGGTGAAAAAAGAGTAAACGAGTGGATCCAGCCTGTGAGAGACAGTTGATAAAGCCTCTGTGTACACTCCGGCTTTAATGATGGAGGTCCAAACAGGCCTGCTTGTCTTTACTGTGCAAATCACATTGCCCACCAATAAGAACTCTGGTCTGAAATGCGTCCAGTAGCTTGCGATATATTTACACAATAAAAGTCTTGACTAGCGACCCATTTTGACCTCCATAGTTATTGCCTACTTGAGGTCTGCATGGAGGCTTTATCATTTACATGTCATGAATTTAAACAGGGCATGGCCAATTAAAAAAATATATCTTCTTTATAAGAATGAACATGGAATTGAATGAAAGTCATGCATTTAACTTAAAAAAAACAATATATTAGGGGTCTAGGACACTTTGGCGCGGCATCTTCATCGCTGACAGTTCAGCGCGGCAGTTAGAACGCTGAACTGTCAGCAATGAAGAATAACGGCCGTGGCTATGTAAGAGCTGACAGTTCAAATGTAAAAGTAAAACGAAAATAACCCCCCCCCCCCCCCTGATAAATGATTCCTAAACCCCAATACTAAAATTAACCCCCTAAACCCCAATACTAACACCCCTAAAAATTAACCCCCTAAACCCTAATACTAACCCCCTAAACCCTAAAAATTAACCCCCTGAACCCTAATACTAACCCCCTGAACCCTAATACTAACCCCCTGAACCCTAATACTAACCCCCTGAACCCTAATACTAACCCCCTGAACCCTAATACTAACCCCCTGAACCCTAATACTAACCCCCTGAACCCTAATACTAACCCCCTGAACCCTAATACTAAAATTAACCCTGAACCCTAATACTAAAATTAACCCTGAACCCTAATACTAAAATTAACCCTGAACCCTAATACTAAAATTAACCCTGAACCCTAATACTAAAATTAACCCTGAACCCTAATACTAAAATTAACCCTGAACCCTAATACTAAAATTAACCCTGAACCCTAATACTAAAATTAACCCTGAACCCTAATACTAAAATTAACCCTGAACCCTAATACTAAAATTAACCCCGAACCCTAATACTAAAATTAACCCCCTAAACCCTAATTATAACCACCCTTACTAAAATAAACTAAAATAGCCAAAATACTTACCTTTTAGCGATGAAATGTCCCGCAATGAAATCTCCAGCGACGAGCTGTCTTGCGGTGCAGAGTCGGCGGTGAAGCGGCTGCGCGGAAGCAGCCGAGATGAAGTGTCCCATCCCCTATATTAGAACACCTTAGAGTATAATTGAGTAGAACACATAATCCTAATGCAGAGTTCTACTGGGTCAGTGCTTTAGATCTGTTTCTGTGCATTTTTTATTTACTTGTCTTTGTGTATTTTTTACTTTGTTTTTCTTGTACGTCTGTGTCTGTCCCTTTGCCTCTCTAGCGCTTTCTGCAGATCTTCCTTCAAAAGAGGAAGGGAGAATACACTTGTGTGTTGAACTATCACATACATGCCTGGAAATATTCTGCCATGAACATATAAAAATGTTAGACTGAACTCATTTTGTTCTTGTTAGTGAAAAATGACATTTTCATTTACCAAAAACACAACAGCTGCATATTTTAAGGTACCGTATTTGCTCGATTATAAGAAAAAAAAATCTGAAAACTACCCCTCGTCTTATAATCGAGGTCTTCTTATAATCTGACCTCAAATTGAGGTCAGATTATAAGGCATGGATCCAGGTCCCCAGCAGAGCTGCAGGGGACCTGGATCCCCCTCTCTAGCAACAGGGGATGTCTGCGCAACGAGCGCAGACTCCCCTGCTGCCGCCCGGCACGACCGCCGGGGCTTCTATGAAGAAGCCGGGTACTTCCGCTTTTGTCACAGAAGTCCTGGCGAGCGTGCCGGGCGGCAGCAGGGGAGGTCTTCGCTCATCGCGCAGACATCCTCTGCTGCCCCACTAGACACCAGGGAAAAGCGGGCAGCTGGGGGTTGTCTGCACGATACGTGCAGACATCCTCCATGCTGCCCGACACGACAGACTATTATGACGGACAGCTGTCCATCATAATAGACTGCCGTGTCGGGCAGCATGGAGGATGTCTGCAAGTATCGTGCAGACATCCCCCGGCTGCCCCCACTAGCCACCAGGGATCAAGGTAAGGGGAAGGGCGGGAGGGGGGCAGAGAGACAGGGGGAGGGAGGGAGGGGGACAGAGAGACAGGGGGGACAGAGAGACAGGGGGGACAGAGAGACAGGGGGGGACAGAGAGACAGGGGGGGACAGAGAGACAGGGGGGGACAGAGAGACAGGGGGGGACAGAGAGACAGGGGGGGACAGAGAGACGGGGGAGGGAGGGGGGCAGAGACAGAGTCAAGGGGAGGGAGGGGGTTAAGAGACAGAGACAAGGGGTTAAGAGACAGACAAGGGGAGTGAGGGTGTTAAGAGACAGACAAGGGGAGGGAAGGGGTTAAGAGACAGAGACAAGGGGAGTGAGGGGGTTAAGAGACAGAGACAGAGACAAGGGGAGTGAGGGGGTTAAGAGACAGAGACAGAGACAAGGGGAGTGAGGGGGTTAAGAGACAGAGACAAGGGGAGTGAGGGGGTTAAGAGACAGAGACAAGGGGAGTGAGGGGGTTAAGAGACAGAGACAAGGGGAGTGAGGGGGTTAAGAGACAGAGACAAGGGGAGTGAGGGGGTTAAGAGACAGACAAGGGGAGGGGGGAGAGAGAGAAAAATGGGGGCAAGGGAAAGAGAAAGGCAGCATTGGCACATAAAAAGAAATAAAAACTAGAAATACATTTTTTGATATCATAATTTTTTATTAAAAAAGCAATTTACATGTGAATATATACAAGTTGAACTTTTTTCCTATAGGGTAGTCTTATATTCAGGCTTTTAGTTTTTTTCCTAATGGAATATCCAAAGTTTGGGGGGTCGTCTTATAATCGAGCAAATACGGTACTTTGCAACTTGTACGTTTGATTATTTGAGTTAATTACTTTCTGCGTCCTTTTGTGTTTCTAAATAAATATATGAACAATGCAAGTACAGTCTTTTTATCATGAGCAAACTCTGGGAATAGCTGGCAATATTCTGGCCCGATCGGCAAGAACACCATTGGGACCCCTGGTGCAATTTAATCCGCACGCTCATTATCATCAGCCATTGACGGGCAAGACGGATATGTTGAGAGATAATTTATAGAGATCGGGAGGATAAATTGATTGAAAAGTGATGTGTGTGGAGCATTTACATGTGAATGGTGGCTGCCCATTGAGTCCGGTTAGAGAGCAACCTGGGAGACAATTGCATCCCTGACTATACGATAAATGTGTTCAGTCTTACTGCATCCATACCTTCTGATTTATTCAAACATCTTGATTTTCTTTTGTTCTAAGGATGAAATATTGGAGTTGCTGCAAGAGGAAAACCTCTGATTTTAACACGTTTTTGTCTCAGGAAGGATGTTCCTCTGGTGCACATTTATGGATCAAGAAAGATGAAGTATGTATAACTTGCAGTAATGCTCCATCAGTCCATTCCGAACGTATCTTTCCACCTAGTGGACATTATTTTTATTTTTTATTTTTTTATCTTCAAAGGGAAAAAAAGTAGTTCCATGTCGCCATGACTGGCATCAGACAGGAGGTGCAGTCACTATATCAATCTATGCAAAAAACTCCATTCCAGAACTCAGCTACGTGGAAGCCAACAGCACGCTGGTAACTAGATGGGACAGAGTTATGATGTTATGATGTTGTGCAAAGCTTTTGTGTTATTCTGTGCAAACCAGGCAGGAGATCCAGAAATGTACAGAAAGGCAGCACACCTTGTTAGGAAAATATAAAAAATAACTTATTATAATAATTAAAATGTCAAAGAGAAGTAAAAAAAATACAAATACAACATACAAATAATACTAGTCAAATACAAGCCAAATCCAGGCTAGTAATAATGAATATATAACAAGAGAAAAAATACAAGTAGTACCAATAGGGGGAGCAAAAAAAAGCAAAATAAATAGACAAAAGCTAAATACACTTACAAAAATGCTGAGACCAGATAGAAGATACCCAAGGAACTAGCTCCCCAACGTTTCGGCGAAATGCCTTCTACAGGAGGATCCAGAAATGATCTGAAATTTCACAAAGATTCCTTCTTTAAAAAAGGCTTTATAAATACAGAAACAAACAAGAGACAGTAGGTCATTAGCCAACCATACTGAAGGAAAAGGTTAGAGACCACAAGTAATGCAAGATGCCCGATGCGTTTTGTGTCCGACACATAATATGATGGGAAAAAGAGCCCTTTATACTTGATAAACAGATATAAAACACCGTAATCCTAAAGAAGGTACCTTTGTAATGTTGTAACCCAGATCTTTGGAGTAATCATTTGGCGTCCATATCCAATTCAGAAGACTTTTATCTGGAGTTCTGCTTGGTTTATCTGTAAACCTTTTTTGCAAGTAGAGGTTACTAGAAATGTTGTGTAACATAATAACTGGTGGTTGGGTTTGTCAACCTTAAGTGCATTTATCTATTTTCTCTTTCTAGGTAAATATCCAAATCGTGTTTGACGGGGAGAAGGAATTTCAGCAGAACTTAAAGTTATGGGGGGTAAGTCATGGGGCATTTTCATCCATCCCCCATATATATAGGTGCCAAGATGATGAGCAAAATGTATGTGATTGAAGTGAACCTGTGAAAAATAAATCATTGCTGTGCATGAGTGCACAAACAGAATAGCATCAGCACCTCTTAATGTACACAATTTGGCTAGCACAGTGTACAAATTTTTACACTGTTTTGCTTGTCAGCAGTGATACGAGTATAGAGTCCTGTGCTATATGGCCTTGCGTTAAAACCCTTCAGATATTTTAATACATTAAAACAGTCACAGGTTTAAATCGGAGCGTGATTAAAAAATCCCAGGAGCCAGTGAACTATGGGTCACAGAATGCCTGCTGTCAGCTCTTAACTTTTTGTTTATTTTGTGTTGAAATCTGTGTTGTACCGTTCCACTGGGCCCTAAAAATGTACTAGGCTAACTCCAAAAGTCTACAAACATTTGTCATAAAAGTAACCTAGATTCCATGCGTTATATGCTTTTAACCTGGAGTCAAGTAAAGCTCTGTTGGCAGGGTAAAGTAAAAAAAAAAAGTGAAAAGGATATGCAGACGGAGCCACTCCATGCAAGCTTTAAGCCAAATTAAAAATATATATATTTATTGTGAAAATAAAGGCACATACAGGTAGACGGCACAGCACGGTGACTACTGCCTTACGCGTTTCGTGCCAAACTGGCACTTAGTCATAAGCATACTGGGTGAACCTTTGCATAATTAGGCAATTAATCCAGTTAAAGATTTAAACCTTTGATGTTTATCTATTGGTTTTGCACACTTAAGGTTCACTGTGTTTAGAAAAAGACTTATTGAACAGACATGAAAAAATAATCAAATGGTGATACAAATAGTTTGTGCAATTCTATGTTACTTTACATATATATTATTTTAAAATGTATTTATTAAAATCAGTGAATGTGAGTTAGTTTAACAAGAAGTGAGGGGGGCAATGTACAGAATCAAGAAAAGAGTAACCATGCAAGGAATTTTAGATAAGAAATTAAATATTATAATGAATTTCTCTTTTTCTTTTCTTGTTGGTTTCTTATATTATTCCCATTATGATAAAATGCACTCTATATACATGTGTCGGTAATAGTATATAAGTTTCTACTTGTTAAAAAATGTCTGCGAATTGATGTATTTGACTTCTCATCTGAGACATCAGATCAGTGTGCTCGTATTGTTTCTTTTATGGGTCCATTATGGGAATTTCAAACTTAAGGCCAAAGTAGTTGTAAAAATTCCCCCGTTCAGCTGCATTGAATGATTTTTATATTTCCAACTCTGCTACATTGTCCTAAAGTTTGACATTCCCTACAATTCTCTCTTTATTTATTAGATCCTCAAAAGTAGCTAGTTTCGTATAAGTCTTCTAATGTTCTTTTAAGCTATATTGTTTGTTAATTACCTGTGCTTTTTGTTGCCTCCTTTTTGTTTTTTGTTTTTTACGTGAATTATATGTTCGTCTTTTTCAGGTTATTGATGTTCAAAAAAGTTATGTCAGTTTGACGGCCACCAAGGTTGAGATCTTCATGAAAAAATCTGAACCAATGACATGGGCGAGACTAGAGTTACCTCAAACGTTCACACAACCAAAGCAGAGCACACCTTCAGACACCGCAGAATAGCTGCGCATGTGGCACTAGCAGAGCTGCTGCAGCAATCAAGTTATATATATATATATTTTGCCTTTTCTTTACCAATTGAATATTTGCTAAATTTCTCTAAATACTGCATTGTACATACTTGACATAGATTTTAATTACTTGATGCCGTTTTGATGAAGTCTTAGTAACCCGGTTGGCCTTTCAGACATTAAATTAATGTTTAGTCACAGTTTCGTCTTTTGGGTTATGTGGAATAATCTGCTAATTTACTTTAAAAAAAAAAAAAAAAGGTTTAGAAAATTGTAAGGTTTAAAGATGGAGGACATCATGGGGTTATATACAAAGGAGAATTTTGGTCCAGTCACCATGGAAACCAATGGAATGTTCCTGTAACTTAGATCACCTTTAGAACCGTGGCCCCAAAATGTACCTTTCTATATAACCCCCAGTGTCTTTTATGGAGCCACATCGGGATATGTGCGTATCACTCATCTGTAAGAATTTCAAATAATTGAATAAGTTTAATGACTAGTTTTTTTATTTTTTATTTTGCACATGTTTTACATTCCAGTGTAGTCTATAAAATAACTTTTTTTTTTTTTCTTTTTCATCTATGGTTCTGTAGAGATTAAAGGGACTCTGTCATCTAAACATTGTTTATACTGTGAATATAGAGAATATAAAATAAGGTTGTTCAGCTTGAATCCAGAGAAAACTAAACCTATTGTATATGTGCCTGGCGTGTCTCCTGGTTATATCACCTGTGACTTGCTATAAATGTATCATTTACATAGCAAGCCTCAAGACGATGTCATAAACGGTAGACGGCACAGACCAGCTTAAAATACATTTTCCTCTTAATTTGGGCATTTTCTTTCAGTTCCGCTAACACAATATACGGATATATTTTTCAATCTTTCGTTTATACCATTAATGTAAAGACGAAAAAAAAAAAATGTTTGGGTGATGCTGTTCCTTTAAGAGATTATGACTCCAGTATTACTTGATCTTCATTCTAGTGAACACACTTTACCCTAAGGCCTCGGCAAGCTGTGTATGTACATTTTGTTGGTATACCTACCACACTTCACTTGTTTAAATGCCCCTCCACACCAGTTAATTGTAGTGTGTTGCATGTGATGGAGTATGCTGCATGAAGCGTTTCAGACATGCCTTTTGCATAGTTCAGCATGTAGTAAAACTGAGATATGTAGAGGATGATCTGGAATATAAAGGTTCTAAATCCCACCACATGAACAGTTCTGTTCCAAGAATATAACTGTTGAATTTTCAATAAAAAGTTTTTGTTTTTTTAAAACATTTGTCCAGGAACTGGCTCTACAGGTTTGTTTTGGCCTTGTTTCTAAAATGGTTTATATGCCGTTGTAATGTGCTCCTTTTACATGGTTTAGCTTACAGTGGGTTTTGTAAAAGGTGGGCTTGCTAGAGGGGAAGACTGCAGTATACTTACAATGCATGTAATCAGCCTGTGGCATAGCATACGTAGCATGATCCTTTCTCTCAAACGGTTTGCCTCTCGCTAGATCATCCCAAGTGTCGCCCCTCGGTATTATTTACCCATGTTGGTGTGAATAAAAAGACCTAAACTGAATTTACTGATTTTCATTTAATATATCTTTAATGGACAAATAAAATGGTTTTTTTTTACCTAACGGAAGCAATCTGATCTGGAGTGTAGAGGGTCTCTCTCTCTCTCTGCTAGTGCAGAAGGAGACCCTTGGTTTTGGGATTAGTAGTAGTTAGAGAGCTCGTCGCCAACCGGACCGCATGGCAGCTGCCAGTCTGAGGATAAATTGACATGTGCTGTTAAAATTAAATGCCAGTTTATCCTCAGAATAAGGATAACTACTTTTCCACGTGTGCTTGTATGTTAGAAGCACAAGTGAAAAATAAAGTTTAGTGTCCCATTTATTAACTACATATAGAATTGTATGACCCACCATTTTGAAACAAATTTGTCTGTTTACTATTAAACAAAGTTGCTGGATATTCATTGGCAACATATATCATATATGTGCTGGCACCATCAACTTCATTGTACGTGGCCATGATTGGTATAAATCTTGATTTTATATTTGAATTATACTTAAAACACCATAAAAGTGCATTCAGCCACACTGTTGCACCTATAGACTTTCTATCTAGGACAACAAGACCTCTGACTGATGCAGGAAGTCAAAATGATAGCAGCATAAACTATAAGGAAAGGCTAGGAAAACATAGTAATGTTATAAAGGAATACAGTTAGAAAGAGGGGGAAAAAAAACTTCTGTGAAGCTTTACCCTTCGTACAAATGTATAGAAATACATCATACTATTTAATGGACACAGTGGAGGTTATGTATAAAATCTTCCACATCATATAGTGTCTTAAAGGGAGGAGGAGGGCTGTTTATAGTGGCCATTGCACCTTTTATATATATATATATATATATATATATATATATATATTTACATCCCGACACTTTATTTGTCAGAGGACCTCCCACACGATAATTAGGTGCTTTTTAGCACCTGCTCCTTTTATACTTGGTGCTCCGGAGCAACCTTCGGCATTCCGGACTGTCGGAGGCGCCAAAGACTCTCAACATTTGCCGCAATCCAGTATTTGACGCGATCTGTGTGTGTGCGCCATGTTTATACATCAGCCCCAATGGGTATTATTTCTAAAAGTGACTTTTGGGGCAAAGTTTTGAAAGTGGTGTAAGCTGCAGGAACATTCCATTGGTTTCCAGGGTAACTGCTCGGCTTTTTGAACTCTGCCTCAGAATTGAGCTTTTTAAATAATTGTCTATGTGTTTTTGTTATATATGGTCATTGACTGTAAATCCTGTAGGCATACATGTGTACTGGTGATAAACCAAATGCTAGAGGTCCATGTAGCCTGATCAGTGTTCTTGTGATTTTTGGAGATCTAAAGGCACTATAGTTGTCACATCCTTTCACTATTCTGTTTGTGAGACCAAAGGTTCAGGGTTGGGCAGAAACGTACAGAATCTGCTGTGGATCTAGTCCTTTATCCTTCATTTGTTTGTATTTATTCTATCATTTCCTTTAGATATTGAATCAAGACATTGTCAGCTAGCTCTGTATTATGTTCAATATCTGTGGAGTTTAAATGCACGAAATGTATCCATTGTTATCTAGTTCAAACTATAACTTTTTTTCTTTTTTATATAAATATATTTTCACAGTTGTGTTGAAATAAACTTCGGATTTTCTTTTACCAAAATAATTTTCCCCCCTGTGGTTGTAATGTTTTACATGTTTGTTTGTGCTGTATATTCAAACTGTTTTAATATAGCATAATTACCTGCCACTTTTGCACTGTTATCAATAGCAAATACCCTTGCTATTTTGTTTTTAATTTGTCTTTGTCCTTTTGGTTAAGTATCTATCTCTATTTTGAATTACTCATAGCTTTGGTGCTGATTATAGATCCCTTATTTAAAGTCAAGCTGTCCCTTTAACTCCATATAGTATGCCAAATAAACTTTTCCAATTCTTTTTGTGCCCCACCGAGCACTTGCGGCCACATGTCCATGGTTAGGTTAGGACAATGTCGCACTTGTCACAGAAATGTCTGTAATATGGTATGAATAGGTGTGTGCCTGAAAATCTCAATATGATTAACACAAGAAAAAGATTGGACTGTTTCTTTAAAAAAAAAAAAAGAACAAGATATGTAACTATACACCCTAGATGTTAAAGGACATACCATGTTTATAACCTCCTATCACTGTGCATCAGCAGTGTCAAGCTGTGGCCCTATGGCTGCCAGTGACCCCCAATACTCTTTCAGCTAAGAGGCTGGCAGGGGAGTAAGAGAAATGTAGTCATCAACAGAAAGAGCTGAACAATCTACTCTTCATAAAGTGAATTATTCCCATGTGCCAGAGTATATACTAAAGACACAAGTGATTAATCACTAGTACTAGTTACAGGCGTGTTTTACAGTGTGTAATATATATCTATCCCAACTATCTCAGGGCTTCAATGTAAACTAGAGCTTTTTTGTGTTTTTTTGTTAAATCCTTTTTTCCTTAGAAGAAGCAAGAGTTAAAGGGGGAGAAAAATCCCCCTTCTTTTTAATAAGCCTGATCTGGATCTTTATCAAGCTCTCTCTGGTCCAGTTGTCTCTTAGTGATGTGCTTCCTCATATCAACAGAGACAATTTAAATGCCTGATTATTGCAATCTGAACACAACGCAACCATCTGATCAATATTTATATATGGCTGAAGTGTGCCCTATAGCTTTACAGATATGATTAGCCATATAGGTTGAGATCCCCTTTGTTGACGGTGTGTATAAATGAAGGTGTTTCTCTGTGCTAGCAACGAAAGACAGTCTGCCATTGGATCATCCTGCATGCTCCGAGAAGCATGGCGGTCCTAAGATAAGCTGTTATGTGCCATTAAAAATCCATGCCAGTTTATCCTTATAGTATAGCCACTAAATCTATCACTTGTTTCTAATGCAATAGCTCATGTGACAAAAAGTGTAATGTCTCTTTAATCATATTCCAAACTGGAGTAATGCCATTCTTCTCTATGTTGATCATATCTGGGCATAATACGTTGCTCTCTCTTACTCGAACATTGTCAACTATTATAACAGCTGAACAAATGACTTCATCAGTTAACCAAAGAGCGGTTTTATTTTGACGGTACACTTGTGATATATGTGCAAATGTTCTGCTTCATAACAATCTGTTCATTTAAATATATATAATGTTTTTTTGTTGTTCCAACAGATGGCTAAACAATCTGTAGCTTTTTATTTTTAATAAATGATTGCCTTGACAAAGGAAGATATATTTTGATATATCTCCAGGGAATGAAAGTTTAGATTTTTCTTTTTGCCTTGGCTCAATCTGTTACATCCTTTTCCTGTTAATATATGGTATAACTAATTTTCTAGAAATATTTATTTTAAAAGCATTTTACATGTTTAATATGCTGTTAGTTCCAGTACTTTGAGGCACAGGGATTACCAATGTATTATTATTACTATTTCTAAAGGGACACTATCAGATTACCTGTGCATTTTAAACAAACATATATAAAACATATGCCACTGTTTTTTTTTCTCGGTTTGGTAAACTGCAAATAGAAGTAAAAATAAAATTAGGTGTTTATCTCCAGCATCCATTTTGAGAATTTTACCCCAAATCTTCCACGCAGCTGTGTACAACTTTTGTTTACCTGCCTTCCACCACAGAGAGGAGACCTGATCAAACAGGATCATAACTAGGCCCGCTTGTGATGTAATAGTTCCATTACCCTCCCATTCAATGTAAGTCTATGGTCAGAATTCTGACTTATATAGACTGCATTCTGTGTCCTCAGCCCCAAAGTGAGATACTAGTGCCGTAAAGTCACTGGGGGGGGTGATTGTTTAGTAAAATACTTCATAAAATAAACTCACATAAAAACAAGACATCTGAAATCAACAATGCAACTTAAAAAAATAAACCGTTTTCATTTTTTGGTGGGAATGTCCCTTTAACCATTACGAACCACCACAGGCTCTTGAACTAAAACCCCCATGTTGGTTGACTATTTCCTGACAAAGCATCTTGGGAGCTGTAGTTTAACATTTGAACAAAATGTAGTTGAAATATTAGCGCTTCTGCCTCGTGCACCAAATGTGAAAGACTATCTCAAAACCTAGCAGAAGGAGACCCTCGCATTCGGCTGTCAGAGTTGGGCAAGCCCCCGCTCTGATTGGCTGTGCGTGTGCTGACGTTTGTTAGCACGCAACAACTGGTAACTGCTGTGTCTCACATGTGAGACACAAGTCGGGTTTACTTTCACAGACCGGGACATGTATTGTTTAACCCTTGCTTCCTTGAAGGAAGCAGGGATTAAACAAGTTGGAATGTCCCTTTAAGTGATAGAGAACCTCTGATAAATGCATTCACAGCTCATACAAAGCGGTGTGATATATTAAAAAAAGTATTTTTGTTTTGTTTATTTCTACATGGAAACTCATAGTAAAAGCACTGTTTTACTAGGATAATGGCCACCTTTTCTAATACACTAATATTAGATTACTTGCGTACCGTGCAATTGTAAAATTACAGCAGTTTGCAAGAAACCAGGACTGCCCACACTAGCTGAGTAAAAGTCATTTTCATTTTTCTACCAATGAGAATAATTTCATTCAAATGAATGGAATTTCCTGTCTCTCTGGTGATGTCATCAATCAATGTGTTGCTCTTGTACACAATAGGATCTCTTAACAGTGCAAGTCAATCCACAAAATATATTCTATTCCAGGAGCACAGGAAGTGACTAAATGAAACAAAACTTTATATCCTCAGTGCCTATATAATCAGTGCTGCCGCACCTGCAGTAAACATGCAGAGTAATCACTGAGGGAGGGCTTGAGTCAAAAAAATAAAAATGTGTTTTATGCAGAATGCCTGCATCAAAGCACACTGGAAAAAGGCCTGTGCATTATACAAGCAGTGATCGTGATAATACAATTCCATGAATATGTCACAGTGTAGGCCTTAATTTCCCTACACCAGCATAGAATTAACTTATTTACCACCAGAAGCTCTAGTATTATCTGGCATTTAAAGAAATACTAACATAGAATGTGTCCTATTTTGTGTTAGCCAGTTTGCTATGGCAGCACAGACATTCCTCCTTAACAGATTCCTAACTCGTTTGTTTCAGATTTTGTGACACGCTGCCATTACCATGGATTTGTAGTTAAAAACCAAACTTTTTTTTTTTTTTTTTTTTTTTTAACCCTAGCTTTGTTGGAGCAAGGGTTCTACTTATGGTCCCCTCTGTGGATCCCTTTTGAAAACGAGGGTCTCTCACTGCACTGGCAGAGATACAGTCGCCATCCAGACTGGGCAGCCTGCTTCTTAGGGAAGTGCCCCGTACATATATGCAACATATCCATATTTTTCTATGGATAACAAG
This sequence comes from Pelodytes ibericus, assembly GCA_036172795.1. Classification (NCBI taxonomy): domain Eukaryota; kingdom Metazoa; phylum Chordata; class Amphibia; order Anura; family Pelodytidae; genus Pelodytes; species Pelodytes ibericus. Next base: position 279,045,639 of record CM069857.1, read on the forward strand.
CTGTGGATCTTAACCATTACTATAAGTAAGTAAAAGATCAATGCAGCCCATCACACATTTATTTCGGATTATGTGGCTACTTGGACGTTCTTGGTTTAGCTCAATGACGGAAAATGTTTTTTTAAGGCCGATCTCAAAGTGCCATTTTCCCCGATATTATGTTGCCCTCTCCCATCTCTATTGCAGACTCTGCTCCTTTTGCCTTCATGTTCTCTCTGTCATTGTCCCCTGTCCTTTTGTTGCCCCATCTCAGTGTATCCTGTGTGCTCCATCGAGTTCGCCGTCACTGGTTTAACTGTATATTATAGGTACTATACAGAATAGCTTTAGAAAAAGAAAAAAAAAATTGGGCAAATAACTATCCTGTACGTGAAATGTAAATTCGATGGTCTGCTTTGTTAAAATGTAATAATTAAACACCTTTTATAAAATCATCTACTTTAAATATTGCCAGGAATATCTGTATCTAACTGTATGTTCATCATGTATAACCGGAATATTATTTTTATGTAGCCAACGCACTATGAATAAGCTTGAAGTAGGTTATACAATATATAAAATTGTATGTCATTATTCCTTATAAGTTTCATGAAATATAAATTTCCATTTGAAAAGTGAGTGGGGATTTTCCTTCCCGACTCTAGAACGGTTAATTAGTCCCAGCAAATGAAAAGAATATTTTTCCCATTGTTGAAATGGATTATAGATTTGCATAAAGCAGGTTACCAAAGCATGCCTCTCAATCAGTTATTACAAGTTCATTGATTCTGTTCACAATAAATATGGATTTAAAAGGTAATTCAGCTTATGTGGATTAATTATAATGTTTTCGGACATTAATTGGTTTATAAAATGGCCATATTAGCAAAGAGCTGGTACAATTCTACGATGTAACTTAGCACCTGTAATATTATATCATTACTTTGTTTTGAATTTCAATGGAAGTATATGGATAGTGTAGTCTTCAAACACTTTTTGAATACATAGCGAAAAAGACAAATCAAACAATTGCTGTATAGGGTTTTTTTTTTTAAATTAATTATTTTCGTGCTCTTTTGGCAAATAGCCCTGACCCCCAATACGTTATATATGAGCTGGGAGCCATTTGGGCGGTTCCCAGCCCCGGTCATCATGTGGCGGGGGGGGGGGTCCAAAGTAGCCCCGGCCCCCAGTGTACTATATTTGACCACCATGATTTTAGTAGTTCCAGTGACTTCCATTTATTCATTTAGTCCGCCTCCCCAATAATTTTTAAAAATGTTTAGTTTTTAAATCACTTAAATTCACAGGGCCGAAATCCACCAACATGGCAAAAACAGCAATGATTACAGATTTGGGGCCAAAACTGGCTATATGGAGTAGTTGAATTTTGGAAAATTCCGAAATTCAGCTACTTTGAACTGAACCCATTTTGGGCCAGATCTGTGTATATTGACCCTTATATCCACTTCTTGTGGTATTTTTTCGGCTTTTAAATATACCCTCCTCCTTTATTGTGTTGATTCCTTGTGGCATCATATTTTTTTTTTTTATAAACATTTTTTAAATGATACTTCTAGTTGTCTTTTCAGAAAATGTAAAATGCTGCATCTCCCCTGAGATAAAATACTGTCCTCAATAAGTTTCTTATCAGTGGTTTTTATTGAGACATCAAAAAATATCTCCAAAAAGGACTTCAAAATCTGTGTATACAAAAAGGAGAATAAAACAGCAGATGGTGTACAACAATTGTGCAATATGTTCATTTCAACATGATCGATTCCTCAGAAAACGGGGCTGGTCGTTCAGTAAAGCTCTATTTACACCAGGACGATGAAGAACTCATGGTTCACAGCTACTGGCACTGCAGCACTGGACTATTAATTATCGAAAATCCACGCAGAGGCGTACTAAAAATGGTATGGAGGATGCGAAATCGTCCTGGGTGACATCTGGTCAGGGAGTAGGGCATTGGTTGCACCCATGACCCTGCCCCTTCAATAGACGGAAGGTGTGAGGGGAGAATGATGGGGATGGGGATAGGAAAGTGCTGCCCCCAGTAGCCTGGAAAGGTAGACCATTCACCGAATCCACGCCAGCAATATTTCATTATCTTGTCAATTTAACAAGTCTTACCAGTAGTTTTACCAGTGTTCACATATATTCATCATTTCCAATAAATTTATTTGCAGCTTTTCTCGTTAAGTAAAGTACTAGTCTCCCGAGTCGCCCCCCGAGGCTGCTCTGCAGACGGGCGATTGTTCAAGACACCTCTTTGAGAGTCTCTGCTGCGGCCTGCACGGTGAAAGTTGCAATGGAGATCTGCCTCTTGACCTCTTCCCAAGCCTGCCTCTGGTTTTCTTTATTCTCAATGTCAAACAAGGCATCATAAATTCCAGGGAATGACTCACCGGCATACTTGTTATGGCTGCTTGGAGCAAATATAACATGTCTGTGGATGAAAGGGAAATGCAAACTTTTACATACATATATATATATTTTTGCATAAAGACCATGTAAAAAAAAAAAGTATAAACTGTGTTATCAAGAATATATATATTATATTATATATATATATATAGCTTTAATGTTGAAGATATAGTAAAATCCAGTGCCCTGATGACTGCGTTACAGTGGGGTACACATGGAATTTGTGTGGGTGCCATAAAATGAGAGGGGAAAATCCCAATACATAGAAACATAGAATGTGTCGGCAGATGAGAACCATTCGGTCCATCCAGTCTGCCCAATTTTTTTTTTTTTTTTTTGAGTACTTTTATTAGTCCCCCGTTCCCAGTCTTATAGCTAGGATAGCCTTGTGTCTATCCCACGCATGCTTAAAATCCTTGACTGTGTTTACCTCTACCACTTCTGCTGGAAGGCTATTCCATACATCTACTACCCTCTCAGTAAAGTAATACTTCCTGATATTACTTTTAAATCGTTGCCCCTCTAATACATTGTTTAGATATATAGTATTAAAAAAAAAAAAGAATACGTTTATCTTTATTTGGATTTATTAGGTTAGAAACTGATCTTCTAAATCTTACATTGTGTCATTTATCAAATTGTTTATAGAATTTATCGAATTATTTACAATCTGTTAAAGTATATGATATCAGATATACAACTTAATATTAATAACAGGATGAGAAAGAAAAAAAAAACCCTCATTAAATAAGAGGTTTGTAATTACTTAGCTTAAATCAATAATTAGAGGATTAGTATTAACAGATCTATATATAAAGATAAACAGGCAGTTTAGTTAAACACAAACACTGCAGACATGTTAAAAAAAACAGCCTTTGTCCAGTATGTGATTTTTTTTCCCAAAAAAATTCCCCACTCATGAAGGTGTTAAATTATCCTTTTGAACCAAAGCCATTAGCCCAACTTTCACATAAAATGGTCTTCCAGACATCTGTGTATTCACCCCTTGTGTAATGATCCCTGTAAAAACATATCTGTATATTTGGAAATGTAAGCACCTGAAAACCTCATCAGGTATAAATGGTTTTCATATGCTTCATTATATAGTATATTAAAAATGTATCCACAAAATCCCAAAATTCTAAAACATGAACACAATGGGGTCTATTCAATAAAAAAAAAGCAAGTTGCAGGTCATTTGAGACGTGCAGGAACAATCCTGGTGAATGTGCTTAGCAGGGGACACTCGCCAGGATTGTCCTTGCAAAATGTAGTTAGAATGGGGAGATGAAATGTTCAGTATGATATTTCCATGTACCTTTATGCTGTATAAATATATGTCATGTCATATAGTCTTTACATGTGTACTTACCTGTAAAATGGTCTGCCGGGCAGGCCTAGAGGATCAATAAAAGCTCTCTCTGCAAACATCAGTTGATCATTCAGTATACGTACAGCCAGGGGACTGGAAGACAAGAATCTGAATTGAGATAAATAGATATCCTACTGTGGTAGCTGTACTATAAGTAGTACAATGCTGGGCAGAGGATAAAAACCAGCCCTGGAAACAAATTGGTTACCAACGCAACAGCTCTGTTACAGCTTCATGGGACACTTCCTGTACCCCCCATTACACACGCACAACCCTTCCCTCGCGGTCCGCTTCCAGGTATGAGTTCTCGGTCACGTGCTGGAGTAGCCATGTCACAAGGGACACTAGGTACACCTCTGTATGCAAGTACCCTGGATACTAGATTGGTCTGGCTGGCTCCTACATTCTACAAGTGTTTGTCAAGCTGTGATACATAGTGGGAAAGATAAGTCAAACTTACTCGTTTTGATCCACCGTTTCGAGTCTGTGATGCAGTCCATTTGCAGCGTTGGTAAAATTCTGAATAGCAGAAAACAGTGGCTCTGTTGAAAATAAAACTGGGGTCATTATTTAGAAAAACACTTTAAGATGGCACCAAACTATGGTAGTGTGGCCATTTACAATCGGGACAATCCAGTATAGAACCACAAAAAAAAAAATAAAAAAAAAAAAAGGTCCTTGACTGATCAACTTCCTATCACTTTTTTTTTTTATGATGCTACCAAAATACTCTAAAGGAATACACTGGGTTATTTCTAAAAAAAATAGTCACGCAGACGGCAGTGTTGGGAAGGTAACAAAAAGGTGCAATCGCTATTTCTTTCGCATAATGGTGATAGCGTTTTTTTTTTTTTTTTTTTTAAATCTACATCCCGACAGTGCCAAAACGGAACTGGCAGAGATCGTAAATCACAAAACTTCTTGAGCTGCTTTGTGCATTTTCTAACATTATCCATAAGATAAGCTAAACATTTTGGTTAATTCCTCTGACAGTGTTGTAAATCCCAGCGCATTTGACATTGACATGCAGACAAATGGTGACTATTTATACATAATGCCCACTGTATGACTTGTGGGTTGTAAACTGAAAACTTAACATTAAGCATTTTGTGATTTTATTTCTAGAAACATAGAATGTGTTGGCAGATAAGAACCATTCGGCCCATCTAGTCTGCCCAATTTTCTAAATACTTTTATTAGTCCCCAGTTCCCTATCTTATAGCTAGGATAGCCTTGTGCCTGTCCCACGCATGCTTAAACTCCTTCACTGTGTTAATACCAAAATCTATTGTTACCAGGAAAATAAAAAAAGACCATTCACGTGCAAATTTTTGCAAGTTCGATACCTAACCCTTTTCTGGTCTAGGTCAGGGCTTCTACAACCTGTCCTCAAGGACCCTCACTGTTCCAGGATTTAGGGATTACCCAGTTATGATCCAATACGAATATGTATAACACCTGGTGAGGGAATGTGGTCTATGTTACAGAACACCTCACTTTGCATACATAAGGATATCCTACAAGGAGCCGCGTTCCCAAAATCCAGTTCTCAAGCATCCTTCAAAAAGAAAGACCTCACTAAAAATGTCCCGATTGCTCACGAACGACCGCTAGTTGATTTTTCATGAGGACAGCATGACCGAAGGAACTGTGTGTGCTAGCAGGATAAAGACCTGAAATCACAGGCTGCTTGGGGGGGTTTTGAGGACTGGATTTGGGAAATCAGTTGAGGAGCCTCCGAAGACAAGCAGTTGGAATTTACAAAGTCAACACCAGGGCTCCAGCATTATTTAGCACATTGATGAGGTTCTTTGGAGCTTCACTGGTTTTTATTGCTTTTTATTTTAGAGGATGTCGTTGGTGCTAATAGGCATTCCTTCGCCAAAATGTGAAAAAGCGCAAGCACACGTACCAACATTCTCCCACCGTCTTCAGGCATGACCTCTAGACGGTGGCATCAAGTGGCGTTGTGGGACCCCCCCAACATTATGTTTCCACCTACCCAGTGCAGGAAAGAGAATACAAGACCGGCAGAGCCTTACAATCCAAGTTATTGGGGTAAGAATAAGAGATAATTGTGATAATACTGGTGACCGCACTGTATTTCTATTGGGAAAACAGATCTTCTAACTCGTGTGGGAGGTGCAGATCTGTTTAAAAAGTGTCTTCACTGTTGAGAATAAAACAAAGTTCTATACATTGTGTAGCAGAATGGCTGGCAAATGAGAGAAATATTGGTTTTAAATGGGTCTGTGATGTCTCCTGCTTAGGACCCCTTTTTCTTAATAAAAAAAAAATGGAGGCAATAGCATGGCTTTTATTTTGTATTAAGAAAAAGGTGTCAAGCCTAGTTACAGTTATCAGACTTACTGTATGATAAAAGTGCATTGCAGATAGTTTCCCTGGCTAGTCTGCCCGCTTACCGAAAGCTACATTGTATGGTAACATTTTCGCTTCGTTTTTCTTGGCCAATTTCTCGATATTGTCTGCGTATTTTTTCAGCTCTTCTCCGTAGTCTTGGACATTAAACGGAATAATGGGCGAGTCGGCGATTTCGTAAACCAGGCTTCCCCTGATTTGGGCGACCGCCAACTGTTTCTTGAACGTGGGGTCGTAAAAGCGTTCGACGAGATGGAAGGTTTCATAGACGGTGTGATACAAAGGATAGTTGCTGTATTTGTCAGTTTTCTGCAAATATAAAATCAATTAAAAAAATATTTAGAAAAAAAGATATTAAAATACAATACAAAGTCATGCAAACACAAAGATTATTAATGAAAGCAGGAGTGAAAAGGAAGAGGTTTTGGAAAGCTTCCTTCTAAACTAAGCCATGTGCCATCCTGGGAACTCCATGGAACAGACATCTGGGCAGTGTTTGTTGTATGACATCATTTTACAGTGACGTCAGCAGATGCCAATGCCAGAATACAAATACCATACATGTCACTTTTAATTGCCTATAGTTTAACAAAACAAAAAAAAAAAAAAAAAACACATTCTGGAAAATGAGATATAAAAAATATTGTCCCACTGGGTAAACACCCCCAAAATGCCACTTAGTTTGCAGTCTATCACGATCAGTCAACTTCAAAATGAATACTTTTATAAAAATATGTAATACAATACAATTTGTAGATCAGCAAGATGAACATAAATCACGGTGCTCTGATCTTGGAATCCTCCATGTCTATCCTCACTCTTACCATATTTTTGGTATATCGAGCTCGCCCCGACGCAAGCCCCAAGCGCTGAAAGTAAGCTTCGAAATCACTGCCAGATCCAAGTTTATTTATTCTGTAAGAGAAACCACATTTTAATGGGGAAATTAGCACAGGATTTTCAGCCGGGGTATACAATTATCTCACAATGTCTTAATAAATAAAAACAGAATTAACCCGTTTGCGACTGGACTTTAAAAAAAAAAAAATAAACATTTTTCTTGTCGTGCTGTTAACATTTATGCTGTGTTTGTGTTTATCTGTAATTTTCCTCTCTCATTTACTGTACCCACAAAATGTATTTGTTGTGTTTTTTCAGGATAGTGAGGGCTTTCTCTGGATACAATTATCTAATCATATAAAAAAAATACCACCAGGGAGCACACAGTACTGCCCAGGGTAAGTCCTGGGGTGATGGGGGCATGGGATGGAGCGTGTGATGGGGCATGTAATGGGTGTGAAACGTTTGGCTGGTTGTGCCTATTTTATATGTGCCCAAATAGGTTCTTCATATAGCTTGTTATATAACATATATATTTGCACTTTGTGTCCATAATAACTTGCTTGAGATCTAATCTGACTATGTAGAAAACACGACTGACATCCAAACCATGTTGATTTATTTTTTGTCGAAATAAAAATATACATTATAAAAACAGTTGCTAAGGCTTAGTCTTTGTCTCTTTAATCAGACAGAAAGCCTGATTAGATTTGTGCTGTAAAAGGTTTTAATCAGGAAACCAGTTACCAACTCACAAAGAGATCGTCAAAAAAACAAAATCAACTTAGCGGAACCCTCGATATACTGACCAAATGTTTTTATTTAATTTAATGAGCAACATTTATAAATCTAGTTCCGGCACCCTTGTACTACAGATTTTTCCATAAAAGTCTCAATGGCTGGATTTTCCAATAGTCAGACTGGGCACCGAAGAGGGTAATAGGCTGGAGATCCTGCCTTTGTACATGTTTTACTATTTTTGGAAAATACCTTTAACATATACCACAAAAATAAACACATTCACTTTTTACATATTAAAAAGTGCTGAACAGGAGAGGAAGCCTGTAGTTTCTCAATCTAGAGCTGGGACGAGGCACAGGTGAGTGTGCGCCAAAGCATCCGCTGACAGGACGGGAACAGCGAAATTGCAAAAACAAAAGCCGGCACATCAATGTGGAAACCAAAATAACAAAACGCATAAAAAATGGTGGGGAGTGGGCTCTTGGCGCGTTTCACAGCCAAAGAAGCTTAATCATAAGTGCGGAAATTTGTGTTACAAATGGGGTTTAAATAGAGACATTCCTCCAATCAAGGAAAGGGTCAGCTTAATTAGTTAAATGAGTGAACCTAAGCAAAGTGCAGGTGATGTAGCTGTGCAAATAATGTACAAAAACAACAATATATAAAATACCTTGCAAAAACACTCATATCATGATCAAGTATAAAGTGCAAATGTAAGAACTTCCAACAGATAAAAAGAAACAAAACTAATTTGAGGTTTCTAACTGCCCTCCACCAGTTGGCGGATTACATTTCCATACTCCCCAACCAGCCTCTAAGATGACAGTGTAGGGGAGGTATAGGCCACCAACACCAAACCTAACGATCAACTTGAGTGGCTGTCAAGATACCCAGAATCCAGCACAGACTCACCTGGGCAGATCAGCTTGGTCTACGGAAGGGTCTTTCTGCAGCCAACTCTCATACAGGGACTTGTTCTCAAAACCTTCATCTGGGCTCGATATCTGCAAATGGCACAGCTCAGTGAATAAAATAAATCATAAAGTATCACTTCCCACGAATCAGTTTAAGTTTGCAGTAACCATTATCTTTGGATACAGAGCTGGCTGTGTATGCTATTAAATACAAAGAGAAAAAAGGTACTGTTAGTTAGGGCAGTTGTCTCTAGTATACTCTTATTCAATTCCCCCCCCCCCCCCCCCCCAATTGTAGTATATAGCCTTGTGTATACAGTTAACATGACAGAGTAACAGTCTGTTGCACATCTTTCTGGCACTTAAAAATAAATATATATGAATGCATTAAGCATTTTAAGTAATTTCTACTGAACAAAACTTCCTTTTTCTTAAATCAAATAACCACACAAAAAAAAATATGTGTATGGAGTACTGTGGGGGATATATTTGGATTGGACCAAGATAAACTGTAAATACAACAAACACAATATAAAAGGGTGATGGGAGTTCACACCAAATAAATTTTGGCTTTGATAAAAAAAAAAATTTTTTACAACATATTGTCCCAGTTATATCAAGACTTTAACCAGTATGTATACCCATCTCTATGCACCTACTTCCAATACATGTGATGTGTTTGATTGCGTAACCATGGCAGCAAGAGAGTGTGGAGCCAGAGATAAAGTTAAAGCTGTGCACACTGCCTCACATGAGAGGCTGGGATTAAAGCAGAGATCAGAACATTCCCAAGCAGCCTGGGCTACAGACCTAAAACACTTCAATGGCTAGAAAATGCTCTCTTTATTGATCTATATAGTCTAAACATATCACACAAGCTTCATAGAACTCTGGATGTTTTGTGGTAGAAGTATACTCAATATCAGTTGTAGACATAAGACATGTGTAGTTCTGCCCCCCCCCCCCCTTTTTTTTTTTTTTTTATACATCCACTCTTTGTATTAACCATTTTTAGAGTGTGCCACTTCCTGCAATGATATATAGTGACGTTAAGGTAATGGAAAACCCTTCATTGAGGGTTGATGATCAGATCTACACACCCACAATCCAGCACACCTATTTTTACACCAAAAGTTGCATTCAAAAGGGATTGTTACCTAAACACTGTTCATAGTACAAATTAAGAGAATACAAAATGATCTATACATTGTGTTAGCAAAATTGGAAGCAAATGCACAAAATAAGAGACACATTTTAAATCCCATTATAGTTATTTGTGTTATTTTTATCAATCATATTTTCTTTCCTCTAAGTTTAAAGTGCAAACAATGTTTTGGTGACAGAAATCCTGTCACATTTAAATTGTATAATGCCAACATTTTACCTCATTGTAGAATAGGGTTATCTGTGGGGGAAATAGTTTTGCAGAATTGGTTTTGTGAGCTATCTCAGTGGGCTAAAGCACCAACTATGAAATCTTTTCAATCCTTTAAATTCTCAGCAAAACTGACTCATCTAGGTAGTTATAATGAATACTATTAAACTGGGTAAAAAAAAAAATAACATATTGGCAATAGTAACATTGATTATTAACGTTCTTTTTTTTTTTTTTTTTTTTTTACAAACGAGTTGGCTTGTAAATTAAATGCAGGACAGGAGTGTCATCTTGTGGCCACCTCAGTAATTACACAGTCATGGTTTAATCAACTTTTAAAAATAGTGTGAAAGAAATTGGACCATGCAAAATAGAAAAAAAATAAAATGTACTCTGGTCAATGGATTGTGAGGAATGCAGTGACTTCAGACAAGGGCTAAACTCATTTTTAGATTTTACTCTCCTGAACTTAAAGATATCTGAGCAAATTAGTGCAATACAACTGTTCTAAGCAGAGTGAATGTGGATCATACATATGGTTTAAATCTCATCCTTGCTAAAGTGCAAACAAATATATACAGACCTAAAAAATGTAAATGAATTTGGTGCCACAAGGTAATGTAGCGTAACCCTCATTGGAATTTATTCAGGGACACAGACAAAAAAAAAAAAAAAAAAGAATATGCCGAGGCATACTTGCCAATCTTCCAGGACGCAAGGGGGTGGATCTAGAATAGGGAAGGGCTACTGGACACCTCGCTATGTTGGGACACCTCGCTATGTTGTGCAGCGTTGCATGGCCCCAGGAGATGAGCTCAAATACCTGCATCTAGGCTATGTAGGTCTGCTAGACACGAAGTTTAAATGCAACTATGCAGAATTAAGGCTGGCATAGTATCGCTCCCCCCCCCCCCCCAACAAAAAAAAAACAGGACTCTCCTGGCAAATTCAAGACTCTTGGCAACTAACCAAGGAGAAGAGAAGTATAATTTCAGGGAAGTCATGTAAGAGATGATCAGGTTAGATCAGGGGTGGCCAACCCTGGCTGTACTTTAACTACCATACACATCATCCTCCTCCTCCATCTTAAAACCAGCCAGATGCTGGACAGAGAATGATCAGAAAAAAATTATGTGAAAATCAGACTAACCACAGAACTAAAATGTTCAGATTTGGCTTGTGTGCCTCCCCCCCCTCTAAATTTAGCCTTCCATCTTGCTTGCATGGTTTTTAAATGTATTAATAAACATATGTTGTTGAATTCAGTTTCGGGTACTTTGTAGTATTAAGTATACTGCTCGACGATGACAGAAACACACTTTAAAACAGCCCATTGTTCTATGAAAGAAGGCTTATTCCTATTTCCCATAATCCTTTGCAGTGGCACAATGGAATCGGCTGCTAAACTGTCAGAAATGAATTCACTAGGAAGATTAGTGCGCTGATAATGTACACACAGCAATTTCTTTAAACCTCTGCCAGTAAACTACTCAGGAGTGACTTTTTGCTCCGCAGAGAGTCTAAAAGCTTTCTAGCTCCTGCACTGCATTATTGATTTGTTGATTTAAAGATTATAGGTTTTACTCAATGAAAGGGAGAATTGCAGGCAATGAGATGGGAATTTCAAACGTTAGGCCAAAGGAGCAGAGTTGGAAAAATTCTCCCAATTTTTCCCCAACTCTGCTACTTTGGCCTAAAGTTTTAAATTCCCCATCTCAATTCCCTGCATTTCTCTCTCTATTGAATAGACCCTTTAGTTTGAGGGGCAGCTTTCACGCAGTCCAGGTTTCCTGGGAATATGCAACTAGTGTTGCCACCTGGCCGGTATTTTACCGGCAGGCCGGTAAAATATTAGCTTGAGGCCACTGTTAAGTCTATGGAGGTAGAAGCAGGTCTGGTATTTTTCTGAAGAAAAGGTGGCAACCCTATATGCAACTGTCACAATAACCTCAGAAATGTAAATAAACAATAAAACCCATCATATGTTAGTGTGTGCACATTGGTTTACATATACACGCACACAAACATTTGTATTCCATATACACTCCTGCTGGGTGACAACACAGGGACTACAACCTATAGTCCGTAATAGAATATCTATGGCGGCCATATTGCTGGAGATCCATTTCTGTTTCCAGCAGAATTGGCTCCAACAAAATGGCAGATTTTAAAACCGGAGGGAGACCAGCAGGATGGAACAGTCGTGCCCCTTACAACTATAATGGTTGTACTCCAATGATGGTGGACCTGCACATTTTTGTACACACAAATAAGCTTTTAAACAAAGTGCTTATTTAATGCATACTGTAAAAAGATTTTCATCCTTCATTTATTAACATGAATTAAATTTTTTTTAAATTATAATTTAAATTCTCATGTCTGGATCGGATACTCAATACACATAAAATATTATAATATAAATTTAAATATATATATATATATATACACACACACACACATATATATACACACACACACATATATATACACACACATTTTATATATATATATATATATATATATATATATATATATATATATATATATATATATATATATATATATATATATATATATATATATATATATATATATATATATATATACACACACACACACACACACACACACACACACACGCATATACACACACACACACACACAGTGCTGTATTTACCGCGAGGCATCCTAGGCGTATGCCTAGAGCGGCAAATTTTGGGGGGCGGCAGCGCCCCCCAGCACTGAAAAAAAATTGAATAAAAAAAATAAACGCGGCCCTTTAAAAAAAAAAAAAAAGACCGCGCTTGCAGGCAGAGACAGAGGTGAGAAGGGATCGGAAGATCCCCCCTCACCATCGCTCTGCCTGCCAGGCTGCACGGGGAGCCGAACAGGCAGCACAGAGAAACCTCTGTGCTGCCTGTTCGGCTCCCCGTGCAGGGTGCCGAGACGGAAGTGCCGACAGGTCACGTGACGGGCGCGCTGATGTCATACGCGCGCCCGGTCACATGACCTGTCGGCACAATCGCCGGGAAGCCGAACAGGCAGCATGGAGGGACCATGCTGCCTGCCTGCCAGGGAAAGGTAAGTGCTGATGGGAGTCAGAGTGTGTGTGATGGGAGACAGTGTGTGTGACTGAGTGTGAGCTTGATGTGAGTCTGAATGATGGGGCATGTCTTAGGTGTGTAACGTGGGTGTGCAGCTTGGGTAGGGGGGTGCCCGGATTTTGTCTGCCTAGGGCAGCACAAAATCAAGATACACCACTGCATATACACACACACACACACACACACACACACACACACACACATATATATTGTGGATTTAGCCAATTTGAGCTACATTCATCAAACATTTTAGATTTATTATAACAAAAAGTCAGAGAATTGAGGCTAACACAATGGCAATTCTCAAAGTTATAATGGGTTGTGATGAATTACCACAATGAACAATGCAGTGTATCTTCCCACAGAATCTAGCCTTGACCTTGCTAGAGGTCATTTCACGCCCGGATACATCTTACAGTTGCAAATCAGTGACTAGCTTAAAACAGAACAGAAAACCATTACAAAAACTTACCACGGTTAAAGGGAACTTTACAGACAATTTTTTAATTGGCTGCGGTTTTCTTTACAGACTAAGGGGGTCATGTACTAAACAAGTGCAGTGGGGAAAAAAAGTTGGTAAAACATGAGTAAGGAGCAATTTGTGACTATTTGTAACATTTTGCGCTTGTTTTCCCTGATTTGCGCCTCTTCCGTTTATTTTCATTTAGCGTGCATTTTTTCCGGTTGCGCTAATAAATTGCGATTAGATTCGCGCACGCTAAAGAGCTTCGCGAATATTTTGTGAAAAATAATTCTTATTTGCGTGTGAAAATGACACCAGCTTTTAGCAAAGCGCTATCAAAAGAGGTAGAAAAAATATTCGCAAATAATTGCCTGTTTTTATTCACAATTTGCTCGTATGTACTATTGGAGTGTTAAATGTTTAGTACATTGCAATAGGAACAAAGCGCAAAAATAGTTTTGCACATAAAATATATTTGCGTTTTTTTAGTACATGCCCCACTAAAAGTCTGGATCAATTGTCAACATCATTTTGTTAAAGGGGGCCATTCACCTAAACATTGTTTATACTGTGAATGAAAAAAAAAAGAAAAGAAAAGAAACCCCTAAACTGTGCGTTTGCAGAACTACAAGCAAATGCATAGATAACGAGAAAGATAGGTTTGAAAACCCACTGTGCAGGTGTGGGGCGTCTCTTGTTTATAACATTAACTTTGACTTTGGTTTGCAAATGGACAGCTTTTTGTAAATTTGCATAATAATCTATAAGTGGATTTCATACACAGAAGACAACACTGACACATACCCCCCAATTGTCCCGCTTTGCACAGGACAGTCCCAATTTGGCAGGTCCGTCCCACTGAGCTCTGCCTCTGTCCCATTTTTCGGGAAAAAGGTAGAGTTCAGTGGGATAGCCGGACTCTGGACCACAATTCCGTGGGGCTGATAACATTTCCCAGTGCCCCAGACACCATAGAACGCTTACTGCTCATGCACAGCACTGTGTGCATGCACAGTAGCGACCATGATCTTAAGCCATCAGTACATGGACAAGTGCATCCGCGGCAGCACTGTCACTCGGGGATGGGACTCATCGCAGCTGCTTCCGCGCAGCCGCTTCACCGCCGACTCTACAGCACAAGACAGATCGTCGCTGGAGATTTAATAGCGGGACATTTCATCGCCAAAGGTAAGTATTTTACCAATTTTAGTTTATTTAGAATTAGGGTTTAGGAGGTTAGAATTAGGTTTAGTGTTAGGGGTAATTTTTACTATTAGGGGTCGGGGGTTAGTATTAGTGTTTAGTGTTAGGGGTTAATTTTACTATTAGGGGTCGGGGGTTAGTATTAGGGTTAGTATTAGGTTTTAGGGGGTTAATTTTAGTATTAGGGGTCGGGGGTTGGTATTAGGGTTTAGGGGGTTAATTTTAGTATTGGGGTTAATTTGAGTGTTAGTATTGGGGTTTAGTGTTACTATTGGGGGGGGGGAATCATTTATTAGGGGGGTATTTTAGTTTTACTTTTAGATTTGTAAGAGCTGACAGTTCAGCGCTGAACTGTCAGCTCTTACATAGCTGCAGCCGCGGTGAAACGGCCGCGTTATACTTCATTGCTGACAGTTCAGCGTTCTAACTGCCGCGCTGAACTGTCAGCGATGAAGATGCGGCGAAGAAGTGTCCTAGACCCCTGTCACTCACCTCCCCAGACTCAGCCCCACGGGGGACAATTTGGGAAGTATGGGGACTTCCATAGTGAAATGTAAAAATATTTTCTATTATTGTGCTGGGACTATAGATTATAGATATATATATAATTTTTTTTTTTTTTAAATGATGTCTACATGCAAGCAAATGCATAAACAATATATAGGGGTCTCTATGATTTCAGTCACTCAGTGTGGTGATTTATCCTCTCCCTACATAATTATTACCAACTTTATCACCTCTGTCCTGTAGCAGAACAATGGAGGTCAACACTTAATGAAATGCAAAACAGACACACATCATGTGAGAGGTCCAACCCCATTACCTGTTTGGTTAAATTATAAACCAGCCTGTACATCAGTGGTGTGCAATCAACTCGTAAGGTGTAGTTGCCTGAAAAACAGAAGTATTTTGATAAATAATTGAAGTATAATAAACAAAACAAATTGCATTGTATTTATAAAAGGTGCTGGCCCTCCAAATCTAGACTGTAATCCTATAAATGTGCATACAAGAGTCCATTTCTATTCTATTTAGAAGCGAATATGTATTTGCCGTAATTATAGATGCACAATGATTTAAAACATAATAAAAAATGTAGTGTATTTTATTTTAAATTCACCAAATGAAGCTTGAAGTTTAATGTTTGGTGTTTTTCGCTATGGACCCTTATAAAAAAAATATGGGTTTATTTACAAAAAAAACCAACTATTTTTTATTTTATATTTTAAAGGCTCTCACAAAAAAAGTGCCAGGAAATCAATACTCCCCAGCAAAACAAACCAAAAAGTACAAGGCACAAACGCTATACACATTCCGATACTTTTTCACATGGGTAATTGTACTTCTACCAAGCAGTTTGGCGTCGATTTCCCGCCACTTTTTCAGCACCTGATTTCTTGTAAATGGGTTGTGCCAGAGACACCCCCAAAAGTGCAGGCCTAAAACATACAGCATGTGTGGCTAATATTGCCACTGTCTGGTGACCTGTGTCCATTTCATACAAAGCTCTTATAGTTTCTCTGCAAATTCCATACCAGTTAAATGTATATTTAAACATACAGAAACATTCAGACTAAAGTAAACAAGAATTAAATGATCATTGTACCTTCTATAGAAGAGTCAGAATTAATATAGGCCACACCACGCTCAGTTAGTATTTTTGCATTTTCCTGTAGATTTAAAGAAAAAAAAAAATAATGAAATGTTGTAGCGACTAATTAACATCCAAACAATATATAATGACATTTCTCTCATTAATTGACACATTAATTTGTTTTTGTATTGCATCGGTTGCCGATTGCCTATACTCATTCAGTCCTCAGCTCTTCTCCGGAATCTTCATCTGGCTGGAATCTTTTGGATCCTAGTAGCTCTTAAAAAAAAATGACTATCACCGGAAAAAGTTTTTTTATAGTAAACGTAGCGGTTAAAAAAAAAAAAAAGGATTTCAATGGTGACCGTTTATGACATTAACGGTCATTTCAGATGCAAACTAGAAAAGCTACAATTTCTGGGGAAATTGTGTGAAGTCTACAACTGGCGTGGGCGAATTAACTGGTTGGAGTGGCTGGAGTAACTGTGGAAAGGTTGGAGTCAGTGCTGTATTTACCGCGAGGCATCCTAGGCGGATGCCTAGGGCGGCAAATTTTGGGGGGCGCCCCCCAGCACTGAAAAAAATAAAATAAAGATCCCCCCTCACCATCGCTCTGCCTGCCAGGCTGCACGGGGAGCCGAACAGGCAGCACAGAGAAACCTCCGTGCTGCCTGTTCGGCTCCCCGTGCAGTGTGACACGGAAGTGCCGACAGTCACGTGACGGGCGCGCTGACGTCATACGCGCGCCCGTCACGTGAACTGTCGGCACAATCGCCGGGAAGCCGAACAGGCAGCATGGAGGGACCATGCTGCCTGCCACTAGCCACCAGGGAAAGGTAAGTGCTGATGGGAGTCAGAGTGTGTGTGATGGGAGACAGTGTGTGTGATGGGAGACAGTCACACACTCCTACTCCCATCACACACACACACACACACTGTCTCCCATCACACACTCTGACTCCCATCACACACAGTCACACACTCCTACTCCCATCACACACACTGAGTGTGATGGGAGTAGGAGTGTGTGTGTGATGGGAGTATGAGCTTGATGTGAGTCTGAATGTTATGTGTGATGTGGGGGTCATGAAATGGAGGTGATGGGGCATGTCTTAGGTGTGTAACGTGGGTGTGCAGCTTAGGTAGGGGGGGTGCCCGGATTTTTTCTGCCTAGGGCAGCACAAAATCAAGATACACCACTGGTTGGAGTGCGGTTGCCATCTTCAAACGGTTGTATTTTAAAATCTATAAATCCTACAGCGAAAAACTTTATATTGCGAGAATCACAAGACCCAGACCTACATTTTGATGCATAGTATGTCTATGAAATATTAAAAATGAAGGCACAGTTGCAGTTTAGATATTGCCCTTCAAATTTGAGGTGGCTAGAGTGACGTTTCAATGAATGTCAAAGGACGGCGTGAGTTGCAAACAAATGGTCATATTGTGAAAACTATCAGGACTATGGCTTAGCCGTGGACATGTTTAGTGGCAGCAGGGATAGCTGAATGTTTTGATATAAGATTTGTGTAGGTGGGCTTGAAAATGAGGGAGTGGGGGCAGTTTAGAAATCATGTCCTGATTTTTCAGCTCCCACTCTAGTTTTGAACATTCCGCCATTCATTCCTATGGGACCAATTTCGCCACAAAAAGCGATGATATTTCGTGAACCATTTGGCGAAACGTTCCACAAAGTAATAGCACACCAATCGGGAACAATCCGCACGTTTCGGTATATTACTGTCTATGTAGTGTAAAAAACTGTGGGAGGAGTTAGGGTGGTAAATGTGGCTATAATAAGAATATATATGTGAGATAATATTAAGTGGTCTTGCTATGCAAGAACACTTAATTATCTATTTTCAACGGGAAATGTGTACTTCGAAATGATAGGATGTCACCATATTCTATTAAAGAAGTACTGTGACTTCTGATGACTGGGCGACCCAGAATAACAGATGTTTCCCACTAAGATTACCATCAAAGCTTGGGATACTGTTCTGGTAAAAATATACTTACATAATGCTAATAAACGCAGTTCTCAATGTTATATCTCAATGTTACTCTTATCTAATGCCCGCACCTATATTAAAAGAGGATTACATGCTTGCATGGGAAAAAGATATGGGAGCTTGTTACAACCTGGAAGAATGCTTTCAATTTGTACCAGCTCTGAAAAGGAATTACACAATGCTCCAATCATTGGGAAAACCATTTCAAAATAATTTATAGATGGTATTTACCCCCTATAGGTTGAATATAATGAACTCCAGATATTCAGACATGTTTTTTTTTTCAGACACACAATTTTGGCAGCAAATACCTGTACTCACTTCAGAATTGGCTTTATGCAAATTCTTCCCTGATACTATTTAAAAAAATTGTTAAAATTATAATTGGACATATCCTTTTAGTTGCTACTATGGTAATCCCCAGATACTGGAGGTCACCAACAATCAATACTATTAAAGAAGTTTTTAATTATATAATAGAAAATAAGAGGTACGAACTGGCTCTCAGACAACCGTCTCTACAGTTAGATAACCTTAGACACTACTGGGGAGGATGGGAAACAAAGATTAAAAGAGAATATAGGTTTTGATTGCTTGTATAAAGAAAAGTATTTGAAAAAAAAATTTGACAACAAAATTTTTTTTTATTCTATTACGTGATTATCAGAACTAGGTATTGTTGTGTCATGTTATGAATACTAGAATTGGTTATAGTCATTAGAATTTAATTTGAGAAAGAAGAAAAAAAAGCTATTGTGGATGATGTACTCCCCTTCCCCCATTTTGCCCCCTCTCCCAATTTTACATTTTTTGTTATATTTATTAACTTTGTAATTCAATTGCATAATTAATTCATATGTGATCACAATGAAAACTGACTATAAAGTGCCTGATCAATACTTTCATCATTGATTTAAATATGGACTGGATACAGTGATATTTACTGTTTTTATGTATAAAACATATATGGTATTTTCTCTTTCATTGTAAAAATATATATCGCTAATAAAATATATTTGGAAATGTGTATTTCTCAAATCAAGCCACAAGGCGATGTCATGAAACTGGAGACACCACAGACCTATTCAGAGTTAAAAACCATTGCCAAGTAATTCTTATGTCAATGAATAGGACCCAATGTATGAATCATTGTTAATTTTCTGCATTCACAGTCCAAAACAGAATTTAAATGACTTAAGGTAGTATATAAAAGCATCTTAAGTGGGGAACAGGTTTAAAAAAAAAAAAAAAAAAGGCAAGAGAACCACAATATCCACAATACACATGATCCTCAGCAGAGACCAACCCATATTCTGCAGACACACAATGCACCGTTTTACCTAGACATCCTATCATATCGTTTATGGAAAACCGCACATTATGGAACTCCATGGGCAATAGCTGACCACCTAAAGTGGAGATCAAGGGATCTTCCAACGCTATACACAGTATAGCTGTGGACACTAAGGATCTACATCAAGAACTCAACGGGGCTTTGGAAAACAACACTGGAGCCAACTCAAGGTGGTTAGCACAAGTCACCATCAAGTGCAGCATATACCAAAAAATGAGGCACTGTGTCCACTGCTGTTCTGCATAGGCTTGTACCCCATAGGCCACCACAAGAACTGGATACAGATACAAGGATGGTATTAAAAAAAAAAGAGGGAAGGCACTGCACATAGCAGGCATACAGACCAGCTACAGGTACCTTGGTATCCCACAATCACATGGGAACCACGATGAAGAGGCCATGAAGACTGCAACATCCAAGTACCACCAAAAGTTATTTCCTGAAGTTCAATGGGAGAAACCAAGATACACACATATGCCCTGCCAGATATCAGATACCATGCCGGTATCGAGAGCTGGCCAAAAGGAAGACCTAGAAGCTGCCGATGTGAAGACCAGAAACAATGTACAGGGATTTCCACTCCAAATACAAAACACAGACTGTACACAAGCCGGCAAGAGGATGGGTGGGGTCTGGGGGGGGGGGGGTCGGTGTCAGAGCTACCATCCTGGATGAAATCCAGAACATCTGGGAATACATTAGTAAGATGGCACACATAGATGAGCTGCTGAGAGAATGCCTGAAGCAGCAAGAGACATGGAAGGTCAAGTAGGGAAAGTGCCATGGCAAACCGAAAGACGCTGCATGGGATGTACTATTGAAAAATAGAGATGTCCGACACTAGGAAATCCTACCAGTGACTCGTGAGGGCTGGACTGAAAGACAGAACTGATCATAGCAGTACAAACGCAAGCACCTTGTAGGCAAAAATCTATGATTTTCATGGCAAAAATGTCCTGATTGAATGACTTTGAAGCTTTGGTTCCGAATGGCCCAAACTGCTGATTCGGACTTGAATTGAGGGATATGGTGTAGCCAGATTTTTTGCATTTGTGAAATCTGACTATTATGCTAAAACCAAATCCAAAACAGGACAAAAATTGGTGCCTTTTGTGTAGACCTTTATATCTTGGACTCACTTAGTATTGGGTTATGCGCCTGTAGTTGCACAGTCTACTTTATTTTTCCACAAAATTGTGCAGGCAGCATATCAAGTCTTGCAGCGCAGTGCCTGTGGGACTTCTTGGGTGTAGCGTTCTGCAAGCCCTGTCTATTTTCAGGGTGGCCTCTTCTGGCCTATGTGAGGAGACTGTATGCTTTCAGGGCGGCCACGTATCCATAGACTGGAGTGCCTGCCCTTGTTGCAGCTAAGAAAGCAAATCGAAGATCTTGACAACATCACCTAGCCATTGATTTAAGGAATTTACTAGTTCTTCCATCTTTGCCTGGCTACCTCCAGTGCAGCCACTCATCACCCGTCCAGTGCAGTGCAGTTCACATTTTATGTCCTATAATTCCTTTTATTGGCCTAATTCCCATTCACAAGGATTTGGAGCAAATGCATGCTTTGTGGAACGATTGTCTAGCATCTTTTTAAGGCTATGTGGAACCTCCCTGCGCTGAGTGTGTCCATACCATGGGACGTCGAGCAAAATTGGCATAGGCCTTAACGGAGGGTCCACCGTCCCTACTTAAGTTCCCCAGTGTGTTGGGAGTAGGGTTTTTTTTTTTTTTAAATTACTTTTCCCCCATGGCCCCTCACTTGCATTTGAGGTCTAAAACAGAGGCACGGTGCAGAACTCTCAAAACACGGTCGTGAAGGTTTCCAGTCAGGCCACGCCCCCGCCCTTATCTTATAAAATGCGTTGGGGCGGATATCAATAGACCGGAGAAATACCAGTTTCTGAATGCCAACACCTGGCTCCCAGAGATTTGTAAAGTGTCTATAGCCCCACATCAGAGTGTACAAAACGTGTTACGCTCTCAACCAGTGATACCAGTTTTGTCCTCTATTATTGAAAATTCACTCTGCCTGATCAGTGAGCTATTCATTTAAAAAAATGTAGATACTGCACACACAATGCTGGTGTACCTGTGCACTAATACAGATTGCATTACATGTGTACCAGTTGCACTTCCTTTATAGTATAAATATCTTTATATTGGTTTTCACCTGGAGCCATGGACGGCACTAAATTTATCCCAGTGACCCCAGCACCTCGCTTTCATTTAGCTGTACAGAGTACCACCGAAAATATTCATGAGAGGAAAAAAAAAAAAAAAACCTTTGTGGCATTAAATTCTCCTGAAGACTATGATTTTTGGATAATAAACTACCATAACTGGATGAAAATAGAAAAATCAATTTTAGATGTAAAAGCAACCCCTTTCCCCTCTCTCTAATGCAGCTATTAAAGCTCCGTACGGTTTTATCTGGGAAGCATTTCCACTTGCCAAGATTTTTCAGCCGTTACTTGCGATTGCCCCAGCAACACACAGTGCTGCTAATCTACATGTAGAACGGGATAATGGTCAAAATATAAATTGGGATGTAACATGATTATACAGAAAGATGCAATAGAAGGTTTATTCATTATAAATTAATAGACATATTTAGTGATAGATGTTAGTAATCTCTGTTCATAAATAAAAATTTTGACTAAAAGTTCACATTAGAAATTTGGTCGGATTATAAAATAAAAAGTTATCAAAATTAGATTTTGATTCATGTAAAGGCCTAGAACATCTGTTGTGTCAAGCGGCACTGTTATTTTATTACACTTTTGCAATAAAGATTTTCCATACGGATAATGGTCCACTTTGTATCGTTAGAAGAGTGAATGAAGCAAAATTGGAGTCCAAATACCATGTTGGGAGCCGAGCGGTTTACACAAAAAACAGTTTGTATGTGGTGGCTTACAGATGGGGAAGCAGTGGCGTAAAGAGCCGCAATTATTAGTGTTGGAACAAGCTGGGAAATTCTTCCAGATATAAAATCCCTCTGTGACTTCGTGTTGATTCTCAGATGTATTGTAGCCCAGGTGGCCTCCCCAGGTTCCTGTGATTCTTTGCTTTTTCTGTATTGACATTTTGTGACTTTCTTCAAGTTCTCATACAGGCTGGTTTTAATGCACCCAACACTTAAGCATGTTGTGCTCCATTGTAGAATGCCAACTTGTGAGAAAAGGCGGGAGTTTGTGCTACCCATACCTAGATTCAACCAACCAGTCTTCACTTTCCTTCAGACTGTTTGGGAAAATGATCCTTAGAACACCCTCTAGTTTAGGGTTGCTTAGGCAGGTCAGTGTTAATTCTATGAAGACAATAATATGGCCGGTATTTTAGAATTTTTTTTTTTTTTAAATAAAAGGTTGCTACCATAATCTTATTATGGACCTTCTGCTGCCTGCCACAGAAATGTGCTACAAGACTGCTCTACAGTTTCCCCTTTTGTCCTTCTGCCTTCTCACTCCTGTGCATGTAATAAGTGCACATGCACAGTGATAAATAGCCTCTGGCATTATCTATGCCCAAGGGTTGAGGCTGCCTCCCCATGCAGATAGTGCCGCTGTGGACCATACTCTAGAAATAAGCATTTGTGCTTTACATTATTTCCTAGGGGGAGAGAGTTTCTGTTACAAAATGGCCACGCTTTCCTCGCGGCAGTTACATTGCGGTACTTTCAGCTCAGCTCGGCTGATTTGTCCCAGCGTTTCTGAACTTAAGTTTAGTTTTTGGCAAGTGGTCAGTATTGTGGCTAGGGCTTAATTTTAGGGTTGGTACTATGGTTAGGGTAATGTATCGGCATCTAGGACAGTTCCACCTCTGAGAGCTCAGTTTGATTGCTGAACCACCAGTGGTGAAAGGCAAAGCGGGCGTTTCACCACAGCAATTAAGTGCGGGCAGATAGAATGCTCCCATGAAAAGAAAAACTGAAAGTAAGTTCGAAGACATGTATATATAAAATGCAATGCCTTACCTCGGCCCACTCAGTGGATCCCAGCAGCCCAAACTCTTCTGCATCCCAACTTGCAAAAATGATTGTTCTCCTGGGTCGCCAGCCTGGGAATAGATTTAAAAAAACAAAACGTATTTACAGCAAATTGTAAAACAGACACATTGAAAAGCTCTCTTGTCCCCAACCTCTCCTCGGATTAGGTTTTACAGGAATCTTTAGGGTACCACTAGGCGATGCTTTTCGATCCATAAAATCAACAAAATCAGGTTTCCATTTTGATGTACATGTTCATACAGGACTGCATACTATGCAAATTTCTGGGTGCAGATATGGACAAGTGTATCTAAGGTGTTCTAGTCAGGTTAGATATAGTAAGTTTCCATGGGTAGTCCCAAATTTAGATGACTAAAAAAAAAATAAAAAAAAAAACACATTCTATTTTGGGTCTTAGCACATAGGGCGTGTTTTAAAATAGATGGTCCAAGAACCAGAAGGTAGATGCATAAAACAGGAAAAGTGACGTTTAAGCTTTGGATAGGACAGAAGCAAGTTCTCGAGATAGAGAGCGAGAGCAAGTTCTCGAGAG
Source organism: Pelodytes ibericus (assembly GCA_036172795.1). Lineage (NCBI taxonomy): Eukaryota > Metazoa > Chordata > Amphibia > Anura > Pelodytidae > Pelodytes > Pelodytes ibericus. Next base: position 279,069,943 of record CM069857.1, read on the forward strand.
AGAGAGAGCAAGTTCGAGAAAGAGAGAGAGAGAGAGCGCGAGAGCAAGTTCGAGAAAGAGAGAGAGAGAGAGCGAGAGCAAGTTCGAGAAAGAGAGAGAGAGAGCGAGAGCAAGTTCGAGAAAGAGAGCGAGAGCAAGTTCGAGAAAGAGAGCGAGAGCAAGTTCGAGAAAGAGAGCGAGAGCAAGTTCGAGAAAGAGAGCGAGAGCGAGAGCGAGTTCGAGAAAGAGAGCGAGAGCAAGTTCGAGAAAGAGAGCGAGAGCGAGAGCAAGTTCGAGAAAGAGAGCGAGAGCGAGAGCAAGTTCGAGAAAGAGAGCGAGAGCAAGTTCGAGAAAGAGAGCGAGAGCGAGAGCAAGTTCGAGAAAGAGAGCGAGAGCGAGAGCAAGTTCGAGAAAGAGAGCGAGAGCGAGAGCAAGTTCTCGAGAGAGAGCGCGAGAGCAAGTTCTCGAGAGAGAGCGCGAGAGCAAGTTCTCGAGAGAGAGCGCGAGAGCAAGTTCTCGAGAGAGAGCGCGAGAGCAAGTTCTCGAGAGAGAGCGCGAGAGCAAGTTCTCGAGAGAGAGCGCGAGCAAGTTCTCGAGAGAGCAAGTTCTCGAGAGAGAGCGAGAGCAAGTTCTCGAGAGAGAGCGAGAGCAAGTTCTCGAGAGAGAGCGAGAGCAAGTTCTCGAGAGAGAGCGAGAGCAAGTTCTCGAGAGAGAGCGAGCGAGAGCAAGTTCTCGAGAAAGAGAGAGCAAGTTCTCGAGAAAGAGAGAGCAAGTTCTCGAGAAAGAGAGAGCGAGAGCAAGTTCTCGAGAAAGAGAGAGCGAGAGCAAGTTCTCGAGAAAGAGAGAGCGAGAGCAAGTTCTCTCTCTCTCGAGAGAGAGAGAGAGAGCGAGTTCTCTCTCTCTCTCTCTCGAGAGAGAGAGAGAGCAAGTTCTCGAGAGAGAGAGCAAGTTCTCGAGAGAGAGAGAGAGAGAGCGCGCAAGTTCAAGAGAGCGCAAGAGGGCAAAGAAAGGCAGAGATATTCCTTAACTGGGCCACTTCTTTCACCCCTGGCCAGGCATGGTACTAAGTAGGATGGAAAGAGGGTGTATGACGAGGGGTAATAGTTTGTGTTCCATCTATCAATATTATTTTTTTTTTTTAGATTTTCGTTAAATAGGCTGAGATTGAGAGGAGAGGGGGCCCACTACTGAAAGCTGCTGTAGGCCCAACATTGGACTACTGGGACACCGGCGGACCTCTCACACAGCCCTGCGTATCTGAACTATGTCCTGGCAGACATTGCCATGTGAATGAGAATACAGACCAAACAGATTGACGGGATAGATGGATTTGATCAGGGGCTAGAGTAATGGATGGGACTGATGGCTGGAATCCAGCAAATTTTCTCTAAGGAAGTCTAGAGCTCGATACCAGGCCGAAAGATAATTTTCAAACTGCATGATGCGTCTGGCAGCGATATATCTTATTATGGAAGGAAATATCATTTTTATTCAAGTTCAAGCTCTCCTGGCGGAAGTCCAGCGGTCTCTTCATCAGATGATTAGCGGCAGATGGTCAGGCAGAACATTTTTTTCTTTTTTTTTCTAAAGTGAAATTGATCTGAACCTGCCAGGCGATAATCTTCTATGGACGCCATTAACAGTTTCTTACTTTATCACTTGCCACATCACCCAAACATGCCAATTAGTAATCACGTCTGGAAACTTTCCTTTGGCACAAAAATGTAATGCAGTTGGGATTTCTGCTTCAATGATGGTATGAGATTGCCGGTGTATTACATTCTAGTCCTTACAGCATAATATGGAGTCGAGGCGGCCTGTTTTGTCTGCTATCACTAGCAGTTTGTACAGTCACACGCTGTGAGGACATGCTTGTTTCTGGATTAACACGGGAGGCGGTGACAGGTCAAGGAGGCAAATAATCGTGGACTGCCCAAATTTGCTCTTCCATTTTGTCCAGCACTGCAGAATATGGCGGTGCTTTATAAAATAGTAATATCAGGAAGTATTACTTTACTGAGAGGGTAGTGGATGTATGGAATAGCCTGCCAGCGGAAGTGGTAGAGGTAAACACAGTGAAGGAGTTTAAGCGTGTGTGGGAGAGGCACAAGGCTATGATAGCTATAAGACCGGGAACTGGGGACTAATAAAAGTATTTAGAAAATTAGGCAGACTAGATGGACCGAATGGTTCTTATCTGCCGACATATTCTATGTTTCTATGTATTATTCATTTCCAGGACTGGATCTTTTTTATTTTGGGCTTCTATGCAACCCAATGTATGTAAGAAATAAATGGTTATTAAAAAGTCTTTTTATAGTTATCCATTTATAATGTTTGACCAAGGCCAGGCGATAACCGTCGAAATTCATTGGGTATTACACTTCTCTAATATGACTGGCCCCTCTATGCCGCATGTTTAGTGTGGATATTATGCGGCTTGTGTTCACACGGGTGTTAGTTGGAATCTATATTTGTAAGGTTTGGTTACCAGTGTCCGATTTGGCTGTGCTTGAAGAAAGCTCTTTACAGAGTTGAAACGTTGGCAATGTGTCCGAATAAATACAACATTTACGGAGTGCTGGTTGCTATTGCTGCATTGCAAACGGACCTTCTCTTTAGTACACCTGACGTGATAGCTAATCTGAAGGCAGACAGAGGACATCGTTGTCACATGCCACTAAAATCATCTGTAAACGGTATGTAAAAACGAAGGTCTCACTCTGCTAAAAGCGAGAGACAGTCGCCGACCGGATTAGCCTACCTTCTCCTCGAGGAAGGCAAATCCTAACTGATCAAACTTACATAATGGAGAAAGGGAAAACATCCCCAAGGGACTGCTCAATTTAGGGATATGGTGGAGAATATCTAGCTTTACAAATGCAAGAGAATAGGGGGTTGCTTTTTCATTGGAGTGCCCCCTTTAAGGCTTTGAATATGAGTGGATTTGAACATAAATAAAAAAATTAAAAAAATTGCCTGTGATTTATACCTTCCTTCAGTTTTTTCCCAAAGCTGCGTGCAATTTCTTGCAGTACCGCTGCTCCAGTTGTTGGATCAATCCCACCAAACACCCAGGAGTCCCGATGACCTCCCAAAATAATATAGCGATCTATAAAAATAAAATAAAAACTGGTTTATTGGAAAAAAAATAAATCATAAATTATATACATACATACACACACATTCAGCAATATAAATGCAAACATTATAGTACATCCAGAAAACCAACAATTTGCAGACCAACTAGGTCGGAGCACAGAATAAAGCTTTGGGTTTTTTTTTTTTAAAAGAGATGTTACAGTGCCCTACCAGTAAATTTACATGGCTGCAATTTGAGGTCAGGATTGACACTGAAAGACACATAGGGTTGCCATCTTTTCTTAAAAAATAAATAAATATATATATATATATATATATAATAATAATAATAATAATACTATTAATAATAAAGTGGCAACCCTAAACACACAGTGGCTTTCTTAGGGGAATACTGGGGAGTGGAGTAAGTGTTCCGCCCCCACCCAGCCTGTTTGGAAGCGTCAATGCATTCATCTGGATGAGGCGCATCATGGGCTGCAGAAGATCTATGCTCTGCCATAGCTGCCTGCGCATAGTGCATCATTGTTCATGGCCCCAGATGTGTATTTGTAGGTAGGGACATGGGAGAAGGCTTCCAATGGTTGGCCTGGGGAGTAGAACATTGTTTAGTTACCCTTGGTGCCCCTTCATCAGCCCACCGGATATCATCAGAAATAGACCCACATGGATATGCTATCAAGATTGATAGAAAAGCAAGACTGGTTTGCAGACAGCTGTCCGTCTCCCACTTAGCAGGATTTTTTAAATTGAGGGATTTCATTAACACGTTTTTTAGAATACACAGATCTATGGCAGACATTGAAATAGTCAAAGTGATCAGCTATCCCCATGGCCTTTTCCCTTTTACATCAAGCAGGGGCATTATTATTAAATTATCAATATCTAAATTATATATACCGGTATTATTTATTTTTTTTAACCTTCAGTTTGACTCGAGGAGTAAGAGAGTTTGGAACATAATACATTCATTTGAATGTGTACATCCTTCCTAGGCTCCATCTATAAGCTTTAGGATGGTCCAAATGTTTTTTTGGTCCGGAATATTATTGGGCCACTAAATTGGAACCTTTAAACCTTCCTTTGCTACAAAATAATGTATAGACTCAATAAAATTATTCAATGGACTTTATAGAATTGTATGCCAATATGAAAATTACAAAAAAAATGTTTTTTGTGTTATTGAGACTGTTTACAAGTAGTGTTGAGCGAACCCGAACCGCACTGTTCGGGTTCGTACCGAACATTACGGTTTTTGGACCCCGGACCAGAACATTTCACTGTATGCTCGTGTTGGAGTTCGGCGATTACATTGTATGTAATGCTATTGGCTTTCTATAAACCGAAATAGAGTCCCCATTCATACGAATAGGTCAATTGACCTATTCGTATGAATGGGGACACTCTTACCCACATTTTACTTCATTTTGCAGCCCTCTAGCCCTTTCCAGGACTTTTTTAGAGGCATTTTAGTGGCCAAAAGTTCATGTCCCCATTGACTTCAATGGGGTTCGAGGTCAAGTTCGAGCACGGACCCGGACATTTTTTCGAAGTTCGGCCAAACCTGCCGAACCCGAACATCCAGGTGTCCGCTCAACTCTATTTACAAGCCCAGCGGTTTATTGGTCTTAGCTGAAGACGACTCACATGGACCCAACTCTGTAAGCTTGTGATCAGGACTATCTACATCTCTACATGTATCTGACTGTTCTTGTTTGTCTAACATTGTATGTAATCCCCCTGTATGCTCTGTGGCTAGCGCTATGTAAATTGAAATTCAAACAGTACATTAACATGTGGTTGAATCCTAAGGGCTTATCCTAACTTATTGTAATATAGATATAAGAGTAATTGTGAAGAAATAGTGGAACGCTCCTGTACTGTTTGAATTAGTATTCAGTTTCTTCACTTACCAGGTTCCACAGCTCCCCGGATAGTACCGATGACATCATAAATCCTGGTGACTTCATTATTGGAGTGAACATGCATCCTGACCTTTCTGTAAATGGACAGAATTTTGTAATAATATAAATAAAATAAATCACTTCTAATAGAGAATGCGTATGGACAAAAATCATTACATAAGGTATTACACAATAACATATTGCACTGTAAAAGAAGAAAAGAAAACTGCCACAGTAAGTGGACATAGTTTACTGAGAGGGTAGTGGATGCAGGGAATAGCCTTCCAGCAGAAGTGGTAGAGGTTGATACAGTGAAGGAGTTTAAGCATGCTTGGGATAGGTATAAGACTATCCTAGATATAAGGTAAAGCCAGGGACTAATGAAAGGATTGCTTTACTGAGAGGGCAGTGGATGTATGGAATAGTCTTCCAGTACAAGTGGAAGATGTTAATACAGTGAAGGAGTTTAAGCATGCATGGGATAGGTATAAGGCTATCCTAGATATAAGATAAGGTCAGGGACTAATGAAAGTATTACTTTACTGAGAGGGTAGTGGATGCATGGAATAGCCTTCCAGCAGAAGTGGCAGATGTTAATACAGTGAAGGAGTTTAAGCATGCATGAGATAGGTATAAGGTTATCCTAGTTATAAGATAAGGCCAGGGACTAATGAAAGTATTACTTTACTGAGAGGGTAGTGGATGCATGGAATAGCCTTCCAGCAGAAGTGGCAGATGTTAATACAGTGAAGGAGTTTAAGCATGCATGAGATAGGTATAAGGCTATCCTAGATATAAGATAAGGCCAGGGACTAATGAAAGTATTCAGTTTATTTTTAGGCACAAATTGGGCCGGCTAAATGAGCTGAATCGTTCTCATCTGCCAACACATTCTATGTTTCGATCTGTGTATATTATATAGTTGTCTGCCAATTACAACATCCCTCAGCTGTCTGTAAACAAGTCATTGCAAGAAAGATACTCCTAAAGTATGAAACATATAAAAAGGAAAAAAACAATAACTAGCAATTGCATCTAAATGTACTAAGCATTATGAGGGCAAATAATAGCCATTTACACCATTTATTTCCAATGTATACCAATTGTCATGTTTTAATATCTCCAAATAAACGGTCCTATACAAAGAAAACCTAGTTTCTGGCACATGTACTCCAGCCATTGACTGCTACAGTAGATCAGCTCAAAATTTACCTGTTTGAAAACTCACTCCGAAAACCAGGCCCGATGTTGTAAGAAATATTAAGGCTTCCTTTCCAGGTGTTTGGTGGTGCAGGTCCTCCCATGTGCCTGAATGGAAAAAAAAAAAAAGTTAGTGTATAGGACATAGAACTGAAAAAAAAGGGCAGCATATGAATAGAGGATTAAAGAGGGCCTAAACCCCCAAAATGTATTTTATATGTTTTTAATGCATGAAAGGCTATTTCTCCCTGTATTATATCAAAAAGATATCCCATAATGTTTGGCAAAAAAAGGACTTGGGAGAAATCATTTTGGGCACACTCCATCACTATCAAGTATTCAGAAACTGCTAGAAACTGTCTAAACCTGCATGGTTAATATCCCCTAAGCCAGTGATGGGGAACCTATGGCACAGGTGCCAAAAAAAGCCCTGCACCCAAGTGTCTCTGACACTAGGATCGACCCTGGAGTCTGTAATGGAAATAGGAGAGCGAAGAATAATCTCAGGGAAAATGGCACTTTGAGATCTTTAACTTCCTATTCTGCACAACAGTGGGCAGTTGGACTTAAACATGTTTGCCATCACTGCACTGGGGTGTGTGAATCTGAGGTTTCTGAGGTTCTGTTCACTTTGACTTGTGGCCATAGAGGATTTGGAATACAATACATTTGTTTGTAAAACTAGCCTAGAAAAGATTTACACCTTCAAACTTCATACACAGATGTATGTGTATGATTTGCAACCCCTATATCTTGTATGAGATATTGGTGCTATTACCTGTTTTTTTTAATAAGGGTTTTTATTTTTTTTATAACTGTAGCAAAAAATGAACTAATGCTTTGAAAGAATTCATCACATGTAGATAGTTTGCAGAGAAATTATTTAATGAAATAATATATATAATGTACCTTATTGAGCCCTCTTTGCTCTGTTCAGCTCTACCAGGAGGCAGACATGTTTAGAATCTTGGGTCAGATCTTCGTTCATCTCAACCAAGGCTAATGAAGAACTGATGAAAGATTCTAAACATGTCTGATCCCTATTAGAGCTGTTCAGAGCAAAGAGGGCTCAGTAAGGTACATTATTTACATTCTTTCATTAAAAGATTGCTTTTGAAAATTTGTACACTCCATGCAATCTTTCAATTAAACATTATTTATGCTTTTGTTCCAGTTGTCCTTTAAGAAAAGCAAATTTAATTGTATATACTAAATATTTAATGATTGCACTACCGCCCACCAGCTGATGAAGATAATTCGAAACGTGTCCTGTGGGGTGTAGCTGTGTTTCTGTATAGTGCAATATCCTAACTGTTCGATAGACCTGGCCAGGCGAACAGACCCAGTGGGTAAGGGATCTTTGGCTCTATTTGTATTTTTTATGTATTTTTAATAATTTTTCTTTTTGTTTTGCATCTATTTGGGGCCCTTTATTCAGTGTATCATTGTATATTTGTTTATATAATTTTAGTCTTATTTTGTAATTTTAGAATATATTGCTGTATATTTCATATGGTCATTCACTTCTATATTTATATTTCCTTGTAATAAATTCTATATTTTTTATAACATTCCTGTCTTTGCAGTCTATCATATCAAAACTTTTGTGGTGTACATATTTAGCGCCGTCTCACTCTTACATTAAATATTTAACACTCACAATAGTACATTGTGAATAATAACTGGCACATTATACAAATATTTTCTCCCTTCTCTTTATTATCACTGGCTAAAAGCTGGTGTAATTCTCACAATCAGAATTTTTCACAAAAATATTCCCCAAAGTCTTTAGCGTGTGCAAATATAACCACAATATATTATTGCAACCAGAAAATGCACACTAAATGAAAAAATACATGGAAGAATCGCAAAAACAATTTTTTTTTTTTTTAAAAAGCTAACATTTTATAAATATTCGCACATTGCTCCACAATTCTCTAACTTGCCCATGACTCTTTAGAGAATAGACCCTATAGTACACTTTTTCTCAAGGGTTGCAGGTTTGATTCCCAGTGGTGTTTACTTCATCCTTTAGAGTTAGATCAAATAAATGCCATTCAGATGGGGGTACGACCATCCCCAGTACTTGGGTTAAATTATTATATAAAAGTTGTTTTACAACAGGTATGAGGTAACCCCTATAAATTGTTATATTCAGCATGAAGAACAAAACAGCTAAACTCACTCAAGTATGTTTATAGCATCATTGTATCCTATAGGATGGACGGGAATGCTGGGGAGCCCCACCCCTTCGTCAGCATCATAGCGATACGCGAACTCTGAGATATGGGAAACAGAAAAACAGTGTATCCAGTCTGCACTGTACTGTATAATAACAAAATGATACTTTAACATTCAACACAAAGAGCAAGATGTGTGTGTGTGTGTGTGTGTGTGTGTGTGTGTGTGTGTAAATCCTTTATCAATGTGTTTCACACACACAGGATTAATTTCCAAACAAAAAGAAAAAAAAAAAACATTAAAAGTCCTTGAGATTTTCTATTCAAAACATACATCAGATTTATAGCCAAAATAACTTAGTTTCAAATAACAACTGAGATTGTTATTTCTCTCTAAATTGCATTCAAGGCCAATTTAACAGGGGTTAAATAGTTAATTAGGTAAAGAAAACAAAAACATTGTAGATCAAGTTCATCCATTCCACACACACACACACACACACTAGACCTCAGGCAAGAACCCTTCCTCAGGGATAGCTAACCTAGGCACTGCAGATCATACAATATATAGTTCAGAAATAGCTGGGAGTCAAGATTAGCCACCACTGCTCTATACAGTCTAACTTGTGTTAAACGGATGGGTCATGATGTTTAGCAGGGGTCTCTAGGACTATGTGCCACTGTTCCTTCCCTCTTCTCTTCCCCCCCCCCAAGCCTTGGACTTGATATTCTAACTGGTCACAGGAAATCCCATGAGACAGTTTATAATCTTTTTTTTTTTTTTTTACACTTAAAAGAATTAGAAGCATAAGTGACATTTTTGCTGTCCCTAGTATGAGGATAAACTGGCGGGTACTTTTAACAGTACACACCAGTTTATCCTCTGACAGAAAGCTGCCATGCTTCCATAAGAAGCAGACAGACGTCTGGTTGGCGACCGACTTGTGCTAGCAACGATTGACCGTCACATTCGGCAGTCACAGTGGGGTGAGTCCACGCTCTGATTGGCTGTGCTAGTGCCGATAACCAAGAACGGCTGTGTCTCGCATGTGAGACACAGCAGTTAGTAAATCCGCATGTATATATTAAGACACACGTCGGGTTTACTTAGAAGCCCAAGGACATGTTTTGTTTAACCCTTCAAGGAAGCAAGTCTTAAACAAGGTTCAATGTTCCTTAAAGGGAGTCATTCTTTGCTCCCTCCATCTCATATCAATTTAGTCCTACATTGCAAGTACTCATGTGGTTTAGTCAATAGTGGCCATGACCTTCCTGTACTAGTGTGAGAACTGCCTTTTCCTCCAAAGCTTAAGGTTGCCAGGTGGCCCTTGATTCTTGTTCAGGAAAATGAGGATCCCATTTTTTTTCCCCTGACCTTTTGCTGGATATCCTGGAGTTAGAGGATCTCCTGCCCCATTCAGATTGAGAACATTCCCGCGCTGAGCGACTCCTCCTGGGAGGTTCCAGCCATCGGGATAAGGTTTCACACCAGGAGCACTGTAATCCGCTGGGTCTGAAAACAGGATGATCCCTTTGGCACCAGCCAGCATAGCATTTTTTACCTAAAAATAAAATGTAAAAATAACATTTACATGATCAATAGAGATACGGTCCAGTGAAGGAAGTAGAAACTAAAAGGGAACTGAGTTGGGGCCATTGGTGTGTGCGCCTATGTATACAGCAGACTCCTGACAGCGCAGCCAATATATATATATATATATATATATATATATATATATATATATATATATATATATATATATATATATATATATATATATATATATATATATATATATATATATATATATATATATAAAATTTAAAAAATTATAATCACACACTGAAATGGCCTAATTAGTGGTGGGGAACCTCCGCCAGACAGCATTTTGTTCCTATTTCGCACTGCAAATAGTCTGGATATATAAAAAGGCGCAATTGGTGTTATATATAACAAATGGCGATTGCACCTTTTTTTTTTTTTATACCTCACCTGACACTTTTGCAGTTTTTATACATGGCCCCACTGTTCCCAGGGTTTTGAGGTCGATGTATAAAGTGTGTAAGTAGTTAAAAAGCGGTCATTGCTAAAGTTCTTTGCATATTCATACCCAGAATCCTTTGCAGCACTAGATCCTGTGTATGTATGTGGTATAAACAGGTCTGCTGACTTATACAGTGTGATGCTCTACTGACTGTACTGAATTTTACATAGAAACATAGAATGTGTGGGCAGATAAGAACCTTCCGGTCCATCTAGTCTGCCCAGTGTTCTAAATGATTTTATTGGTCCCCAGTTCCCTATTTTATAGCTAGGATAGCCTTGTGCCTCATTGAATAATTGCTTTTTTATATTTATTTTTTTGGCGAGTACTCTACTTGAACCTTTCCCCAAACCAGTAGAACTAGCAATGGTTTTCATTTACAGTCTGAAGCTCACCTATTAGCAACCCAAGAAGTTAATCTATTCCGAAGACACAAGGTCCAATAATTAAACATCCTCCCTATCTTCTTCTAGACCAGCTGACATAAATAGATCATGAACACTGGTGTTCTTTCCTCCCACTAGCAATGGAATGACACAAATTACAGTCCTGGAGCCAGCTGTGCAGTTTTTTTTTATTGTCTATTAAGGGTCCTGGAGTTAAAAGTGCGTAGAGAGAGATTTCAACTTTGACAAATGGGTCAGTCATGACCCAGTCATCAATTAGCAGGGAGGTAAAGGAAGCTTATATTATATTAATCAATTTAAAGCTACAACTAAAAAGGTCAACAGGGTCATATCACCCCCAAGAGTACACTCCCTAACCGTAATGGAAATTGGGTGAGCTACTGAGAAATCATTGAAGACCACACAATTCTTCTAATTCTTCAACTAATGGAAGTAGATGGAGAACACTGTATGTAAGGCAATACAGCAGAGGTACGTCTAGAACGGGGCCTTGTGACAGAAAAAGGGCGATTTCAGACTGACGCCCAAATCAGTGAATTGTGTATGGGAAGACATGTTGGGGGATTCCCTGCTGATTCATAATGCCGCTGTGTTGGGGACACTATTAAAAAACAAAAGGGCGGCTCTTTTGAAGAATTCTAAGATGTAAACAATGAATGTTCTTTTAACACTGCTTGGGCACTCCTTAAGTTCTATTTTGTATATTACCTGAATGCAAAACATTGTCCGGAATTATAAAGATTCCAGCACATTGTGGACTTTTACTATAGGATATTATGACACGAAGCCAGTGCTCTAATGCTTGTCAACAAAGCAGGTAAAGTAAGGTGAACAAGTCCTTTTCCAACCAACAAAAATGTTCCAGCTTCTGCCATGCACAAGGAATTTATAGATCTGTGTTGCCACATCGATTTTTCATACATTGTAATATGGCAGCAAAATGCGTTCTATTTATAAATATGGAAACATTATCAAGTTTAAGCATTTTAAATAGAAATGCTTTAAAAGACAACTGTAGCAAAAAAAATAAGTTAACAGATTGCATCAATTGTAGGCATTTTTTTTTTTTACAGAAATTCTTTAAGGAATGAATACAAATAAAGTACCTTATCGATCCATTTCTACCCCATTTAGCTCCACCAGGAGGCAGACATTTTGTTTAGAATCTTTGGTCAGATGGGTCAGAACCAAGGTGAGTGAAGATCTGACCCAAGATTCTAAACAAGATGTCCTCCCCCTGAGAGAACTAGAAGGGGTAAAGCAGACTCAATAAGAAACTTTATTTGTATTATTTCATAAAGATTTTCTTTATAAATCATTTACACTTGATACAATTTTTCAATTAAACAAAAGTACTTTTTTTTTTTTGCTACAGTTGTCCTTTAGGGATGAAGGAACATCTGACCCAAGATTCTAAACAAAATGTTTAGATAAGCACATATAGGCAGAAAAGGCTCATTAAGGCACTTTTATTTGTGTATTTTTATCAAATCATTTCTATTTAAAATGCATACACTTGATGCAGTCTTTAAATTAAATATGTTTGACATTCCCATCTCATGTCCCTGCAATTCTCTCTTGATGGAGTAGACCTTAAAATGTACTCAAACCTTTTAACTGGTGCAACAATTATTTGAGGGGAACTATATGGTTCAGGCCTTTGGGTTTTGTAAGAGATAAAGCAGTTAAACTTCAGAGTGCACAAGGAGCAGGGAAGATGGTATGTTTATCAAGGTAGCAGAAAGTCCATGGCATCTGGTCACACAAGAAAGATGGTCATCAGAGCTATCTGAAAGAGATTGGTTCTGGAATAGGTTTGGGCCTGTACACTGTAACAAGGTATGACATCTTATCAATGATGAGGTTAGAACTGTGGTCTTCAATTACAGATTACAATGATCACAGACTGCAATTACTGCAAAACAATTTTCCACTATAAAATAATAATAATAATAATGAAACCATGTCTAATGAATTTAAACTGCATAATAATTCTTAAATTAAAAAACAGAGGTTCTACTGTAAAATAATATTGAGTGCAGTCAGTATTTTTTGGGAATGGTAGCATAGAAACAATTGGGCAACAAAACTTCACCAAATGGCAGGGAAAAAAAATGCATTCTGGCCTATTTTTTTTTTTAAAAAGAAGGAACAAAGATCCTCCTATAATTATTAACTCGTATATAAATTATGACTCCTTTGTGACCAGCATTTTTAGCCATGTCGTACCCTTCAGGATATGGTCAGCATGAGAGTTCCTCCCTGGATGTGCCCGACACACACCCTTGGTTGTGAAGGTGTTTAAAACAAAAACAAACAAAAAAAAAAAGGTTTTGGTATTTATAAAGGAAGTGGAGTTGGGGTGCAGGGGTGTCACAGGTAGGCTCTGCCACAGGTGCCAACAGTTATGGATGAGTGCCATACATGTTTTTCATACTGTTGCTCCAAGGAATATTTCATATATTCATTAATGTGACTTGAGAGGTCTTCTCTCTTGGCCAGTAAGGCTAGAAATTATTTTATAGCTGCTTAAGTTTAGAAAACGTATTATTCCTCCTTGTGTCTCAATGAATCAATATAACCTAATTTTTATCCTAATTTTTATCATAAATCTGTGGAGCAGTTTGAAATCAGCTAACATTAAAAAAAAAAAAAAAAAAAATCTATAAAGAATCATGCTAAGGGTTACTAAATAATAAAGTGTGATTATAAAATGGTACGCAATCTTTTTTCTTTTAATGAAAAATGGGATCCATAACCAAGAAAAAAAAAGAAAAAAAAACCTTAAATACACAAAGTGAATCAACATAGTAAAAGGAGAGTATATTTAAAAGAAGAAAATTTACTACAAAAGTACATTGTGTTAAATTAGAGTGGTAAAAGGTTTAAAATCAATATCAGGAAGTATTACTTTACTGAGAGGGTAGTGGATGCATGGAACAGCTGGAATGGGGTGGGAGACATGACTTGTGCCACCGATAGCTGACTTGCAACTTGCAAGGTGTATCTATATGTGCCTGCCCCCAGTGCTGTATTTACCGCGAGGCATTCTAGGCGGATGCCTAGGGCGGCAAATTTGGGCCCCCCAGCACTGAAAGAAAAAAAAAAAAAAAAAAAACCTGCCCCTTTATAAAAAAAAAAAAAAAAAAAAAAAGCGCTTGCAGGCAGAGACGGAGGTGAGAAGGGATCGGAAGATCTCCCCTCAACTTCCCTCTGCCGGCAAGCTGCACGTGGAGCCGAACAGGCAGCACAGAGAAACCTCCGTGCTGCCTGTTCGGCTTCCCGTGCAGTGTGACACGGAAGTGCCGACAGTCACGTGACCGGTGCGCTGACGTCATACGCGCGCCAGGTCACGTGACCTGTCGGCACAACCGCCTGAGATCCGAACAGGAAGCATGGAGGAGACCATGCTGCCTGCCACTAGCCACCAGGGAAAGGTAAGCGATGGGGGGGGATTTGGGCAAATTGGCTGTGGGATTTTAAATGGCAAATAACACTGGTATATTATTGGGCAAATTGTCAGGGGCATATTAAATGGCAAATAACACTGGCATAATATTGAGCACATTGGCTGGGGCTTTTTAACGACAAATAACACTGACATATTATTGGGCAAATTGGCAGGGGCATATTAAATGGTAAATAATACTGGCTTAATATTGGGCAAATTGGCTGGGGCATATTAAATGGCAGAATAACACTGGAATATTATTGGGCAAATTGGCAGGGGCATATAAAATGGCAAATAATACTCACTTAATATTGGGCAAATTGGCTGGGGCGTATTAAATTGCAGAATAACACTGGCAAATTATTGGGCAAATTGGCTGGGAAATATTAATGGCAAATTATACTGGCATAATATTGGGCAAATTGGCAGGGGCATATTCAATGGCAAATACTGGCATATTATTGGGCAAATTGGCTGGGGAATATTAATGGCAAATAATATTGGCAATGTGTATGTAAATGGGGTGATGGGGCATGTCCATGGTGTGCAACATGGGTTATGGGTCATGTCGTGGGTGAGCATCGTGGGTAGGGGCTGGGTGTGCCCAAAATGTATCTGCCTAGGGCAGCACAAAACCAAGATACACCACTGCCTGCCCCAGTGAGCTGGGGAATGGGAAGTGCCTGTGCCAGCCCTGGGAAGACCCTGTGCCAGCGTCCAGGTGACGTCAGGAAGGTGCATCCCACTGACTGAATGAGCTGGGGGATGTGCTGCAGGTGAGCTGTTTCACATTTGTTTCTTATTCTGTGTGCAAAATAATACTGGGCTGGCATGGCATATTGAGTGGCAAAATACTGACTTATATTAAATGGCAGAATAATACTGGCATATTATTGGGCAAATTGGCTGTGGCTTATTAATGGCAAAACCAAGATACACCACTGATTGTAGAGAAAAAAAAATATTTATATTGTTTTGTGTATTTGAAAGCATATGCATAGATTAGCAGAAAATGTGTATTTTGAAATCTCATCTGTTCATAACATAACCTTCCTGTATCAAATCCAAATTGGTCACATTTCAATGGGGAATCTGGGCTGGGGGCCCAGAAAATTTGTTCAGTAAGGGGCCTTGAAATTCCTGAATTAAAAACTCTTCCCTTCAAAGCAGATCTCTTATTTCAGGAAAGGCTCTACGAAATTTACAAATGTCAGAATTTCATGCAGGGGAGGGCTGGTGAGCGGGAGAGGAGGAAAAGTCCCCACCCCTGCTGCTCGCCAATTGCTCTCAATGGGCTAGGGCTGCCCCACTTGTCTGTGCCCCAATGGGTAACACTTTTGATCTTTCCAACCTATTGTCTGACCATCAATCTCTGTACCTTATAGGACAGCAACTCTGTCTTGCATGGCTATGTGTGCCCAATCCTTCCCTGATTGTGTGTACTCTGTTGAAGAGTCATGTAGTCTATATATATCCCATCTATAAATCATGAATAGTGTTGAGCAAACCCGAATCGCACTGTTCGGGTTCGTACCAAACATTACGGTTTTTGGACCCCGAACACAGACATTTCACTGTATGTTCGGGTTGGAGTTCGGCAATTACATTGTATGTAATGCTATGGGCTTTCTTTAAACCGAAAGAGATTCCCCATTCATAAGAATAGGGACTCTATTTCGGTTTATAGAATAGCAATAGTATTACATGTATTCCATAAACCGAAAGTCTATAAACTGAATGTCGGTTCGTATGAATGGGGACACGCTTACCCACATTTTACTTCATTTTGCAGCCCTCTAGCCCTTTCCAGGACTTTTTTAGAGGCATTTTAGTGGTCAAAAGTTTGTGTCCCCATTGACTTCAATGGGGTTCGGGGTCAAGTTCGAGCACGGACCCGGACATTTTTTCGAACTTCAGCCGAACCCGAACATGCAGGTGTCCGCTCAACTCTAATCATGAAGCTTTATCATCTTAAAGAGAAAGTACAGGTTCCTACTTTATTCCCTCGGAAGATTTTTCCATATCGGGCAATGACAATTTTTCCAGTGCAATTGATGCTCATATTCCTCTCCAAGAGGAAGAAATCTTCAGTCCTGGCATAATTCACATACACCAGATCCCCCTGAAAAAAGAAAAGAAAAATAATAGGTTAATGTTTGTTGATACTTTATCTTCTGTTTCTAACCATTCTTATAAAAGTGTTGTCGTTTACAAGTTGTGCATCATCATCTTTTCTGACTCAAGCTGCCTTAAAAAAGGTCCTGTTCCACATAGCATGGCTGCCATGTGCTGCATCATGTAAAGGGAAGCTAAATAAATAAATTGAGCATTTTATTTTGTTTCCTTATGCTTATTTCCCGGTCCCATAAAAAAATAAAATAAAAAAAGGTATAGGGGTTTCTAAGCAACAGTGTCCTATCTCTCACCCAAAACCCTCCTCCACCCTGTGACATCACTGCAAGGAGTTTTATTGCTGTGGGATCTGGGATACACTCACACTGCACAACAAGGGGGGGTGCGCACTATTGGCAGTCTAATTACAAATATACGTCCCGTATCCTCCTACACAGGGGGGGGGGGGGGGGGTGTACATACATAATTAGACCATCATCTTTTTCCTATCCAAGAGGTTTTGGAATTACAGCACCATGTACATATTAAAGTGAATAATACAAACTTTGTTTATGTGGAACAGCATGGTTAACCAAAAGCATTTATTTTCTCGCCATGGGGGCAAAAAAAATAAATGACCAAGATAAAAGTCTTCTTGCCGAAACATACTCTATACTTAAAGGGCGGTTCAAAAAAAAATGCATAGTCTGTTCTTTTTCCTGGCTGCAAGTGCAATATTTTAATTGGTCAGTGCACTGTGAAAGATACAGGGAGTGCAGAATTATTAGGCAAGTTGTATTTTTGAGGATTAATTTTATTATTGAACAACAATCATGTTCTCAATGAACCCAAAAAACTAATTAATATCAAAGCTGAATATTTTTGGAAGTAGTTTTTAGTTTTAGCTATTTTAGGGGGATATCTGTGTGTGCAGGTGACTATTACTGTGCATAATTATTAGGCAACTTAACAAAAAACAAATATATACCCATTTCAATTATTTATTTTTACCAGTGAAACCAATATAACATCTCAACATTCACAAATATAAATTTCTGACATTCAAAAACAAAACAAAAACAAATCAGTGACCAATATAGCCACCTTTCTTTGCAAGGACACTCAAAAGCCTGCCATCCATGGATTCTGTCAGTGTTTTGATCTGTTCACCATCAACATTGCGTGCAGCAGCAACCACAGCCTCCCAGACACTGTTCAGAGAGGTGTACTGTTTTCCCTCCTTGTAAATCTCACATTTGATGATGGACCACAGGTTCTCAATGGGGTTCAGATCAGGTGAACAAGGAGGCCATGTCATTAGATTTTCTTCTTTTATACCCTTTCTTGCCAGCCACGCTGTGGAGTACTTGGACGCGTGTGATGGAGCATTGTCCTGCATGAAAATCATGTTTTTCTTGAAGGATGCAGACTTCTTCCTGTACCACTGCTTGAAGAAGGTGTCTTCCAGGAACTGGCAGTAGGACTGGGAGTTGAGCTTGACTCCATCCTCAACCCGAAAAGGCCCCACAAGCTCATCTTTGATGATACCAGCCCAAACCAGTACTCCACCTCCACCTTGCTGGCGTCTGAGTCGGACTGGAGCTCTCTGCCCTTTACCAATCCAGCCACGGGCCCATCCATCTGGCCCATCAAGACTCACTCTCATTTCATCAGTCCATAAAACCTTAGAAAAATCAGTCTTGAGATATTTCTTGGCCCAGTCTTGACGTTTCAGCTTGTGTGTCTTGTTCAGTATTGGTCGTCTTTCAGCCTTTCTTACCTTGGCCATGTCTCTGAGTATTGCACACCTTGTGCTTTTGGGCACTCCAGTGATGTTGCAGCTCTGAAATATGGCCAAACTGGTGGCAAGTGGCATCGTGGCAGCTGCACGCTTGACTTTTCTCAGTTCATGGGCAGTTATTTTGCGCCTTGGTTTTTCCACACGCTTCTTGCGACCCTGTTGACTATTTTGAATGAAACGCTTGATTGTTCGATGATCACGCTTCAGAAGCTTTGCAATTTTAAGAGTGCTGCATCCCTCTGCAAGATATCTCACTATTTTTGACTTTTCTGAGCCTGTCAAGTCCTTCTTTTGACCCATTTTGCCAAAGGAAAGGAAGTTGCCTAATAATTATGCACACCTGATATAGGGTGTTGATGTCATTAGACCACACCCCTTCTCATTACAGAGATGCACATCACCTAAAATGCTTAATTGGTAGTAGGCTTTCGAGCCTATACAGCTTGGAGTAAGACAACATGTATAAAGAGGATGATGTGGTCAAAATACTAATTTGCCTAATAATTCTGCACTCCCTGTATATTAGCCAGTGTCTCTGCTGGAAAGAGATTTTTTTTTTTTTTTTTTAAAGGACGGTGGCATTTTTCTGCCACCCCCCCAGGCAAACGATGCAAGTGCCGCCCTATGCACTTGCCTTGTTTGCCTCACGCTATTTACAGTGTTGGGCACAATTGTTCTCTTGATTGTGAAGTTAAATTGAATTAATAGTAATGAACTGAAAAGTTTTGTTTTCTTGTAAATACACTACCTTTTTACTGTATATTTATTAATTCTAGCACTGTACATCTGATGAGAATACAGTGCTGAGTAACAGAAGGTGTCCCAATAATGATCAAAGCCACTGCCATAAGGAAGTGGGCAGAGCCAAAGTGATGCTGTCCTACCTGAAAGGGGCAGATCAGGCAGCTGCACCACACCAAAGAACCCAGGAAGATCCCAGCTAGGGTAAACATGTGCCTCGGATTACCCAGAACCATCCCAGCATGCATACTGAGATGGGAAGGGGGTCACCCAGCTGCTTGTCTGCAGCAGGGTCAAAAAAGGTAAAAATCGCTCATCCCTGATAGTTGAGATACTAAGACAGGCTGGAGAAGGAATCCAGATCACCTATTAATGCCTGGAGTTTAAAGTGAACAGTGGTGAAGAGACGCACTGTAAAAGTGACTTTTAGGACCTCATGCAGACATGTTACTTTTTAAAATTTACAGGTGATCAGTTTAAATTTAAAACTAAATGGGGGGAAGGGGGGTAACGTTACTTGGCCCCAGGCTGGCAGATCCTATGTTGATTGACATATAGACAACTGGAATTATATGAAAATCAAAGGATTCATGTTATGCAGTCAGTCAGCGTGGACCACGAACAAATTTCCCCCACTGAAAACGGATTGGAAAAAGGAAATGTAAAAAAGAACTATGGCGGATCATTAGAGCTCATTACCGTGTTACAGCTGGGAGTCGGAATAATCCATTAATTTAAATTATATCCTAGCTTGGGGAAGAACACAGTAATGTTTATATTGGCCAATATCTGTACAGAATAGATGTTTGCTGGGGCTGTAATTACTATGTCACAAAGCTGATCCAGTTTACAAAATATTTCTCAATAAAAGCATGGAAAAATGTGTAATACACATTCTTGGGTATAATACATACAAGTTCTGGAGGTACACTGCAAGATAATATGTAATAAATGCAAGAAAAAGGAGGTTGGTGAAATGCGCTGGGGTTGTCTTAAGCCACAAAATACTGTAAGCAATCCATTCATTTATAGACATTACAAATGGGGTATGTATGGACGTGGACACAAAAAATGGGTAGAACACAGGATTCCTGCCTCTCCCCCCCAAAAAATAAAACTCCCAGTCAGTGCATTTCACTAGCACTGTGCAGAAGATGCAGGAGGAATACAGAATATACATGGACATGTGCACAATATACGGCACAAACAAGTTCTGAAGCAATGAATTTACCTCTGGTTCACCCTGTGCAGAGAAGGCATTGTACGCCGGTATGATATCAGTGATATTTTCGTATCCTTTTGGCGGCTCTTCAAACAGGGAAGTGTTATATATCTGAAAAATAAAACGTGTTTTATTGCTTGTCAAATCTCAAGGCTTAACAGATGTCTGGCATCGTCAGTTCCAGTAACATCCAGGGGTATACACCAACCATGCTCGTGCTGGGCATTTATTGGTTGTCTTTGGCGGACAATTTAATGATGGTTCATGGAACCGTGACTAATCTTGCCAAGAACATTACCTATCCCTAGTCACTAGTGTTGAGTGAACCCGAACCGCACTGTTCGGGTTCGTACCGAACATTACGGTTTTTGGACCCCGAACACGGACATTCCACTGTATGTTCGTGTTGGAGTTCGGCGATTACATTGTATGTAATGCTATTGGCTTTCTATAAACCGAAATAGAGTCCCCATTCATAAGAATTTCTTATGAATGGGGACTATTTTGGTTTATAGAAAGCCAATAGTATTACATGTATTCCATAAACCGAAAGTCTATAAACCGAAAGACATTCGGTTTATAGACTTTCGGTTTATGGAATACATGTAATGCTATTGGCTTTCTATGAACCGAAATAGAGTCCCTATTCATAAGAATGGGGACTCTATGCCTCGAGGTCGAGGCATAAAGCATCACCAATTTCTGGTCTCCAGGGCACCCGCAATCGCTCCATGGAGCAATTCGCTGGCGCCATATTGGAGAGCAGCATGCTTCTCCAATGTGGTTCTGCTCTGTTGTGGGTAGAGCGTCGGAAGTGAAAAACAAATTTCACTTCTGTTGTTCTGATGCTGTTGCTTGACTGCCCCTAGAGGCAGTCAGCAAGATTGCAATGTAAAAAAAAAAAAAAAATTATATATATATATATATATATATATATATATACACACACACACACACACACACACACACACACACGATGATTTTTTTTATAGTAAATTATTAATTAGTAAATTAAGATATGATGAACACAATGGTATCTAATGAACGCCCTACTTATGGCGATAAAAACAATATATAAAATTTGTGTGGGTACAGTATGTGAGAAACAAGAAAATTACAGCTCAACACAAACTCCCCAGAAATTTCAAAAAAACAGCCCATGTCAGCAAGGGAAAGACAAGGTATAGGTCATGTCACTAAGGGGTTAAACATTCCATTATTTAATGCTATATATAGAAGGATATTTTTGCAGACCCATTTGTAATAGATATATACATTTCACCACAAAGGATTGCAGGTAAGAGATTCCATGGAGTTTGGAGGGTGACATTTTACCACATCAAATCTTAATACCAGTACCCTAGATTGGTTGAGCAGGTTTTGGAGTTCTGTTCTCCTTACCTCAATCCCATCTTTGGCAATGACGGAGATGTAATTGGGATTGCTTTTGTTGGGATAGGAGAGCAAGACATCGTAATGGACAAGCTCGGTTTTATCCAGGCCAAAGTCATTCCACTGTGACTGGATTTTTCTTGCAAGCTGTAGGTTCTGCTCCGTACCAGCAAGGTGAGGAATCCTGGTAAAATCCCTGCAAAGAATGAAAGAAATAAAAAAAATTAAAATACCGTATTTTCCGGCGTATAAGACGACCCCCCCAACTAAGTCGTCTTGTAAGCTGGAAAAAAAATAAAAAAATCGCATCTATATTTTAACCTTTTAGGTTAAAATAAAGAGAGTTTCCCACCCTCCTCCCCCCTTCCCCAATCCTCAATCCCCAGTACTTACCTATTTTCTGCTCTGTCTCCCGCTGTTAAGTCGGTCCGTGGCTGTGAGGGAAGCGTTGTGAGCTCCCCTCAGGCCGCGCGGACAATAAAGTTTTGTTTAAAAAAAAAAAGTTTAAACAGACTTTAATGAAGCCGAGCGGCCTGAGGGGAGCTCACAACGCTTCCCTCACAGCCACGGACCGGCTTAACAGCGCGAGCGGAGACAGAGCAGAAAATCCCAGTTCCCGGCGTATAAGACGACCCCCCAACTTTCGAGAAGATTTTCAGGGGTTAAAAAGTCGTCTTATAAGCCGGAAAATACGGTATCTAAAAATATATATATATTTTTGCAAAGATATGGGAAAATGAAATTACAAGTATTTCTCTAGTGAGGTTTTCTATTCACCCTTTGGAAAAATGCTATGAATTCACATGCTAATCTCACATTCCAGATTTAGTTTCAATATCTTATTATAATAAGGGTGGTAGGAATACCTACAATTTTGACTATACAAAAGGGGTAATGTATAAAAGATCATTTCTGGGGAAAATGTCTAAACATGATCTAATCAGCAGGATTGCTTTCCTTGGTGATTGGACCACTCTTCGAACTTTGACCCATAATGGACCTTTATACATATTACCAAAGTATCACACAGGTGTATGAGGACCATCTCACGGAATGCATGGACACTTCCCTTTCAAAGAGTCTGGCCAACAAGCCAAGCAAACCAACCAGGTCCATTATCCATCAAAAAAATAAACACTTGGGACCCTGGGAATGCTCTAAAGACTTAACTTTTGTTGTTCGTTTTTTTGATACAACTAATTCACTTTTGGATGCAGTGCTGGTAAGTTGAAAATGTACATGAAGAGCATTCCAGGTTGGTTACACTTATGGCGACATTGGGCATATAGTTGGGCAGATTGCTAAATGTGGTGTTATGCATACCCTGATACCAACTGTTAAAAAGAAGAACAAAAGAAACTCAGATAAAACCACACACCGGTAAATGGACAAGAAAAAAACAAAAACAAATCATAAATAAGGTTTTGCACCACAAAAAAAAAAAATAAGAAATTATACTGGCGATGCTCTTACCCAATAAACTAGGGGACCAGACTTAACTGGTCTGCCGGCTGTGTGGTGATACAAGACAAGAACAACGTATAAATGGTAAATCATGTGTATCAGTGTCGGACAGTAATAGGAGTTCCAACAAATCGGACCCCTTACGATAATCCTAAGATATAAGGGCTCTCGTAACGGTTTGACTCTAATAAAGTCTATAACCACGTTGCCTAAATTATTGTTGGAATTTTAAAAAAAAACACACAACAAAATTTAAGTCTTAATAGTATCCCAAGTGTTTATTTTTTGGGATGGATAGTGGACCTGGTTGGTTTGCTTGGCTTGTTGGCCAGACTCTTCGAAAGGGAAGTGTCCATGCATCTGTAATCCTCTCTTGAGGACATAGTACAGATAATTATGGGCAGCTAGGCATGCACTAGACATGCCACAAAGCATGCTGGGATATTACCTGCACGCCAGTGCAGTGACCACAAACTTTTGAACAATAAAGTTAGGTTTAATATTTGTAATGAAAAAAAAAAAAAAATGCTAGCGTTTGCAGAAGCCATTGCTTTATGGCAAAACAGTGTCAATTATATAGCGCTGGCATTCAGATAATATTCCAGCATGCTTTGTGGCATGTCTGGCGCTAACTCAGCCTTACTGTCCATAATTATCTGTACTATGCCATCGACAGAGGATTCCATTAACATTTTTATACCAGCTATCATTTTGGAAGCATAAAAGGAAGGCGTTACAGATACATTAGATGAACGGAGACAGACGGATTTGTGAAGTTAAAGAGCAAGCTTACATCTTACTGAAAGTGGCCCTATCGTTGGAGCTTGTATTACTGTGACACTGGTAGACACTATTTACCATATATAAGGTGCACTGGACTGGATATACAGTATACAAATGAAAACTTGTGCTGTTTAACGAAGCAATAAAACTGGCCTTCTTTAGACAATATATTATTTGTAACCTTGTCAGCCTCTATTAATTATTCCGTAACTCATTTGATGTAGATTTTCATGGAAAGAGAGGACATTTTCAAATGACCCCCAAACTTTTGAATGGTAATGAATATTTAATCATCAACATTAATTCTTCTTTAAAAATCGGGTTCTCTTACCGCAAAAATTCTTTGATATTTTCCGCCTTCATTTCCGACACAATCTCTTTTCTTATGTGTTGGGGCTGCGAGGTTTGATGTTTTGCTGCCGGTTTTATTAGCCATCCTGCAAAATTAGAAATAAAAATGGATATTAGCTTAGACATGTAGCATTATCATCTGTATTTATTTTGAAGAGATCTTCGAAGCGGTAAAAAAAGAAAAAAAAAAAATGTCCAGGCATAATACGTTTAGGTGGGCGTGTCTGAAAACCAGCGACATCATTGACTAGCGTTTCCCCCCCACTCTTTAACCTCCTCTCATAGGAATCCATTCCTCCAATGAATAGCCCCGATGATCATGCGCACTGCATACAGCTGTACGCCACAGCCTGGGTTCCGGCACTCCATGGGACGTCACCTCCTCTGTCCCCCTACACCAGGTTCCAATACTTTAAATTTAATGAATTCCGGTGACTGCAGCCGCCGGATATTTCTGCTCTCAGGTTTGCAGGTACAGTTCATGGCAGGGTCAACGCAGTCTTTCATCCTAGTTAGATATTTTGGGAGGATATTTAAAAAAGGCGTTTTCCACCATGAATGTAGCGCAATTGCACCATAATTCTCGTTTACTCCTACATATGAAATGATTTCCACCAGAAAAAAAAATTCTACTATGCGCCAAAATAAAAATAAAAAAGTTATTTAAGTATTGTTTAAGAATTTTATCCCAGACCACGTATAAAGGTTGGCACCCATTTGAAATGTGCACTTCTCTAACACTGCCATCTGGTGTTCTCTACTAAAAAGGCACAGTTTTGCCCCATTTTGTATACATGTGTATAAACCCCATCCTGAGGTTTTTGCTCTTACTCCTGTATGGTCTGTATAAACCTGACAGAAGGAATCAGGATTAGACATCAAACAGCGCCACTATTGATCCATAACACCCATTGAGTACCATTAAATGGCGTAAATAGCGTCTTCTACTGGAGGTTGGGCAAGTCACATCCTCAGGACGGATTTTAAAAGCAGAATAGGTCTGAATAAGTCCAACAGTTTGATATTCTAATTCGCTTAGTCCATGGAATTTTTACAAACATTTGAAAGGTTATATTATGATCTCATCACTGCCATACACCACTGATAACTCATGTCTACAGCTGCAGAATACGTTGGTATTTTATAAATACCGTTTCGTTTTGCCAAAAATAACTTCCAGTAGAATTTAGAAATCAGATGTTACTGGTATATTAAAAAAAAAATAAAAAAAAATTGTTCTATACAATAAATAAAAAAAAATAAAAAAAAAGTGTTTGTGAAAATTAGACATATATAATTTTAGATAGTCAATTCACACGTGTTTGGCATCATTTATATACATATATATATATATATATATAATGTGTGTGTGTGTATATATATGTATGTATGTATGTATGTATGTATGTATGTATGTATGTATGTATGTATGTATGTATGTATGTATACTAGCTATGGAAAGTACTATACACAGGCAACATTGCTTTTAAAACAAACAGTGTATTTGAGTAAACGACACACATCTATACCAGATTATCTGGAATGCAGTGCTACTGGGCCATGCAACTCCACCCCTTTAGGCTCCACCCACCAGCACATTCAACATTGGAAAGTATACCCACCTAAATATGAGATGGGCGGCGGTGGTAGGTTGTAAAGCATTTTGCACACACATTATCTGACAGTAAAGAAGTTCACAGAAGAGCCTTGGAGTAGACCAATCTCTATTAATAATTAATATTCATCTTGTGCACCTGCCAAGTTGACAACGTCTCAGCTTGTTCCAACGTCGGAGGTAATAATGCCCTTGTAGCAGAAAGCTAAGCAGCCAACTTTTAGAATGGGAGAGAGCAGGCTTGGAGATTTGGCAGGAAACACAGCACAGGTACAATGCCGAATTAAGCAGAGGGTGCAAGAACAAGACAGTCTAAATGCTGAAAAATTCCTTATTAAAAGGAACGGCCATCCATATTGTGAATGTAGAGCATAAAACGTATTTTAAATGCGTCTGTGGCGTTTCCTGGTTGTGACATCACAGCATGAAAAGCAGGTAATTTGCATATGCATTGGAAATGTATAATTTGCATATCAAGGTGCTCACAGGTGATAAACAGGAGACACATTTAAAAAAAAAAAAAAAAAAAAAAAAAAAAAAAAAAAATATATAACACACACACACATTTTTCTCCTAACAGGCATTTTTAGTCTGCGAAGACTAAAATGTAGATCATTTTTGATTATCTTTCACACAAAAAAAAAACAATGTTTAGGTGACTAGACCCTTTTAAAGCAGAGGAAGAATGGAATCTTTTAGTCAGGATGGGCAAATCGATACAAGTATTCCTGTATGAATACTGCAACCCAAGAAGCAGGTTAAATATGTGGTGCCCACATTTAAAAAAGGGATTCAAAACCCCAGCCAAGAAATTACTGGACTTGATATCTGAGGTGAGGAAACCGTTTGAAGATTTTCTAAGGGAACATATACAAGATTTGAACAAGATTTGCATTAGCAAGAGCCATCATGGCTTTGTGAAAGACAGCTTATCAAACTACATACTCACTTAGTAATTAAGTTAGATATATCATATAGATATGGGTGATGTGGTGGATATGATATATTTAGACTTTGCCAAGGTATTCGATATGGTTCCACACAAAAAGGTCACTGTACAAATTGACTGAAATAAACTTGGGGCCGAATGCTTGCTTGGCAACTCGCTGAAAAATGAAATGCAAAGAGTGGTGGTAAATGGGGAGTTCTCAAATTGGACAGATGTGATAAGTGGAGTACCTCAGGAATCTATACTGGGTCCTCTTTCTAATTTGTTTATTAATGATCTCCCAGTGGGCATATTGAGCTAAAGGTGACAAAAAGTGCTGCAAACAAACCAGTTTAATTCCCTGGTGACACAAATAGTAAACAAATGGTGTTGCGCATAAATAAAAATGACTTGTATTTAATCAATTGTAGATCAAAAGTAAAATAGCTTGTGGAACATGTATTAAAACACAAATGCAGACAGAAATGTGTGACTAAGGATCCTTAGCTGTAGTAGACCCATCGCTTTTATAAAGGCACTCGTGTGCCAGAGCCAGTTAGGACCAGGCTGCAGGTACACTTAGTAAAACGTGTCACTTAGAAGGTATTCTTGGATATTAAATGTATTTTAAGACTGAACAAGAACTCTACTGTAAACGGCAACAGAAAACGGATGATATTTACCATTTTCTTAAAAACTAGTGGGAGAAATCATTTTTTCCCCCAAATCACTGATGCAATACAGACAGGTGGGGCAAAGAAATTGCGCTATTGTGACTTTTGTATTGCATGTAGACAAAAAAAATAAAAAAAACAGTAATACCAGAATACAATGCTGAAGGATTGCAGTGCTACGGACACAAATCAAAATTACATTTGAATTCAGCAAAAACATACAGCAAGAAAAAAAAAAAAAATACCCCACCACAGACAAAATCCAGGATATTTGTATTAAAAGTTGCAGCCAGAAGAATATGGTAAATTTCCATCCACATTTAAATAAAACAAAGTACACTGTTATGTGTACTGCTAAAATATTGTATTATTTTTTTCTGAAGATCCCACACATCTTAAATACAACCAATTTAAATGGAATAATATTTGTCAGACCAGTTTGTTCTTGGGTTGTATTTTTTCCACAGCTGTTCAGGAGTGCTTGAAGCTATGTGATCATTGAAAACTTGCAATTAGACAGACGGACTAAATATTAAAATTAGCAGGTGAGATTTAAAACGCAGATGTTTTGCAACAACAATCAAATGAAGGTGCCCGTATTTAATATAAGGTAGTGTTGTTATGGGAGGCATCAAAATGTGGAATATAAATAATCAAAATGGTTAGTGTATTTTGTAACCACAGAGGTGCCATCCCGTAGAAGGGTAAGAAAGGCAGTGCAATTGGAACAACATTGTGTGTCTATAAAATGATTCCCACCACAAAAAAGTGCCTGTTGCGCCAAATGCTATCCATAAATTGGAAGATATGTGCACTTGTCGCTTCAAGATCCTCTCTTTCAAGCAACTGTTTCCACACCAAAGAAAAAGAAAAAAAAAGTAATATTGCACTTGTGCTAAGAAAGAGCTTTTTGCAACGTACAAACATTTAACAGTCAAATAGTAAATAGCAGCAAATTGTTAATAAAAATGGACATATTTGCGAATCACAAAAGGCAAGTTTGCGAATATTTTTTCTGCCTTTTTTATTAACACTTGCTAAATGCTGGTGTAATTTTCACACCACACAAAATAAGAATTAATTTTCACAACATAATAATAAAAAAAAAAAAAAGTCGTTAACAAGAGCAAAATATTATCACAATATATTACTGCAACCAGAAAAATGGCCACTAAATAAAACAGAAGAGTCGCAAAAACAGGAAGGGAAAAAAAAGTTACGAAGTGTTAAAAAAAATGTGCAAATTGCTCCTTACTCATGTTTCACCTGTTTCCCCTCCCCCCACTGCTCTTGTTTAGTACATGCCCCCCTAAGTGTGAAAGCTTAACTGAAGTGGGTGAGACGATCACAACACTACTCCCATACCACATTGCTGGTAGAAAAGTGGCAGTCTTGGAAAGTAACCAGTCTGCCTAAGGAAAGCCAGACCTCATTCACACAGTTTATGTTTTATATTATGACAATAACTAAGAATGGTGCAGTTTATGTCCAACCAGGATCCCTTTTTTTTTTTTTTTTACATTTCCCCTATAAATGTATCCTAGGGACACCCATTTATTTATTTATTGCTAGAGATGATGTAATTATAGGACGGAACAATACCTTAATCAAAACTTACAAAAAAAAAAAAAAGGTATATTACAATTGAGATAAGTCAATATATTGAAGGTCCACTGACTAGAAAATTGCTTTTTTTTTTTTCTCCCCATAAATTTTAAAGCTAAATAATTAGATTTTTGTTTTCAATAAATTTACGTACATTTGAAATCTGTATTTAAATATATATGTCTTATTCAGAAACATCAGGTTTGCAGCCTTTTCTGAAACTCCCTCAACTTTTAGCTGAAGTCTGGCAAGAAAAACTAAAATTAGGTATGCAAAAAAATATAGCACAGGAGATATTACAAAAGCACACAACAGCTAGGATTGCCAGACAGGACAGTTTTTTTTTTGATGGACATCATTTTGTCAAAGGAGAACCAGTCAAGGAGAAAATCACAGACACTACCTTGATTAACTTAATGCCCTCTGAGCACACATGAATTACCCTGTGAAATGGGATTTATTGCTATCTATAGGTTGGATTTAGTGTTAACATCAAACAGTTTCATGGGTGTGTACACTGGCTGAAGTGGGACTACTGTTAAGAAAATAGTCTGTATTAGGAGAGGACAGTATTGATTAAGCAATCATCTGCCAGGTGTTTTGGAAAAAAAACCTTGATTGAATAGGTTATTTTCCTTTAAAATATGTGGCAAGTTTCCCAGGGGATCCACACAAAAAAAAATAAATAAATGAAAATATATGAAGTAAATGAGAGAAAAATTAGAGAAACATTTCAGCTAAACAAAAACACTGCAGAACCAGTTTATTATTTATATATAAATATATACTCACAGACACACACACACACACACACTATACATTTACACAGATAAACAAATTTTAAAAGTATGGACACTGTTCAGTATAAAATTTATTTTAAAATAGTTTCTGCAATTCTATCATTCCCATGTTAAAACCTTGTATAAAGCCCTCCATTTAACAAAAGTGGTTTGAACTCTGATGTCAGACTTCACACCTTCAACTCAGTTAGGTTTGCATTTCAAAATATTATGCAATTTACCAGGTAAAAAAAAGATGATCACTAAATGAGATACTAATATGTGTACAGTAAATGTAGGAAGATTGATACATTCAACCGGGGGAGAAATGCCATCAATTCAGTACAATATCTGCCGTGGCAGAGCATGGTCTTGAGTGTGCAGGTCTAGATTAGCATATATCATTTAAAAGGTATTGGTTGTGATTTGCACGTGAACCTGCAGGATCTTGTTACAGAAGTTATTTTCTTCCTCAATTCAAGTCTACTTTAAATTCACAAGATATAGATGGTTATTATAATTTATAGGAGCACCAACATATTCCACAGCAGAAACATTCTAAACAGTACGAGGTTTGGGTGATGGTATGGCTTTTTAAATCTTAGAGACAGACATAACTTTTCTTTACATCCATACATTTGCCAGCAGTCCGGCTTGTACAATGTACAGACAACTGTTTGCTCTTTAACGGAAAACTACATTTTTTGCCTGACCGATATAGCTTAAAATCTTTTTGAAAAAGTTATGAAAAAAAAAAAAAAAACAATTTCTAACATACTTCACCATTCCAAGAAAAAAAAAAAAAAATCATGGAAAGTGGAACCTTTGTATTTGTAGCCTGTGATCTGTTTAACAAACGCCATGTAAAACAGGAGTATCGTTCGGCTATCAGAAAACCTTTTTTCCATGGGGCTGAATCTCGACACCCTTGACCATTGACCAACATAATTATTAAGCCTACTGATTTAAGTAAAATGTACCGATTACAATTAAAATTTCCAGTTACCAGCGTTTTGCTTGTGTGACGGTATATAAGGGTATCCTGTTCTCTTGGATTCCAGCAGTGGCCACCCTAAATTGGATGGAAGGGAAAATATGTAAGCCTGTCGAGGTGCCTGGCATGTCTGCAATGGATTGGTACTCTAAGAACGACGATAGAAGGTGTACACAGATAATGCGAACTTAGTGCCATCATATTTACAGATTGGAGGAGTCCTAAACATGTGGACATTTGCCACATTAAGTTGGTGGCATGACCAGATCTAGGGACTAGTTGGGTTTTGATAGTGGATCTCTTCATCAGGTGGATATAACGTTTCACCTTTAAGTCGCAGGTCAGCTCCACCTACTTTCAAGCGAACTCCACCCCCTTCCTGATCTCAAGGAGGAAAAGCAGAGTAAGGGTTGGAATCTCTAGCCCGGTTATGGGAAATTACTACACCTAAGTGCAGGACACAAGCCATGTACCACACAAGCCACTTATTTAGGAAGCAATAAGGCCTTCTCAAATTTTATAAATGGATGATATCAGAATTCGTTTTCTAGCACTAGACTAAAACTAAACAGATCTATATAGAGGAGAGCTGCCGGGTTTTGGAAGTTTAATTGCTGGAAGAATTAGAGTCCACAAAACGCAGGAGGTAAATACAGAATGTTATGCTATAAGCAAACTAAATTACAGGACACTGCTTACTCTGGTGTTTAAATATAAATATTTTGAGAACTGATTTTCAAACTCATTGTTTACGAAATGTAATACATTGTGGTATAATTGTGGGGTTAGATTAATCCCATGACATCAGCAGGGAAGGCGTCAGTGCCTGTAGGAGAAACCCCAAATAGTTACACATCCACGGTAGCTGCTACCGATTCAAATTGCTCATCTAGATATTATGCAGAAACGTGTTCAAAGATAGCCTGTAATCAGGGTATAAGGGGTGTGGTGATAGTGTAGCGAGAGCCAGATCTACTATGGTATAGATCCTACTCTTTGGTCCACACAATGGCGTCCATTCCCATTTAAGCCCCCCAGCCAATAGGGACACAGTATGCGGAGAATGAACTCAGGATTTCCATTGTCTCACCAAGCTCTACCTCGATCTCAAAAAGAAGAACAATTTGGCGGGCAGACTCCCAAAATAGAGAATGGCAGCTGCTGATCAGATAATAAGCTGAAATATACCTAACACAAGTAGATTATTAATTACACACGCTGATCTTTTATCATTCTCAATTGTCGCACATAATAAAAATGCACATGCGCTTCTATGCTTGAAGCACAAATGAAACCCGCCAAAAGTTTAGTAACACAGCGTAGTCCACAGTGTGTTAATTCATAGTTCTGTGACCGGTCACTAGCACCGGTCGTTATGACTGTGTGCATTCTCAGCTCAGTGTCAAGGAATCTCTCTTAAATATGTAGACCTGCATATACCTTATATACATATAATAAAGACAGCACTGCCGGGAATGGAAACTGGAATTTCAAACTTAAAAAGGATTTTTTTCTTTTGCATGGGATCACCAGAGGGGACCTAGTTAAGTCCCCCCCCCCCCCCGCAAAAAACCCCCAGAAACGAGGGTCTCTCTCTGCGCTACCAGAGAGAGACGGTCGCCGACCAGACGGCTTCCTGCTTCTTATGGAAACATGGCAGCTGCCGGTCATAGGATGAACTGACGTGTACCATAAAAAGTACTCGCACTAGGGTATATTATAAGCACAAGTGAATAGTAACGTGCTAGTGTCCCTTTAAGGCCAAAGAAGCAGAGTTGGAACAATTCTCCCATTCAGCTGCATTGGACAGCCTATTGGAGTATGGCAGGCTTAAAACAAACAAACAAATAAATAAATAAATGGTTGAAATGTCAGCACCCAGCACATTCTTTAGGATTTAGCTTGAATTAGTGTTGCACAAAAATGTGGTGGGGGGATGTTGTTCTGCACCCTGCCTGCTGGACATTGATCTGACAGGACCATACAATGAGTATCAATGAATGACAGAATGAAAAAGGGCTCAGGTACTGGCAGTGTCCACAGAAGAGAGTAAACCTAATAAACTAATTAATACAACCTTCAAAATAGTTTCTGTTCCACCATCATCTTTTTTTTACAATTCCCTTGTGAGTTCACCATATATATATATATATATATATATATATATATATATATATATATATATATATATATATAGCTTTCAATTAGTGGGAAGGGCAGAGATCTGGCCAAGATAATACAAAATGATGATTTATTTAGAATTCAGGTCTCAGTTCACAGTTTAGAGCATCAGTCAGATGACAGCCAGCTCCAAAAATCACTGACCTGCACTCCCCTATACTATAACAGCACTAGGACTAGCTGTAGAAAATCACTTCTCTTCCATAGCCACCAAACTGTGGTTGTGGTTGGATAAGTGGTTACATTAGTGGCCACAGTACAAGAAATAATAGATATGTATTTATTTCCTACACCGCTGGTTCCCAACTGTAGATCAACTCCAGACAGGGTGGATTCTCAGGGTCACACATCCTGGAGATTGGATGTGCAACAACAGAAGCCCTGCCACCAAGCAGAATAAATATATCTGGTACTTTAAAAAAAAAAAAAAAAAAAATCATATTTAAGAATATGCAGTGAACCAGTGGCTTCCAAGTAAACCTCATGCCTTCTACAAAACTCACATCTCTGGCTCATTAAAAGGATTAAAGATTTAAATCTCTTTAATAATCTAGGACATTCTTGTATTCTTTCCTTAACCTCCCACTTTTTTCTTCCTTCCATGCAGATTGTTGTGGAAATGATGGAAACAAATGTAATGTGTTTGTAACAGCTGGCATATTACAAAATACTGGTTCTGTAAAAGTACAAAACAAAACAGAAATAAAACTGAGAGTTCCATTCACTTACCTACAAGGATTCCCAAGAAAAAGAACACAGCCAGCGACAAGAAAACCACTACAAATGTGCGCTTCATACCCTTTTTCCTGGCCATGGTCCTGTTTTGAACTGTGCCTTGAAGCTTTCCAAGTGTCCCTGTTGGAAAGAGCAGCAAGTAACTTTGCAAGTTCCTGCCACAAACTTCAAGTATTTATTTATTTGACATGCTTGACTACAGCTGCCACCTAGTGGATGAATTTAGATTATCGTTTTGTATTTTTAGGCAGTTAGTGAGAATGTGTTTAAGGAATACTTTCTAAAATCATAGAAGAAAAAATAAAAGCGAATATTTGGAATAAGAATAGCAATAATTAAAATGTAATCTCTTTAAAATTAAACCCTGCATCATCTAAATATTGTATAACATGTATAAACACATTTATTGCATTTTAAATAATATGTGAAGAGCTTGATTGCTTTATCTCATACTCCTAAAAAGGTATTTGGGGGAATAAAACTATAGACTGTCCCTACTTAATAGGGAGGCATTTTAGTGGCAGAAGATAATACAGGTAATTTGGGGTAAAGCATAGTTCTGTGTATGTAATACAGTTTCTTTATAGTGACAGTGATTCCTAGATGTTTCAGTTCCAATATATTAAAGAGAAATCAAAATTGAAAAAGAGCACTAGTGTAAGGGTTGGCCAACTACAAGGCCATGATTATAGTATCACTTAATAAAAAGGTATTGGGATAAGGGGAGAAACATAGTTAGCCCAAGTGCTCTCTCCATTTACACACATCTACTTTCTTTGCATTTTTTTTTTTTGGGTGGAGTTTCAGAATAACATGATTATAGAAGGCTGATGGAGGTCTTGGGTAGGTTTTGTTTATTGAAGAGCCAGTATCTGCAACATTCAGACTGCTAAACCTACACTTTAACACAGCTTGCATTTAATTCATGGATATGCCATACCTGTGTTTCTCTGGTCTGAGCCTTTTCTATGGTTCCAGGTGTGTGATCTGGGTTCTCAGCTTCAGGAAAATCCCTGGGTTTCTATGGGTCTGCTGCAGACTCATAAGATATTACACTTCAGGTGCGGTGCTTTTAACTCATCTCATGCTCCTCAGTTCTACGGATTATAGTTATTAATATGCATTTACAAAATATTTCTTAATGTTTAAAGCATACACACATTTGTTCTAATGCAGAATAGAGTTAAAATACAACTAGGAGATTGCATTTCTTTAACTGAAAAGCTAGTGTGCACTTATGCCCCCCTTTCATGTGGACAGACTTAAGAAATCCTTTGAATATACAAAGCTGAATTTGGGGTAGGCATTTATAGACTTGCCTAGTTGCCAACATCGGCCATGTTTCCAGGGACACATTTGTTCCACATGCTGCAGAAAGAGCATGCAAAGTGCAGCCTGGCAGTATGTAGGGTGGATATACACACAGACAAAATCCAATTAATTAATCATGGTAGGTCCTATGAGATCTCCATCCTGATATATTAATTGGATTGTGTCTGTGTGTATATCCATCCTACATACTGCCGGGCTGCACTTTGCATGCTCTTTCTGCAGCATGTGGAACAAATAGGTGTCCCTGGAAACATGGCCGATGTTGGCAACTATGGACTTGGCAGAGACTTAAATGTTTTTAAAAAAAAAAGCTTTATTGATGGCAAATATAGGATACACAAGAGAATGCGATCAACTGTGCATAGACATGTACAGGTTAATGTACATCATATTCAACTAAAATCTACAACAGTAATAGAAATGGTTGCCAATAGCACTAGCAACATCAGTGTGCTCAGATGTACACAGGTTGACACAGCGCCAGTTCAGACCATTCGGTTTGCTCTCGCTACTTCCGCCAGTGCTTGCCATTTAAATAAATGATGTAAAAGGTAATCCTAAAAACTGAGCCAAGAATCTCCACCAGAGATGTATTTTCAGGTACAAAAAGTATCGGAATGGATTAAACAAGAGCAATGGCTATTATAAAATAGGACAACAACCATCGCACCAATTTTCACCCCTTGCATCTGTGGCTCTGGTTATAAAATCCCCCACCTAGTGCTCCAGATTAGTAAACATATACCGGTATTTAGAATCATTTTAATAAACATCAATATTGTCTCCATTGCTACTATACATGTGTAATGTTTAACCACCATCTCTGTGCCAACGTTCTAAAAAAAAAAAAAAAAAAAAAAAAAAAAGTTATCACCATGGAAATCAGAGGAATATTCCTGTGATGGCTTCACCATATTACTCTCTAACTGTAATAGTTATAGCTTAGTTTTAGTGCAGTAATTAACACATTATCTGGCAGCCTGAATCACCATGTCATTATCCATCCCAAACAGGAAAAAAAAAAAAAAAAGATAAAATAAACCAACACACACACCACATACCCTGCCAAGTAGGTTTATGTTAAATGTATACTGCAGGGCCGCATTCAAATAATTTCTCTTTATTAACAAATAAGGCACCATCACCTAAACATAGCTTATACTGTGAACCATAGAGAATAAAAACAAATCTATACATGCAAGCAGAATTAC
The DNA here is from genome assembly GCA_036172795.1 of Pelodytes ibericus. Classification (NCBI taxonomy): domain Eukaryota; kingdom Metazoa; phylum Chordata; class Amphibia; order Anura; family Pelodytidae; genus Pelodytes; species Pelodytes ibericus. The sequence continues at coordinate 279,106,128 of CM069857.1, forward strand.
AAGAAAATGCATAAAATAGCAGGAATACAAAATGTGTCTGTGAAGGGCCGCAATTGTTCCTTCTTCACTTTTGGTTCCGCCATTCAATACATTTTCGATACTTTCTCTACGTTTAAGTGCCGACCCGTCTGTTTCCATAAAGGTTTTCAAAAACACATAACATCCCACATCAACCATGTGCTAATCACTAACAAGGGAGTGGAGATAAGCATTTCATTTCACCAGTTTAGCTACACATTGTTCAGAGACAAACCTAATAAACTTCAAGCAAACTCGCCAGGTTTGCACATGGTTGAGATTTTAGAGACCAGCACCCACAATCTCCCCCTCCTTTACATACCTTCGGAACCTAGACTGCCTTCCTACCGGTACATCATGGGTGAAATTCCTCCTTGACCTCAGGTTATTCAAATATTTGCAAGACTCATTGGACACAGGTGGCTTTAAACAAAACTTACATTTAATATAAATGTGATCTAAATAGTGTGTATTCCTCCTGAGAGCAGGTACTGTGCATTAAAGCTGTTAAGTGCAGCTGTTAGATATCTCACAGGTACCTGGGTACTATCTACCTGTCGTACACCTGTAGCATATTATTACTCTCTGCACAATCCCCACTGCAAATGAACGTGAAAAGTCTCCTCTATGTTACAAAACCTGCTGTGGATTTGTCTATTACAAACGGGTTGTTATAAAATATATCTATATATTTTTAGGCTTCAAGACCAGTGATTGTGATGCGTTGTAGTGTGTGAGTGAGGGAGCAGCTACAATAACACATGCCCCTGAAAGGTGAACTCTCCTGTGTGGATTGGTGCTAATCGTAGCAAAACTGGTTCAACAGGTTGTCTGGGAAATAATTGGCTGTGAGAGTAGATATGCTGATGACGGGGCATTTCTTGTATAATTATTCATGTTTAAAGGGACCCTGTCACTTAAACAGCTTTTAAACTGGGAATGTAGAGATAAAGAAAAAATGATGAATATTTATCGTACACTGCAAAATTGCATGCTAACATTAAGAGAAAAAAAAAATGGGATTTGCAAGTGTCTCTGGTGTCTTATAGGATTACTACGTTTAAACTGGCCACGTATACATTTTGCATGCTGCTTTGCCAGTTACGTGTGACCAGAAATCAATGTATTAATTTCACATAGCTCTGTGGAGTCTGATTGACTGATTATTATTGGGATTTAAAGGGACTCTATAACTTAAATATTGTTCTATTGTGACTGTAGAAGCACATAGCATAGTTGCCAACATCAGCCATGTTTCCAGGGACAAATATGTGTTCCACATGCTGCAGAAAGAGCATGCAAAGTGCAGCCTGGCAGTATGTAGGATGGATATAGGAACAGACACAATCCAATTAATTAATCATGGTAGGTCCTAGAAGATCTGCACCCTGATTAATTAATTGGATATCCATCCTACATACTGCTGGGCTGCACTTTGCATGATCTTTCTGCAGCACGTGGAACAAATATGTGTCCCTGGAAACATGGCCGATGATGGCAACTATGCAATAGCAACATGATCTATATGTTGTGTTTGCAAGCGAATGCATAGATTAAAGGGAATGTCTGGTGCCCAAAATCCATTCTCCAAACTCCAATAGTTTTACAATGTATATTTTGCATTGGTTAAAATAAGAAATACTTAATTAGACAAAGAAAAACTTTATTTGTACCTGTATCTATGGTGTCTCCTGTTTATGACATCATCTGTGGCTTGGTATGAAAAATACGCTGAAAAGCAGTTTGCAAATCAAGCCCCAGGTGATGTCATAGACCTGAGACTTCCAAAGACACTATTAAGACACATATTTTACTATTTGATACATTTCCTTGCAATGCTGCTAATGTGTAGATCATTTTTATTCTCTATGTTCACAGTATAAGCAGTGATTAGGTGATGGGGTTCCTTTAATTTGTAGAATACAGAAGCTAATATGTTAAGCTTGGACAGAGATTTGGAATCATGTTATCAAATACATCGTGAAGGCAGTCACTTTCTCCATGGATATAATAAGCCACTTAATGTACTCAATATAAATAAACAGTAAATAATGGTTGTAGTTAAAAGTCATAAATAAAATTAACGGAAAAAAACAAACAAAGTCATTAGTGCTTTGCTGGCGCTAGATGAAATGAAAGGTGGATAACAAATATTTGGGGTGATGTATAAACATGGTGCCAGTGCAGATAGACGGGTTTCGCTGACGGTCAAAGTGCCATTGCAACTAAATAAAAATTGTGATTGCCCCCTTGTGATACATCATGCCATGTTGCTGCAGCCGTCCAAACCCTGGAGGCGTCCACCACTTTTTCTGTACGTGGGTTGTGCTATCGCTAAGTACACCAGCACAACCTAGAGATGTGATACCCTGGTACGTTAGCACTTTATAGAGACCATACTGCCAGATGGGCCGCACATTGGAAGCATTATATATACTCTGTGTACTCTGGTCCAATGTCCTAAATCCTAACCTTGCATTGCCTATGAGTTGACCTTTGCATCTCTGCATCTTGGTAGGATTGCTATAAATGGAAAATCTTGGGAAATGTCCAGTATTATTCAGTGGACAAAGCCGGCCACCACACCCCCATTATGTGAGGTTAGACCTTCTGTGCCATTCACTTCTCAAGAATAATAATGCATCAGAAATAAAGACCTTTACAACCTACCTCTTCATGTTTCTATTCGATAGGCAGAGTTGGGTAGAGAAAGCTTGATATACATGTCACAGTGCATTAGTTCATGCTACTGCTGTCATAATGAGGCCACAAGACCACATCAACCTATTATAGGCCACTGGTATTCACAGATAGTCCTTTTGGATCAACGTCGGCAACAGGGATGGGTGAAAAGTTGCTCTTGATGGCTATTTTTCCACCTAAAGTGTTATTGTTACCACTATGACCTAGTGCAGGGGCAGGCAACCTTCGGCACTCCAGATGTTGTGGACTACATCTCCCATACTGCTTTTACAGCCGTAATGCTGGCAAAGCATCAAGGGAAATGTAGTCCACAACATCTGGAGTGCGAAAGGTTGTCCATCCCTGTCCTAATGTTACACAGCTGATTTTCAGTATAGAAAGATCTACACATGGGTGGACAGCAGGTACATGGAGTAAATTGTAATCAAACAGAAGCTTCAAGTTCATATTTATTGTGTCTTTTTTGTAATACACCACAATGTATACTGCTCACAATATAGCTTGTATGACATGGTACATATAGTATTATGGAAGGACACATGGTATGTTATGCTCTAGAGCAGTGATCCTCCTCATTCCGGCCAGTGGAGTGACATTCATTCAGCAAGGTAATATGGGGACCGGGGGTCATATAGCCAAGGTCATTTATCCATTTGGTACAGGGAAATACATCATGACGTGTGATATGTTAATGAGGTGATACAAGACCGTTAGTGATGTCACAAGTAACGGAGATATAACCACTCCCTCTTCTAAATTTCTTTTGCTGGTTTTCTTTGTGAGCAGATATAATTTAAGTTGTGATGGTGAACAAGATGTAACTGTGGGTGAGATCGGATGGTTTTTAGCTAGAAAGGTTGCAGTGGCTCTCGTGAGTTAGATTGTGTCATTATTTCTATGTTGCTGGGATCGGGATTGCTCTGTGCAAAGCTTGCTGTAATATAAGATCTAACATCAGGACTGTCCTGTACAAAGCTTGCTGTAATACAAGATCTAACATCAGGACTGTCCTGTGCAAAGCTTGCTGTAATATAAGATCTAACATCAGGACTGTCCTGTGCAAAGCTTGCTGTAATACAAGATCTAACATCAGGACTGTCCTGTGCAAAGCTTGCTGTAATACAAGATCTAACATCAGGACTGTCCTGTGCAAAGCTTGCTGTAATACAAGATCTAACATCAGGACTGTCCTGTGCAAAGCTTGCTGTAATACAAGATCTAACATCAGGACTGTCCTGTACAAAGCTTGCTGCAATACAAGATCTAACATCAGGACTGTCCTGTACAAAGCTTGCTGTAATATAAGATCTAACATCAGGACTGTCCTGTACAAAGCTTGCTGTAATACAAGATCTAACATCAGGACTGTCCTGTACAAAGCTTGCTGTAATACAAGATCTAACATCAGGACTGTCCTGTGCAAAGCTTGCTGTAATATAAGATCTAACATCAGGACTGTCCTGTACAAAGCTTGCTGTAATATAAGATCTAACATCAGGACTGTCCTGTGCAAAGCTTGCTGTAATACAAGATCTAACATCAGGACTGTCCTGTACAAAGCTTGCTGTAATACAAGATCTAACATCAGGACTGTCCTGTACAAAGCTTGCTGTAATACAAGATCTAACATCAGGACTGTCCTGTGCAAAGCTTGCTGTAATATAAGATCTAACATCAGGACTGTCCTGTACAAAGCTGGCTGTAATACAAGATCTAACATCAGGACTGTCCTGTACAAAGCGGGACAGTTGGGAAGCATGAGCTCCCATCAGCATGCAGTTAATATAGCTCCCATCAGTATATAGTATTGCAAGATAGTGAAATGAGCTCCCAGCTAGCTGGGTAACCGCAACAAGGAATGCACTTTGTAGGGAGGCTCAAACTAGCTTTTTTGGTTAAGCACTATTATTATGGGAGACTTTTGGTTGGCTGGGAGGGAAGCGTTCTGTGCTCCCCTCCAGCAGCGCGGCTTCAATAAAGTTTGTTTAAAAAAAAAATGCAACCAGAGTTTCCCTCTTCTGTGCAGAACGCTTCCTTCACAGCCGCGGACCGGCTTAACGGAGGGGATTTTTTTTTTACATAAAACCAGTAGTAATCTCTAATCATACCACTTGGTGGCAGCAGAACATCATGATTAATGCCAGAAATACTATGTGCTGTGCGATACACAGATCACCTGTATAAATACAAACTCCCCTTTGTAGCTACAATGTAACATAAAAATGGATGCCCAAAATATAGGGGAAATAGTAATGGAACCCTTTATTTATTTTTTTTTATTTTTTTTAAATAAGGAGAGACCAGCTTAATGGTATACATCAACTGGTTCTATGCACCTGACTGGTACACAGTCTTTTTTTAGGCAATCTGGATCCAGGTATAGGATCTGCTGCTGCTGAGCTGGAAAAATAATAATCTTAGAGTGAACACGTTTCACCCAACAGCTTCGTCAGGGACAAGTTCTGCTCTGAAATTTGCCTGCTGTTTTTTCACTATACAGCTTATAACTAGGATAGCCTTGTGCCTATCCCACGCATGCTTAAACTCCTTCACTGTGTTTACCTCTTCCGCTGGAAGGCTATTCCATACATCCACTACCCTCTCAGTAAAGTAATACTTCCTGATATTACTTTTAAATCGTTGCCCCTCTAATTTAAGACTATGTCCTCTAGTTGTGGTAGTTTTTCTTCTTTTAAATATACTCTCTTCCTTTACTGTGTTGAAGTTTCTATCGCATCTCCAGAACATATGGGGCAAGCCTACACGATTTTGCCTCTTATTGTTTTATGATGTTCCTCAAACTGCTGCTCATTACTAGCGCGGATTAATAATTTCCCCATCCCTGATTTAGACCACTGATGACAACTGATGTCCACCGGGGGATTAAAGGTCCATACATGGACACCAGTGTCTGTGGCAAGGTCTGTGAAGGTCCATAGAACATCATTAAAGTCCAGTAAATATCCACCATGAACATTGTTTAGGTCTACTCTTGGTTATGTTTTATCATACTTTCTTAGCTGCCTTCTTCAAGATAAACCTTTCACATGATCCTTGCCTTCAGACCATTCTCTCCGATGGCAGTTTGTGGGATGTTACTCCTTAATAATAAAAAAACAGCTGCCTCAGGGTTGAGTATTGTTTTTAAAACATGCAACTAATTAAATTTAAAGTTATATAACTGAACAGAATCCCACCAGCTTATAAAAACAATGACACCTCAACTGTAGGCAAAAAAACATAACACGTTAAGTAGACAAATTGCAGAAAGTGTAGAGTGTTTCGAAAGAAATACCTAAAAGAAAAACAATACAGGGAGTGCAGAATTATTAGGCAAGTTGTATTTTTGAGGATTAATTTTATTATTGAACAACAACCATGTTCTCAATGAACCCAAAAAACTCATTAATATCAAAGCTGAATATTTTTGGAAGTAGTTTTTAGTTTGTTTTTAGTTTTAGCTATTTTAGGGGGATATCTGTGTGTGCAGGTGACTATTACTGTGCATAATTATTAGGCAACTTAACAAAAAACAAATATATACCCATTTCAATTATTTATTTTTACCAGTGAAACCAATATAACATCTCAACATTCACAAATATACATTTCTGACATTCAAAATCAAAACAAAAACAAATCAGTGACCAATATAGCCACCTTTCTTTGCAAGGACACTCAAAAGCCTGCCATCCATGGATTCTGTCAGTGTTTTGATCTGTTTACCATCAACATTGCGTGCAGCAGCAACCACAGCTTCCCAGACACTGTTCAGAGAGGTGTACTGTTTTCCCTCCTTGTAAATCTCACATTTGATGATGGACCACAGGTTCTCAATGGGGTTCAGATCAGGTGAACAAGGAGGCCATGTCATTAGATTTTCTTCTTTTATACCCTTTCTTGCCAGCCACGCTGTGGAGTACTTGGACGCGTGTGATGGAGCATTGTCCTGCATGAAAATCATGTTTTTCTTGAAGGATGCAGACTTCTTCCTGTACCACTGCTTGAAGAAGGTGTCTTCCAGGAACTGGCAGTAGGACTGGGAGTTGAGCTTGACTCCATCCTCAACCCGAAAAGGCCCCACAAGCTCATCTTTGATGATACCAGCCCAAACCAGTACTCCACCTCCACCTTGCTGGCGTCTGACTCGGACTGGAGCTCTCTGCCCTTTACCAATCCAGCCACGGGCCCATCCATCTGGCCCATCAAGACTCACTCTCATTTCATCAGTCCATAAAACCTTAGAAAAATCAGCCTTGAGATATTTCTTGGCCCAGTCTTGACGTTTCAGCTTGTGTGTCTTGTTCAGTGGTGGTCGTCTTTCAGCCTTTCTTACCTGGGCCATGTCTCTGAGTATTGCACACCTTGTGCTTTTGGGCACTCCAGTGATGTTGCAGCTCTGAAATATGGCCAAACTGGTGGCAAGTGGCATCGTGGCAGCTGCACGCTTGACTTTTCTCAGTTCATGGGCAGTTATTTTGCGCCTTGGTTTTTCCACACGCTTCTTGCGACCCTGTTGACTATTTTGAATGAAACACTTGACTGTTCGATGATCACGCTTCAGAAGCTTTGCAATTTTAAGAGTGCTGCATCCCTCTGCAAGATATCTCACTATTTTTGACTTTTCTGAGCCTGTCAAGTCCTTCTTTTGACCCATTTTGCCAAAGGAAAGGAAGTTGCCTAATAATTATGCACACCTGATATAGGGTGTTGATGTCATTAGACCACACCCCTGCTCATTACAGAGATGCACATCACCTAATATGCTTAATTGGTAGTAGGCTTTCGAGCCTATACAGCTTGGAGTAAGACAACATGCATAAAGAGGATGATGTGGTCAAAATACTCATTTGCCTAATAATTCTGCACTCCCTGTACAAATAAAGCATTGCACATGTGTGCCTCTTTGCTCTGCATAGCTTTATCGGGGGAGGACATGTTGTGTGGAATCTTGGATCAATTCTTCATTCATCTGACCCAAGATTCTAAAATGTGTCTGCTCCTGATATACACTATATGGAGAAGGGTATTGGGGCACCTGACCATTACACCAACAGGGACACGTGTGACATCACATTCTAAATAAATAGACATCAATATGTAGTTGGTCCCCCCCCCACCCTTTGTAGTTATAACAGCTTCCACTCTGGAGTGTTTCTGTGGGAATTTTTTCCCATTCATACAGTAGAGGTGTTATGGGGTCAGACACTGATGTTGGATGAGAAGGCCCGCAATCTCCATTCCATTTCATCCCAAAGGTATATGATGGGGTTGAGGTCAGGGCTCTGTGGGGCCAGTCAAGTTCTTCCACACCTGTATGGACCTTGCTTTGTGCACTGGGGCATGGTCATGTTGGAAAAGAAAAGGGCCTTCCCAAACTGTTCCAACAAAGTTGGTAGCATAGTATTGTACAAGATTTCCCTTTGCTGGATTAAGGAGCCCAACCCATCCCTCCTCCACCAAACTTTACAACTAGCACAATGCAGTCAGGCAGGTAATGTTCTGCAGGCATCCACCAAACCCAGACTCTCCCATCGGACTGACAAACCGTGAAGACTGTACTTGGTGATGTTAGGCTTGCATGAAGCTGCTCGGCCACTGAAACCCATTCCATTTGGGTTGATATTAATGTCAATGGAAGTTTGGAATCTTCAGCTATGGAATTTTTCCATTTAAAAATGCCCCCTTGTTTGTGAGTGTATCATTGCCACTTTTCTAAAAAGTCTTAATGCCTTTACATTTTATTTTCTTATTTCTGCTCTAATAGGTTAGTTTTGCATCTTTTTTGGATATTTATTTAGATTTTATATATCAGTGTTCATTTGACTGCATAAACATCATTGTAAAGTCTTTTCAGGAATGGACCTTGAGAAAAAAAAAAATGACAACCCCCAACACACACACACACATTATATATATATATATATATATATATATATAATTTCCCATTATTACTCAATTTACGTATCATTTTCTATTCAGAGTCAACAATGCACCAAATCACCCGGTTTCTAGTGGGAAATTTGACACATTTGTGATAGTTAGTAATTTATATTCTCAATAAAAAGAAACGGGTATAAATAAAATATCTTCATTTTTTTAATTATTAATACTTGCCAACAGCATTAGGACATTTACAATTATTATCATGCATTTTTTTTTTTTTTATTATTTCATGAGCTACACAGCTCCCTTTCACATAACTTCTTTTATTCAACTTTTTTTTTTTTATAAAGTGTTGATTTTCTGGAAAAATGATGCAATATTGTAACAATAGTGATCTGTTGCAAGGTAGGAGTGATATTTTGTTTGTTGCTTCTCAATAAATCTTTAAAAAAAAAGGAAAATAGCAACAAACATGTCTAAAAACAAAACACACAGAACAAACATACATTTTAAAATAATATTCAGTCCAAAAATAATAGTGCTGAGACTAAAGCGCAATTTTAGGGCAACAGCTGATCATTAGTTCCATGCAATAAACCACCCTACACTGCTGGAGCCATAATACTGTAGGGGTTACCTATAATGGTCAAGTGTTGAGTCAAGTTTGAACAGTGGAGCATACACAATGGAAAGTTCCTGCTGATTGCTCCACGCTTTGAACTTGGCATCAGAATTCCTTTTTCTCTATAAACATTTCTAAAGGAAATACCTTTGTAATCAACAAATTTTCGGTAAAGATCACATCATACAGTACAATACTGATACTTAACAGTGGCAGTGATGGTCAATCTTGTTTTGGGAACTACATATCCCATGATGCTCCGTTAGCTTTCTGACATCATCTGCACTGGACAATAGCCAAAACAGTCCACCAGGTAGCAAAATAGACCTTTTATTAAACAAAGCCTAACATATAATAAATGGGCAGAGATATTTTTACAGTTTGCTTCCCTTGCAGTGCAGAGAAATTCATTTGTTTGCAGAAAATGATGCATTTTTTGCTAAAAAAAACAAACAAACAAAACAAGATAGAAATATATAAATATTTGTACTGATTGTGTTAAACTCAAGATGTTGATTGAGAAAAATAATATTTTCCCCCCAAAATGATATAGTTTCTGTAGCAAATATAAACCATGTACCAACGGCCTGATAAATCCAGTTCTTGACTTTCAAAACCTCTTTTCTTGTATGTTCCCGTTATCCTATATATGAGGCAAGATCTTCATGCAGGTTCTTTCAGAGTTTCTCCCGCAGCCTGAATGGTAAATGCCGCTACGGAGATCTGCTTTCTCACTTCATCCCAAGCACTGAGTTGGTCTTTCTGACTTTCGATATCAAACAGTGAGTCGTAAATCCCAGGAAAAGACTCTCCGGCATATTTGTTATGGCTGCTGGGTGCGTAGACGATGTGTCTGACGAAAATATGAGCAAAAAAAAAATATGAAGAGATTTCAAATCATTCAAATTATTATTGAGAAAGTGTAGGAATCAGGGGGATGTGTAATGTAAATATATATAAAAGTGCCTGGAAATAAAGTTAAAAAGTCCAATGTATTTTAAGCACAATTTTAGGCACAACACATCTGTTTTTTTTTTTTTTTACGAAATAGCTTGTGGCAGCGCAAAGGGAATTTGCTCAGATCATGTAAGACTTTTGTTGGGAGTTGGCGTTCTACATTGGCACATGCCCCAACTGTGCCGCTATTAAGCACTATTTTTATATCAAACGCGCAGAATTCTTCCTTGGCGAGTTACATTTTAACTTGGTTAAACGTGAAAGCAAAACCGGGAAATCTACAGTCGATCGCTTTATCTTAGGTCCGTCGAAAGGTGTGGCCCTCAATATTTGATTGAACTACAAATCCCGTGTTGCTAGGACCATCTTTTAAACATAGTGGAGATTACATCTGTGGATGAGTAGAATGGTTCTTATCTGCAGACATATTCTTTGATTCTTTATAATATTAGTGGGGCAGAGGCAGAGCAGAGCATGGCAGGACAGACCACCCCGCCCCCAATCGGAAGCAGGAAATTTGGGGGATATGATACTGTAGATTATACTTGTTCATTGCATGTTAATATTCCTCATCACTTCTAATTGGACAGATGTTACCTGCTGCATGACCAGAAGGAGCCAATGAGAAATGGAGAGGGGAGTTTGTAACTTAGCACTAGATGTTCCCCTTTTGGTTCATCACAGCTTTTTATGAGCTTTCCATCATGCTACATTTAGAAGATATCACTCGTAAAGGGAGAGGTTAAGCAGTAGCAGGTTTGCTTTGGGGCATCTCTGTTAGTAGGTGTGGTCGGTCATCGACTTAGCTCATTATTGGTCTGTCAGTCAGAAGGGCTAGTTCTGGTTGATGAGGTTCAGTAATTAGACTGGCGACTGACAAAACAAAGGAGCAGAGGCGGCTCTAGACTTTGTGAGGCCTTAGGCGAAAGTCGAACATGAGGCCCTCACGGACACACATTATTAAATAAAATATATGCAAATGATAATAAAAATGAACTGTAGAAATAGCATATTTCAAGATCAGACTCAAATCCCAGCTTCTAGAAATGAACAGCTCCCAGAATTTTATTTGTCTCATAATTATTCTACAAACATCTATAAACATTTGGTATAGATAAAATTGTGTGCGGCTGACTAACTCACATTGTTATTGCTGTGTCCTAAATGTGAACACTAACACATATCACACAGTCATTCATAGACACACTCAGTGAGCACACACTGACTCACAGACACACTCAGTCAGCACACAATCACACTCAGCCAGCACACACTCATGGGCGTCCGCAGGGGGGGCCCAGTGTGTACTCTAGTTGTCCCTAGGGGACTGCACACCAGTTGCTGGGGTAGGAGGTGGCACCCAAAGCTGTTGCTCTCTGCAACTCTGCTTGCTGTAATACTGGTCTCCCATCCACATTGGTGCAGGTCTCTGCAGCTGTCAGTCATGCTGCATGGAGAGCCAATGACAGGGGTGCCCTGGGGATATGAAGTTATAGCCCCGCCCCTCAGCCCTCCATGTGGCAGCATGACTGACAGAAGAGAGCCTGCAGGGGAAGATACTCAGAGACCATAGCTGAGCCTCTGTAACAGGTGGGAAGAGCTTATAATAGCTTTAAGGTACATGGCAGAGTGGGGTAAATCCAGGGAGGTCCCTCCCATTTCCCTGAGGTCTCCATTTGTCCAGTCTGAGCAGCTCCTCTGACCAGGCTCTGCTCACATCAACATGGTGACAAGTGGATGGGCAGAAAAGATAATGGAGGATAAAATGATGTGATAGATGGAGGCAGATTGCAAACAAAATGGGATGACATGGGGCAGAAAAGATAATAGAGGATGAAAAGAGGTGATTGATTGGAGCAGAATACAGACAAAATTGTGACATGGGGCAGAAAGATAAAATGTAGGTGAAAAGAGGTGACAGACATGGAGGAATAAAACCCATCAAATAATGGGGAAAGAGATGGCAAACATGGAGGAATAAAACATATCAAAAAGTGGGAAAGAGATAAAGAAATATCATGGATTTAGGAATTTGGGTGTTTAGGGAATCTGTTGCTTTGTGTTTATATTGTGTGCTATAGTGTTGTATCTGTTGCTTTGTGTTTATATTGTGTGCTATAGTGTTGTATCTGGTGCTGTGGGGTTATATTGTGTGCTATAGTGTTGTATCTGGTGCTGTGGGGTTATATTGTGTGCTATAGTGTTGTATCTGGTGCTGTGGAGTTATATTATGTGCTTTAGTGTTGTATCTGGTGCTGTGGGGTTATATTGTGTGCTATAGTGTTGTATCTGGTGCTGTGGGGTTATATTGTGTGCTATAGTGTTGTATCTGGTGCTGTGGAGTTATATTATGTGCTTTAGTGTTGTATCTGGTGCTGTGGGGTTATATTGTGTGCTATAGTGTTGTATCTGGTGCTGTGGGGTTATATTGTGTGCTATAGTGTTGTATCTGGTGCTGTGGGGTTATATTGTGTGCTATAGTGTTGTATCTGGTGCTGTGGGGTTATATTGTGTGCTATAGTGTTGTATCTGGTGCTGTGGGGTTTATATTGTGTGCTATAGTGTTGTATCTGGTGCTGTGGAGTTATATTATGTGCTTTAGTGTTGTATCTGGTGCTGTGGGGTTATATTGTGTGCTATAGTGTTGTATCTGGTGCTGTGGGGTTATATTGTGTGCTATAGTGTTGTATCTGGTGCTGTGGGGTTATATTGTGTGCTATAGTGTTGTATCTGGTGCTGTGGGGTTATATTGTGTGCTATAGTGTTGTATCTGGTGCTGTGGGGTTATATTGTGTGCTATAGTGTTGTATCTGGTGCTGTGGAGTTATATTATGTGCTTTAGTGTTGTATCTGGTGCTGTGGGGTTATATTGTGTGCTATAGTGTTGTATCTGGTGCTGTGGGGTTATATTGTGTGCTATAGTGTTGTATCTGGTGCTGTGGGGTTATATTGTGTGCTATAGTGTTGTATCTGGTGCTGTGGGGTTATATTGTGTGCTATAGTGTTGTATCTGGTGCTGTGGGGTTATATTGTGTGCTATAGTGTTGTATCTGTTGCTTTGTGTTTATATTGTGTGCTATAGTGTTGTATCTGGTGCTGTGGAGTTATATTGTGTGCTATAGTGTTGTATCTGGTGCTGTGGGGTTATATTGTGTGCTATAGTGTTGTATCTGGTGCTGTGGGGTTATATTGTGTGCTATAGTGTTGTATCTGGTGCTGTGGGGTTATATTGTGTGCTATAGTGTTGTATCTGGTGCTGTGGGGTTATATTGTGTGCTATAGTGTTGTATCTGGTGCTGTGGGGTTATATTGTGTGCTATAGTGTTGTATCTGGTGCTGTGGGGTTATATTGTGTGCTATAGTGTTGTATCTGGTGCTGTGGGGTTATATTGTGTGCTATAGTGTTGTATCTGGTGCTGTGGGGTTATATTGTGTGCTATAGTGTTGTATCTGGTGCTGTGGGGTTATATTGTGTGCTATAGTGTTGTATCTGGTGCTGTGGGGTTATATTGTGTGCTATAGTGTTGTATCTGGTGCTGTGGGGTTATATTGTGGGCTATAGTGTTGTATCTGGTGCTGTGGGGTTATATTGTGGGCTATAGTGTTGTATCTGGTGCTGTGGGGTTATATTGTGGGCTATAGTGTTGTATCTGGTGCTGTGGGGTTATATTGTGTGCTATAGTGTTGTATCTGGTGCTGTGGGGTTATATTGTGTGCTATAGTGTTGTATCTGGTGCTGTGGGGTTATATTGTGTGCTATAGTGTTGTGTCTGGTGCTGTGAGGTTATATTGTGTGCTATAGTGTTGTATCTGGTGCTGTGGAGTTATATTGTGTGCTATAGTGTTGTATCTGGTGCTGTGGAGTTATATTGTGTGCTATAGTGTTGTATCTGGTGCTGTGGGGTTATATTGTGTGCTATAGTGTTGTATCTGGTGCTGTGGAGTTATATTATGTGCTTTAGTGTTGTATCTGGTGCTGTGGGGTTATATTGTGTGCTATAGTGTTGTATCTGGTGCTGTGGGGTTATATTGTGTGCTATAGTGTTGTATCTGGTGCTGTGGGGTTATATTGTGTGCTATAGTGTTGTATCTGGTGCTGTGGGGTTATATTGTGTGCTATAGTGTTGTATCTGGTGCTGTGGGGTTATATTGTGTGCTATAGTGTTGTATCTGGTGCTGTGGGGTTATATTGTGTGCTATAGTGTTGTATCTGGTGCTGTGGGGTTATATTGTGTGCTATAGTGTTGTATCTGGTGCTGTGGGGTTATATTGTGTGCTATAGTGTTGTATCTGGTGCTGTGGGGTTATATTGTGTGCTATAGTGTTGTATCTGGTGCTGTGGGGTTATATTGTGTGCTATAGTGTTGTATCTGGTGCTGTGGGGTTATATTGTGTGCTATAGTGTTGTATCTGGTGCTGTGGGGTTATATTGTGTGCTATAGTGTTGTATCTGGTGCTGTGGGGTTATATTGTGTGCTATAGTGTTGTATCTGGTGCTGTGGGGTTATATTGTGTGCTATAGTGTTGTATCTGGTGCTGTGGGGTTATATTGTGTGCTATAGTGTTGTATCTGGTGCTGTGGGGTTATATTGTGTGCTATAGTGTTGTATCTGGTGCTGTGGGGTTATATTGTGTGCTATAGTGTTGTGGCTGGTGCTGAGAGGTTATATTGTGTGCTATAGTGTTGTGTCTGGTGCTGAGAGGTTATATTGTGTGCTATAGTGTTGTATCTGGTGCTGTGAGGTTATATTGTGTGCTATAGTGTTGTGGCTGGTGCTGAGAGGTTATATTGTGTGCTATAGTGTTGTATCTGGTGCTGTGGGGTTATATTGTGTGCTATAGTGTTGTGTCTGGTGCTGTGGGGTTATATTGTGTGCTATAGTGTTGTATCTAGTGCTATGGGGTTATATCTTTGCTATGCTGTTGTATCTGTTGCTGTGGAGTTTCAGCTAGAGCTCTGGATATTTATCTGGTGCTGTGGTTTATATCTTGTGTCATGGGTTTTTAGCTGGTACTGTGGGCTAATATCTGGTGTTGTGGGTCTATATCTTGCACAGTGGATTTATATTTGGTGCAGTGAGACTATATCTAGTGTGGTTGGTTTATATCTGGTGCTGTGGTTCTATATTTGGTGCAGTGGCTATATCTAGTGTGGTTGGTTTATATCTGGTGCTGTGGATCTGTATCTGGTGCAGGGTTTATCAACCCTTTGCATGCCTTCACTGATAATGACAAAGCTCCTCCACTTCATAACAACTTGTCAAAAAGAGGCGAGGCGCAGAAAGGATGACGGTAAAATTATGCCCCCCCCCCCCCCGAAAAAATTTCTGCAGATGCCCATGCACACAGACTCACAGACACACTCAGTCAGCAAACAATCACACTCAGCCAGCACACACTCACAGATACACTCAGCCAGCACACACTCACAGATACACTCAGCCAGCACACACTGACTCACAGACACACTCAGAAAGCACACAATCACACACTAAGAGAAACACTCAGCCAGAAGGAAAGGTGCTCAATGTTGAAAGTGGTCTCACAGACCACGTTGTGCTAGAAGATTGTCACTTTGTTCTTCCTCACAGCACCGGATGCACTGTGATTTAGCCATTCAATATGCCAGGATTTTGCCTCTCACTATGCCAGGATTTTGCCACTCTGTGACAGGATTTTGCCCCTCATTATGCCACAATTTTGCCCCTCACAATGCCAGGATTTAGCCTCTCACTATGCCAGGATTTTGCCCCTCACCTCATTATGCCAGGATTTTGCCCCTCACCTCATTATGCCAGGATTTTGCCCCTCAATATGCAAGAATTTTTCCACTCTATGCCAGGATTTTGCCCCTTAATATGCCAGTATTTTGCCACTCTGTGCCAGGATTTAGCCCCTCATTATGCCAGAATTTTGCCCCTCACAATGCCAGAATTTTGCCACTCAATATGCCAGGATTTTGCCACTCAATATGCCAGGATTTTGCCACTCAATATGCCAGGATATTGCCCCTCATAATGCCACTATTTTGCCCCTCACAATGCCAGGATTTGCCTCTCAATATGCCAGGATTTTGCCACTGTATGCCAGGATATTGCCCCTCATAATGCCACTATTTTGCCCCTCACTATGCCAGGATTTTGCCCCTCACCTCACTATGCCAGGATTTTGCCCCTCACCTCATTATGCCAGGATTTTGCCCCTCACCTCATTATGCCAGGATTTTGCCCCTCACCTCATTATGCCAGGATTTTGCCCCACACTGTGCCAATATTTAGCCACTCATTATGCCAGGCTTTGCTCGTTTGGGCCACCCTCCTCCCCTCCCTAGTACTTACCTCCATGCTGCTCTCCGTTGTTTCCTCCGTGCATCTTCTCTCCTGCACGGAGGAAGGAAGTTCCGGTCGCGTTTTTTTTTTAAAAACTTTTTTGAAGCTGCGCGGGTTCAGTAAAGTTTAAAAAAAAACACGCGATCGGAGCTTCCTTCCTCCGTGCAGGAGAGAAGATGCACGGAGGAAACGTCCCAGGTTAGTGTAGCAGGGAGCTTAACGGCAGCGTTAAGCTCCCTGTTACATCAAAGGCAATAAGGTGAGTTAGGCAGCCGCGAGGCCCCCGTGAGTGCGAGGCCTTAGGCGGCTGCCTAACTCGCCTAATTAGAGAGCCGCCTCTGCAAAGGAGCACCCGTGCTGCAGACATTTAATGAAGAAAAGTTCACACTGGTTGGCTCCTCCCTTATATAATCAGTGATACCTTCTAAATAGAACATGACAGAGTGGTCATTTTAAACGAGTCAGAACAAATGCTAGTTTATTAATAGTTTTAAAATGTTGACATTCTATCCTTTTGTAATTTAATGGTATAACTTTTTTTTAAATTTAAATATCCAGCTTGAGAAAGTAGTTCACTTTTTGGCAACATATTTAAATATACCATTCTTTGGACAGTCCCAACAAAGAGTTTTACTGAGCTGGTGTAATGCTCGGGGTCCAGGATGGTAAAGGGACCCTGAACGCCTGAGATCATGAGCTACATTGAAGGGTAGAGACACAAGACCTGGTGCTGGGTAACTGCAATCCCTTGGAGGTTTGGGACCCCAGGATTTTGCAGCCACAACCAGGCCCTGTGAAGCAGCCGCTGTATCCAGGTCCCAGGGCTGGAGAGGAAATGAACTAAGTGATAGCCAAGCAGAGCTAAAACAGAAAAATAACTGAGGGATAGCAGAACTAAAATAAAGAGTGCAGGGCTACAGGACAGAGGCAAGACATGAGCAAGATAAAACAGAACTAAGGATAAATAATACAAGGCACTGGGCCAAGGGACACAAGAGAAACATACAAAGGAACAAAGAAATACAGGAACTAGCCTAACACTAAAGATGTCAAAGGTGGGAGTTTGGTTCAAACAAATTGGCCAATTTAGATGTTAGCTTGCCAACCACGTCAAGGTACCCCACATTAGGCAAGTCCCTAACTAAGACATAATATTAGCAAAAGAATAAATAGAATCTAAGACACATAAATGGCATTGAACTTAAACACAGAGAAAATACCTGTAGACTGCTGCAGAGGACTGAACAGAAACGGGTGTGGTTTAAATAGTAAACTGACAAGGCAGAGGGAATCAGAAAACCTGGAATGAAACATAAGGACAGGCAGGGCAGGCATACAGGGCAGGGCAGGAATAAGCATAAATAATAAACAAGAAAGCAAAGCAAGAACGATACAGAAATACCTGGATACAGCCTGGATGAGCCTGCACAAGGGCGCATGGTTACAGCTGGCCTTTAGATAAATGGGCTCATCTTGTACTTATCGGGTAAGACTGGTACTCATGCATTTTGTACAACAGTGATTTTCTTACCTATAGAATTGTCTGTTTGGTAATCCAAGAGGATCAATAAATGCCCGCTCCAAAAACATAAGCTGGTCATTTACAGATCTCACAGCCAGCGCACTGCGGGAGAAAAAATAAATTATTATTATCTATTTTGTTTCATTAGAAAAGATTATACACAAACTGGAGACTGCCCACACGGATCAGCACAGATCATAATAAGAAATGAACAGACTGAACCAATTAATGTTTGTAGCCTGTGCCATTTAAGAGCCTTCTACTTTGGAAGGACATTTTCATCTTGTTGGTTGATTGTGGTTAGTAAAGTTTGCCCCCAAACTGTACTGGTTTAAGGGAGCCACTACCCTGCAGTCCCCACATCATTCTCTAGTGCCATCTGACATCCCCCATAGCTAGTGGTTCATGTAATGCATTAAAACTAAATGGGTAACGAAAGCATTATCAAACACAAATCTATATACATCAAACAAGCCAGAAGGCCTGCTTTTCCCACATTGACCGTGCTACCACCACTGCACGGGATTCTGGGTAGGCATATGAAATTTCGGTCAACCTTGATCATCTTTTGCACTGACAACTCCCCAGCCACATCCTCGGAATGTGGCTGGAAACTTTCTATAGGATTTGCTAGCAATTTTCCTATAAAGTACCACTAAAGGGTCTACTCGATCAAGAGAGAATTGCAGGGAATTTCAGACTTAAGGGCCAAAGTAGCCAAGTTGGATAAATTCTCCCATTCAGCTGCATTGGGGAATTTTTCCAACTCGGCTACATTGGAATATAGTTTGAAAATTCCCATCTCAATTCCCTGCCATTCTGTCTTGATTGAGTGGACTCTTATTTTTATTTTCCCAGGACAGATAGATTTTGAAGGGCTGTGAAAGAATCTTAGCAGAAGAGAAAGCTGACTTACTTGGTCAGGTCAAGTTGTTGTAATCTCAGGTTAAATGACTGAACCATTTCCGTAAAATTTTGAACAGCAGAAAATAGAGGATCTGAAAGAAGAATATGAGCAGAAATCATGATATAAAGACATTTTGGTTCTGGAGGGGGAATGTATATATTTATGGTAACCCACTATTTTATTCACCAGGTAAACCTGTGCACTTGTGGCTGAGTTGCAAGTATCCCCAGTGTCATCTTTTCATTTACTCCATTGCAGGCCTGCCACCAAGGGGTGACGGACGATACTGGCGTCCCGGGCCTGGTGGGCCCAGGTCACACCAGGATAAAAATAAATAAAAATATTCCCTCGTTTAAGTCTGACTGCGGCTGTGAGGGAAGCATTGTGCGCTCTGCTCCAGCTGCGCGGCTTCAATAAAGTTTCTTAGAAAAAAAGAAAACAGAAGTGCATTTTTTTTTTAACAAACTTTATTGAGGCCGAGCGGCTGGAGGGGAGCGCACAACACTTCCCTCACAGCCGCGGACCTGCACCGGGAGACAGACAGAGCAGCAAGAGGTAAGTAGTGGGGAAGGGGGGAGGAGGGTGGCACACGAGCATAACGCTGGCACATTGAGGGGCAAAATCCTGGCACATTGAGGGCAAAAGAATGGCATATTGAGGGGAAAAATCCTGGCATATTGAGGGGCAGAATCCTGGCATATTGAGGTCAAAAGAATGGAATGTTGAGGGGCAAAATCCTGGCATATTGAGGGGCACAATTCTGGCATATTGATCAACTGCTCCCAACCACCCTCCATATTACACTAGACTAGGGCGAGTGGGAGATATTGTTGGGGGGGGGCAGAAAATGTGTTCAGTAAGGGGCCCTGCTCTAGTGTTTCTGTGCCCTGTAATAATTAGGCATAATTAATGGGTAACACAATTAAAAGACCTAGTACGGTCACTATAAAGCCCATAGAAAACACAGAATTAAGCTGTTTGATGCTGGGAGAGCCTCAAGACCCCACAGCACAGCATCAAACCCCTTAAGTCGAAGGTAGTCTAAAAAGGCTCCCTCATCATGCACATAACACTGCTGGAGATAGAAAGAAAAAGGAAAGACATATTTTTTACATTAAAAATACCAAAAATGATATTGTTAATTTACATTTTTTATTTTTAATGATAAAAATTATGATCTCTTATTATACAACTATCATAAAACATAATACTACAACAAATGATATAAATGTGTATATATATATATATATATATATATATATATATATATATATATATATATATATATATATATATATATATATACACACACACACATACACACACAAACACAACATGCTTGTATATCATATGTAGAGTTGCCTCAAACCCAATACATTTATAAATAAAAAATCATTGACTTATTACATAAAACCTGCAAGTAAGAACACTAATTGAAACAATAAACACAATTAGGCACGTCATCTGGATTATGGGCACATTGATACCCCATAAGAAGCCTCACCGTTGGATACCTTCTCCCCAAAATAACAAAAAACATGACCGTATCAGCTTGTAAATTCAAATTTATTCAAGAGCATTTATGTTAAGTGTGAAATGCGTGGGCCACCTGGATGTGTTTGCTGCACTAAGCCATCTTGGGTTTTTTGTAATAACATTTTTTTTTTTTTACAAAATGCTTAAATAAAGTTGAACATTTTATTTAAAGAGGATTCAAGTGAAGTCTCATTCTTACTTTGCAAGAACAGCAATTACAGCACATATTTATTTTCATTAATTAATATAATTTTTCAAAAGACCTTTAGAGCATTGCCATCTTTAACCTGAAGAAATTGTAAATAGCGAACTTGATGCCACCTACCAAACGATATATTATAGATCGACATTTTTTCCTGGTGTTTGCTCGCCATGTTGAAAATAATGGTGGCATAATTCTTTAGCTGATCGGCATAGTCCTGAACATGGAGGGGAAGGACCAAAGAATCAGCCAGTTCAAATACAAGGCCTCCTCGTACCTTTGCCACTGCCAGATGGTTCTTATATAGGGGATCATAGAACTGATCAACGATCTCAAATGTTTCATAAACACTGTGATAAACAGGATAACCACTATATCGTCCTTCTTTCTAAAGGAAAAAAAAAAATGGTATTAATCCTAATACACAATGATCAACAAGAGATTTTCATACTGAACCTGAATTTCCGACATTAGCAACCTATTACAAATACAAGTAACGGCTTCCTAAATATATATCCACCTGGGAATCCATGGGTCTCCGTACTCAATCCACTCACCGTGCAGCTCAACCCATCTTCAAGGCAACCAACTCCATTTGCAGATAGGACCACTACATAGCTGTGCTTGATACCTAGCAACTCTATAGAGGAAGGGAGCACACACGTGTCTGGTGAGAAACCCATGTTAGTTCCTCTTCCAAACTTTTATTGAGGAGTACAGGTTGAGTATCCCTTGGGACCAGGAGTATTTTGGATAACGTATGATTTTGGATAACAGATCACTTTTACCAATAATATGTATGTAAAAAGTCTCTCAGCTCTCATGAAATACAATAATATCAATGTAAATACTGTATGGAGCAAATATATCACTGTTACTGTGATGGAGCTGTGACATGTGGCATCATTGGAAACCTGCAATTGACGTGTCAGGCATGTACACATGTCATTGTATTATCCTTTGTGGGTGTGGGGAATCTGAGCATGCATAGAAAGGCTATATCACAGCTTAAGGGGGCTGGGCACTGAATAAACGCTTGTGCCCCCCCCCCCCCTGCATTCTACCAGGTGTGTGTGGAATTTACAACTTCTCCTGAAGCCCCACTCCCTTATTGCCCCAACCTTTATTGTCCATTTAGAGATTTTTTCTGGGAAAAGTAAACTTGGCTGTGGAGGCCCCTTTGCACGTTCAAATGCCCACCTTGCCCATTGGGTGTAGGTAGCACTTTATTTAGAAACGTGTTTAGCTTTTTTGTTTTCCTGCTGATATAAATATATGTTTGAGAATCGAGTTCAAACAACTGACCGGTTGTTCCATCTTTCTTTTTCTTAAAAAAAAAAAAAAAATATATATATATATTACTGCGCTAAATGCCATCATCTCACAAGACAATTACAGTGTTTAAGTCTTCTGGGTGACACTCCGTTGCAATAATAGTTATTTAACATGCCACTTGATACAACTCTTCGATGACTCACTGTAACGGATATGCATGATCCATCCTTCCCACTTCACCAGCTAGTCAAGTAAATACGTACCCTATTTTTAGTGTAGCGCACTCTTCCCGAAGCAATGCCAATTCTCTGAAAAAACACTTCAAAATCGTTTCCAGAGCCCAGCTTGTTTATCCTTCAGAAGAAGAGGGGGGGGGGGGGGGGGGGGGGGGGAGCATTAGCAAGAGAGAAATACATGCCCGCTAGTAAACCAAGGGTGAAGCAACAGTCAGCTCTCCAGCTACACATCCTATGATGCTCAGCCAGAATGTTCAAATCACAATACCAGTTGAGAATGATAGGAGTTATAGCTCTACTGTTAAAGCTACGTGTTGGCTATCCCATCACATACAAAATATTAAAACGTTACTAAAAAGGTAAAAAAATAAATAAAAAACACATAAAAAGATCTAAATGCATTATGATAAAAAGTTATCTCTTTTCTGTTTACAGCAAATTAAAAGGTTTCTGTAAACATCTTTCAGTTCGAATCATCGGAGGGAGCCCTCTCTTACCAGTGTTTCAGTGTTGGGAATTAGATGTTACCGATTCCCCTGGAATATGGAGTTTTCATAAATGCCTAAGGGTGCCACCGAGCTGATATTTTACCAGCAGGACAGTAACAAATTGGCTGAAAGGGACTGCCTGGTTCCCAAAATGTATCTTCCAAGCATATTAATGTGCTTTCAAAGTAATTTAAAATACAGGTTTTACATTTTGTATTGCTTAAAAAATAAAAAAAAAGTACAGTTAGATTAATTTGTGACATTACAGCAGTTGGCAAGAAACCAGGACTGCCTACAGTAGCTGAGTAAAAGTAAATTGTTCTCCTTTTTTTGCTGCAGGAAACAATGAGAATGATTTTATTCACCAAATTAATGGGATTTCCTGTATCTCTAGTGATGTCACCAGACACCACTGTTGCACTGTGAAGAGATCCTACTCTGTACAAGACCAAGGTCACTTAGAGTCCACACAATGTATTCAATTGCAATTGCAAGAGCACAGGAAGTGACTAAATGAAACAAAACTTTATATGCTCAGTGTCTATATAATCAGTGCTGCTGCACCTGCAGTAAACATGCAGAGTAATCACTGGGGATAGCTTGAGTCAAATATAAAAAAATAGATTTATGCAGAATGCCTGCATAAATTTACACTGGGATAAAAGCCTGTGGACCAGTGGCATCACAAGGGGGGTTTAGACCGCACATGGTGACACACTCAGCGGGGGTGACACCCGTGTGTCTGCATCCTACTCAAAGTCCATTGCGCTGCTGAACTTTTTTTCCCTTTTTTCGCCAAGCCACATCTGCTGGATGCAACTGCCGAAATAAAAAATAAAAAATAAATCTTTACCATCGGATATGACATTACGTTATATTCAGTGACTGTATTTCCCTCCTCCATGCAGGAGGGAAGACTACACTGAGGAGACGACCAGGGACATGGAGCAGCTAGTAGGTGAGTACTGGGGAAGGGGTGTGGCATATGATTAGGCAAATTGGCTGTGGCTTATTAATGACAAAATAATACTGGCATATTATTGGGCAAATCGGCTGTGGCTTATTAATGGCAAAATAATACTGGAATATTAATGGCAAAATTGACTGTGGCTTATTAATGGCAAAATAACACTGGCATATTAATGGCAAAACAATACTGTTATACTGATGGTAAAATGGGCTGTGGCTTACTAGTGGCAAAATAATACTGGCATATTAATGAGTATATTGTCTGTGGCTTACTAATTGCAAAATAATACTGGCATATTTATGGCAAAATAATACTGGCATATTTTTGGGCAAATTGGCTGCGGGTTAATAATGGCTAAATAATACAGGCATATTAATGGGCAAATTGAGTGTGGCATATTAATGGCAAAATAATACTGGCATATAAATGGACAAACAGTGGCATATTTTCAATGGCAAACTGGCTATTGCATATGTTAATGACAAAATGACTGTGGAATGCTAATTGTTACCTGACAGTGGCTTATTTTAATTGGCAATGTGATGCAGTGGCATGTTCTGTGGGACACTGTGGGTGCAATAGGAGTGCAAGCCAAGTGCTGTGGGTGCACTATAGGTGCATGGCAAGTGCTGTGGGTACTGTATGGTGTATGTGTGCAATGTGGGTGCAGCGGAAGGGAATAAAAACAAGAAATGCAATTTTTCAATAACATTTTTATTAAATAAGAAAATAGTTGACAATAATATCAAAAGGTTCATATAAGTATAAATGCAGCTTGTGAGAGAGAGATGTGTATAGCTGTTTTTTTTAGAATTGTACATTAGTCATATGCTTATTTATGGGACTCTTGTGTGTGGCATAATTAGGGGATCTTGTGTGGCATAACTATGGGACTCTTGTGTGTGGCATAACTATGGGGCTCTTGTGTGTGGCATAATTAAGGGGTTACTGTGTGTGGCATAATTAAGGAGTTCCTGTGTGTGGCATAAATGATGTGGCTCCTGTGTGTGGCATAATTGATGTGGCTCCTGTGTGAGGCACAATTGATGTGGCTCCTGTGTGAGGCATAATTTATGTGACTCCTGTGTGAGGCATAACTGATGGGGCTCCTGTGTGAGGCATAATTAATGGGGCTCCTGTGTGAGGCATAATTATGGGGCTCCTGTGTGTGGCATAGTTATGGGCTCTTGTATGTGGCATAGTTGTGGGCTCTTGTATGTGGCATAGTTAAAGGGCTCCTGTGTGTGACATAATTTGTTTGGCTCCTGTATGTGCCATATTTAATGGACCATCTGACTGGCATTACTAAGGAATCTGTTTGGCATGGTACTGGAGGTAATCCATGGGGGTGACACCATGAGTTACCGCACCGGGTGACACCAACCCTAGTGACGCATCTGCTGTGCACTATACAAGCAGTAGTCTTCAACATGCTCTAAAGTGTGTTTGGGGAATAGACTGTCCATTTAAGTTCAGTAATAAATATTATAAAGCAATAGCATAGCTGGTATTTTTTAGTAATAAAAAGGTGGCAACTGTGTAAGCGCTCCTGAATGAAATGGAGATTTGATCACCCTAGTGTCCCTTAAAAATCACATATAATACCATTGCATCCAAACTTTCCACTGATAATGTAGTTCCTTGGTTTTTTTTTTATTCAAGGTGCTCTATGGCATATAAGGTCTAAACCATTTATTTGCTTATTTCCATGATCATTCACAGTCAATACTAACCTTTCGGAGCATGCTGAGAAGGAATGGAGTCACATACCCATTGCTGAGAAGGAATGGGGTCACATACCCATTGCTGAGAAGGAATGGAGTCACATACCCATTGCTGAGAAGGAATGTGGCCATGTACGTACCAATTGCTGAGAAGGAGTGGGGTCACATACCCATTGCTGAGAAAGAGTGGGGTCACGTAATCATTGCTGAGAAGGAATGTGGCCATGTACGTACCAATTGCTGAGAAGGATTGGGGTCACGTACCCATTTCTGAGAAGGAATGTGGTCACGTACCCATTGCTGAGAAGGAATGTGGTCACGTACCCATTGCTGAGAAGGAATGTGGTCACGTACCCATTGCTGAGAAGGAATGTGGCACCGTACCCATTGCTGAGAAGGAATGGGGTCACGTACCATTGCTGAGAAGGAATGGAGTCACATACCCATTGCTGAGAAGGAGTGGGGTCACGTAATCATTGCTGAGAAGGAATGGGGTCACATAACCATTGCTGAGAAGGAGTGGGGTCACATAATCATTGCTGAGAAGGAAAGTGGTCACGTACCCATTGCTGAGAAGGAGTGGAGTCATGTAATCATTGCTGAGAAGGGATGGGGTCACGTACCCATTGCTGAGAAGGAATGGGGTCACGTACCCATTGCTGAGAAGGAATGGAGTCACGTACTCATTGCTGAGAAGGAATGGGGTCACGTACCATTGCTGGGAAGGAATGGGGTTGCGTACCCATTGCTGAGAAGGAGTGGGGTCACGTAACCATTGCTGAGAAGGAGTGGGGTCACGTAACCATTGCTGAGAAGGAGTGGGTCATGTAACCATTGCTGAGAAGGAATGGGGTCGTGTACCCATTGCTGAGAAGGAATGGGGTCGCATACCCATTGCTGAGAAGGAATGGGGTTGCGTACCCATTGCTGAGAAGGAATGGGGTTGCGTACCCATTGCTGAGAAGGCATGGGGTTGCGTACCCATTGCTGAGAAGGAATGGGGTCGCGTACCCATTGCTGAGAAGGAATGGGGTCACGTACCCATTGCTGAGAAGGAGTGGAGTCATGTAATCATTGCTGAGAAGGGATGGGGTCACGTACCCATTGCTGAGAAGGAATGGGGTCACGTACCCATTGCTGAGAAGGAATGGAGTCACGTACTCATTGCTGAGAAGGAATGGGGTCACGTACCATTGCTGGGAAGGAATGGGGTTGCGTACCCATTGCTGAGAAGGAGTGGGGTCACGTAACCATTGCTGAGAAGGAGTGGGTCATGTAACCATTGCTGAGAAGGAATGGGGTCGTGTACCCATTGCTGAGAAGGAATGGGGTCGCGTACCCATTGCTGAGAAGGAATGGGGTCGCGTACCCATTGCTGAGAAGGAATGGGGTCGCGTACCCATTGCTGAGAAGGAATGGGGTCACGTACCCATTGCTGAGAAGGAATGGGGTCACGTACCCATTGCTGAGAAGGAATGGGATCACGTACACATTGCTGAGAAGGAATGGAGTCACGTAACAAGCTATTTGAAACAATTAACATTATCATGTTGTCTTATCAATCTGGCATTTTATCTCCAGATGTTATGTACTTTTGGGTGACTTACTCAATATCTTGGTACATCTGGTGCAATTTTTGTCCATCCACCAATACAACATTCCATAGCTGCATGCCTGATTCCACCTGACCCCGTCACTCTCCACCTTAGAACCTCATTTTCTTAGTGCATTGTGACAGCAAAGCTTAAAGGGACGGTATCACCTATACATTGTATTTAATGTAAATGTAGAGAATAAGAATGATTGAAAACGATCTGTACATTGTGTTGCAAGATTGCATGGAAAGGCATGAAATAAGAGGAAAAATGTGTTTTAAATGTGTCTGTGGAGTCTCCAGTTTATGACATCACCTGTGGCACGGTATGCAAATGACCTGCTTTTCAAAGGGAAATGTGTAATTTGCATGTTAAGCCCTAGGTGATGTCATAACCAGGAGACTCCACAGACACATTTAAAACACATTTTTCTCCTAATTTAGGCATTTGCTTGCAATTTTGCAAATACAATGTATAGATAATTTCCAATCATTTTTTTATTCTCTGTGTTCACAGTAAAAACAAGGTTTAGGTAACACAGTCCCTTTAATAACAAGCATAAGATTGGGATTCAATCTTAATCAATTGCCAGTGTAATTATTTAACAAGTGTAGACTCCAAGCCAAGTTCTATGTTTCTAACATTTAAATACATAAAGGGAATCAACACAGTAAAGGAAGAGAGTATATTTAAAAGAAGAAAAACTACCACAACTAGAGGACATAGTCTTAAATTAGAGGGGCAACGATTTAAAAGTAATATCAGGAAGTATTACTTTACTGAGAGGGTAGTGGATGTATGGAATAGCCTTCCAGCGGGAGTGGTAGAGGTAAACACAGTCAAGGATTTTAAGTATGTGTGGGATAGGCACAAGGCTATCCTAGCTATAAGATAGGGAACTGGGGACTAAAAAAAAAAAATTAGCCAGATTAGATGGACCGAATGGTTCTTATCTGCCGACACATTCTATGTTTCTATGTTTCCTTAGAGACTTTGCACAGATCTGTTACCTGGGTGAGTCTTTATAGTCCGTCCAATTATCTTTTTGATGCCAGCTTTCATAGAGCGATTTACCTTCAAATCCTTTGTCCGGACTTTCAATCTAGTGTAAACATTCAGGATATGGTTATTAGTATATTAAAAATATTGACTGTCCTGAACTTATTTTAAAAAACCCCAAATTGCTTGACATTTTCAAACATCTCCAATATTTTCTGTTTGTAGATAAAATGTTCTCACTACCGTATTTGCTCGAATATAAGACAAGGTTTTTTTACAGAGCAAAATACCCCTCGTCTTACATTCGAGGTCGTCTTATAATCTGACCTCAAATCGATGTCAGATTAAAAGACATGGATCCAGGTCCCCCCGCAGAGCTGCAGGCGACCTGGATCCCCCTCTCTAACAGCCGGGGGATGTCTGCGCGATGAGCACAGACATCCCCTGCTGCCGCCCGGCACGACCGCCGGGACTTCTATGATGAAGCCGGGTCCTTCCGGCTTCATCATAAAAGTCCCGGCAGAAGTGCCGGGCAGCAGCGGAGGATGTCTGTGCGTATCGTGCAGACATCCTCCGGCTGCCTCCACTAGCCACCAGGGAGATATGAGCAGCTGGGGGATGTCTGCACGATACGTGCACACATCCTCCATGCTGCCTGACACTATAAAGTTATGAATGGAGACTCTGTCTCTGTGTAGTGAAAGCCAATAGTACTATTACATGCATTACAAACGCCAAAAGTCTATAAACCGAACATAATAATAAGAATTATGAATGGGTTCATAGAAAGGCACTACTACTGTTCGTTTTCTATAAGCCGAAAGTCTATAAACCGAAGGTCGTTCGGTTTATAGACTTTTCGGTTTATAGAATACATAGAATTACATGTAATTCTATGTATTCTATAAACCGAAAATCTATAAACCGAACGACCTTCGGTTTATAGACTTTCGGCTTATAGAAAACATGTAGTACTATTGCCTTTCTATGAACCGAACGAGAGCCCCATTCATAAGAATTTCTTATGAATGGGGCTCTCGTTCGGTTTATAGAAAGCCAATAGTATTACACGTATTCTATAAAACGAAACGAAATGAAAATAATGAACGAATTTCGTCAGAAACGAATGTAGTAATGAACGAAATTCGTTTTTAGACGAAATAAATAACATTTTCGTCCGAATGGCCGAAAACGAAACGGAAATTTTAGTTTTGCACATGTCTATATTATAGTGTTACAATATAAATAATATTACCCATTATCATTGATTGATAGAAAGACAAAACAATAGTATAGAAGGGTGGTGTTGTCTATACTCAATCTCCAGGGCATTTAGAAGAGAAAAATGGTCAAGCCCCAGCCCATGTAGCCATGTTAGAGGGCAGCTTGGGGGGGGGTAATTACCCCTCTGCCCCCCTTTCCAGCCCTCCCCCCAACTGTATACGTCTACACCATGTCCATATAAATATCTAGATTATATATCATATAACAGTGAACTATATGTTCAGAAAGCAGTGTTAACACTTAATAGTGCTAAAATCGTGAGGAACAGGCGGCAGTATGTTAAATCACTGTGCTGGCTATTAAAGAGTTAATGTTTACTGTACCTTTAGTATAGTATAAGAACAACTAGGTAAAAGACAAACAGTGTACTCAGATCTATATAGTAGTGCACCAGAAAGAGTATGTAAACTCTTTGGTAAGATCCGATAGATAAAACACAATAAAAAATATCTAAAGCATAAGAATTTTAATTAAATCGATGGGTGCGTTGGAGCCGAGTAGTCAGATATTCCCAACTGACTGAGCTGCCTGGATATGACCACATAAGCAGCCAGGAATCCATTCTGAGGTCATGGTTGGCATGGCAGTGAAGCTAGTGTGTTCCTTACAGAGATTCTAATATGCAGCAGTAGAATTTTGGATTCCCTTAAAGTACCGGCAGTATAGCATAGTAAAGTAGTTTTCAAAAAATAAGTAAAATAGAAGTGAAGGTATCCCACTCACTTTATCCAGAGCCAAGGGCCTGCTCTGGCATAAACCGGTACACTCCTTGGTTTATGATGCCCTCAACGTGTAAAAAGGATCTCCCTCTAGGTAGGGAATCTGTGGGTGTACAGAAAATTAGGAAAGAATGATGCGAAGTCTCTAAATTTTTTTAAAACTTAACTTTTAATAATCCCAGATAACATAGACACATACCAAGACCAGTGCATTCTGTGCAGCACGAGTAACAAATCGTCGGTATATAAAAACAAAACATTATATACAACACCGATACTGTTATATGGTTGGTTGTTTAGTTCTATTTACCACTTTAAATCTAGTGGGGTATGTATGACAGTCTGATATAATAGACACAATTTTTAGTTACAATAATATTGATCAGAACAAAAAACTGTTCTCTAGCTGTAAAACACAATGTTTTTAAATCCCCTTGGAAGGCTCCTATATATTTGCATTCTTCTTCTAAACTGGCGGATAGTTTTTTCAATATATCCTTTTCCACATTCTATCACAAAGACTACACCTGATGTTACAATTTATGAAGGATCTCAAAAGGTTCAGCCACACTGTCTTTGTCTCGGATTGATCTCGTAAGAATACGAATTTACAGCCACCACATCTATACGGGCCTTTAGTTGGTTGTAGCCATGTTTATTTTGGTTCTCTTGTGTGGTGGCTCTGAACCAATTGACTTCTTAGGTTAGATGATTTTCTGGAAGTCATCTGAGGCCTATCACTGATAAAGGGAAGGAGTCCCTTATCTTGGGTCAGGACTGACCAGAATATTTCAATTTTTTATGTTATGAAAGTAGGCAATTATAGGGTCGGACCTTGCGTTTGACCTTATTACTAACTGACTGCAGATTTCTACTACATATTATTGTAACTACAAATTGTGTCTATGAAGTCAGACTATCATACATATCCCAGTAGATTTAAAATGGTAAATGGAACTAAATAACCAACCATATAATAATTTGTTACGTGTTTTATTGTGTTATGTGTCTATAAAAGTTAAGTTCTAAAATATTTAGAGACTTCCCAACATTCTTTCAAAGTCTTCAATATTTCTGGGTTATCTCCAAGGACACCGGAGAAGAAAGACGCTAGCACTCCTCAGTCCAGTAGAAAATAAACGATGGATTTATTGCATCGGATCTGTATCCCTGCTTTGTTTGTTTTTTACGGATCCGATGCAATAAATCCATTGTTTATTTTCTACTGGACTGAGGAGTGCTAGCGTCTTTCTTCTCCGGTGCACTTCATTCAGCTGCCTTCACAGCGTGACCCAGCACCCCAGCACCGATAAATCTACATATGGGAGGTTAATTCTCACTTCTAAATGGAGCCGGTTTGTTCCTCGGGATATTGTTTTATTTATTATCGCCAAGGAAGTGTATTTTGCAGAACATAGCTATTATCGAGACTTTATATACTATGTGTGTAAAGGTTATACATAAAAAATTAAAAAAAAACACTTTCCACCAGTTCTTAGCTGTAGAAATCTTCAGATGAGCAACAAATGTATGAACACAGTGCAAGCATAGTTATCATTTGGGATACTGAAAATGATGCTGTTTTGCTAATGTGCATGCACACATTCTGTGCTAATCAATGTCTGGGGCATGGGGAAATTCCAATTTTTCTAAAAATCATAGCTTTGTAATTCCTGAATACCTTGATCCCACAGAGACCAAGCCTTTCTGTCACACAATCAAGATAGGGTAATAATTACCTCTTTTGCCAAGCGATAGACCAATTGGTACATTAAGGGTGTGCAGTCAACTCTCAATGTGTAGTTCCCTAAAAAAAGAATTAAAAAAACTTATAAAGCAGAAGACTTTATATTATATTATTATATAAACTGACACCAAATGCAAAAACCAGGCCAAGATATCATAAATGTGTGTGTGTATATATATATATATATATATATATATATATATATATATATATATATTTACATACACTTACACACATATACATGTCTTGCAGTTCCGATCAGTGGTGTATCTTGGTTTTGTGACAAATTTTGGGCACCCCCCAACCCACGATGCACACCCACGACATGACCCATAACCCACGTTGCACACCAAGGACATGCCCCATCACCCCATTACATACACATTGCCAATATTATTTGCCCATAATATTTCCCAGCTAATTTGCCCAATAATATGCCAGTATCATTTGCCATTAATATGCCCCAGCCAATTTGCCCAATAATATGCAAGTTTTATTTGCCATTAATAAGTCACAGCCAATTTCCCCAATAATATGCCAGTATTTGCCATTTAATCAGCCCCTGCCAATTTGCCCAATATTATGCTAGTATAATTTGCCATTAATATTCCCAGCCAATTTGCCCAATATTATGGCAGTATTATTTTGCCATTAATATTCCCAGCCAATTTGACCAATAATATGCCAGTGTTATTCTGCCATTTACCAGTAATATGCCCCAGCCAATTTGCCCAATATTAAGCCAGTATTATTTGCCATTTAATTTGCCCCTGCCAATTTGCCCAATAATATGTTAGTGTTATTTGCCATTAATAAGCCCCAGACAATTTGCCCAATAATATGCCAGTGTTATTTGCCATTTAATATGCCCCTGCTAATTTGCCCAATAATATGCCAGTGTTATTTGCCATGTTATATCCCGCAGCCAATTTGCCCAATAATATGCCAGTGTTATTTGTCATGTAATGTGCCCAGCCAATTTTCCCAATACTATGCCAGTGTTATTTGCCATTTAATGTGCCCCTGCTAATTTTCCCAATAATATGCCAGTGTTATTTGCCATTTAATGTGCCCCTGCTAATTTGCCCAATTATATGCCAGTGTTATTTGCCATTTAATGTGCCCCTGCTAATTTGCCCAATAATATGCCAGTGTTATTTGCCATTTAATATGCCCCTGCCAATTTGCCCAATTATATGCCAGTGTTATTTGCCATGTAATGTGCCCCTGCTAATTTGCCCAATAATATGCCATTGTTATTTGCCATTTAATATGCCCCTGGCAATTTGCCCAATTTATGCCATTGTTATTTGCCATTTAATATCCCAGCCAATTTGCCCAATTTATGCCAGTGTTATTTGCCATTTATTAAGCCCCAGCTAATTTCCCCAAATCCCCCCCTCTCCCCAGCACTTACCTTTCCCTGGTGGCTAGTGGCAGGCAGCATGGTCTTCTCCATGCTGCCTGTTCGGCTCCCAGGCGATTGTGCCGACAGGTCACGTGACTGTCGGCACTTCTGTGTCACACTGCACGGGGGAGCCGAACAGGCAGCACGGAGGTTTCTCTGTGCTGCCTGTTCGGCTCCCCATGCAGCCTGGCAGGCAGAGCGATGGTGAGGGGGGATCTTCCGATCCCCTCTCACCTCCGTCTCTGCCTGCAAGCGCGGCCTATTTTTTTCTTTTTTTAAAGGGCCGGGGCTGCCGCCGCCTAGGATGCAAGCTCGGCCTATTTTTTTCTTTTTTTAAAGGGCCGGGGCTAAACATTAGCTTTAGGGGTAGGGTAAGGTCTAAGATAAAACTTTTTTATTGCTGAAAAAGTTAGCAAAAAGCATGGCACTATTTCTACTTATTGCCCTATAACTTGAAAAAAGTAAAAAACATAGGGTATTTCTATCAAATCTGTGTGGGTACAGTAAATGAGAAAGAGGAAGATTACAGCAAAATACAAACACAACTCAGGTGTTAAAACAGGTCATGTCGAAAAAGGTTAAGGCATGGCCAAAAATGTATACAAATGAGTGCCAACTAGTGATGAAACTGTGCAGGTGCATTATGAAAGGTCATAGAGATAGATTATTTAACAACCTTATTAAATACACACACAATGGAGTATACATGACAATAAATAATAATATATGGCATTCTGCCTACCTTCTACAGAGGAGTCTGCATTAATATATGCCACGGCCCGTTCTTGTAATATTTTTACATTTTCCTGTAGTAAAGTAAGTAAAGGGATTGTTAAAAAAATATATATGCATAATATGTTTATAACATAGAGAAATACTGTATGTGTATGTACATTGCTGTGTAATGTCTGCCCAATTTAATTTGCCTTCTAGAAACACGTACACATTTGTTCCAACTGCAGTAGGTTAGTTTAAACAAATTCTCAGTAAGTTACAAAACTTCCCCAAAAATATACATTTAACGATGTCCTGACCAGGGTTAGGCACGATGGCTGTGCAAGAATACTACACAATTACATTGTCCGTTGTAAAGTCCATTAAATCCATCATGAACAAAGCCTACCATGGACTTCCCCAGGCCATGACTTCAGTCAGACACCCTAAAACATAAAGAAGATCGTCTTGCAGTCTTTGGTAGTGTGTGATATCGATAAGGGAAATCCTTTTGTCTCATTGACCGTCTAGCAAATATCTCAGTACTATCTTTCTGTCTCTTGGTATTACCTCCGCCCATTCTGTAGAACCAAGTAATCCGAATTCTTCAGCATCCCAACTTGCAAACATCATGGTTCTTCTTGGCCTCCACCCTGTGGACCAATAGCAGTAAATATGTCCATATGACTAAACATTCAATAATGCATGAAGGAAAGGCACGTTAAGGAGTTGTTGTGGTGTTTTTGTCGAGTTAAAACAAATATGCAATTGCAAAGCAATAATAATCTAATTCTTCTATTAAAAAAAAGGCTATTCTCGTTATACATACTTTTCCCTCCATTGTACGAGCCTAGGTGTCCATAGGCCATTGACTGACTATATTTAGTAGTTGGTCAATATATTTTGACATCATATAAGAATTGCCAACTTTGTCTTGTCTTGTTTTTTTTTTTCTAGCCGTTATAAAACCATGAAACTTATACAGTTCTTGATTTTCACTTATATATCTTATATATAGTCCCATAGAAGACATGTATAGCTTGGAGGAAAGACGTAACAGGGGGGATATGATAGAAACATTTACATACATAATGGGAATCAACACAGTAAAGGAGGAGATTTTTTTTAAAGGAAGAAAAACTACCACAACTAAAGGTCATAGTCTTAAATTAGAGGGGCAACGATTTAAAAGTAATATCATGAAGTATTACTTTACTGAGAGGGTAGTGGATGTATGGAATAGCCTTCCAGCGGAAGTGGTAGAGGTAAGCACAGTGAAAGAGTTTAAGCATATGTGGGATGGGCACAAGGCTATCCTAGATATATGATAGGGAACTGGGGACTAATAAAAGTATTTAGAAAATTGGGCAGACTAGATGGACTGAATGGTTCTTATCTGCCGACACATTCTATGTTTCTAAGACATTTATGGAATAGACACATTAAATTCTACTACCTATGATGGAGGGTTTACCACCATCAGTAGTGTATTTTCCACAAGTCAAACAAAGCACTCGATTATGGGGCATGTGATGGATGTGATGGGGATATGTAATGAGGGTGATGGTGGCATGTAATAGGGGTGATGGGGCATTTAGTGTGTATGGAATGTGGGTGATGGGGGCATGTAATGGGGTGATTGGGCATTTAATGTGTGTGCAATGTGGGTGATGGGGCATGTCGCGGGTGTGCAACATGGGTGATGGGGCATGTCGTGGGTGTGCAACATGGGTGGGGGTTGGGTGCCTGAATTTTGTCTGCCTAGGGCAGCACAAAACCAAGATACACCACTGACGACCATCCATTTAGTGAAGGAACATTGAAAAGAATAAAAGCATACGTTTTACATTAAGAGAAAAATAAGTTTCTGAGACCTGTATAGCTAAGGATGACTGGTGCTAAACCATCTATGGATGATACCCACTTGGAATAAGTCTACAAGTTCTTTAGTTTGCTAGTACTATTTCATACAAGACCTTCCATTGTGCATATCAGACTTGCTCCATTAATAAGAGCAGTCCAGTTTGAAACGGCCCTTCTCGTGTCCTTTGTATGCACCAGCCCAATTGGTTTAGGCCTACATATTTCATTTGGGTATGTCTATACAATAGTTAGTCATTCCTGTCTGAATTATGGTGAATATATTACACCAATTGGTTTCGATGTTTAAACAAAATTGTATTTCTCCATCTTTATTTTAATATTGCTTTTGAATTTCTGTGTATATATTTTCTATGTTGTGTTTAATTCTATTGGACACATCTAACACAAAGGAAGCAGACCTGTCATAACTTCAAAACTGTAATTACCTTTTAGTTTTAATTTACCAGCACTCCTTACAATTTCATTGACCACACACGCTCCACTTTGTGGATCGACACCACCAAACACCCAGGAGTCCCGGTGACCCCCGAGAATGATGTACCTGTCTGATAATTACATGGAACTTAATAAGTCATCCATTTATTAGGATGTACAAAATATTTTTTTCTGAAAGTAATTTTCCACCAAGTTGGTCAAACAATAGAAAACAAAGGTTTTATAATATAACAGACTATGGTTTATGTTCTGGGCTTTCATGTTGGCTACCATTTGTCAGAGGCCATTTTCTAATATTTTACATTTTTTTATGGACAGCTCAAATTGACTAATCTGAGTTTTTTTAAGGTTCCATGGCCAGCAGCATGTCAAACCCAATATTTTTCAGCTTTGATTCTATCGGAAGCCATTTTGTTTTCTACTGCATGTTTATTACAGACATCACAAATGATCTAAAGTCAGATTTTATATAATGATTGAAATCTACACGGCAAACAAATAAACAAAAAATTTTTTTAAATAGTCCCATAGTCATTTATTAGACTAATTATGGTTTTAAACATTTGTAGTTTAAAAAGGTTGGGGGTTACCTGGCTCTACTGCTCCTTTAATGGTACCGATCACGTTATAAACTCTCCTTATTTCATTGTAGCTGTGGATGTTCATTCGGACTTTGCTACATTAAAATATGATAGGAAATCATGGGTATTACAATAATTTCTTATATAAAAAGGTTAACATAGAAACATAGAATGTGTGGGAGATGAGAACCATTCGACTACAACTCATCAGCCCATACTT
The DNA here is from genome assembly GCA_036172795.1 of Pelodytes ibericus. Lineage (NCBI taxonomy): Eukaryota > Metazoa > Chordata > Amphibia > Anura > Pelodytidae > Pelodytes > Pelodytes ibericus. The sequence continues at coordinate 279,143,089 of CM069857.1, forward strand.
GTAAAATCCACATTCTTTAATTGATCCTTGCCCTTATTGTATGTTCAGGATAGCCTTATGCTTTTTCCATGCATGCTTAAACTTTTTTTTTACCGTATTTACAGCTACTACGTTTGCTGGAAGGTTATTCCACCTATCCACCAGCCTCTCAGTAAAGTTTCTGATGTTACTTTTAAAACTCTGACTATTATATGTATATTATCAATATAACGTAGATTATGTTATTTTAATAGTGGTATAGTATATATAGTATATAACTAATATTTCACTTAAATATCCAGTGAGATTTCCTCTCTAGCCCGATCATAGGAAAGTAATTTAGAACATAATATAGGTTATAAACAGATAAAGAAATCTGGGAATTACAACTGCATTTAGGGTATTAACCATGACTATTCTAGACCCTCCCAGGAGGTCAATAATTTTCTTAGATAACTTTAATAAGTTCTAAGTAATTATGATTTACCAAATTATTTAGGGCAAAGGAATGTTTAATACCAAATAATCAATTTGTTATCCCAATAGAAGCCAGGCTTTGTCAATGGCACAAGGATGTCATTCACATGTAATGTTATTTTGTAGTTCTGATTCTTAATATGAATACCATGTATTTAATCTGTGTTATATCTGATCATTATAGCTAATGGTTCGATTGAAAGTAGATATAATAATGGGGCTAATGGGCAACCAAGACGAGTTCCATTTTTTTATTGGGAAGTATTGATTGAAATAGGGACTGTCTCTTCTTATAAAACTCTGCAAGCTCTTCTATTATCTTAAAATCCCTTAATCGTAATTAAAAAAAAAAAGTTAATATTTTAATTTTTAATATTGAATCATAGAGTAAACAAAAACAGGCCACTTTTGCCTGATTTAAATCTATTTTATGCAGTGTCCTTAGCTGTACCCTTCAAGAGATATTTAAGTTTTATCACAAGACAGACGCACATTGTGCAAAATACTGGAGAAATCGGCATGTGTGCCAATGTATAAAGCAGACCCCTGACAAATTTGGAAGTCTGAGCTATCTATGCTGAATGAGTAGAATGAACAGTCTATATATAAAAATATCAGGAGCTGATTTGAAGTAGCACCTTCCCTCTGCCGCACTGCAAAGTGTCGGGAGTTATTTAAAAAAAGCGCAATCACCGTTATACATAACAAACAGCGATTGCCCCTTTTTATAAGACTCCTGACGTTTTGCAGTGTTGGAGTCTTTATACATAACCCCCTTGGTGTCAAACTAGTTTAAAATGTGTTCTATAATGTTGAAAAGGCTATGACATTCAGAATAACAGATGAACACCAAGGGATTGTTTCTGGTAATCACTATATACATAAATAAAATATAATATGGTCAATATGTACTAAAAACTTACTGTGACGCCTGACTGTCTTTAAATCCAGGGCCAAGGTTATATGAGACATTGAGATTTCCCTTCCAAGTACTGTCTGGGGCAGGTTCTCCACCAATGTTCCTGTAAGTGATGAATATAATGTAAATATAGTCTAAACGTACAATACTGCTAGACCAATATGCTCTATAGCAAACATTGTTTAACCCCTTAAGGACTAGGGATTTTCTGGGCCAATGACCAGTGAGATATTTTAATTTTTGATTTGTGGTCGACAAAAAAACATAATTTTTCTCTCTGTCATTTAACACTTTCATACAAGTAATATGTTGTTTTTTTAAAGGACAGTTAGAGCTTTCTTTTGATACCCCGCATAAAAATAATCTACAATCAAATTGAGGTCAGACTATAAGACATGGATCCAGGTCCCCAGCAGAGCTGCAGGGGACCTGGATCCCCCTCTCTAACAGCAGGGGATGTCTGCGCGATGAGCGCAGACTCCCCTGCTTCCACCCGGCACGACCGCCGGGGCTTCTATGATGAAGCCGGGTACTTCCGGCTTCGTCACAGAAGTCCCGGCGAGCGTGCCGGGCGGCAGCAAGGGAGGTCTGCGCTCATCGCGCAGACATCCTCTGCTGCCCCACTAGGCTCCAGGGTGAATCGGGCAGCTGGGGGATGTCTGCACGATACGTGCAGACATCCCCCGGCTGCCCCCACTAGCCACCAGGGAACTAAACCAGGTAAGGGGGAGGGGGGGACAGAGGACACAGACAGACAAGGGGAGGGGGGGGGGATAGAGAGAGACAAAGGGAGGGGGAGGGGGGAGGACACAGACAGACAAGGGGAGGGGGGGAGAGAAAAGGGAGAGGGGGGGTAGAGAGAGACAAAGGGAGGGGGGAGGACACAGACAGACAAGGGGAGGGAGGGGGGAGACACAGACAAGGGGAGGGGGGGATAGAAAGAGACCAGGGGAAGGGGGAAGAGAGATAAGTTTTTGGGGGGGAGAGAGACAACGCTGGGGGGGAAAGAGACAGCTGGGGGAGGGTGAGAGAGGCCGCATTGGCACATAAAAGGAAATAAAAACAAGAAATGCATTTGTATTATATAAAGTTTTTATTAAATATTAAAAATCAATTTACATATATACAAGTTAAACTTTTTTCCTATAGGGTAGTCTTATAATCAGGCTTTTAGTTTTTTTCCTAAAGGAATTTACAAATTTGGGGGGGGTCGTCTTATAATCAGGGTCGTCTTATAATCGAGCAAATACGGTAATATAAAAAAATATAATTTAATTATTTAAAAAAAAACTTTAAAATTGCAAATAGAAAAAAAAATTCGGAAAACAAAACAAAATGGAGGGCCATAAAGTAGGAAGGAAACTGATCTCAGTAACAAACTGTGATCAGAAAGGGAAGAGTTAACTTTTTTTTTTTTTTAACAGGAAATTTTATTTCTACACTTGCACATGCCTGGAAACCCACCGATCGGGTCCAGTAACTTTATTTGGGAAAGCAGCAGTCGGAGTCCTTGTGATCCATGCATTAAAGGGACCATATCAACTAAACGTTGTTTTTACTGTAAATGTAGAGACTTAAACATAATTGAAACTGATCTATACATTGTGTCAGCAGAACAGCAAGCAAATGCCTTAATTGGGAGAAAACTGTGGCTCCAAAAGTGGGCTGCACCTCTCATATCTAAAGAGAAAGCCCCTGAAAGAGGTTGTAAGAAATCCAAACGCTTTCTGGGGGCTTTTGAATTCAAGACAAATCTGTCCACCAGAATCAAAAGGATACGTTGCAAATATTTCTATTCTAATAAACCTTTGTTAGCAATTCATCCAGAGTGTTGTTGTCTTTTGTAACAGGTAGGCATTGTGTGTGTGTGTGGGGGGGGGGGAGGGGCTGGGGATCTTGACTTTGGCAATGGCAGTGTGTACTACAAAGGCTATAAATTCACTAAAAACAGCATAATCAATATTCTTGTTCTTGCAATGCTCGTGGCAAGGAGTAATAGTCGGATGATCTCATATATTAAGTGGTATGAGATAAGGTCTCACATTTGTTTGTATTACTTTCAGTTAAGCATTTTGTAGAGATCCCATTTCCTACCTCGTTAAGTTTCAGTTAAGGTACATATAATGTGAAGTCTGAACCCCTCAAGGTGAATGACAAATAGGGTTTTACCAGCCATGCTACTGCCTACATACAATGCCCACTGGCTTCAGGTCAGTTTGTCCTAAAAATCCTAATGACATACTACACCATTCTCAAAGCATGTGTCTCGGGATAGTTATTCAAAAAGGGTTTTAGAAAGTACTGAACAATATTTTTACTGAGACTGTAGAGAACAAAAAAAAAAAAAAAAAGTATAGTAACTGGTCTATATGTTGTGTTAGCAGAATTGCAAGATAATGCCTAAATTAACAAACAAAAAAAGTGTGTTAATTGAGCGTGTGACCTATTGGAAACCCATTTTCTCCTAATTGAGTGATTTGTTTGCAAATGGGCAAAGAGCTGCAGAGTGTGGGAGGTAGATTATGTGCACACTCTGGGCACTGAGATGGGTAATAGATGAGAGAACACGTCATTTGTATTTTCTTTTATTTAAAACATTCCCATTTAACAATGTTTAGTCTCTTTACTATGTGTTAATTAATTTATGTTTGTATTTTGTTCCCACAGGGTCTCTTTAAAGGAGCATTAAACATTGTTTCCTTGAAGGAAGCAAGGGTTAAACAAAACATGTCCCGGGACATTTAAGTAAATCCGATGTGTATCTTAATAGATTCACGCGGGTTTACTAACTGCTGTGTCTCACATTCGAGACACAGCAGTTCCTAGTTGTCAGCACTCACACAGCCAATCAGAGCGGGGCTAGCGCAGAGAGAGACCCTCGTTTTTGCATGAGATCAGCAGGGGGACCTTAACAGAGAGAGCCGGTAGCCAACCAAACAGCTGCTTGCTTTCTGTGGAAGCATGGCAGCTGTCAGTCAGAGGATAAACTGGCGTGTATTATCAAAAGTACACCCCAGTTCATCCTCATACTAGGGACAACTAAGTTTTCATTTGTGCTTCTATATTAAAGTTTACGCTTGCAGGGACCAGCAATTAAAATAGTCCTTTTTTTATGTAAAACAAACACATTCTATGTTTTTGCTTACCGTAGTAGTTTCTCAGCATCCTCATAACCTATAGGGTGCACTGGGATTTTGGGAAGTCCTACTCCATCCCTCTCATTGTATCGATACGTGTACTCTAAAAAAAAAAAAAAAAAACACAACACAGGGGAAAATGTAGTTTTTACATTGTTTTGAGATTATTTTTTTTCCCTTGTATGTCTCAAAAAGTGATAGAAATTAAAAGCTTTGTTTAGGACACTTTCCTCACCAATGAGTTCACCAATGAAAGAACAAGTTTAAATTCACTTTAATTTATGATGGAGAGTTGTTCCCACAGTTTCTTGTTTTTCAGATGTATCAAGGGAGAAAAATAAAAGTGTGTTTCCTGGGTTCATGGGTTGAAGGATAAGACTTACCAGGAAAGGTTAAAGCATCTTAACATGTATAGCTTGGAGGAAAGACGTAACAGGGGGATATGATAGAAACATTTAAATACATAAATGGAATCAACACAGTAAAGGAAGAGAGTATATTTAAAGGAAGAAAAACTACCACAACTAGAGGACATAGTCTTAAATTAGAGGGGCAACGATTTAAAAGTAATATCAGGAAGTATTACTTTACTGAGAGGGTAGTGGATGTATGGAATAGCCTTCCAGCGGAAGTGGTAGAGGTAAACACAGTGAAGGAGTTTAAGCATATGTGGGATATGCACAAGGCTATCCTAGATATAAGATAGGGAACGGGGGACTAATAAAAGTAGTTAGAACATTGGGCAGACTAGATGGACCGAATGGTTCTTATCTGCCGACACATTCTATGTTTCTATATCACCTCTCTATCGTCGATGTGACTATATGATGTTGGTATTTTTGCAGCTACAGAGTAAAATACATGGTAGGGTCCAACATTTAAATGTGGAGGGTCACACAGGGTCCAGGGGTTGGGGAAGGGGTGGAGAATCCCTATTAAAGGGACTGTATCACCTGAATATTGTTTTTATTGTGCATGAAGATCATAAAAAAATATTTAAATTGATCTATACATTTGTATTACAAAAGCTGCAAGCAAAGGCCTAAATTAGGAAAAAAAATGTGTTTTAAAGCTGTCTGTGGAGTCTCCTGCTTATGAAATCACCTGTGGCACAGTATGCAAATTAGACATTTCCCTGTGAAAAGCAGTTCATTTGCATACCGTGCCACAGGTGATGTCATAAGCAGGAGACTCCACAGAAACAATTGAAACAACATCCATAAAGGAAGTGAAAGACGGGAAGGGGAGGGGGGGAGTCCTCAAAGAATGATGAAAGGAGTAAGTGTGAACTAGTTGGCAGAGCACATGGGTGGTGGAGTGTATGGCCATAAGAGCAAGGGTAGGCAAAGTGTTCATACAAAGACACCAGTGTCCATGAGAAGGTCCATGGAAGCATGATCTATATGGCACAGGAAGCAGCCAAACGTATATTGTATAAGACACGTGGTATACCCCCCATCAGAATTTTCAGTAATCTGCAATTTAACAAGCTCTCTGGAAATGCACCTCTCTCTCTCTTGGAATTATGGTTAGACTCACCTTTTGCCGGATATCCTGGTGTTAAGGGGTCTCCTGCACCATTCACATTAAGAATATTCCCACGCTGGGCACCATCGCCTGGAAGGTTCCAGCCATCAGGGTAAGGCTCCACTCCTGGGGCACAGTAATCCGCTGGATCAGAATACAGGATCAGTCCTATGGCGCCAGCATTTTGTGCATTTTTGACCTTCAGAAATAGAATGTGTGTTTATTTGGCCAGTGAGATAATGCACCAACTATAGAATCTATATCCCCCTGGCCTCCTGGTACAACTATATGGAGTAAATATGGCTCAGTAAAGGTACTTTATTTGTATTTTTTCTTTAAAGCATTTCTATATAAAATGCCTACACTTGATGCCATCTTTCAGTTAAAGAGAAGTCCGTTTTTTGCTACAGTAGTTCTTTAAGAAGGGCAACTTAAATGAAGTTAGTGATAAGAAACACTTGAAAATATAAATGCAACCTTAAGTGTTTTCCTAATAATAAAGTTTTATACCAAACTGAAACGCCTACAATAAGGGTGGTCTTTGAGAAGAAACAAATGAAGAGTTTTCAAGCTTCTGCCATGTAGTACTGATGTCATCTGCTCTGTTTGCTTATATTGAACAAATAAAGATTGTTGAAATTAAATGTTAGCACCAGTGCCACTACTATATTGATATATTGAACACAACTCGCTCCGAGTTTAAGGAAAAGCTACATAGTTATGAGTTTATCAATGCACTCAAAAACTCAAGTGTCCATTTTACTCTGACAAACGGGGACAGACTGAAACCTGAGGTAGGGTCCTGCCCGCAAGCTTACAATCTAGAGTAAAGAATATAAATACGGTTTTCTATTGAGCTGTCTTTGCTCCACATTGCTGTATCAGGGGGGCAGACATGTTGCTTAGAATCTTGTGGAAGATCTGACCTAAGATTCTAAACAAGATGTCCTCCACTTGAGAGAGCAATACAAGCAAAAATAGTTCAATAAGGCCGTTTATTTACATTCTTTCATTAAAATATTTATTTTTAAAGCAGGTCAGGGGGGCCATCATGTACATGGTCTGTCTGTGGAATGGGTTCAGTGTTGCCTGACCGGGGGGTGTACAATGAGGGGGCATGCCCAGGAGCAGACACTGAAATGCATGAAGTGCAAGACTCTTACCTTATTACCCCTGAAAATCTTTCCATATCTGGCAATCACAATCTTTCCCTGGCAACTGATATTCAGATTCCGTTCTAGTAAGTGGAAGTCTTCAGTGCGGGCGTAGTTTACATACAAAAGTTCCCCCTGCGGACATACGAAGTACACCTGCTTTATTAATAAAGTTTTAGTTTAAAATGACTTTGCTTAGGCCCTGGCAAGTCCGGGGGACATGATCTCAGGATGTAGTACAGGTCTTTCTGACATCAATGGCTTATAAAAAGGTATTTTACATTGAATGTAAGCTTAAATGTCGAAGCACAATTAGGGTTGCCACCTTTTCTTCAGAAAAATACCGGCCTTGGTACTGTCTCCATAGACTTAACATTGGCCTGATGCCAATTTTTTTACCAGCCTGCCGTTAAAATACCGGCCAGGTGGCAACCCTAAGCACAATGTTACCCAACATCATGTAATGTCACACTAGGGTGACCTCATTTACTTTCTCTGATTTAGGGACAACCCCCACGCTTCATTTTGTATATACCTGTGTGTGTACGTATGTACAGTATATATATATATATATATATATATATATATATATATATATATATATATATATATATATATATAATGCTGGCATAATAACATGTCTTATTCCCCTGTTGGATGGGCGTCCTTGTTATCTCAGAGGAGCCAATCAGAGGGCTCCCAGGTTCACACTGGACAATTATACATTAAAGGTCTGCCGCAATGGTATCTCCCTTGATCACCCCTACTAAATACCCATGCAATGAATAACATCCCCCCCTCCCCCACCCGGATGTATTATAGCTTATAAAGCTTATCTGTACATTAAGATGTAAACTTTTTAATGATTTTTTTTCCTTTGTAATAACATCACATTTACCTCTGGAGTGCCCTGTGCAGAGTATGCGTTGTAAGGTGGGACAACATCTAGAATGTTTTCATATCCAGGGGGGATTTTTTCAGACAAAGAGGTCCTGGAAACCTAAAGAAAAATACAAAGTTTGGGAATTCTGATTCTTAATCCCACATGATTGGTCTGGCACATCGTGAAGGTAATCAAGGGCTTGGCCAATTAAAAAACAAACCCATTAAATTCTGCATTAAAATGATGAATATGTAATCAAAAGAAAGCAGTGTCACTAAAGAAAAACGATATATGAGTACACTAAATGAGAGAGAGAAATGACAGTTGCAACACAAACCCAAAAATCTGGCAACATAAATTTTCTTTTAATCTTCATATATGGCTATAAAAGGGAGAGACCAACATTAGGAGATTCCTGGAATCTGCTGAATAGGGAGTGTCTAGGGTTGCCACCCAAAGGGCAATGTTAAGTTTATGGAGGCAATAGCATGGCTGGTGTTCTGACAAAAAGTCCAGGAAATCAGATCTTGCCAGCGAGCGAACCTTGCATGCGCACAATCAGTCGCGGGTAAGATCCTGGTCTTTTTGTCAGAACGCTGATACTTTTGTTGAAGAAAAGATGGCAACACTAGGCATGTGAAGTTGCCAATAGACACCCTCTCTTACTGGTCCTCCAGGCTGTTAGTCTGACAGAAATGCATTTTATAATGTCCCAGTTGGTCTGTTAGACAAGCAATAAGTAAACACTCAAACAGACCAGGAGCAGAAATTGAAGAAAGTAAATGTCATAGTACTTGGCTTATTTCACACGTCATCAATGAGGATTTCTAAACACAGCTTGATAAGTAAAAGTTCTCTAAAAATAATGGGAGTAAGCCCAGGAGAGCTAGGGTTAGAGTGGGGGTTAGGGTTAAACTCTAGGGGGGCTTGGGTCAGAGTACAGGTAACCCATACCCTTACCCATACTGTGTTCACTACAGCTAACCCATACCCTTACCCCAACCATAACCCCCTGGTGTTAAATAATAACAAGGGTGTATTTGCGAGTAAAACCAGGCATGTTTGCAATTCGATTTTGTTAATAAGAATTATTTTGCACAAAACATTTGCAAAAGTCTTTAGCATGCACAAATATAATCCCAATATATTACCATGAAACATGAATACTGCTGAAGGGGAAACCAGACTGCCTCACTGACGTCTCTGAATTTAGAGTCCCCGATAAAAAAAATAATTTCATTGTGAAACTACAAGAGATCTGTTATTTGTTTCAATGTAAAAAAAAAAAAAAAAAAGTGATTTTCCCAATATTAAAAATATGTACAACATAAAAAAATAAATAAAAAAAATGGTAGATGGAATTGTTTTTTTAAGAACAAAATAGTTATAATAGTTCAGTCACTGGCAAGGAGTTATTCATCCTGAAGCCGACAGGCCCATGACCAATTTCTTCTAATGATTAACATGTTTTGCGGCCAGATTCTATTCAAGGTGAACTTTGAGATCAGCAAGATTATTATCTCATTGCCTTACAGCATGCTACTGATTAGTAAACATGGATCTATCATCTTCTTCCCAAACACTCTATTAAAATGGTCCAGCCACCATCCATCAGAGGACATAAAGACAACACATCAAACTGATTTTTATCTCCACAGTGATTTATTGCAAGTGTCACATTTAGAAAGGTCAGGAGAAATAATGCTTATTACAATTTGTTGCACTTATTTTATCCAAAGCCGTGCAGTATGTATTCATGGCAAATAAAACTAGTATTAAGTGCTTAATCATAGAGCAAAACGCGTCAGGCATTTCACCCATTTCTACCAGACTCTTTGTACCATCTAGTCTGCCAGTAGTGTATCTTCCGCAAGGCAAACAAGGCACTCGCCTAGGGCAACCACTTTGCCAGAGGGCGGCACTTTGCCAGAGGGTGTTAAAGCACACTTCTGGTGCTTCAAACATTTTTGCTCCCTCCCCTACCGTTTGGCAAGCTTTAGCTCCTTCCAATTAATCAGGGTGATGGGGCATGTGATGGGGGTGATGGGGCATTTAGTGTGTATGCTATGTGGGTGATGGGGGCATGTAATGGGGCACGTTGTGGGTGTGCAATGTTGGTGATGGGGCATGTCATAGGCGTGCAAAGTGGGTGGGGGGATACCCAAATTTTGTCTGTCTAGGGCAGCACAAAACCAAGATATACCACTGTAGTCTGCCACGGAATGGAACACACTGGATTTATTTTCAGTCACATGGTCTTGTATAAAATGTAAAAAAAAAAAAATGGAACTGTGCCACCCTTTAGGGATTTCAGGAAACCCATGCAACACAGTAGAGTGGTTCATAAGTCCCAAGAAAAGGTACAAGAGATTGGTAAAGGAAAGAATTTCAGCACAAAGGTGTAATCAATCATATTAGTTTAAAACAATTCCCATTAATTGCAGAATACAATTCCTATTCTGTCCTGGTTCGCCAGGGTGTCATGGTGTGGGAATAATAAGGAGCCTCCTGCCCATTGTAGTTCTGGATAAAACCAGAGATTAAGTTGCAGGGTTCAACCAGGCCTGTACCCAGCTCTCACATACATCTATGGAGGCAGCCTGGCGTGTAGTACACCAAAGGTGAAAGCACTACTCCCTGAGATCTGAGAGATAGCAAGCAGGGAAGGTGTCAAAAAATGATCCTGCAACAAACTGCCAGGTCAGGTGACAGGCACAGAAAAGAGAAACTCGGGCACAGAGACACACAGGCACCAAGATAGACAGGCACAGATAAGAGAAACGTGGGCACAGAGACACACAGGCACAGAGAAGAGAAACTGGCACAGAGATACACTGGCACAGAAAAGAGAAACTCGGGCACAGAGACACACAGGCACAGAGACACACAGGCACAGAGATACACCTGCACAGAAAAAGAGAAACTCGGGCACAGAGATACACAGGCACAGAAAAGAGAAACTTGGGCACAGAGATAGACAGGCACAGAGACACACAGAGATACACAGGCACAGAGACACACAGAGAAGAGAAACTCGGGCACAGAGATAGACAGGCACAGAAAAGAGAAACTTGGGCACAGAGATACACAGGCACAGAAAAGAGAAACTCGAGTACAAAGATACACAGGCACAGAGACACACAGACACAGAGAAGAGAAACTCGGGCACAGAGATACACAGGCACAGAGAAGAGAAACTCGAGCACAGAGATACACAGTCACAGAGATACACAGGCACAGAGAAGAGAAACTCGGGCACAGAGATACACAGGCACACAGACACAAAGAAGAGAAACTCGGGCACAGAGATAGACAGGCACAGAAAAGAGAAACTCGGGCACAGAGATAGACAGGCACAGAAAAGAGAAACTCGAGCACAAAGATCCACAGGCATAGAGACACACAGACACTGAGAAGAGGAACTCGGGCACAGAGATACACAGGCACAGAGAAGAGAAACTCGAGCACAGAGAAGAGAAACTCGGGCACAGAGAAGAGAAACTCGGGCACAGAGAAGAGAAACTCGGGCACAGAGAAGAGAAACTCGGGCACAGAGAAGAGAAACTCGGGCACAGAGAAGAGAAACTCGGGCACAGAGAAGAGAAACTCGGGCACAGAGAAGAGAAACTTGGGCACAGAGAAGAGAAACTTGGGCACAGAGATAGACAGGCACAGAAAAGAGAAACTCGAGCACAAAGATACACAGGCACAGAGACACACAGACACAGAGAAGAGAAACTCGGGCACAGAGATACACAGGCACAGAGATACACAGGCACAGAGATACACAGGCACAGGGAAGAGAAACTCGGGCACAGAGTTACACAGGCACAGAAAAGAGAAACTCGGGCACAGAGATAGACAGGCACAGAGAAGAGAAACTCGGGCACAGACATACCCAGGCACAGAGACACACAGGACAGAGACACACAGGCACAGGGAAGAGATACCCGGGCACAGAGATGTACATGCACAGAAAAGAGATACCCAGGCACAGAAAAGAGACACCAGGGCACAGAGAAGAGATACCAGGATACAGAGAAGAGATACCTGGGCACAGAGAAGAGATACCTGGGCACAGATATACATAGGCACAGAGAAGAGATACCCAGACACATTTACCTCTGTTCCATGTTCATCAACAATTGAGATGTAATTAGGATTAGTGCTGTTTGGGTATGATAAAAGAATGTCATAATGAGCCAGTTCAACTCTATCCAACCCGTACTCCTTCCACTGGGCTTGAATTTGTTTTGCAAGAAGAAAATTCTGTTGAGTCCCTGCCAGATGTGGAACGCGTGTGAAATTACTGCAAATGAAAAAGTGCATCATTTGTATATTAAAAAAGCGACAAAACGCTCTCTCTCCTCATTACTAATTGGTAACATATTTCTATTACAGTGCAAGCCGACCCGAGTGAGTAAAAACAATATTGTCTTTCTTCAATTACTTTGGCTAAATAATGTCTTCTATTTACACAGCCGCGAAGCAGCTAAGACTAAGATTGTAATAATGCAAAACAAATGTCAAAAGCCATCTCCTGATACAAGTCTGCAAACAACGCAAAGAAAAAGCACCGTGGATTCTCAAACGCGTACTAGCATATCCTGAACAGGTGTTTATATGGGGGCTATTCACTAGAACGGCGAGTTGAGGTCAGCAGAACGTTTCATCTCTTTTGGGGCTATTCCTTGAAGAAAGGAAGGGTTACAAAACATGTCCTGGTAGACTGGAGTAAACCCAACGTGTATCTTAATAGAGACATGCTGGTTTACTCTCTGCTGTGTCTCAAATCTGAGACACAGTAGCTCCTGGTTGTCGTGCGTCAGCTCGCCCACAGCCAATCAGAGCGGGGATCTCTTGCTGCTAATGTAGAGAGAACCCCCCCCATTTATGCATGGTATCAGCAGGGGGTGGGCTAGTTAAGGTGGGCTAGCAGCAAGAGACCCCTGCTCTGATTGGCAAAAATGAGGGTCTCTCGCTGCGCTAGTGAGACAATCAGTGCCGCTAGCAGAAAATAACTATTTAGAGTGTCATCTCTGAATTGTCAAGAGGCTTTAATTCCCTTATTAAAAGTCAAAAATCAGGAAATGATTTTTGTTAATGAGTCAGCATCATTTGTTTTCTTTTATCGTTTTTTGATAACGAGACTCACTGTGCATCACCAGGGATAGACTAGGTGTCCGTGGCAAGGGTCTATTTAGGAAGGACAGTCCCTTATTTGTGCACCAAACCCCTCTATTCTCTTCTTGTGTCCCTATTTGCAAGGAGCTCAGCATTTTAGATGTATATCACAAAGCTCCACAGCAACGATACACTGTGTTTAAAATGCAGTAAATGTGATTATATGTTATTCTTTCTAAATCAAATGCCTCCCCAAATTACATAAATAACTCTAAATTGGCCATTTAGTCACCTACAAATGCCACAACTTCAGCCACTTAGCCATATAATAAAATGTCCCCCTTTGGCCATTTGAAATGTTGGGAAGTAACATCGCAACATCCAGTGTTGGTGCCTCACATAGTATTCAGGATGTACGGATTCGCAAAAGACACACGCAAATCAAATTCTGGATTTCTTAAAATACCATCAAGTCTAGACCATTGATGTCAAAGCTTGAGGCCAACAGGCCAAGTATGGTTTGCAAGTTCCTACCCTGCCTGAATGGTCCATATGGTCTATTGTAATATCTTGTGAAATTAAAGGGACTTTGTCACCCAAACATTGTTTTTACTGTGTATGTAGAGCGTACAAATTGATTGAAATGATCTATTCATTTTATTAACAAAGTCAAGCAAACAAATGCCTAAATTAGGAGAAAAATGTGTTTTAATTGTTTCTGTGGAGTCTCCTGCTTATGACATCACCTGTGGCACGGTATGCAAATGAACTGCTTTTCACTGGGAAATGTCTAATTTGCATACTGTGCCACAGGTGATGTCATAAGCAGGAGACTCCACAGACAGCTTTAAAACACATTTTTTTCCCCCTAATTTAGGCCTTTGCTTGCAGCTTTTTTAATACAAATGTATAGATCATTTTCAATATTTTTTTATGATCTGCATGCACAATAAAAACAATATTCAGGTGATACAGTCCCTTTAATAGGGATTCTCCACCCCTTCCCCAACCCCTGGACCCTGTGTGACCCTCCACATTTAAATGTTGGACCCTACCATGTATTTTACTCTGTAGCTGCAAAAATACCAACATCATATAGTCACATCGACGATAGAGAGGTGATATAGAAACATAGAATGTGTCGGCAGATCAGAACCATTCGGCCCATCTAGTCTGCCCAATGTTCTAAATACTTTTATTAGTCCCCAGTTCCTGGTCTTATAGCTAGGATAGCCTTGTGTCTATATGCCAGAAACATTTAAATACTTACAGAGAATAAACAGAGAAAGAGAATGAAATGTAAGACTTAGATCATTTAATACATAGATGAAATAATACACATAATTAGACATTATTAAAACCACTGGAAGCTGCGTTCCCTAAATTGTTCCTTGGTAATGTCTAGTGTTATCTGGCCCCAGAAAGAGTAACACTCAACTGTCCAACTCTGTTTCTAGACTACATCTGCTCTCTTCCTCTACAATTCTAGGAAACTAGTGTGGAATTAGGGGTTTGTAGTTCGGCAGCAGCTGGAGGGCCGCAGTTGGATGCCTTAGTATTACTCTTCTTGGGACCAGGTGACCAGGATCTGTCTGTTTATACCACTAGGTAAAAATGTTCTGACAAATTTCTCGAGCTAATTCTACTGCACAGGCGTGGTAGAATTCACTCACAGCGCACTCAGCTGTAACTTTGCCAGAAGGACACACACCACCTCACGCCCCCTTCACATCAGCCGCGGTGACAGGTAAAAGTAATAGCTCATGAGCACTTCGCTAGGGATATTTCTCAAGACCTATTTAACACCACAGCACATGCGCGAACCATCTCACAGATAGGAGTTTTACCAGGTATACAGTGATTGCTACGCTAGTAAGTGGAAGTCAGACACTGGATACAGAGTGGGGGACACACGGGAGTCTAAGGAGGTGCTCACTGGCGGATCACAACTCTCATCAAGATGAGGCAGCCCCCCCAATGTGTGTCCCCCGGGCGTGCGCTGTGGTGTTAAAAAGGTCTCAAGAAATATCTCCAACGAAGTGCGCATGTGCTGGTACTGTACCTGTCAACGCAGCTGATCTGAAGGGGGCGGGAGGTGGTGTGCGTCCCTCGCGTATGCGCTGTTCTGGCAAAGTTACAGCTGGATGATCAGCTGTAACTTTGTGCGCATGCACTGTGCAGTAGAATCCGCTCGAGAAATTTGTCAGAACAAAGAACCATTCAGGTGTCATCCATGGGGTAATATGCACAGCACATTAACAAGAAATCACATAGGTAGACATGATGTAAACTTACTATAGATATCCTTTAATATTCTCTGCTTTCATTTCATCCCAAAATTCTTTCCTCATACTCTGATACTCCAGGGTTGGCACACTTCCGCTGGGTTTCACAAACCATCCTGAATAACAAAACAGCAAAAAAAAAAGGTGTAATTGAAATGATTTGAGTATCTCAGGTGTGTTAAGAAAATGGCAATTTTGGGAAATTCATTTTACACAATGGAAGTAAATAGAGCTCACTGACAGTGCCTCACATTAAATTCTTCTTCATTGAAAGACTGCATTGTGTGTAGGTAGACTGACCACCACCGGAGCCTGTGAGTGAGCACGTCACAAGTACATTGCAGATTTATTATACATTATATGCATTGCTGCTCCACAGTGGACTACAATCCCCATGATTCCGAGCCAGTCTAAAGTTTCTCAGGATGCTGACTGAACATTATGGGAATGGTAGTCCACTGGAGCAGACATACTTTGATCCAGATCCGTACCCAGTTTGGGGGGCTCAGTACAGCCACGTGTGTGAGTGTATCACAGAGCTACAAACCAATACAACTCATCAAATAGTGTGTTTATAATGCAGTAAAGGTGTTTATATATAATTTTTTGTAAATAAAATGCATTATTCTTATTTTAAATGGCTCACAAAATTACAGAAATAGCTCTCACTTAGCCATAAAGTCGCCTAATGCCCCACCAATAGCCAAAAATTCAGCCACTCCTCTCAAAAACAGGCAATAATTTATGTTTTTCTGACTTGTTTTCTCATGATAACTTGTATTCTCAATATAGCAAATTGTTATCTTGAGATAACAAGTCAGAAAAATATTAAAAATACACGGCCTCTCTGGGCTTCCATAATCAGGGTGCTGGTATCTTCACCTGTACTTCAAAACAATATGTGCACCCCTAATAGGTCTGTCAACCAGCAGATATATTACCCATGGCAAACCAATGGAGATAATAGCATTTTGCCACAAAAAAAATGTGGTAACCCCAGTTCCTGATAGGGCTATTCAAGCAAAAAGGACACAATACTTTGTGTTTGCATTCTTTGACTAAAGCTCAATTAACAGTTGTTCTATAAGAAAACAAAAAACAAAAAAAAGAAGAAGTGCAAAAGAACAGGAAGAGCGCTCTTAGCTCAGGATGAGTGAATTATGGGACAGATTAGGTATTCTGGTACCTTGGCATGAGAGACAGAAAACTATACGTGGACATTTTTAATTAATACAGCTGACAAACTGACAAATTATTTTACAACGTTTAGTTACAATATATTGCAAGTTATTTGTGATATTTAATTCTAATATCATATGTGTCTGGTGTAGCAGAATGGTTTAGTAAAAGAACCAGAAAATAAACAACAATTCCCCTGGTTATCTCGTGTCTATGGCTCCTAGTGAAAGATTCATAATGAAGTGCTTTATACATTTTTCTTTATTCTGTTATAGGTCAAGGCATTCCTCAACCGTGCTGCTCGGAGCCGTGGATTTTAGCTGTGGGATCACATGTACCAAAACAGATGAGCACTGAGACATTTAACAGATTAACCCCTTAGTGACAAGCCTTTTTAGCCTTGCCTTTCCCTTGGTGACAATGGCTGTTTTAACATTTCTGAGGTGTTTGTGTTTAGCTGTAATTTTGTTCCCTCTCATTTAGCGTACCCAAACAAGTTATATATTGTTTTTTTCGGCATAAGTAGGGGTTTCATTTGATGCCATTATTTTGATCATGTCGTATAATTTTATGTGACAGGAAAATAATAAAATATGGTGAAAAAAAATGAAAAATAATTTGTTTCTGACTTTTATTTGAAAAATCGTAAACTCATCTACAAAAGCGAACAAAAAAAAAATGAATAGATTCTAACATTTGTCCTGCGTTTAGAAATACCCAGTGTTTTTATGCTTTTTTATTCAGGTTACAGGGCAATACATTTAAGCAGTGCAATGCTATTTCAAAACCATGCTTACTGAGGCCAAAGATCTGGGGTTACATTTTTATTTTGTGTGTGTTGCTGACTGCCTCAACTTGCGAGGCATGTCAGCAACACACACAGAGCAATAGGAAGCAATTACATTTGCTTCCTATTCTTTTACACCGCCAACGGTTTGAAAGGCACTGCGTCTTTAAAACCGCCATTTTAAATCTCCGGAGTGATCAGGCCGTATACTGAATACCATATGAAGAACCATTGAAAAATTAAAGTGTCAGTGAGGGAGATATTCCTACACCATTCAGACTATTATATTATATTATGTATGTTGTTCTCTATTTTTTCTCATATGTTTGAGAATTGATACTCTAATTATTATCTGTATATTCTTTAAATGATTAAGTGGTGGCTCCCATAGCGCACTAACCAGACCATGATTTTGTTGTTTTTGTATTTTATATAGTTTTTAATGTCTTTCCTTGCAGTTGTGCTATAACACAGTGATGTATAGATAATTTTCTCTTGTTTTGTATTCTCTACATTCACAGTAAAAAGCAATACCTAGGCTGACAGAGTCTCTTTAGAAGTTACTAAACATATGAATTTGTTTCCTATACATGATTGCACCGTCTTATATCAGCACTAATGAATAAACTGCCTGCTCCTTTAAGGTCTTGCAAATCATTGATTAAATGGGATTTACAGGGATAACAGAGACTTGCCAAAGGTCACATCTGGTTCCCACCACTAAGTAAACCAAACTGAAACTGAGTAACAGACTTGGTGTGTTTCCACTTGGTCAATAATTACAATAGAAGGTCATGCAGGGAGCTGTAAGAATGCTGATCCCAGAACTCAGTGTGCGGAATCAGTATGTCCTCTGCGTGTGACTGTTGTCATTAACATTCCATAGTTTGTCTGGACCTAGTTCCTCTCTGCAGCTTACATTGGTCCTTAATAAATATTGGATAATATCCTTTTTTTAGAGGGGTGCTCCGTAGGCCGACCATATTATTCAACGATGCGTATGAAAAATGCATTCTCCAGGGCTGCCGTCAGTAAAATGTAGACTAATAGGCAATCTAGTCTACCTCACGTAGCTCTGGATGATGCCATGTTGACCCTGAATATAACAGTGGTGATTACCTTTTGCACCACTGTGCTAAATATGTCACGTGACCAGCCATTGTTTACCATTTTTTAATGCTGTGGAACATGCTGGTACTATAAAAACAAATAATGATAATACAGACAGGGAGAGCTTGGTAGGACAGCCTCAGAATAGGGACTGTCCGGCATAAAGCAGGGGAGTTGGGAGGCATGTGGACGACAGGGACTGCACTACATAACCAACCATTCTGTGTACTGTGAATGCAGAGAATAGACCATGATCTACACAGTGTGTTAGAGAATTGCATGTACTGGGATAGATTAAGAGAAAACTGTTTTCAAATGGATCTGTGGTGTCCTCAGTTTATGACATCAGCGGCAACGAGATATTGGAACTACTTTCAATAGGAAAAAGTGTAATTTGCACACCAAGTTGCAAATTAAGTCATAAACAGGGGACACGACAGACATGTTAAAACATTAGATTATGCTAATGCATAGTGGCCAACATCAGCCATGTTTCCAGGGACACGTATTTGTTCCACATGCTGCAGAAAGAGCATGCAAAGTGCAGCCTGGCAGTAAGTAGGATGGATATACGCACAGACACAATCAAATTAATTAATCAGGGAGGAGATCTCACAGAACCTACCATGATTAATTAATTGCACTGTGTCTGTGAGACAAAAACAAACAGTGGTTAGACTGTTACGGACTGTACTGCTTTTCCTGTGTGCAGGAACTAGACAGCAGACAGAATTGCATATTCATGAACAGTACTTTACCTATAAGGAATCCCAGGAGGAGGAATCCAAGTGCCCCAAGAGCGAAAGCAAAGAATCTGCGAGAATTGAAACCTTTTATCCCAGTACCCGGTTCATACTCCTCACTGCTTAGAAGCCTTAACATTTTTCAGTTCTTCACTATACTGTGTTTACTCTGTTGAGGCCTTGACCAGGGGGAGAGAGAGGAATCCACTTCATGCCAGCATATTACAGATTTATACTGACTTCAAAAATACTGGCCAAACAACAGAACCTAATGATTCCAGACCCCTCCCTTTCTGTTCAGAATGCTTGGCAGGGAAGGTTAAAGTCCTGTGCACAGTCCAGTCTATTTTAATTCTGGATGAGCTAGAATTGATTAACATGTCTATGTAATAAATAATAACTATTAACAGAGTACCACCAACATGTCCCACAGAGCTGCATACAATGTATATCAACACAGTAAAGGAAGAGAGTATATTTAAACGAATAAAAACTACCACAACCAGAGGACATAGTCTAAAATTAGAGGGGCAACGATTTAAACGTAATATCAGGAAGTATTACTTTACTGAGAGGGTAGTGGATGTATGGAATAGCCTTCCAGCGGAAGTGGTAGAGGTAAACACAGTCAAGGATTTTAAGCATGCGTGTGATAGACACAAGGCTATCCTAGCTATAAGACTAATAAAAGTATTCAGAAAAATTGGG
Organism: Pelodytes ibericus; assembly: GCA_036172795.1. NCBI lineage: Eukaryota > Metazoa > Chordata > Amphibia > Anura > Pelodytidae > Pelodytes > Pelodytes ibericus. Next base: position 279,163,101 of record CM069857.1, read on the forward strand.
CAGACTAGATTGACTGAATGGTTCTTATCTGCCGACACATTCTATGTTTCTATTAAAGGGACTGTATCACCTACACATTGCTTTTACTGTGACTGTAGAGACATTTGCAGTTAATTTGCCAGTTCACAGAAGTTCCCTTTTTCTTTTCTTTAAATAGACCCTGTATTAATTAGAGCAGATATTACAAAGACTATATATATATATATATATATATATATATATATATATAACATCCAGTGCATCAAACATTGTTTTCCACCATGTTGCATGTTTCTAAGGCAACGTTCTTCTCTGCTCCATATTTCCTTTTTTGTCTTTAACCCCTTAATGACCAAGTATTTTAGTGTGTAACCTTATAGCTCAAAATATAAGGTAATACATATAGGAAAATGTTCTACCAGTAAATATTAATTCACGTGTAATTTGTTTTTTCATATTTAATAAAAACTGTGATTGAAAAAATGCATTTATTGTTTTTTATTTTCTTTTATTTGCCAATCTGCAGCTCAGACTTGCCAATGCACCCCCATATTTCCCAATCAGCCCCTTAGATTTGCCAATGCATCCTCAAACTTGCTATTCTGTCCTATACTTGCCAATCTTCCCCTATATTGCTATTCTGGCCCCAGACTTGACAAGGCATTTCCACCTTGCACACCCAGGACACTCCCCATAACTCACATTACACACCCAGGACTTACTCCAGTACATTAAATTAATATGTATTTGTATAGCACCAACAATTTGCACAGCTTTGACTTACCCCAGTACCCCTGGATATGCCCCATCACCCACATTACACATAGGGTTGCCACCTTTTCTTCAAAAAAATACCGGCCTTGGTACTGTCTCCATAGACTTAACATTGGCCTGATGCCAATTTTTTACCGGCCTGCCGGTAAAATACCGGCCAGGTGGCAACCCTAATTACACACCAGGACTTAGCCCAGTCAGCTGATGTCTACTGGCAGACAGCAAGGGATCTGTGAACTGCCCAGAGACACAAACATGTTTCCATGCTGCCTCTCACTCCCTGCGCGTTCTGAAGTCTGAGCGTCGGAAGGTCACATGATCCCCGGCGCTTTGACATCAGTCACACGCGGGCAGGGTGAGATGCAGCATGGGAACTTGTCTGTGCACCAGGGTACTCTATGCTGTCTGCTCGCCAGCAGTGATTTGGTGAAGGGAGATCTGATTTTTTTTTTTTTTAAACGCTTGGCTGGGACGGTTTTAAAATAGGGGCTTGGAGCTGCAGCCCCTTGTTGAGTTGCCTCATCTGGCCGAGGCCCCTGGGCTGTAGACTCTAAAGCCAGGGCTTGACAAATTTACTTTAGTTTTAGGAGCCAGACACACACCATCAGACAGTCACATACACAAAGGAAGACAGTCACATACATACACACACACTGTTACATAAATACATACACACAAAGAAAGTCCCATACATACACACACACACACACACACACATACATACATATACAGATGTGTCACATATACACACACAGCAATAGTCAAATACATAATAAAACCAGCAGATTGGGTTTTTTTAATAAAAAAAAAAAGGAGCGTAATTCTATCACTTGCTCCAGCAAGGTCAGGCATGGACCGTCCTCACGCTGTTGGTGAGCTGTGGGATCTCACGTGACACCCACAGCGCACACTTCACCCCATTTTATTTCACTAGCTAGTTATATTTTTTAGTGCGAAGGGTCCCTTGTACATATGATCCTTCCCGGGCGCCAGGTCTAATTTCCTAGTCGCCATGGAGCCCTGGCGCCCAGGGTTTGTCGAGCCCTGCCTTAAGCCTTAATCTGCCCTGGTGTGATTTCTATGTTTGTTTCATGTAGGGGGCAGGTTATGAGGTCACAATCAGCGCTGCAATCATGTTCAATATCTGACCGTAGTACATTCTTTAGAAAACTTTTAGAAGTTCTGACTACTTTTATCAGGTATTAGTACTTATTATTGCAAGTAAACCCTTCTTATAACCCTCCTCCCCCATGGGCACATTGCCATTCCAGTAATAGCAGGGGGCTTTATTCAACGTTAATAATGTTTAAAATAATCCTATGTCATAACGAGTGTACTCAAACTTTTGATGACAAGAAACCAACTCCCCACCAAGAATTTCCATCATCTTCCTTTTTCCAAATGCAAATTCTTCCTTGATGTTAATTGGCAATGCTTAGTTTATTATCCTCTGTTTAAGATAAAAGGTTGTCTCTTGCCCCAAGGACCTTATCAAGTCATTGCTACTAAGTCACTAAGCAGTTGGGGAGGAAACGAGGGCGACATTAATTAAACCATCATGTACGTGAAATAATCTCATAATGCGCGCAGAATATATTATTATATGGACAATCCAGGATAGCATTATACAGCAGGTCCTCCGACTGATTAATGCCACCATGCTAATTAATTATTATCTTTAAGGATTATTATTTGTAATAGCCTTTCTTTTAACTGTACATTTAGTGTATCGTGGCTGACAAAATACGGGAAAAATGTAGCCAAAATAAAATTATCATTGTTAAGCATACAAATAGGGTATGTTTAACGAGCCACTAATATAACATGTTTAAAGAGCCACTAATATAACATGTTTAAAGAGCCACTAATATAGCATGTTTAAAGAGCCACTAATAAAGCATGTTTAAAGAGCCACTAATATAACATGTTTAAAGAGCCACTAATAAAGCATGTTTAAAGAGCCACTAATAAAGCATGTTTAAAGAGCCACTAATATAACATGTTTAAAGAGCCACTAATAAAGCATGTTTAAAGAGCCACTAATAAAGCATGTTTAAAGAGCCACTAATATAACATGTTTAAAGAGCCACTAATAAAGCATGTTTAAAGAGCCACTAATATAACATGTTTAAAGACCCACTAATATAACATGTTTAAAGAGCCACAAATAAAGCATGTTTAAAGACCCACTAATATAACATGTTTAAAGAGCCACTAATATAACATGTTTAAAGAGCCACTATTATAGCATGTTTAAAGAGCCACTAATATAACATGTTTAAAGAGCCACTAATATAACATGTTTAAAGAGCCACTAATATAGCATGTTTAAAGAGCCACTAATATAGCATGTTTAAAGAGCCACTATTATAGCATGTTTAAAGAGCCACTAATATAACATGTTTAAAGAGCAACTAATATAACATGTTTAAAGAGCCACTAATATAACATGTTTAAAGAGCCACTAATAAAGCATGTTTAAAGAGCCACTAATATAACATGTTTAAAGAGCCACTAATATAACATGTTTAAAGAGCCACTAATAAAGCATGTTTAAAGAGCCACTAATAGACACTCTTAACTGCAGCAAAAACCTAAGTAAAATGAAATGCATTAATAAGTATTGTATGTGATGTCAATGAGCAGTAACAGTTTTCTAAATGTGTTTACAGGTATCAATCACTGCTGTCTAATTTTGAACTGAAAAATCTTTTACACAATTACAAATGGTAAAAAAGACTTCATCTAAATTGTTTCTAAATTTTTGAGTTAAGAAATATGTCATGTTTACATGTTTTTCTTTAGTTTTTTTGTTTTGCAAGTTGTAGGGCAATAACCTAAGTAGCGTTTTTTTCTACCCATTTTCTACTACGGTGAGCATTTGACACCAAACCTAATCATCAACCTAACCCTAAATCATTTCTGATTTCTGATCACTTCTGTTGTTTTTGCCAGAAACAGGATAGTAATGTATTAGAGGGGCATGCTGCCCTAGTGGGTAAAATTTTGGTGATGACTTGATTTAGAGGCGTCATACCAACACCATCAAACCATCGTTCATCACTGCCTTTGCGGGTTTCGCAGGATGTACTAGGCATGTCCATTGTCACTAAATGACATGTTTTTTGTGACGTACCTGGTATGTCCATTACCATGAAGGGATTAATGTCTCATGATAGGTGGATGTGAGCAGGTGCTCGTTTTTGAATAACCAATGATTGTTATTCCTGTAAATATTGGAGGAGGCCTCTGACACTGTTCTTCACCTTTCTATTTCCCTAGGAACTAAAAGAGTGCAGGCCTACACCAGGAGACAACACAAAACCAGGAGACAATACAAAACCAGGAGACAATACAACACCAGGAGACAATGCAACACCAGAAGACAATGCAACACCAGGAGACAATGCAACACCAGGAGACAATCCCACACCAGGAGACAATCCCACACCAGGAGACAATACAACACCAGGAGACAATCCCACACCAGGAGACAATGCAACACCAGGAAACAATCCCACACCAGGAGACAATACAACACCAGGAGACAATACAACACCAGGAGACAATACAACACCAGGAGACAATACAACACCAGGAGACAATACAACACCAGGAGACAATCCCACACCAGGAGACAATGCAACACCAGGAGACAATGCAACACCAGGAAACAATCCCACACCAGGAGACAATACAACACCAGGAGACAATTCCACACCAGGAGACAATCCCACATCCCTTTCCCTCTTCCCCATCTCTGTTCTCTCCCCCTCCTCCCCATCTCCTCTGTGGTACGTCCCCTCCCCAGTTCCTGCACTGCGGTTGTTATTTTTTATTTTTAAATGGCGCCCCCTGGGGTGTTGGCCGGCCCTGACCAGGAGACAATGGGGTAGATTCATTGCCAGCCGTTGAGGCTGGAAAAAGTTAAATATTTGATACTGCAAGTTATTTTCATTGGAATAACGAGCAATTCCAGTTCTCTCCCCCCATCTCTGGTCTCTCCCCCCCCCCCCCATCTATGTTCTCTCTCCCCATCTCAGTTCTCTCCCCCTTCTCCCCCATTTATGTTCTTTCCCCCATCTCAGTTCTCTCCCCCTCCTATTTTTACTTGAAACCGGCAGCATAAACTACATGAGTTAAACACAGATGGAGCACAGTAAGTTCTGCTCGCGCTTCCTGCGCCTAGTGATGATACAGGGTGTTTGAAATCAATAAGCGCAGGGAGCATGAGCAGCACTTACTGAGCTCCATGTGTGTTTACCACATAAAGCTTATGCTGCCCGCGGCTCCCCAGTGAAGAACATGCGCTGCTTCACATGGTGGGGGTGGACTTCGCAACCAGTAAGGTCCGCCCCCTCATGGATCTGCAGCCAGCAGAGGGCAGGTGAGGGGAGATCTTCTGATCTTCCCAGCCACTGCCTCTACTAGCAAAATTTTTTTTTTTTTTTTAAAGTGGTGGCCATCCTCTGGGGTAAAGACCGCCCCTGAATCTAGTGTTGGTTAAATGAGACACCACAGACACTTTTAAAACACTTTTTTCTCTTAATTTGTACATTTACTAACCTAATCTGTACAGTCAGGTAACAATGTATAGAACATGTTCATTCACTACATTTGTACAATCCATAATGTTTAGTTACAGTCCCTTTAACCTACAGGTATGATTTATAAAGTGCATTGTAAAATCAATAAAAAAATAATACAAATATACATTATTAAAGCATATTTTACTGTGCTCATTAAACTTTTGCCATATATTACACACATCAGCGCATGTTCCGAAACATGCAGTATTCCCCTAAAACATCACTTTTGTTCAGAATAAACACCAGTGTTGTTAATAATGATTAAACAGGCCGAGGAGATCTATATGAACCACTAGATGGCAGTAGTTTTACAGTCGTAGCATTGTCAGTGGTGACCTCGCTTGTTTGTTGATTCCGGGCTAGATATCCGCAGACCTGAATCATGACTATTAAATACGCACAACTAATATATTTATGGTTTAGACTTCCCCAAGTAAATATTAACACTTCATATCTTTCAATTACAGTGAAACTAAATGGGGGGTGGGGGTGGGGGATGTAACAAGAAGAGGAACAACCTGCTCCAATAAATAGCATAAATAATGGAATTATTGGGGATGCATTGCGATTAGGTATGTATTAAAGCTGAGAGTGGGGCACCCTACTTACATAATATGACCCTCAAAGTTGCCAATATCGGCCATGTTTCCAGGGACACATATTTGTTCCACATGATGCAGAAAGAGCATGCAAAGTGCAGCCCTGCAGTATGTAGGATGCAAATTCGCACACACAACATCCAATTAATTAATCAGGGTGGAGATCTCATAGGACCTACCATGATTCATTAATTGGATTGTGTCAGTGCGCATATCCATCCTACCTACTGCCGGGCTGCACTTTGAATGCTCTTTCTGCAGCATGCGGAACAAATATGTGTCCCTGGAAACATGGCCGATGTTGGCAACTATGCACCCTTTAGAAAAGCATAACATAATATATTTTATTTATAATAATCTGTATCCCTAAAACTAAGGTGTAGTAGCTCAGTGGGTTAATGGACCCTCTCTGCAGCATATGCCCAACCAGGGGCGTCACTAGGGTTGGTGTCACCCGGTGCAGAAACTCATGGTGTCACCACCTGGATTTCCTCCAATACAATGGCAAACAGATTCCTTAGTGATGCCAGTTAGATGGCCAATTAACTATGCCACCCACAGGAGCCCCATAACTATGCCACCCACAGGAGCACCATAACTATGCCACACACAGGAGCCCCATAAATTATGCCACACCAGAGCCCCATAAATTATGCCACACTTCTGCCCAATTAATTATGCCACACACACAGGTGCCCCATAATTATGCCACACACACAGGTGCCCCATAGTTGTGCCACACACATACTGGTGCCCCATAATTATGCCACACAAAAGAGTCCCTTAATTATTCCACACAAAAGTGTCCCTTAATGATGCCACACATGGGGCCCAATAAATATGCCACACACAAGCGCCCCATAATTATGCACACATGGGACCACCATTAATTATGCAACACACAGGAGCCCCAAGAGGTGACAATTGTACAGATATAAAACAATACATATCTATACATACAGACATCTCTCTCTGTAACAGCCAATTTGCCCAATTATATGCCAGTATAATTTTGTCATTAGTAAGCCACAGCCAATTTTTCCATTAATATGCCAGTATTATTGTGCCAGATGTCAATACCATTGTGCCATTAAGATGCCAGTATTATTGTGCCATTCATATGCCATTAATACCAGATACCCGTAATATTGTGCCATTCAAATACCAGTAATATTGTGCCATTCAGATACCAGGAATATTGTGCCATTCAGATACCAGGAATATTGTGCCATTCAGATACCAGAAATATTGTGCCATCCAAATACCAGTAATATTGTGCCATTAAAATACCAGTAATATTGTGCCATTCAGATAACAGGAATATTGTGCCATTCAGATACCAGTAATATTGTGCCATTCAGATACCAGGAATATTGTGCCATTCAGATACCAGGAATATTGTGCCATTCAAATACCAGTAATATTGTGCCATTCAGATACCAGGAATATTGTGCCATTCAGATACCAGGAATATTGTGCCATTCAGATACCAGGAATATTGTGCCATTCAGAGCCCAGGAATATTGTGCCATTCAGAGCCCAGGAATATTGTGCCATTCAGAGCCCAGTAATATTGTGCCATTCAGATGCCAGTAATATTGTGCCAATCAGAGCCCAGTAATATTGTGCCAATCAGAGCCCAGTAATATTGTGCCATTCAGATGCCAGTAATATTATGCCATTCAGAGCCCAGCAATATTGTGCCATTCAGAGCCCAGTAATATTATGCCACTCAGAGACCAGAAATATTGTGCCAATCAGAGCCCAGCAATATTGTGCCATTCTGAGCCCAGTAATATTATGCCATTCAGAGCCCAGTGATATTGTGCCAGTCAGATACCAGTAATAGTGTGCCATTCAGAGCCCAGTAATATTGTGCCATTCAGATACCAGAAATATTGTGCAATTCAGAGACCAGTAATACTGTGCCAGTCAGATACCAGGAATATTGTACCAGTCAGAGCCCAGTAATATTGTGCCAATCAGATACCAGTAATATTGTGCCAGTCAGATACCAGTAATATTGTGCCATTCAGATACCAGGAATATTGTGCCATTCAGATACCAGGAATATTGTGCCATTCAGAGCCCAGTAATATTGTGCCAGTCAGATACCAGTAATATTGTGCCATTCAGATACCAGGAATATTGTGCCATTCAGATACCAGGAATATTGTGCCATTCAGAGCCCAGTAATATTGTGCCAGTCAGATACCAGTAATATTGTGCCATTCAGATACCAGGAATATTGTGCCATTCAGAGCCCAGTAATATTGTGCCAGTCAGATACCAGAAATATTGTGCCATTCAGAGTCCAGTAATATTGTGCCAGTCAGAGGTCAGTAATATTGTGCCAGTCAGATACCAGTAATATTGTGCCAGTCAGATGCCAGTAATATTGTGCCATTCAGAGCCCAGTAATATTGTGACAGTCAGAGACCAGTATTATTGTGCCAGTCAAATACCAGGAATATTGTGCCACTCAGTGCCCAGTAATATTGTGCCAGTCAGATGCCAGTAATATTGTGCTAGTCAGATACCAGGAATATTGTGCCAGTCAGAGCCCAGTAATATTGTGCCATTCAGATACCAGGAATATTGTGCCAGTCAGATACCAGGAATATTGTGCCATTCAGATACCAGTAATATTTTGCCAGTCAGAGCCCAGTAATAGTGTGCCAGTCAGAGCCCAGTAATATTGTGCCAGTCAGAGCCCAGTAATATTATGCCAGTCAGATACCAGGAATATTGTGCCAGTCAGATACCAGGAATATAGTGCCATTCAAATACCAGTAATATTGTGCCAGTCAGATACCAGTAATATTGTGCTATACCAGTGCTCGTTTTCTTCCTCCCTCCTCCCACCCTTCCCCATCACTTACCGCCTGGCTGCTGCTCCGTGTCCCTGGACAGATGCCTCCTCCGTGCAGTCTTCCCTCCTGCACGGAGGAGGGAAACACAGTCACCGGATGTGACGTAACGTCACATCCAGCAGATGCGGCTGCCAGAAAAAGAAAAAAAAAGTTAAGCAGCGCGGTGCCACCCAGTGAAGTACGCACTCCCCGCACCTCCCTCGGGATGCCACTGTGCCCAACCACTGGGGTTGCAGGTTCTATTCCTGCCTGGGCCAGGACTAAGGTTGATAATATGTAATATTGGGCAAAATCAATATGCTTTAGAACCAGAGAATATCTGAATGTATCTATCCTGCTTAAACATATATGCCTTTACAATAAGAGTCTGTATGGGGATAGACTGTTAAGAGTTGTTTGCAGTAAGCATGCATTGTACATGTCTGTCTTTCTCATTTCTGTGTCTCTGAGAACAGAACCCATTTCCTTTCATTCCTGCCATCATATAAGACTTAGCATTGCCCACTAGCCAATTTTGTTACCGGTCTGCTGGTGAAACACCAAAATGGTGGTACCCCTCCTGAAAGCTAACTGGAATCCAAGCTATTGCTTTATCTGTCTTTCTATCCAGTTGTCTTGTTGGAACATTCTGTTTCAGCAGATCTGTCTATCTCTTATGGTAAAGGACAGGTTAATATATTGCATTATACCCCCCTCCCCTCGGGTCCTCACCTACCTGCCTAGGATAAAAACAAAGGCAATAAATTCCTACTATATTTTTAAAGGGTTAAAAACCATCCTTAGCTTATGTGTGTTTTTTTTAGATGTTACAAATAAGATATTTACACTAAAGTGACTGCTGCATTATATATACATGGGAAGTAGATATATTTATAAATTCAATGATATATTCATATATATAGATAGATAGATAGATAGATAGATAGATAGATAGATAGATAGATAGATAGATAGATAGATAGATAGATAGATTGATAGATGGATAGATAGATAGCAACAAACAAGCCAAAACCATTTTATTGAGCTTGTAGGTGATATACAAATCCAAACATCCTTTTATTGACCACCAGGGGGAGATCTTGTGTAACAATCTTAAATCCAATATAATAATGTAATATAAATGACATATAAAGTAGAATAAAGAATATATATATATATATATATATATACAGATGTATTAAAGATGTTAATCAACTAATATTTTATTTGAAAACAAAATACTATAAATGTATTTCCTTATGTTTTTTTTCCCCAATATTAAATTGATGGGTATCAGATTTAACAAAATAGAATAATATATGCTGATTGCTCTCTCATTGCTGTGATAATGTCAGCTCTGAAACATTCAAGATAATGATAGACATGGGCCAGATGGCAATCCGGTCTTTAAATACCCACTTTAACCCTTCAAGTGTCAGACGTCCACTGAAATGACCCGGTAGGCTCACACAGTTTTAGCTCATTGCCCCATTATCTCTGCAGAGAGGCTGCACAAAGCACAAAACAGTATTTTGATCAAATAAGCTGCATTGGATGTGAGCAGCACAATTCATCTTGACAGCCAAATTATTATCATCAACACCTACTTGGATAGTATCAGATGTGAAATCTTAGCTATATAAGCAGCTTAAACTCACACAAAACCATTAACTAATCCACTCGCACCTCGCACAAAGCTGGTTAACGCAGGAAAAATATTTCTGGGTCAAAGTTCTAAAAGGGGAGGGTCAACAGGAACAATCCATGGCTAGGTGAGCGCTGGCATGGATGGGCAGGTGGTTAATTGCCCCTTAGGCTGCTCTCTAATCCCTCTCAAAGGGCTAAGGCTCCACCACTTTTCACTTTTAAATGCTCCAGTTCATACGACTTTTGATCTTTGTACTCAGTCTGCCTCTCAAACTCTTTACCTTATCTTTCAACACATCTGTCTTGCAAGCAGGGCCAGCGCCACCGTAAGGCTGCTTAGGCAGCCACCTTAGGGCGCCGCAGCGGGGGTGGGGGGCACCAGTGTGGAGAGGCTAGGAGGAAAAATAAAATTCCGATAGACGGGGCATCCTGGGAGGGGGCGGATTTCACCGGGAGTGAGGTCCGCCCCTTTCCCATGAAGCAGAGCGGTGTCTGAGCCGAGAAGCACGAGCGCCACCCCAGACCCCCCCCCCCCCGTGTGGACTGATAATGCAGGACATTGTAAATGTGATGAACTGCATTATAAAAACAGTCCCGTCTATCTCCCAAGCCCTCCTTCTTATGTTACATCACAGCACACAGAGCTGGCTTCCGAGCACTCGAAACAGATGGCAACTGGTTCCACAGCAATAGCTAATGACAAAACTGCCGCAGACAGAGGCAAGCTGACTCCTGTACACTCCCTCTCTATGATGTCAGTGAATTTAGAAGGCCAGGTGAAAAAAATGTCAATGCAAAACTACTGGAGAACTGTAAAGAGTTTTAAAGTCAATTGAAATGCAGAAAATAAGCTGGCGTTTTAGGTGTTTCCTTTAATGTCAGAACACGTTTAGTTGAGGTAGAAGTGTCTCGTTAAGGATCCTCATTGTTAAATTAAATACAAATACAAGCTTCTCTAGGAAACAGTGTGCCGAGGCAGCTTTCATTCTCAACAGCAAAAGGTAATGCCTCAGTCAAGCCAGCGTCAATAGCGGATTGTCAGACAGCCGATCCATGTGATATACTATTCACTGTGTCAAAAATTTCGGATTGTTTGCAGTTTCTTTAGCTTTTTCTTGGATCCAATTTCACAGCTATACTGATGTTCAGCATTTCTTTTCCTAATTTAATGGAAAAAAAAAAAAGAGAAGATGACTACGTGATGTATTGCATAAGGATATGACCTGCTCAGCTTTATGGTGTATATAAAGAAATTGGAATTCATTTCATTATACAAGCATATTTTGCATGTAGTACAACAGATTGTATTGTACTAAAACATCACCGCTTTCCATTGCCAACGGGTGATATATAGTTATAACTTTGAGAAAGCACTTGAAAAAAAAAAATTCTCTTCCACGTTGAATATTGATTCAAAGAGATCTGAGGACTGGATTTTCTAACACAAACTCAATGGACGGCCACCACTCGGTACAACCATGAGCAGGCGGCAGGCCTGACGAAAACCCGTGAGAGTTGAAACGTCGACTGCGTCTGATCAATAAAGATTAGTAGCATAGGTAGGCAGGTTGGTGCTTTCCATCGGTTCTCCCCACTCCTTCAAGGTTTCAAAGAAGCCTTGTAAATCTTCCAAGGATCGCAGGACAGGAACTTCAGGTCTGTGTGGTCTGAGATCAAAGGGAAGAGAAAAGAGGGTTGGTGAGTGGAACGAGGAGCTTGCAGTGCTCCATGGACTATATCTAGCGTGACAGGGCTTTATGCGGTAGGGGGCTCCATTTTCAGGAACATGATGGATCTGTGTATCTTCAGGCCTGGGTGTTTCAGGGATTCCACGTAGGCACAGGTTATTCCTTTGCCTGTGATTGTCTAAGTCCTGTTTATGTTGGGTTGTGATTTTGCGCTGATCATGAATAGGCCTACAGACACCCGTTAGGAAGGCATGAAGGTTGACCTCATCCTGTTCGACCACTGGAATTTTCTGACCCCGTTGTTCCAGTTCTTCTTTGACCTCTGCCAGCTCATCTCATATAGCTGTTCTAACTTGATCCGTCGCTGCAGTAAAGTCCTTAGTGAATGTATTAAAGTCTCTTTTTAATAGTGACATTTTTGAGATTGGCACTGAGGACCTCCGAAACAGGATGCTTCCTCTGCATCTCATGTGGAGCGTGGCCTGTTTCCCAACAGGTGCCATTTTGACTGAAGTCTGTAGTGATAGATTTTAGGGCTTAATTACACTCACGGAGCGGGAGACAAAACGTACGCCTGTGGTTTGCTGTGTTCCTCGTGCAGAGGAGACTAGCCATGCATCCCGCACTGACCTTATGGATGCGACCAGTCTGATATGCTAATGGAGAGGTTTCCTCTGTAATGGTGAATCCTCTTCCGAGTTACATCCTATAGGTGTCAGGTCCGTGCATCTATCCCACGTCACTTACGTCAAAATGCTGTTTCCAGCACTGCTAAGGTCCACCACCCTTGGGCACCACCCTTGGGCACCACCCTTGGGCACCACCCTTGGGCATCTCGTTCAGCATTCGCTTGGTAGTGGAGACTAGCGCACGCGATCTCGTCGCAATGCTCTCTCTTTTCTGTCCCGAACATCACTATGGAAACGAGCGGCATGGCACGCATCCCACAAAGGGATGCCTTGTTCAAATTGCTTGATGATTGAACAAGCTTGTCTTAGCGTTGTTTGTCCCCAGCTTCCCCGTTTTGCTACCTTGTTATTCTTCCTTCCTTGGATTACCTAAACTTCTGGACTCCTGACCTGGCTTGCTTCTCGTCTATCCCTCTCATCTGTGCCCCTTCTGATATGGCTATACCTTGGACTCTGCGGACCTCCGGACTCCCTGACCTGGCTACCCTTTTCTGACCCCCTGCTTTCTGGACTTTTGAGTATGGCTTGCTTCTATTACCTCGCTCCATTTCTGGTTCACCGACTTGGACTGTGCCTCGACTACTCTAGAGCTGGCACCCGCATCTATCCAACGTCCATCCTGTCATATCTGACTCTCATGCCCACTACCACTACCGAAGCCTCCTTCCCCTGTGGTCCTCAGTATCTGTGGTGTCAGGCACGGGCTGTCTATTCCTGCAATTGGGGTCTCTTTGTATCTGAATCACTGTACGTCTATATACCAATCTTACAATAGGGCTGTCTATTTGAGCTTTTGTCCATTCTCGCTGAGAGGGATCCCACTTCTTTGTTTGTCTCCATGCGTATTTTTTTTTAGTCTGATATAAATTGTGTTTATTTTATGCTACAACATATGACAGTTTGATATAAAGCCTTTTCTGTTTTGAGTTGTGTATAAAGCAGATACAATACATGAAACCACTTTACATTTCTATGTCTATCATACAACATACACATGTCTATTGTCCTCTATTTGAAATACTGTTATTTGTATTGATGTGTTTGTGATTTTGAGGTTAATAAATATTTTATGGACACATCTTTTTGGTGGTCTCGTTTTCCCTAATATTGGTTTGGATAACTGTATGTTTGTCCTAACTTGGTGTATTAACATTGTAGCTCTCTCCATGTTTTTTTTTTTTTTTTTTAAGCATACTATTTATCTTATTGAAACTTTACTCAGTATCTGTATAAGACTTGGCTTTTATTCCTTTTGGTATGCACAATGCTGTCTAACACAATCCTCTGGTATAATCAAACCTCTGGTTCTCTGGGATTGGCTTTGTATATTTCTACGAATAAGGAATACTATGTCCACAGTAAGTTCTCTCCAATGATGATGTTTGAACTGCTGAATTAATAATTTCTTCCGAATTTGAAAAAGCCCAGCCTGGGACTTGTGAATAATTAAACGGACGGCTAAAGAGATATAAACACAGATACAGTGTAATCGTAGGACTGCACATTATGTGCCCAGCATCTCATATGTTACTTAGCCGGCATATCTTTTACCTAACATGCCCAGCGGGAGAATCTGTAAAATTCACAAGATGCTTTCAACTGAAATGGACCAAAACAGAAAACACTCGATTATGCCTCAAGGCGCTGTAAGTACACATTACAAAATGACTGCATTTCTGTAATATGTCCAACATATGAACTGGGCTAGTCCTGTTTTTTTGGGATCCTGTCCCAGCAAATTTGGTTCTGTCCTGGCGCAACTTCTGCCATTGCACTTTGCACAAGCAGCATTGCATTTAAACTGTGCCTGTCTGAAAAATATACCCAGTCTAATATCTGTACCGGGTAGACTAGAGCTCAATGGGCAGGGTGTAGCAAGGCCGCATGATGTCACGTGGAATCACGTAACCCCTCCCACTTTAGGCCCCGCCTCCTTTTTTGTCACTGGACCCCAGGAAAAAATGTTGACAAGTATGCATCGTGTATACTGGCGGGAGAGTTTGGCTGCTAAAACGGCGTTATTTGGGTCGCAGTTTGAAACCCTCTTTCTTATTTCAGCCGTTCATAATTTTATAGAATGAGTGCCATTAAGTTGGGTAATAATTGGATAGTAAGTCATAGCGATCACTTGATGTTTCAGCGGAGTGTGTGTATAATCACACAGGGATGGGCAAAGTTTGTGAAGAAGCCTCATTACATTGCCAGTCCCATAGTTCCGTGAATGTCCACCAAGAAACGTAAGAATCTTACATATGGCAACCAGATTTCATCTTAAGAAGAGACTCTGTCAGCTGCTTATACTGTGAATGTAGATAATTAAAATGATCTATACATGGTGTTAGCAGAATTGTAAGCAAATGCATAACATAAGAGAAACATGCATCTTAAAGGAGTTTAGAGCAACTTTATAGAAACATAGAATGTGTCGGCAGATAAGAACCATTTGGCCCATCTAGTCTGCCCAATGTTCTAAATTCTTTTATTAGTCCCCAGTTTCCTATCTTATATCTAGGATAGCCTTGTGTCTATCCCACTCATGCTTAAACTCCTTGACTGTGTTTACCTCTACCACTTCCACTGGAAGGCTATTCCATACACCCACTACCCTCTCAGTAAAGTACCGTATTTATCGGCGTATAACACGCACTTTTTCTCCCTGAAAATAGGGAGCAAATGATGTGTGCGTGTTATACGCCGATCGGTGGCTGAAAGAATAAAAAAAATCTAAAACTTACCTCGTTCCTGCTCTGTCCCCCGGTGCTCTGAAGCTGCGTGGCTGTGAGGGAAGCGTTGTGAGCTCCCCTCCAGCCGCGCGGTCAACAAAGTGTGTTTTTTTTAAACAAACTTTATTGTTCCGCGCGGCTGGAGGGGAGCTCACAACGCTTCCCTCACAGCCACGCAGCTTCAGAGCACCGGGAGACGGAGCAGGAACGAGGTAAGTACTGGGGTCTGGGGAAGGGGGGGAGGAGGGTGGCATAACGAGCATACTAAGGGGCAATATCCTGGCATATTAAATGGCATATTGGGGGCAATATCCTGGCATATTGGGGGCAATATCCTGGCATATTGGGGGCAATATCCTGGCATATTAAATGGCATATTGGGGGCAATATCCTGGCATATTAAATGGCATATTGGGGGCAAAATCCTGGCATATTAAATGGCATATTGGGGGCAATATCTGGCATATTAAAATGGCATATTGGGGGCAATATCCTGGCATATTAAATGGCATATTGGGGACAATATCCTGGCATATTAAATGGCATATTGGGGACAATATCCTGGCATATTAAATGGCATATTGGGGACAATATCCTGGCATATTAAAATGGTATATTGAGCTTCAAAGTTCTTTATTTGAAATGTAAGTTTTTTTTCCTGAAATTTCCTTCTTAAAATGAGGTGCGTGTTATACGCCGGCGCGTGTTATACGCCGATAAATACGGTAATACTTCTTGATATTACTTTTAAATCGTTGCCCCTCTAATTTAAGACTATGTCCTCTAGTTGTGGTAGTTTTTCTTCTTTTAAATTAACTCTCTTCCTTTACTGTGTTACTCTAAATGCAAAGGAAATCATTTTCCATGGGAAATGTTTCATTTACATATCAAGCCAAAGGCGACGTCAGAAGCAGCAGACACCACACATTTAACCTCCTTTCTCTATTTTAAATGCATTTGGTTACAACTTTGCTAATCATTGTACAGATCGTTTATCTTAATTTTTTATTCTTAAGGCTGAGTCCCTTTAAATGAGACACTTTAGTAAAAAACAAAGCACTTCTTAAAGCAGTTCATAAAACAGTACAATTGATTTTACTGTAAAGATAACGAATGCATGATCTAGGCATTCTGTGAGCAGAATATCAAGAAAATGCATTTATTACATAGAGAAACGTGTATCTGTGCTATGCTATATTTATGATATCACCTTATGGTTTGATATGCAATTTACTCTGTAACAGGTTGAGTATCTCTTATCAGAAGATCCGAAATGACCCAAAAATGGGATGGGAGTGGATCAATTTGGCAGCAGCATAGAGGAGGTCATTGTAGCAGCTCCATTCTTATAAATGTTCTACATTACCTTTATCCAATGTGAGCAAGTTGTTCACAATGCATGTAATTAATGTAGAACATTATAGGGCTGGTGATGTCACTTATCCAAAATTCTGCCGGTCCCAAGCATTTCAGATAAGGGATACTCAACCTGTATTCGTTTGTATTAAACATTAAATTAGCAGTTACTTATATAGTGCCAACATAGATCTAGGTACAGAGCATAGAGGGGAGGCTACATACTAAGTTATAGGAATAAGAGCAGACTGATACATGAGGTAGAGAGCCCTGCTCACAGGATTATAATCCAGAGTGGGGGACATGAGACATATACAGGGAGTGAAGAGGTTAAAGGGAAGGTAGTGATAGTAACTGTATTAGGGATGGTTGGAGTTCGGTGGGTTTGGCCAGAGATGAATTACGTGTGTTCTTGTTGGATAGGTTGTAAATGTCTTATTCCTGACAGTGTTTGAGGACAGTGAGAGCTAGGTGGGATTGGCTAGAGGCTAATTAATGGGTATTCTAGTGGGATGAGTAGTGAGCCTCCGTACAGAGGTGAGTTTTGAGGGACTTTTTGAAGTTTGAGAGAGGGAGAGGTGATGAGTGTGGAGGAAGTCCATCCGACGAGGAGATGTAAGGAGGACTCAAGGATTTGGAGGGCTTTGTGGGGGATGTCACAAGGGAGCCATTCTCAACCTATTTATAGCCGTTACACAACATAATCAATTATTGAACATACACTTTTTAGGGGATGGTATACCTTTAAAGAAGACATACGGTCACCTTGAAGTAAGGTGAAAAATATGCAAACCTATCCTCTCTAAGTGTAAGAAAAAAAAAAAATCTACATGTGGATATAGAAAGCTCCTTTGGCCCTCTAGCTCCTTTTTTCCTGGTTTAGCGGACGTAGGGCTCAATTTCTAGCAAGGTCCACTCAGCCTTTCATCCTTCCGAGGTTGATTAAAATTAGTACTATTACGTTGAGTTATAACAATATGTTGTACCAGCTGCCGAACCAGTTAAGTCTCAGAGTATGTGCTAAATCTCTTTAAGTTCCCTTAGGGAGTAAGAAGCGTATTATTTTCGAAATAGATTATTTTACTGTTCTGTGATACTGACACACTGTAGCAGTCAGTCTGTCAGCATTAGTACCGCCAGTCATTGAATGGAAAGCACATATTTTAAAAATAATATATTAGTGTTTGTATTCTTTATGTACAAGTTGTGAGCAAGTCAAACAAATCTTACTAGATGCACATTACACTATACATAATCCATTTTATTTACTGGATTGTCAGAGACATGGAAGAAAAATAACAAATGTATAGATTTACACATAATGTCACGCTGTCTAAATAATAAAAACAAATCACAGTGCAAAACAATTTACTGAGTAATAAATCATTAATCTTCAGTATAGTCAGCGTCTTGAAGCTAAAATAAATTGGATTAATACAATGTCTACAGTAAAAATACACAGTATGTACCATTCGCCTGGCTCAGGCATCACCAACATAATGCAAGAATCAATTTGGTTACTATCTAGGTGTGTGTATAATATGCCTTGTCTGGAAAAAACGACAGTATGATCTTTTTGAGTAAATTTAAAAAAGTATTAATTAAGGTGAATAAAATGATTTTTGTGTTTGTTTTCTGTCATTAACCCCTCATTAGTTATTGGCTTTAATTTAAACAATTCACTTCAGCACAAATTTGATGCTCTTGTTCCTCAATTGGAAATAAGCCCCATAGAACATGGCCCAAGTGGACTGATCGGAGATAACATAATATATGATCCGCCATAACATTATGACCACTGACAGGTGGCAAGCCGGCGGAGGCAGTGTAATGCTGTGGGCAATGTTCTACTGGGAAACCTTGGGTCCTGTCATTCATGTGGATGTTACTTTGACATGTACTACCTACCTGTGCATTGTTGCAGACCATGTACACCCTTTCATGGAAACGGTATTCCCTGATGGCATTGGCCTCTTTCAGCAGGATAATGCTCCCTGCCACAAAGCAAAAATGGTTCAGGAATGGTTTGAGCGACACAACAATGAGTTCAAGGTGTAGACGTGGCCTCCAAATCCCCCAGATCTCAATACAATCGAGCACAAACAAGTCCAATCCATGGAGCCCCACCTCTCAACTTACAGGACTTAAAATATCTGCTGCTTGGTGTCAGATACCACAGCACACCTTCAGAGGTTTAGTGGAATCCAAGCCGGGATGGGTCAGGGGTATTTTGGTTTCAAAAGGGGAACTACACAATATTAGGCAGGTGGGCATAATGTTATGGTTGATTGGTGTATGTATATCTACACCAGCAGTAGGTACAAGCTCTCAAAATGGGACTTTGCCTCAATAGTCTACCAGAAGCCTCTGATTGCGATGACAAAGATAATTTTACAATGTTGAAATATGTTGAAATATGTATACCTCACAGGCACATTAGCACCTTAAAGACCTACTTAACGTGTCATGTAATAAACACAATCATGCTTTGAGATCCAAACGTACCTCCAGCTGAAGTTGGGAATTTTGATACATTCAGAGTGCCCTATGAAAGCAATGTTGTTCAACGAAATCTCTTCTGTCCAATAAATCTTCCCTAGTGTAAGACATTTCTGCAGTAAATTAATAAATTGGCGATCACAGATGACATACGAAAATCCATCCTCTTTTCTATTTGTTAATCTTCATGTGGTGCTTTTCGTTTTTTCTTTCTTCGTTCAACAATATCTTTAATCATTTGTGAATTTTCAGTTCACAATTGTATTCATTTTTTTTTTCCTGTGCTGTAATCCTGAAAACATCTCAATAAAAATTATTTTAAAAAAAGGTAATTTTTACTTATCAGGATTTGGTCTTTTAGTTAAAAAAGAAGTTACTCCCTCTATAGGGCAGTACTATATTTGGGGAACATTGATCAAACTTACTTTTTCGTTTGCACACTAATTAAATAATTACGTCGCCCTCTCCTCTCATCACCAACTATTTCATAAATAATCTAATAAATTTTCAACCACTTTAACGACAAGATTAATAGTATTTGTAAGGATGTCTCTATACATTATGCTTTTAGTAAAACAAAACATCTATCCTTCACCATTCCCTGGACAGCATTGCTTTTCACTAACTGCAATTAATCAAAATGCATGCAAATACACTTTATCACAAATTAACAAACAAACAGCAAGAATGTCAGAGCACGGTCTTCCAAAGTGGGAGAGTTCTATGCGGAATATTTGTCTGCAGTGGTCTATAATGTTTTAGAAGATTGGAGTCATTGTTTGTTACAAAGTGCCTGTGAAATAAACGACTAACATCAAATCTTCCAGGACAAAGATTTGCTGTCAATATGCAGAAGATGTCTTATTATCCCTTGGTGATGATCTTCTTCAGTTAGTGCAAAATAAGTGATTTGGTGATCTGCTGTGTTAAGCCCAAAACAAGGCCTCTCTTACTCATTTAGAATTGATTTAAAGCATACCATATTTGCTCGAATGTAAGACGACCCTGATTATAAGACGACCCCCCAAACTTTGGATATTCCTTTAGGAAAAAAACTAAAAGCCTGAATATAAGACTAACCTATAGGAAAAAAGATTAACTTGTATATATTCACATGTAAATTGCTTTTTAATATTTAATAAAAAATATGATATAAAAAAAGGCATTTCTTGTTTTTATTTCCTTTTATGTGCCAATGCTGCCTCTCTCTCCCCCTCCCCCCAGCTTTGTCTCTCTCTCCCCCCCTTAGTGTTGTCTCTGTCTCTCCCCCTAGTGTTATCTCTCTCCCCCTCCCACTTTGTCTCTCCCTCTCCCCAGTGTTATCTCTCTCCCCCTCCCACTTTGTCTCTCCCTCTCCCCAGTGTTATCTCTCTCCCCCCTCCTTTTCTCTCTCTCTCCCCCCTCCCTCCTTTTCTCTCTCTCCCCCCTCCCCTTGTCTCTCTCCCCCAGCCGGTCCGTCATAATAGACGGAAGTGTCGGGCAGCATGGAGGATGTCTGCACGATATGCGCAGACATCCTCCACTGCTGCCCGGCACTTCCGCCGGGACTTTTATGATGAAGCCAGAAGGACCTGGCTTCATCATAGAAGTCCCGACGGAAGTGCCGGGCAGCAGCGAGGGGGATCCAGGTCCCCTGCAGCTCTGCGGGGGACCTGAATCCCAGTCTTATAGTCTGACCTCAATTTGAGGTCAGACTATAAGACCACCTCGAATATAAGAAGAGGGGTCTTTTTCAGAGCATTTGCTTATATTCGAGCAAATACGGTAATTTTAAACATTGCCTCTGGATATAATAATTCTGTTTTAATAAACTAACATGAATTACAGGTGGTACTATGTCTATTCCAATACTGCCATTTGACATATACAAAAAACAAAAACTGTCTGCGCTTCTCACCCTAATAAAGTTGGCAACAAATATATTACTTTAATATAAATGAGATTTTTTATATGAATTGGCCTGTGACCAGCTTAGCGCACCGACATTTTTCTTTTCGCCATTTGACATATACACCTACGCTGTAATTCTTTAGACAGCTTTATGTTGGCAGCATTTTATGCTGAACATAACGGGGTCTATTTGCTAAATAGTGAGTTGACGTGCGATGAAGATTTCATAGCACTAAGTGAGATATTCACTAAAAGGTGTGTTGCAGGGGAGCTGAGCTGAATGTGTAGCTATACATTGTTCATGGTCATTCCTGGTGAGTTTGCTTTGCAAGGGAAACTCACCAGGTTCGTGCGTGCACATTGTATAGATAAATTGTTAAGATGAAATGCTCACCTCACTATAACTCACCTCAACTCACCTGTAACTCATCTTTTAGCGAATAGCCCCATCAGCGTGATCACATCTTCATCTCACGTCAACTCACTTTTTAGTGAAAGTTCCACTCCAAACAAATGTTTTCCACAGTGCGTTCTGGTTGTATCCTAAGCAGCCATCCCTCTTCATCACACTTTCTACATTACTACTGTATTCTTGAAGTACACTTCAAGAAATGGAGCCGACTGAGCTCCCAAGGGAATTAAAAACGTATCCCCTACAGTAGTGAACACACTAGCAGTGTCAGACACTTGTCAGTGCAGAATAGGAGAAAAAAGAAAGAGAATAGCGTCCACTTGCTGTGAACAAGAAATGTATTATATGTACACACACAGAGATTAAATAGTAAAACGCTGTCAATGACGTATTAAGAGTATTGGTAGGCATTTGCGTTAATGTAATAGGCTCCTCCCACACCGATTTTCAGTACATGCAAAAAATAGCGTGATACTGCAATAAACCGATATGATGTTGAGTGTATACATGTTGAACTCACATGCAGATGCTCTTATTATAACACAGACCCAAGGTGTTGAGCTTGTAGATTCAATAAAATGAATCGGCCTTTGTGGTTTCTGAAAGCACCGGCTTGAGAATCACTAAGGCAGGGTTCAATTGCTCCACTGTGTATAATATGTCTCAAAAGAAAGGGAACACAATAGCCATAGTGCAACATAGGAAAATCTAAAAAACAATAAAATGCCAACTCACATGGCTTTGCTCCGTTTGCAACCCGGACCAAAGTATGGTAAAGTGCTCTCCCATGTAGGGTTGCTACCTGGACAGTATTTTACCGGCAAGCTGGTAACAAATTGGCTTGGGGCCAAATGTTAAGTCTATGGAGGTAGTAGCATGGCTGGTATTTTTTTGTAGAAAAGGTGGCAACCCTGCTCCCGTGTCTGAATCCATGTCGGAGGCAAGTACTGGAATCCACAAATGACAAAAAGCCCTTGATGTTCTGATTCGTCTGGATTCGGATGGATACCTGGAGTGTCCGTAACAACATGGTTATCTCCAGATCCGTCACCTAATCCGCTTCATTCCCGGTCAGTATTTCCTCTCTTTTTGCAAGAAACCTGAATTGCTCTTACCTTAACTCCTCTTACCTTTCATGACATGCATACGTGTGTATGCACGGCCATTTTGTTTTATGGACATCTGCAACTTACATGTTGCCCTGCAAAATGTATAATTCATTATTAATTAATGACGGTAGTTCCTGTGGGATTCTATCCTTGATGAATGAATGGGTTCCATCTGGATATACTTGCATTCTACATTCTGCAGGTGAGCGTATACATTTTATATGTGTCTAGAAAAAAAATGGCCGACCTGGAAATCCTAAGTTTCTATTTTGGTGGCAGTCGATGACTGCATTAGCCTCCATACTACACAGGTAACATGGGCGCTGCTACAAGTACCTTAAAAAGTATACCATTTTTAGGGCCACTGGACTTTTCTATCTTAGAAACACAAGTAAAAGGCCAGTGGTCCTTTAAGGAGTTCTACTACATCCTAATTATAACGTTAATTTTGCTGTGTGCAGAGGTATAGATTGGTAACTAAACGAAGGCCACATATGTAGCTCGAGAGGTTCAAACGCCAACAACCGGGAACTCATTAAAGCTCAGATAAATGAATTCCGTCCATTGTAGAAACATCTATTATCCTTATGAATTCTTAAAGTAATGACGATCTCCACCTTGGTGATTTCAAACTCCGATGGCATGCATTCATTTACCTTGACATACCGTGCCATTAATTATTGTACGTTTACCTAGACGAGGAACATTATTAAACAGAACGAGAATAGAAACCTTATGTAACAAGTTCATTGCAACCAGAGACCTTGTTATACGAAGTGTACACCACTCATTTCATATCATTTAACTTCATACAAGAAAAACAACCTGTGGAGCTTATATAAGTGTACATGTTTTTTTTTTTTTTAAATGAATGTATAGAGGAAAGAAGGTTTGACAAAGGAATGGAAATAGTGTTTATTATTGTATTAACCCCTTCAGGACAAGAGCCTTTTTGGGATTTTTTAAAAAAAATGTTTTTAACTTTAATTTCTCCCTTCCTCATTTAGAGTACTCAAACTGTATGTTTTTTTTTTTTAACCCCTTCAGGACCAGCACGATTTTTCAATTTCTGATATGTGTTGGTTCAAACGTAATTTTCCTCTCTGTCATTTAACGCACCCATACAAGTTATGAGACATTGAGATTTCCCTTCCAAGTACTGTCTGGGGCAGGTTCTCCACCAATGTTCCTGTAAGTGATGAATATAAAGTAAATATAGTCTAAACGTACAATACTGCTAGACCAATATGCTCTATAGCAAACATTTTTAACCCCTTAAGGACCAGGGATTTTCTGGGCCAATGACCAGCGAGATATTTACATTTTTGATTTGTGGTTGACAAAAAAAACATAATTTTTCTCTCTGTCATTTAACGCTTCCATACAAGTAATATGTTGTTTTTTAAAGGACAGTTAGAGCTTTCTTTTGATACCCTATGCATAAAAATAATCTATAAGTTAGTATTTAAAACTACATATAAAAGGGGAACATTTTGGGGAAAAAATGTTTTTCCCCATTATTTTCCCAATAATAATCTACACAACTAGTACAACACTAACCCACTTATCCCAACTAATTAACTAACTAATACAGAATAAAAAAATAGGTTCCCAAACACCCCCAACAAAAACCCCCAGAACAAAAACTCTGACCAGTGCGATGTCAGAGCCATAAGAATCACAGAACGGGCATGCAGGGGTTAACTGTAATTAAATGAATATATTACAATAAAATGAATTTATTAAAAGACTTTAAAAATGCAAATAAAAAAAACTGTGAAAACAAAAACAAAATGAGGGCCATAAAATAAGGAGGAAACTGATCACCGTTACAAACGGTGATCAGCAAGGAAAGGGTTTACTTTTGTTTTTTTTTTTTTACAGGATGTTCTTTATTTATTTTTTACTTGCAGGTCACTCTCTGTGCTTCACTATAAGTACGTGAAGCACAGAAACTGAATTAGAAGCTGTCTGAACACTTTGACTTTGCCATCTAATTTACATGTTATCGCGGTGATCGAGTGATCACCGCAATCACATGCCCAGAAACCCGCCAATTGGGTCAAAGAACTTGCCTCGGGTGCCAGTAGTGTATCTTCCACAAGGCAAACAAGGCACTTGCCTAGGGCAGCACTTTTCCAGAGGGTGGCACTCTGCCAGAGGGTGTTAAAGCACACTTCTGGTGCTTCAAACATTTTCACTCCCTCTCCCACCATTCAGCAAGCTTTAGTTCCTTCCAATTAATTGGGGGGATGGGGGCATTTAATGGACGTGGTGGGGGTATGAAATGATGGTGATGGGGGCAAGTAATGGGGTTGTTGGGCATTTGATGTGTGTGCAATGTGGGTGATGGGGCATGTAATGTGGGTGATGGGGCATGTCGTGGGTGTGCAACGTGGGTGATGGGGCATGTCATAGGTGTGCAACTTGGGTGGGGGTCCCCCCCGAATTTTGTCTGCATAGGGCGGCACAAAACCAAGAGACACCACTGTCGGGTGCGTGGCAGTCCTGGACCCGTTTCAGACCGCTTGCGGTGCGCACGTATGGTCGCTCTAATGACAAGTTAATGTATGAAAATAACAAGGTTTATAAAGATATACCACAGATAATGGGATCTATTGAATAACTCACATTAACTGGAATTTTAAAAACATTTTTTATTGCAAATTATTCTGGAAAGAATAACTTGAGATTTAATTATAACACAGTACCCCAAATTACTATTCTAATCACTATTACAAATTACTATGCTATAGGGCAAAATGGCATTTCCAATTTTTTTTTAGCGATAGGGGACAGAGGGTGTAACTTAATCTTGGCTACAAAATTGTAAGGTTAACCCTTTTAGTGCTGTAGGGGAGTACTGTCTTCGTTCCCTCCAGCCCGGAAAAAGGTAAATGTGCAAATATTGGCTGTAGGCAGCAGTGGGGGGGAAAAGTGACACCGTGGCATGTTCTGCAGGGGCATTCGATGGGACAAAGTGGCACAGCGGCATGCCAAATCGTGTGGGTGCAATATGAGTACAAGCCAAGTGCTGTGGGTACTGTATGGTGCTGTGCTAAGTCCTTTAGGTGCAATTTGGGGGCAGAGGAAATGAAGAATTGTTCAATAACATTTTTATTACAAATGAAAATAGTTGAATATAATATTAAAAAGTTCATATAAGTAGAAATGCAACTAGTTATATACATATATCTGGGGTCCACCTCAAAATGCTGGAAATATTTAATATTTTAATGGGGTTTTTTTGTGGTTAGAAAAGTAATATTACTTTGCTGAGAGGGTGGTGGATGAATGGGATGGTTTTCCTGAAGAAATGTTAGTGGTTAATACATGAAGGAGTTTAAGCATGCATGGGTTAAGCATAAGACTATCATAGATATAAGATAAGGCCAGGGACTAATGAAAGTAATAGTATTACTTTACTGAGAGGGTAGTGGATGCATGGAATAGCCTTCCAGTAGAAGTGGTAGAGGTTAATACAGTGAAGGAGTTTAAGCATGCATGGGATAGGTATAAGGCTATCCTAGATATAAGATAAGGCCAGGGACTAATGAAAATATTACTTTACTGAGAGGGTAGTGGATGCATGGGATAGTCTTCCAGTAGAAGTGGTAGAGCTTAATACAGTGAAGGAGTATAAGCATAAGGCTATTCTAGATATAAGATGAGGCCAGGGATTAATGAAAGTATTACTTTACTGAGAGGGTAGTGGATGTATGGAATAGCCTGCCAGCAGAAGTGGTAGAGGTTGATACAGTGAAGGCGTTTAATCATGCGTGGGATAGGCACAAGGCTATCCTAGCTATAAGATAAGGTGAGGGACATAGTGGATGCATGGAATAGCCCTCTGTCTGTGGTGTCTCCTGCTTATGACACCACCTTGTGGCACGATATGCAAATTGCACATTTCCCCTTGCAAGTAGCTTATTTGCATAGTAAGACACAAAGTGATGTCATAAACAGGAGACAGCTGGACAGACCCCCAACATCTGTACTGTCCCGCACAATGAAGGGAAGTTGGGGGTACCATACCATAACCTGAAATGCTAAACATAGTTGACTTCCGTCATTAAATAGATCCCAGTATCTCTTCCTATTTCTAGTCTTCTATTAATCATTTCTATTTAAAATGCAGAACTTTGATGTAATCATTCAATTAATCGTAACTTGAAGAGGGAGTGTTTTTGCTTTTATTGAAGGAGAAGGCCAGTGTTGCATGATTGCTATTGTGGCTGCTTTAGAGGAACGGTCTATGGTCACTTCATGTCTCAGCAAGTTTGACTTAAGCTGTCCTCTTTTTGAGGTAGCTAGATTGAGTACCATTAAACTCACTTTGGTGCAAATTGAAGACTTCTGCTTGTATAGTGCAGAGGTTTTTTTTCCAGTGTGATTTGATGCAGGCATTCTGCATAAATCACATTTTTTTTATATTTGACTCAAGCCCTCCCCAGTGATTACTCTGTATGTTTACTGCAGGTGCGGCAGCACTGATTATATAGACACTGAGCATATAAAGTTTTGTTTCATATAGTCACTTCCTGTGCTCCTGGAATAGAATACATTGTGTGAACCGTAATAGACTTGCTCTTGTACACAGTAGGATCTCTTAACTGTGCAACACATTGTCTGATGACATCACTAGAGAAACAGGATATTTCATTCATTTGAATCAAATGATTCTCATTGGATGCTGCAGGGGGAAAAAGAAAAGAAAATGGACTTTTACTCAGCTAGTGTGGGCAGTTCTGGTTTCCTGCAAACTGCTGCAATTTCGCAATTTCATCTAGCTGTAAGTTTCTTTTATTTTAAGCAATGTAAGTAAAATGTAAGACATGCATTGTAAAGTACTTTGAAAGCACATTAATATGCATTCATTTTTGGCAGATGCATTTTGGGCACCAGACAGTACCTTTAAGTTGGGTAATAGGTGCCCAGGATGTGCTTGAAAATGAGAGACTGTGTCAGTGTATCTTTACTGGTTAAATACTTATAGTTAACCATTGTTAGTATGCTTGGATCCTATTTGGTATTCATCTCCTTTGTATTGAAACCCAAAGTATTGTTTGTTTTATACATAACACAATAGGACTTGACAAGCGTCCAGTTGCTCCCTGAAACCTGGCCCAGTTTTCAATTCAACCCGCAATATATTATCCTAGCTCTCTTTCCCGCGCACCACCCTGTGAAGCAGCTGTCACCTGTGTTTGGAATGAGCTGGCTCCACAGACCATTATCATCAATCTGTGAATGCCTCTGTTGCTGCTGGTAACTATACCAAGACATTATATCTGCTAGTGGATACATTTATTGTGTGCCAATATGGGATTTTATCTATCTCAGTTTAGAAGCTGATAAACATTAAATGAGAAAGCACAAAACTCAGGCTAGATTGAAAAGTAGGTCATTTAAAAAAAAAAATATATATTAAATTGTACAGATTTGCCGACATCAGCCATGTTTAAAGGATGTATATACACACAGACAGGGTGTAGATCTCATAGGCCCTACCATGATTAATTCATTGGATTCTACCTTCATACTACCAGGCTGCACTTTGCATGCTCTGTCTGCAGCATGTGGGACACATTGGCATGTCTTCTAATTGTCCAGCTTTGGGCAGGATTGTCACAATTTTGGGAGGCAATCCTGCTGTCCCACCAAGCTCCCGCTATCCTGCTTTTCATGAAAGAGGTAGAGCTTAGCAGGATTCGGACAGACAACTTAAAGGGACTGTATCACCTACACATTGTTTTTTTTACTGTGCATGTAGAGATTAAAATAATATTGAAAATGATCTATACATTGTGTTGGCAAAATTGCAAGTGAATGCTTAAATTCGGAGAAAAATGTGTTTTAAATGTGTCTGTGGAGTCTCCTGTTTATGACATCACCCTGTGGCCGATGTTCTCGAAATTATCCATAATAAAACAATGTATATGGGATACAGTCCCTTTAATGATGCTCTTGGACCTTTGCAGACCTAGCTATGGATACTGGGGTCTTTGTACAGACTCTTTGCCTATCCCTGACTTTCATTTTCAAAACACGAGCACAATATCTGGCCTTTGAGAACATTCAATAGGGTAACTTGACAGTGTATAGTGTACATTCTCCATATACAATAAATAATATAGTAGCAGATAGTACAAGCCATTGTTCTGCTTGCTATATGTAACCTGTTGAATCAGCCGTCTGCCTTAGCAGCGAAGGCCGCTGGCTGCGCTAATGACAAGATAATTGCTTTTATTTTTATCTATCCATCAAACTGACACTTGGAACATAGTTGAGTCATAAAAGCATCTTTATGACAGAAATATGCTGGAAAGACATCCCAATCACTCCTATTGTAATGTCTAATTTGTAGAGGTGTTTAATGGATTTGTCATGTATGAATACATTGTCTATGACACATACTGTATATGAAGCAATATAAAGAGAGAGATGCATTTTCTATACTGGTGCAAAAAAAAAAAAAAATCATCTGTACAGACCGAATCTGATTTTATTTTAGTATCCATGGCAACATGGTGTATTTTTACAGGGCATTTAGACAATTCATTTTTTCGGTGCTAGAAAATAAAATTTATAAAAAATAAGCAATTTTGTTTCACGTGTCCATGTCTGCCCCAGGAAAGGGGGGTGCAAGAGTAGATTAAAACTTAGTAATGATTATATTAACAAAAAGGACTTTCTCCTGCGTACTGTAATGGAGAGAACTGTTTGTACTGTGAATGCAGAGCACAACGATAGTATGCTCTACAACATAGTATGCGATTCAATGGGTTTACTGTGTGTTAAAGTACAGTGGTAAGGGAATAACCGCATTTGGATTGAATCACTGTTATTCCCAATTCTTTTTTAAAATAAAGCTAGGAGACTGGGGGGTGTAATAGAATCCCCCAAACAAAAAAAAAGCATTCCCCTCTGGGCTCAGAGAACTCCCACTGGGCCCGTTAAAAAGTAAAAATGAAAGAAGCTAAGTGGCTGCGGGGGCCCATGGGCAGTGTGATGCCGGTTGCCAGAGGCCCCTCTTAAATAAATAATAGACCCCCATGGGAATGCCATGGGGCCTGCAATGCCTAAGGCCCCCCTAAAATAAATACCGCCACAGGTGGTGCAATGCCCGAGTCCCCCTTTAAATAAATAACCAGTCCCCATGGGGGACCATGGGTGGAGCAGGGCCAGAGGCCACCCCTTAAATAAATACTGCCCCCATGGGGGGTCATGGGCAGCGCGTTTCGGCGTGTTGCCCGAAGGCCCCCTTAAGAAAAAATATAAGCCCCATCGGAGCTTGGGGAGGGGGCGTGGTAAAAATATTAACTCCCCCTTCCTACGCACATTAAATAAAATAAAGCCCCTACCTACCCTGCCCCCCACCTTTACCTTGCCAGGATAGGGAGGGACGATCTCAAATATTCCACAAACTTAAATAAAAAAACAACATCATTTGAGTGTCATGAGGGTGGCCAGTGAAATCACTGCCCCCCCCCCCCCCTCCCGGAACACAAAGGGTGCCCGGTAAAATAAATCAAATATTTAATTATCTGTTTCCCGGTTCCAGCAGTGATTATCG
This sequence comes from Pelodytes ibericus, assembly GCA_036172795.1. Taxonomy (NCBI): domain Eukaryota; kingdom Metazoa; phylum Chordata; class Amphibia; order Anura; family Pelodytidae; genus Pelodytes; species Pelodytes ibericus. Next base: position 279,193,483 of record CM069857.1, read on the forward strand.
ATGTCCTGGTTCCTCACCTTCTGCCCCATGGAAAGAGCTAACCCAAAAATAAAAAAATAAATAAAAATGAATCCTTCTAGTTCTAAAAAAAGATTTATTTTTTTAGCAAAAAGGTTGTGCACCTATCTAATGAGTCTGCCCTCTGGGAGAGCAATGCTCATATTGAAATAACTGCCTCTTGCAGGTTTCTGATCGGCTAACTATGTCAGCCAATCAGAAGTCACCATGTGCCAGCCTACTATTGGACTCGTATTGGAGGTACCGTTTATTTTTTAGTGCCCCAGAGTGGCACCTGCCCAGTTGGCCCCAGACAAGCATCTGCCCATTTGTTTTTTTGCTTCAGCCTGCAGACATCCTGCTATTCACACCTCGCCTGTAACTGGATACAGCAGTGACTATAACGTTGCCTTGGATTTTGGCCGTCCAAACCTGGAGTCTCAAGCTTCCATAGCAATACGCAAGCCTGGAGCACCATGGGGGAGGGGGGGGGGTATTCTTTTATTAAAGGGGCTGCAGGCCCATGGGATGTATCACTATAAATGTCATCACTATTAAATCCAGGAAGGAACTCTCAGCTATAAATGTGGAGAACCTCATAGAGAAGCAGGAAATGTGTAATGTGAGAATTACTTTTATGGGTTTTATCATTAGACCCATCCTTTTCTGCATTGTGATTGACTGAGAACAAAATCAGCCAGCAGAGTTGATAATAGTCTGGTGCTATCCTGACCTGGTGGAACAGAGCTGATAACAGTTGGGTGCTATCCTGATCTGGTGAAACAGAGTTGATGACAGTTGGGTGCTATCTTGACATGGTGGAACAGAGATTATGACAGTGTGTAAAGGAAAGTGTGTAGAAATATAGGTCTTAACATGGGTGGTGAAATACCAGGCCTGGTGGAACAGCGTTGATGACAGTTGGGTGCTATCCTGATCTGGTGGAAAAGACTTGATGACAGTTGGGTGCTATCCTGATCTGGTGGAAAAGACTTGATGACAGTTGGGTGCTATCCTGATCTGGTGGAAAAGACTTGATGACAGTTGGGTGCTATCCTGATCTGGTGGAAAAGTGTTGATGACAGTTGGGTGCTATCCTGATCTGGTGGAAAAGACTTGATGACAGTTGGGTGCTATCCTGATCTGGTGGAAAAGTGTTGATGACAGTTGGGTGCTATCTAACAGTAAGTGTGTAGAAATATATGTCTTAACAGATGAGTATCAACCCTATTTCTGATTGACATAGGGATTGGGAAACCTATATTTTTAAGATAACCCTGTGTGAGTAAATATGTCGGACCTGGTCCTTCACTCACCTTGATCTATTTAACCACAAGGAAGTGTAGAAGACACCGAGGTTTTATTTTTGGGGGTTGGCTACAGATTTTATGCCAACTCTGATGTTTCTTTGAAAATGTACCTAAATTAAATAAAATTCCAACATTCCAACATACCACCTGTTTCATTTGCTCATTCAAATTTAAAGTAATAATAAACTATTGTTAAATATAGAATTTTACCCCGAGACACTTTGGAATTACATTTTGCATACGTTCTTTCATCTGCTGGTTCCTAGAATGCTAATAATTGAACGGCCTGTTGAGATTTATGTGATGAATTGGATTTTTTCTATCTGAAGTCATCAAGTCCCGCTAAATTATTGAAGTACAAAGTCCCTGGTATTAGTCACTTTATCCTTTGCTGTCATGCAACTATTTTTGGCATTTAGAAGAAATGATGTATAATTTAATTATGTCCAATGTCAGAGAATCTTTGTACTCAGAAAAAGCGAGTACGAAGTAGCACAGTTGAGAGTAGAAAATGTAAAATAAATTGTTAATTGAAAAATATATTTACACTGGGACACCAGATCTTAATTATTTATTTTTTACAAACTCTAAAATTACACACACGTTACACGTTACAAAAAAAAAAATTGGGCAGACTAGATGGACCGAATGGTTCTTATCTGCCGACACATTCTATGTTTCTACACCATTCTCTGCGATTCTTGTGATACAAAGTAGCATTGGGCATTTTTTGCACTCACATTACTTTTAGGGTGAGGTGCAGTGGCGTCTCCAGCATTCATATTTGGGGGGGGGGGGGGGGCATATGAGGGGCCAGTGACAAACGGGGAGGCAATTATAAAATGTGTTTGTGTGTATATGTGTATATGTATCTCCTGCATAATGGATCTAATTATAAGCCCCTCTACATGATTTTACAGGTTAAGCATCCAATATCCAAAATGCCTAATTTTGGATAACGAGTAATTTTCACCAATAAGATATATTAAAGCCTCTCAGCACTTGTGAAATACAGTAATATCAATGTAAATACTGTATAGTGCCAAAAAAATCACTGTTACTGGGATGTAGCTGTGATGTGAGGTGTAGGGGAATCCGAGCATGCATGGAAAGGCTATATCACAGCTTGAGGGGGCTGGACACTGAATACATTGTGTGCTTGTATTCTGACAGGTGTGTGTGGGATATGGAACTTGTGGCGAAATATGAAATGTTTTTGGGATAACAGATCATGTTGGATAACGGATCACGTTGAATAATGGATCTTGTTGGATAAAGGATCATCTTGGATACTGGACCATGTTGGATAACGGATCATGTTGGATAACGGATCATCTTGGATAAAGGATCATGTTGGATAATTGATCATCTTGGATAAAGGATCATGTTAAATAACAGATCATGTTGAATAACGGATCATGTTGGATAACGGATCATGTTGGATAACGGATCATGTTGAATAACAGATCATATTGAATAACGGATCATGTTGGATAATGGATCATGTTGGATAAGGGATCATCTTGGATAAAGGATCATGTTGGATAAGGGATCATCTTACATAAAGGATCATGTTGGATAACGGATCTTGTTGGATAACGTGTCACCTTGGATAACGGATCTTGTTGGATAACGGATCATTTTGACGTTTGGTTTAATGGGACAAACTACAAAACACTGTGATACATTAAGTAAGAAGAAAACCGGAACTTGTGAAAGAAGAAGAGAAAAGAGATAGCCGAGCGCAGTCAGCTGGGAATTACACTGTGAGGTTGAAATAGTTTGGAAAGTGAACTTTGATCAGATATCAGGCAACACCGCTGCAAAATGAAACATCCGAATCCCCTGATACAGGATAATGATGCACCGAGCTGTATGCCATCTAGCGTCAGTCATAAAGGAAGGCTAACACAGACGTTAACATAATATACAGTATACAACGACAGGTTAGGTGTGAGAGGATGAATGCATCCTGCAATCACCTGTGCATAAGCAGGATAAGCCAAAACCCACAAATTCCAGAATTATGCCTGAACACAGTCTGTTCTACGACCACAATATGTCTTGCTCACTAAACTCAGTTTTATTGTATTAATGTTATTTCATTTTCATTAATGTTATTTCATTTGTATTAATATTATTGCCAGTGGTATTGAACAAAGTCACCTTCTTGTTACCCCACTCTTGTTTGCATAACCCATATGTCACATTCTGCGAATGCAGGGATAATCATAAGTGTCCCGACCGTCGTTAAGGGGTTAAAAAAAACAACAACAACTCCGACAGAATAACAGCACAAACGGTGAGAATTCTGTCAACGTGTTGTTGTTTCAGAGCGGACAAGCATCAAGTGTTGCAGAGCTAGGGAGCGGACAGGTTTAATACGTCTTACTTTGAGCCGTGCTGGGACTATTATCAGATATATGGGAGCTAAATTTAGATGTGCTTGTTTGACACCCGGTATTACGAGCCAATAACCCAGTCCCCAATCATACCCCCGTCACATTGAGTGATGGCTACTGGCACCAGTCTTGACCAGGTTTGTCACATGTCTTTTATTTGTGAGACACGGTTTCTTTTTTTGTTAATTCACTTTTTAAAAAGGCATCGAGTGGTTCATACCTTCTAGTGTTCCAACCCTGTTTGTCTTCTTCTAGAAGTATGTTTAGGGATAGAGTTAAAATAATTAAACTTGTAATTAATTGTAATTCATTATTTAGAATCAATTTAAAGAGGGGCCATATCTTTTTAATGTGGTAGAAAGCCAGTTCTGCCTCATTTAAATTGTCATTTGAATGATGCATTGATTGTACATCTTTAAAAAAAATTCTGGTGTTGAATCTGCAAACTACAGCAATTATTCAAACTACAGCGATTATTCAAATTACAGTGATTATTTTAGTGGGTGCTATACTACATATTTGTACCCTGCCCTGAGCCCAGTACCACAGAGAGTGCATGTGTGCCAGGCACATGACTTTAATCCTGTTCTGTTAGCTCAGTGGGCAACATCTAGGCTTTTTTAAATACTGCAATTTGTTGGTGTTAAATATTACATTTGCGTCCTGCACTTCATATCTGAGAGTCAAATAGAACCGTCAAATACTGTGCTTACAGCGCACTTTGAAAAATTCTAATTGTTTTGGGTGCTAAATAGTACATTTGCGTCTTGCGGTCCAATAAACAAAAAAACTAAAAATACAAAGAAAAATTCTTGACTATTGGCGGTTACATTGTCGCCCTGCTGAAAGCTCAGAGTCGACACCTGCAGCCCATGGCCATCTGTCTTTCACCTCACCCCCTTGCAAATCAGCCAAGCAGTCTGAGCCACAAGTCATGCAGCAGTCTCTTTTGCTTTTTGATGACTCTGCTGGCGCAGTCATCAAACCTAGCCTTGCCCCAGAAGTGGAAGAGATTGAGTGCACTGATGCACAACCACTTATGTGTCAGGATGTGGACATGCGAGGACCACCGCAGCATGTCTCTGATGATGACGAAACACAGGTGCCAACTGCTGTGGCTTTCAGCAGTGTGCAGACCGGCAAGGAGGGCAGGGTTGAGGAGTGGGTGGAAGATGATGTGGAGGATGATGAGGTCCTAGACCCCACATGGAATCAAGGTCATGCGAGTGACGTGTCCAGTTTGGAGGAAGAGGCGGTGGTCGCAAAGAGGCAACAGCGCATCATAAGAGGGAGCAGGGTGCAAAACCATAGCGGCCGTCCCCTAGGCAGTACACCTGCTACTGCCCACCACACCCAGGGGCCGAGCACACCAAAGCCAGCTACGAGGAGTTCCCTGGCGTGGCAGTTCTTTAGACAATGTGATGACGGCATGACACGAGTGGTTTGATAGCTGTGCAATCAGAACCTGAAGCGAGGCATAAATGTGCTAAACCTGAGAACAACCTGCATGACCAGGCATCTACATGCAAAGCACGAGCTGCAGTGGAGTAAGCATCTAAAAACCCAAGAAAGGTCTCAGGCTCCTCCTGCTTCCTCTTCTGCTGCTCTCTTGGCCTCTTCCTCCAGCTCTGGAGTCACAGTGGCACCTGCCACCGAGCAAATAGAGGAAGTTGCAGCAACGCCACAACGTCAGCCACTGTCCCCAAGCATCTCCACACTGTCCCATGGAAGTGTTCAGCTGTCCATCTCCCAAACACTGGAGAGAAAGAGGAAGTATGGCCCTACCCACCCGCAAACACTGGCCCGATATGGTGTGCGATAATGGGCGAAATCTGGGCCTAGCTGGTTTGACGCACATCCCTTGCCTGGCGCATGTGCTGAATTTGGTGGTGCAGAAATTCCTGAAAAACTACCCAGATATATCAGCTCTGCTCCAGAAAGTGCGGGCCGTCTGTGCGCACTTTAGACGTTCTCACGCTGCTTCTGCTCGCCTGTCTGCGCTGCAGCGTATTTTAGGCCTTCCCGCTCACCGCCTCATATGCAACGAGCCCACAAGGTGGAACTCAACCTTGCACATGCTGGAGAGATTGTGCGAGCAGCAGCAGGCGATAGTGGAGTATCAGCTGCAGCATGCACGGGTCAGTCGCTCTGCGGAACAGCACCACTTCACCACCACTGAGTGGGCCTCCATGCGAGACCTGTGTGCCATTTTGCACTGTTTCGAGTACTCCACCAACATGGCCAGCGACAATGATGCCGTTCTCTGCCTTACTATCCCGCTTGTATGTCTCCTTGAAATAACGCTTAGGGCGATGATGGAAGAGGATGTGGTACAGGAGGAAGAGGAGGAGGAAGAAGAGGAGTAATTTCCACGGTTAATTCACAAGTGGCTTGGAGGGTGGGTTCCTGCACAGTTTTGGAGGAGGATGAGGATGAAGATGATGATGAGGAGGAGGAACCATGTTCACATCAGGGTGGCACCCAACGCAGCTCGTGGGCATCACTGGATACGGAGGACACAGATGAAACATCTCCCCCAGAGAACAGCTTGTCCTTGCCTCTGGGCAGGTTGGCACACATGAGCGACTACATGCTGCAGTGCCTGCACAACGACTGCCAAGTTGCCCACATTCTTACTTGTGCTGATTTATGGATGGCCTCCCTTCTGGACAAAGTGCCGTCCTTAATTCCATCACTGGAGGGTGATCGTAAGATGCGCGACTACAAGCGCACGCTGGTAGACGCGCTGCTGAGGGCATTCAAAAATGACACCGGGGGCTCAATGGAAGCACAAGAGGATGGCGACCTCTGGAAGCAGAGAAAGAGGTCGCCAACGCAGCTGGGCACCGCCAGCACCTCAGAAGGCAGGGTTAGCATGGCCGAAATGTGGAAAAGCTTTGTCAGCACGCCACAACAAGCAGCAACACCATCTGATATGCAACATCTTAGCAAGAGGCAGCATTTCACCAACATGGTGGAACAGTACGTATGCACAGGCCTACACGTACTGACTGATGGGTCTGCCCCATTCAACTTCTGGGTCTCCAAATTGGGTACATGGCCTGAGCTTGCCCTTTATGCCTTGGAGGTGCTGGCCTGCCCTGCAGCCAGTGTATTGTCTGAACGTGTGTTTAGCACGGCAGGGGGCGTTATCACAGACAAGCACAGCCGCCTGTCCACAGCCAGCGTGGACAAGCTCACGTTTATTAAGATGAACCAGGCATGGATCCCACCAGACTTCTCTGTACCTTGCGCAGAATAGACATTTATACCGGACTCACAAGTCATTGTTATACTCAAGTGCACTTATTCTTCGTTTTCTGTTGTTATATGTCCCAATATTTTGGGGGCTACCCCAATTTAAAAAAATAAATAAATAAATAAAAAACAGTGTTGGCTACCTCCTCCTCCTCCTCCTCCAGCGCCGCTTCCACCTACACCGCCATGGTCACCGCCTCCTCAACATATGGGTCACTTAGTATAAACTGAAAGAGAATACCCTGCACTCCAACCCTCTCTCAAATGGATAATTCTGTTGATCCTCCTGTCAGCCATGCTTTAGATTTAGATTTATGTTCTTCCACAGCTAAAATCAAAGATTCCATCTAGTGCTATTTTATGGCTCAGCTGTATTTGTAATTTGTATGTATTTTATGTTATTTTAAGTTATTTCCCTATCCATATTTGTTTGCAGGGCACTTGTCCTTCTCTTACCCACATTTTACTTCCTTTTGCAGCCCTCTAGCCCTTTCCAGGACTTTTATTTTTTTCCTTTTTTTTTTTTAAAGACACTCAGACTTGAGACACATAGATTGACTTAATTATATCTCTCCTAGTGTTCTCGCATTTCATCTTTGTGTCCTTTCCCATTAACGGGACAATTTCACTCTTGCTTGTGCACTATTAATTATTTCCTTCTCCGTTAATCTATATAGAACTAATAAAATCTTATTTAACCTCTCTGTGTGTTTATTGGGGACCCCCTTCGACCCTCCCAACCTTCGGGGGTCGACTGGGGCCCCCCCAATCGCCTATCAAACACAATACCTACATATAACATGGACATACATGACATACAATTAAGTCACTGGGGGACGGGTAAAGGGCAAATTCCATATCCTATGGGTCTCTCTGCCTCTCCGGCATTATATCTCAGAGGTCGCTTATTTTCTTTATCCACTCTTCCCACTTTATCATATCTTTATTTCTTATGGCAAACTGTTTTTTTATTCCCCGCTCCATTTTCATTTGATAGACCACTTGATTCTTAACCTCTATCCATTCCGGGATTTTGTGTGAGGTCCAACTTCTGGCAATTAACAGTTTAGCTGCTAGCAAAAAGTGTATTATGACCTGCTTCGGTATTTTTGTCATCTGTTGAGTAAATACATGCAGCAGGAAAATTCCTGGGTCCAAATTCAGTTCAATGCCTGTTATTTTTTTAATTTTCTGGCTTATGGATTTCCACATTTTTAAAATACCTTCACAACCCCAGAAAATATGCAAAATATCACCCAAATGAGTTCCGCATCTCCAGCATTTATCAGATTTGTCCTTGTTTATCTTTGCTAAACGTGTGGGTACCAGGTACCATCGGTTTATTGTCTTAAAGTATATTTCGTTTAAGTTCAGGCAGTGTATCGCTCTATATGTCGTTCTCATGGCCGATAGCCAGTCCTCCTGTATAATTTCATAGCCTATATCGCTACTCCACCTTTCTCTTTTCTTATTTTACATATTCGGTTTATTGCGTTTTATAAGGGCTATACTTTTAGATATCATATTTTTCATATTTCCCTGGGAGATTAACTGTTCTAGTTCTTTTTCGATATTATTTCTAGATTTTCTAACATATTTCGCCATAAAGTGTTTTATTCTAAGATATGTGTACCGCTCTGTGTTTGGTAGCCCCGATTCCCCAGAGATTTGTGCAAAGGACTTAACTCCTGATGTGTTATACAGGTCTTCTATTTTCCAAAAGCCTTGTTCCTCCCAGCCTTTTAAGTTCAGGTTTTGTATATTTGAACTTATTGTTTTTAGTGCGAGCGCCAATAACAATTGTTTTTTTATTTTCAGAGATTTCTTTAGATTATCCCAATTTTTCATTAGATCATATATAATTGTCCCCTTAGGTATTACTCTTTCCATTCTTTCCTTTTTACTTATATCTGCGTGATCTCGTTTTATCTTCCAAAACAGTGATCCGATGTCTTGGTACTTTAATATATGTTGTTCTAATTTATACCAGCTCTCATGTATTGATTCCTCTTGTTGTGTAGCAATTTCTTGGGCTATTTTACATGCCCTCTCATATTCCTCTAGTATTGGAACCCCTAGGCCTCCGTCTTTTACTCCTAATGCTAATGTGGACAAACTGATTCTTGGGTGGGAGTTCTGCCATATAAATCTATTCATGGTTGATTGTGCCATATCCATCCAACTTTTCGGAATTTCCATATTAATCATTTTGAATAGATATGTCCACTTAGGCAGCACATAGGACTTGAGGATGTTAATTCTTCCCCACCATGAAAATCCCATTGATTTCCAATCTTTCAATTTTTTATTTGTTTCTTGTAGTAGTGGGAGGAAATTTATTTGTACCAGTTCTTCTGGATCCGACCCAATTTTAATCCCTAAATAATTTATGTGATATTTTGCCCAGGAGAATCCAAACTGTTGTTCCAGTTTGGTTTTATCGTGTTGTATTATATTGCTTACAATTGCCGTTGATTTATCTAAATTTAATTTATATCCTGAATACGTAGAATATATTTGTATTTCCTTAATCAGTTCTGGCATAGAATTATGAGGGTCGACCAGAGTTAGAATGACGTCATCCGCATATAGGCTGATTTTGAAACTCTCTTCCATAGCTTTCATTCCTATAATTCTTGTATTTTTTCTGATTGACCTAGCCAGCGGTTCAATGGACATTAAGTAGAGCACGGGGGACAGTGGGCAACCTTGTCTTACTCCATTTGTAATATCGAACCAACCTGATTTAAACCCTATCCCTTTTATTTGTGCTGATGGACCCTCGTATAGTGCAATTATATTAGCAAGAATCTCGCCACCCATACCGTAGGCCTGAAGTGTCTGCCTCATAAAATCCCAGCTGACCCTGTCAAAGGCCTTCTCTGCATCCAATGACAGGGTCAGCATGGGTGTCCGTTCCATCTTTGCAACCTGCAGAACATCCACCAGTCTCCTTATATTGTTTATTGAGGAGCGTCCTGGAATAAATCCCGTCTGGTCTTTATGTATTATATGTGGTAGTAATATTTTTAGTCTTTCTGCCAGGACAGAGGAATAAAGCTTAATGTCGACATTCATTAATGCTATTGGCCTATAATTCTTAAGGTCTTCTGGGTTTTTACTTGGCTTTGGGATAGGGACAATATATGCTCTGAGTAATTCTTGAGGAATACCTTTCTTGAATTCATTAAAGGCCCTCACAAGCTCCAGTTTTATGTATTTTCTTAGGGTCTTGAAAAACCCATTATCAAAACCATCAGGGCTTGGGGCCTTCTTTGACTTCAGTTTAGCAATAGCCTTTTCTTCCATTCGTATTGGTTGGTTTAGCAGTTTTAACTGTTCTGTAGTTATTTTAGGTATCTCTAAATTATCCAAGTATTCTTTTATTTTTCCTTCGGAGTCTTGACTAGGTTGATTATAGAGGTCCCTATAAAACTTCATGAAAGCTTCCGCGATCTTATCCGGTCTTAGTATATTCTTGCTTCCTTGTTTAATTTTAGCTATTATCCTTTTGGTTTTGTCTTTTTTTAATCTGTTTGTCATTGCTTTCTGTGCTTTATTCCCGTGGTAGTACCATGTTCTTTGGAGTGCTTCAAGTGATCTATTAGCCTTATAGATCAACCTCTCGTTAATGTCTTTCTCGATGTTTGATACCAGGTTTGTACCGTGTATGCTTGGGTTTCTTTTGTTTTGGGCTGAAGCTAGATCTAAGTTCATGTAAAGCTGTGATAAAGGCAGCCCCCTCATTCTTCTTCCCTTTATTTCCAGACTTATTAAGTGCCCCCTTATAACGCTCTTGTAAGCACACCATACAACTGCTGGATTAACTCCGTGTCCTACATTTTCCCGAAAATAATTCTCTGTCATCTTAATGACAGTATCTCTATTTTCCGGGTTTTTCAAAATATGTTGTTGGAGTTTCCAGTCTTTCGGAGGTAGTCTCTGTTGTTCCTTTAGATCCATTATTAGTGCATTATGGTCCGAACAGGTGAATTCTTTGATGATTATTTTATTGACTCTACTTACTATTTCCCTGTCGGCCATTATTAGGTCTATCCGAGAATAGGAAAGGTGTGATTTTGAAAAACACGAAAAGTCTCTCTCTCCTGGGTGAAACACCCTCCATACATCTAGAAAGTCGTATGTCCTCATCATCTCTCTGAGCTTTTTTGAGTTGGTCATCGTGTTTTTATTAATTCCCTTCCCTTTTTGTTTTACAGTATCTACCTGGGGTTCCATTACACAATTAAAATCCCCTAATATAATTACTGAACCTTGAGCGATTCTACTTATTTTTTGACATACAATTCGGATAAACCTAGTGGGTGTCTGATTAGGAGCATATACGTTGGCAATTGTATATATTATATTGTTTATTTCCACCACTAAAATTATATACCTCCCCTCCGGATCACATTCTTGGTGTTTTATTTTTACTGCAAGTAAATTGGAAAATAGAATAGCAACCCCTCCTTTTTTTTGTTGAGGTAGAGCGGCCTGAATCATTGTTGAGTAATCCCTGTATCTAAATCTCACTGGGTCTATTCCCCTCCAATGAGTTTCTTGAAGGGCGCATACCATGATATTCTCTTTTTTAAGAAATTGGAATAATATATTCCTTTTCTGCGGGGAATTGATCCCTTGTGCATTCAGGGACAAAAATCGTACCATCTATCAAAGCAGATCTCTGTATATAGCCCTAGCCTCCTCGCACGCACCCCAGTGACTTACACATAAATAACAAGACAAACAACATTTCAACATAAACGCACCTCCCCCTATTTTTTGGGGATTGGGTTGCAATCCCCGTATGGTGGGTACGTCCCTTCCAGCGAGGAAGGGTCCCACCCTATATAATTGGAATTCCATATATATGCTTAAAACTATATACATGTACTTCCTCCTGGTGGCAATCGAGCGGTCAAGAATTATCTTATACTAAAATCCTCAAATCGTGGCGGGGGCACCTTTGTGGAGGGGGGATGTAAAGATCCGTAGGAAACATTTCTTGGTCCCCTAGGACCACCTCTTCTATCGAGAGGGGAGAAGATAAGAAGAAGAGGGAGAGGGCAGAGGGGAGAGAAAAAAAAACAAAAAAAACCCCCGCCTTATATCTATACTGTTAGCGTGTTATCCGTGATCTGTGCATAATAATATCATTTAGTGTATTGGTGAGTAATTATTCATTTACAGAATAACAGTACTTCCGGTTGGATATCTAATGTACTAATAATTTAATTTGTGGTCTTGTCAGTTATATTTTAGCTCTTTTAAGTAGTGGTGGAGGGTATCGTATATTTGGCTATATCCTTCTATATCCTAAACTTGAGACACCCAACATATCCAGCTTATTAACCAGTTGGTATACTAGGAAAGAAGAAAAAAAAATAAAATAAAATATATATAAATAAATAAATGTATCAACCCTATATCTATAAGTATTTTATTAATTGTATTGTGCCTAATTAAAATAGTGAGCACTTATTCAATTGTAAAATAATAACCCTTCTAGTTAACTCCTATTATATATTTAGTAGTATTTATTTGTAATCTCTTCCATTATAATGTGTCTTTATTAAGTGGTTTTATTCTTACTGTTGCCCATATTGTGTTAGCTCAACCTTCAAAACCATTGAAATCCGTTTATAACCTCAAGTAGTATTAATTACTTACTATTTTCCCTTATTGTGTCCCCTAGTTTTAGTTTATTCTTAAAGTACTACTTCCCATTCATGTGCCTATTAACTATTAATATTTTTAACCAACAGCTTAGTGTAATTCCTTGTGATTCCTCAATTCACCCTCTAGTGCCGGTTCTTACAAAAAAAAAAAAATCCATATATATATAAATTGTATAATGTAATTTATCACCTTCCTCTATTTGAACTTACCCCCTCCTCTCATCCCTCTTCAAATACTTCCTGTTCCCATCTGTATCATTTATTTACATTAACTAATTATTATTTTGTCTTTCATTGGTCCCCACAACCCTTCCGGTTTTACCCCGTTTCCAATATTCATTCTTTTCTTCTGTCTCCCCTCACCTTTCCTTCCCCCTATGCCCCCAGAACCATTCCTAGCTATTTTTATGATTTATCCAATCTTGTAATTCTTTTGGGCTTCCAAAATTTAATCTGGTCCCCTGATGATTTATCTGCATTCCTACTGGAAATCTCCACATATATCTGATTCCAAGCTTCCTCAAAGATTCTGTCTGTTCTCTAAAGGATCTTCTCATAACTCTTGTATGGTAGGAAAGATCTGGAAAGATCATCAGCTGTTCATATTTAGATCCAGTAAGATCTTTAGTCGAGAAATCCCTTTGTATCTGTTGCTTATCCCTAAATGAGTGGAAACAGACTATAATATCTCTTGGTAGAGATTCAGGTGAGCTTTTAACCTTTGCTGTTTGATGGAATCTCTCAAGTAATTTACATGGCTCTTTATTTTGTAGTCCTATGAAGCTGAATAGTTCGTCCAGATATTGTTCTAGTTCTGGTTGGATCACCGATTCGGGTATGCCCCTTACTCTTAAATTGCATCTCCTCGATCTATCTTCCATATCAGCTATTTTTTCTTCTAATTTTGATATTTTTGATTCCAGACCTGTATTATGATCTTTTTGTTCTGCCATCTGGAAAAGTATATTCTGTAGCTGTTCCTCCGTGATGTTGATTCTTTCCCCTAATTTATTTATCTCAGACCTTATATCCCTTTTGAGTTCTTCGGCATTTTTGCTTATTTTTTCTTTTATTTTTGTGAATTGGGATTCTAATGCTGTTTTCAAGGTTTCCTGAGTTAGAGCTGGTGGTTCGAAGCAAAGGCTATCCTGCATATCTTTACTTTGTTCGTTTTCATTATTTTCAACTGAGACAGTAACCACCTCCGGTGCTATCCCTTTGGCCTGTTTTTCAGATTGTGGAGAAAAATAGGTTGACAATCGTTTTTCTGGCTTATCTTGTTTCTTTTTAGATCCTTTCATGTCTGTGGTTTTTGTTGTGGCCATTTTCCCTCTCTTTCTCCTTTCTCACTTCCCCGCTTTCCCCTTTCTCTTTGAGTGCAACCCCTTGCCCTTTATCCGTTGTTTGGTGTTGCTACAAGCTTTTGAGAAGTATGTGGCGTTCCGATTTATATTCTTTCCCACAAAGAGGGGTGAAAACCGGACCGAACGGGGATTCCTACTTTACTTTCAGGTGGATTGCTTTCTGTCACTGCTTTCTTTCTTTATTTTAGTCTGTGAGGCTTATCTTTGCTATATAGTCTTATATTTTAAAAGTCAGAAGGGTATTTTCCCTGGGCCTGCTTTATGTCCTCTGCTATTAAGTATCCCCTTGGCAGACCGAGCTCTATATGCACCTGTATACAGCTCTCACCAAAAATCTCACTGACCTCTTTTATCCCCCGAGTCAGTTTTATAATTTGTGCGTACAAACAGATAATATTACGGTTAGTGTATAGTTGTATAACTCTGTAGATGTATATTTTAGGCAATATTACATTTCATGCTTCTTTATGTTGTGTAAATTGCATAAAAGGCAGGGGATAGCCCCAACTCATGTGACCCGTATGGCGCCCGGGGTTGCCGCGGGATAGGTCTCCAGACCCGTTTGTAGGGATTTCTTTCAGAGAAGGTACCTTGTATGGTAGGCACGCCGTGGGGGGAAAAATATATATATATAATCGGGAAGCCTTTATCCAGCTCGCTGGGGTTTTACCGGTCGTCGTTTTAGGAGCGTTCAGTTCTTAGAGCCATGACTCCTCTTGCAGATTGATGCCTTCCAGATTCTCCATGCACGACGTAGCACTCCTCCTCCCATCGGTCCATTACTTTTTTAGAGGGATTTTAGTGGCCAAAAGTCCGTGTCCCCATTGACTTCAATGGGGTTCGTGTTCGGGGTCAAGTTCGAGCACGGACCCGGAAGAAAGTAATTGTAAAATCATTCTCCTAATTTAAGCTTTCAGTGGGACAGTCCCAACTCAGGACCACAAATCCACAGTCCAGATTATCATTCTCTGGGCTCACTGTAGAATGAATACTATGCATGTGCAGGAACACTGCCGTTTGTTCATACTTGATCTCTCAAGTTGGTAGTGTTCACCAAGAATACACAACGTGCTTTCGTTTTCATTCTTACCTGATGTAGCCCTTGATAAAACAGGTTATTATTACCCAACTTGCTGGTACTCATTTATTAACTTGAGTTGACCCTGCCAGGATTCGAACATGCAAATCATAAGCATTGTACAACCCATTAGCCAAGTTAAGACGTGGTTCAGCCACATTGGATATCCAGAGGTTCAAAAAGTAGTCCTGCAGCTTCTCCTAGTTGAGTTTATAGATAGGTGGATAACCCCTATTCTGCAGAAATATACCCAGTATAGTATAATGCAGGTTATTTTATTCTCTTATTTATTTTTTCTGATACTGTGCTTCTTAACACAATTTGTACCCAAAAAAAACATTTATTTTTTTTGACAAAAGCAAATAGAACCTGAAACAAATAAAAGTAAAAAAAAAAACTCTGAATATACTTTACTATTATCTTATCTATTGGATATTTCATTTTAAGATCTCCTACTCCTATAATTTCGCTTTGACTGCTGTCTGGCATCTCGCATAAACGATAAGAAATATAAAAAGCTCCCTTTTTTATATCATAATTGGTTCCATATTCATCCTTTTCAATGCAATGTTCCTACTGTCTATAATGACCGGAAACAGATAAGCGTCAGTAATTTAGAATTTTAATGACACCACAGCTGCGATTCCTAGAGTCAGTCCACAACACAACCGTCTGCGTAAATGAGGGGCCTTATTATTACACTGTCGACAACATTCGTTTGAGATTATTAAACACATGTCAGTGACTCGCTGCTGATTTGAAAGAAGCAGTTGCCTTTTTTGTAAAAAAAAATTCTGAGCAAAATGTGTTTTTTTAGAAATGGTAAACTTTATAAATATTCTGAAGGTGCACAAAGTGGCAATGGTTAAACAAGACCGTTGAAGCATACCCCCCCCCCCTCCCCCCATCCCCCATTTCTGCCCCGGGCGAATCCGGACACCGGGGGGCAGTGCTTGGGAGCTTAGAGTGTCACTGGATCTGGCAGCTGCATGTGCCCCAGGCCCTCCTCCCACATTGCAGAAGCAGCAGTTACCCCTGCACCGTAGGACGTTGCTGGATGTTGCTGGATGTCTGTACAAAAGTATAGACACTTTCCTGCTTCTTGCACTGCCCACGCTGTTCTGAAGTCTGAGTGTTACAGGTCACGTGACTCGCACTGCTCTGACCTCAGAGCAGTGAGTTGCAGCATGGGAATGTCTGTGCTGCTGCATAGACATCGAGTTGTCTGCTCGCCGCAGAGATGCCAGTCCAGTAAGTCTATCCCAGAAAATCTCTAGTGGTTTTCTCATATAGAAAATAGTTGGTAGGTATAAAAATAAGGCACCATCACCGTTGCCACCTCTTCTGCAAAAGAATATAATTCTTCATAGACTTAACATCGGCCTTGTTGTGTTTTTTGTTTTGTGTTTTCTCTCTCTGTCAATTAAAGGGACAGTAAACCCCCCACATCAAAATCTGTCTGACTGCACAGATGGACCATGATCTTAGCATAGTTTTAAATGAAAATCTTGCACTGCCTATTTGCATCTACCTTATTGGTTAAGCCATTGAACTCTATGAAGGATTTGGAGAGCAAGGTGCATAGCTGCCAACATCGGCCATGTTTACAGGGACACATATTTGTTCCACATGCTGCAGAAAGAGCATTATGTAGGATGGATATACGCACAGGCACAATCCAATTAATTCATCAGGGTGGAGATCTCATAGGACCTACCATGATTAATTAATTGGATTGTGTCTGTGCGTATATGCATCCTACATACTGCAGGGCTGCACTTTGCATGCTCTTTCTGCAGCATGTGGAACAAATATGGCCGATGTTGGCAACTATGCATAGTGGTAACAGAAGTGCCACACAGGGGTATGAAAAATGAACGTAAAAAAAAAAGCAATCGCACTTTCTGAATTGCTTCCATTTTCTTGCTACCAATAATAAAAGGAATTTCATTTCATTGAAAGATTGCATCAGGTGTAGACATTTTAAATGGAAATGCTTTCATGAGATAATTCAAATAAAGTACCTTATTGATCCCTCCTTGCTCTGTATAACTCTACGAGGAGGTGGACATGTTGTTTAGAATCTTTGTCAGATATTCCTTCATCTGATTCAATATTCCAAAAAAACATGTCCGCGCCTTGATATTGCTATGGAAAAATGGGCTCATTATGTACTTTACTTCATTTCTTTCATTAAAGCATTTTTAATTAAAGGACAACTGTCAGCAAAAAAAAAAATAAAATAAAATAAAAAAAATATATATATATATATATATATATATATATATATATATATATATATATGTGTTTAACTGAAAGACAGCATCAAATGTAGGAATTTTAAGCAGAAAAACGTTAATGAAAGAATAAAAAGAAAGTATTATCAATGAGCCCTCTTTTCTCTGTATAGATTAATCAGGTGGCAGACATCTTGGGTCAGATGATTCAGATCTTCCTCCATCTTACCCAATATTCTGAATAAAATGTCTGCCCCCTGAGCTGAATAAGGTAATTTATTTGTATTCTTTCTTTAAAGCATTTATATTCTAAATGGTTACAGCTGTTTAACCAGCTCTTTTTTTGAGAGACTCCTTTAATCTTTACCTACTGCAAATGTGTTCAATAGTGTTGAGCGAACCCGAAGCGCACTGTTCGGGTTCGTACCGAACATTACCAATTTTTTGGACCTCGGACCCGAACACGGACATTTCACGGTATGTTCGGGTTGGAGTTCGGGATTCGGCGATTACATTGTAGGTAATGCTATGGGCTTTCTATAAACCGAAATAGAGTCCCCATTCATAAGAATAGGGACTCTATTTCGGTTTATAGAATAGCAATAGCATTACATGTATTCCATAAACCAAAAGTCTATAAACCGAAGGTCTTTCGGTTTATAGACTTTCGGTTTATGGAATACATGTAATGCTATTGGCTTTCTACGTTGGCGAACCCGAAAATCCAGGTGTCCGCTCAACTCTAGTGTTCAATCAACAAACCAAGTAGGTCTAATTAATTGGATCCATCTGGGCACAGTCATATCACCTGTTTTCCTGATTATCACTATTATTACACTGCTTTATAGTTCAGAATCTGTGGGTCATTCCCAATCAGGGCCGGCCTTAGGGGTGTGCGACCTGTGCGAGCACAGGGCGCAACACCCCAGGGGGCGCCGCCCGCCAGCTTAAAAAAAAAAAAAAAGTTAAAGAAAAAAAAAAAAAGTTTAAAAAAAAAGACAGAACAGGGGGAGGGGGAGAGAGAGACAGACAGAACAAGGGGAGGGGGAGAGAGAGACAGACAGAACAGGGGGAGGGGGAGAGAGAGAGACAGACAGAACAAGGAGAGAGAGTCAGACAGAACAAGGGGAGGGGGAGAGAGAGACAGAACAGGGGGGAGAGAGAGAGACAGAATGGGGGGAGTGAGAGACAGAACAGGGGGAGAGAGAGACAGACAGAACAGGGGGAGAGAGAGACAGAACAGGAGGAGGGGGAGAGAGACAGACAGAACAGGGGGAGAGAGAGACAGACAGAACAGGGGGAGAGAGAGACAGAACAGGAGGAGGGGGAGAGAGAGAAACAGAACAGGGGGAGAGAGACAGAGAACACGGGTGTATGGGGGGGAGAGACAGAACACGGGTGTCTGGGGGGGAGAGACAACGGGGGGGACAGAACAGGGGGAGGAGAGACAGAACAGGGGGAGGGGGGAGAGAGACAGAACACGGGGGTCTGGGGGGGAAAGACAGAACAGGGGAGGGGGGAGAGGGAGAGAGAGAAAACAGGTATGGGGGAGTTAGAGCGAGACAGACGTGGCAAGGAAGAGGGAAGGGACACATACATGGGGGGGGGGGGGCGCCACGGGGGAAGCCCGCACAGGGCGCTGGGACACTTAAGGCCGGCCCTGTTCCCAATGTTATCCATGAGTCCATATTTTAGTAGGGACAGTCCCTATAGTTGTCCTCTATACCTCCATCCCTCTTTCCTTTGCTGTCCCCATTTTCTAGATCAAAACTTTACATGTATTCGAGTGTATCACAGAGCTCCAAAACAATAAAACACATCATATTGTGTGTTCAAAATGCAAAAAATGGGTTTATATGTAAGTAAAATGTATTATTCATATTCTAAATATTTGACCAAACTTCATATATATATATATATATATATATAGTGACACCTTTAGCCACTCCCCTGAAAATAAAAGTGTCCCTCTTTGGCCATTTGGAATGTTGGGAGTTAGGTATGACATCACATTGAGGGACAAAGGATCCAGTAAGGGATAAGGAATAATTAATTAAAAAAATTATCAGCTGTTACAACAAAATCCTTGGATTTGGAGAGGCATCCAAGAAATGTGCACTCAGTTTATCTAGCTCAATGCCAGTGTGGTTTGGTGTTAGGGAGTGCCAGGCTTGTCGTTGGCTCAGTGCCAGCGTGGTTTGGTGTTAGGGAGTGCCAGGCTTGTCGTTGGCTCAGTGCCAGCGTGGTTTGGTGTTAGGGAGTGCCAGGCTTGTCGTTGGCTCAGTGCCAGCGTGGTTTGGTGTTAGGGAGTGCCAGGCTTGTCGTTGGCTCAGTGCCAGTGTGGTTTGGTGTTTGTTAGGGAGTGCCAGGCTTGTCGTTGGCTCAGTGCCAGTGTGGTTTGCTGTTTGTTAGGGAGTGCCAGGCTTGTCGTTGGCTCAGTGCCAGCGTGGTTTGGTGTTTGTTAGGGAGTGCCAGGCTTGTCGTTGGCTCAGTGCCAGCGTGGTTTGGTGTTAGGGAGTGCCATGCTTGCCGTTGGCTCGGTGCCAGCGTGGTTTGGTGTTTGGTGTTAGGGAGTGCCAGGCTTGTCATTGGCTCAGTGCCAGCGTGGTTTGGTGTTAGGGAGTGCCAGGCTTGTCGTTGGCTCGGTGCCAGCGTGGTTTGGTGTTAGGGAGTGCCAGACTTATCATTGGCTCAGTGCCAGTGTGGTTTGGTGTTAGGGAGTGCCAGGCTTGTCGTTGGCTCAGTGCCAGTGTGGTTTGGTGTTAGGGAGTGCCAGGCTTGTCGTTGGCTCGGTGCCAGCGTGGTTTGTTGTTAGGGAGTGCCAGGCTTGTCGTTGGCTCAGTGTTACCGTGGTTTGTTGTTAGGGAGTGCCAGGCTTGTTGTTGGCTCAGTGCCAGTGTGGTTTGGTGTTTGGTGTTAGGGAGTGCCAGGCTTGTCGTTGGCTCAGTTCCAGCGTGGTTTGGTGTTAGGGAGTGCCAGGCTTGTCGTCGGATCAGTGCCAGCGTGGTTTGGTGTTAGGAAGTGCCAGGCTTGTCGTTGGCTCAGTGCCAGCGTGGTTTGGTGTTAGGGAGTGCCAGGCTTGTCGTTGGATCAGTGCCAGTGTGGTTTGGTGTTAGGGAGTGCCAGGCTTGTCGTTGGATCAGTGCCAGTGTGGTTTGGTGTTAGGGAGTGCCAGGCTTGTCGTTGGCTCAGTGCCAGCGTGGTTTGGTGTTAGGGAGTGCCAGGCTTGTCGTTGGCTCAGTGCCAGCGTGGTTTGGTGTTAGGGAGTGCCAGGCTTGTCGTTGGCTCAGGGCCAGCGTGGTTTCACCTTAGGTGCACTAGGCCCTGCCTAAAGGCATAGTCTTAAATTAGAGAGGCAAAGGTTTAAAATAAATATCAGGAAAATCTGCTTTTCTGTGAGAGGGTAGTGGTAAATAAAGTGAAGGAGTTTAAGCATGCATGGGATAGGTATAAGGCTATCCTAGATATAAGATAAGGCCAGAGACTAATGAAAGTATTACATTACTGAGAGGGTAGTGGATGCATGGAATAGTCTTCCAGTAGAAGTGGTAGAGGTTAATACAGTGAAGGAGTTTAAGCATGAGTGGGATAGGTATAAGGCTATCCTAGATATAAGATAAGGCCAGAGACTAATGCAAGTATTACATTACTGAGAGGGTAGTGGATGTATGGAATAGCCTTCCAGCAGAAGTGGTATAGGTTAATACAGTGAAGGAGTTTAAGCATGCATGGGATAGGTATAAGGCTGTCCTAGATATAAGATAAGATCAGGGACTAATGAAAGTATTACATTACTGAGAGGGTAGTGGATGTATGGAATAGTCTTCCAGTATAAGTGGTAAGGTTAATACAGTGAAGGTGTTTAAGCATGCTTGGGATAGGTATAAGGCTATCCTAGATATAAGATAATGCCAGGGACTAATTAAAGTATTACTTTACTTAGAGGTTAGGGGATGCATGGAATAACCTTCCAGCAGGAGGTGTAGAGGTTAATACAGTGAAGGAGTTTAAGTATGTGTGGGATAGGCATAAGGCTATCCTAGATATAAGATAAGGTCAGGGACTAATAAAAGTATTTATAAAATTGGGCAGATTAGATGGGCTGAATGGTCCTTATCTGCCGGTGACACATTCTATGTAACTATGCAGATACATACCCATAATTGCATTTCTTACAAAGCAAATTACACATGACATCAACATTTGTATTTTTCTTTTAAATCTATGCACCAGAGAGATCCCAAGTGGTTGAATCATTAATACTCTCGATTCTCTTGTCAGGATTGTGTGCCCAATGTCAGTCATCCTCTTGGAACTCACACAAGATATCAATTGTGTCTTGTAAGAGCTCTGCGGTAACATAATGCACTAAGCAAAGGGGGCTGAAATCCAAGAGATGGATTAAATAGAACACTCCCTGCTTACTCAAGCATCCATTAGTAGTTATCATAATATTATAAGAATACTGTGTATACCGCCGCAACCAAGTTACTTCATGCATGTTTCATGTTTTAACCAACAGAACAGACACATTACTAAGAAACGTGTCCAGACAACACCTGCTGTCACACGTATTTTTAGTTAGTTAGCTTTTTAACCTGATTTCATATTTTATATATATACCGAAGCATAGAAGTCTAAATGGATCATTTTGCTTATTTAAAAAGAAACACCCATCAAAAGCGTTGTTGTTGTTTTTTTTTTATTGTGTTGTATTGTGTAGTAGTGTAGTGTTTATAAATAGGGAATAAACCCTAATATTTTCTATTAAATAGAGTATAGGAAAAAAAGACTAGTTGGTATCCATCTCGCAGGACAGAGCTCTATGGGTGCCTCTCTCTATCATTGGTCTGTGTGCTGATCAATCAGTTGAGACTCCCCGGCTGTCACTTTTAAAACACATTCACCTACTAATCTATGCGATCGCTTGCAATTCTACTAATTTTGTAGATCATTTTTATTCTCTGTAGTCACAGTACAAATTTTTTTTTGGTGCATTTAAATGTATAATGGTACTTAGGACATAACATAGAGAGAAAAACGGAAAGCCGTATTACTGGTAACATTTCTGATATGAGCAACGATTAATGATTGCTGACTTTGCTCAGCCGGGGGTTGCTGAAATGCCTCAATATCAAGGCATCCAGCAACACCAAGATCTGCGGTCATTTCTTGGAGAGATCACAGCCTTGATGCTGGAAGAAGAATGTTCTCGTAAAAGTTATGCAAAACATTTTTCACTTATAGTTTATCATTTTTATATTAAATTATATGATATGATCATAATTACAGTATCTAAAAGAATCACTTGTTATGCCAAAAATAAAAAACAAATCAATATATAATTTGTGTGGGTACATTTAATGCGAAAAATTACAGCTAAACACAAATACCGCAGAAGTGTTAAAATAGCCATTTTCACAAAGGATATAACATTTTCAAAACAGTCCAGCCACAAAGGGAGAAGTCATCATCAAAGCTGAGCAACAACAGTACCTGTGTACAGTGTCAACAAAGGTAAAGAATTGTGAAGCCTGAGCAGTCAGACACGGCCTTTATAGTCACCGTGGACCTTATTCTGATGTAGTGTTACATTTTGAAAACCAATGGAAAGATTTTGTTCTATTTCTTTTCAAATGTCTCAAGGTTAAACTAGAGCAATGGTGGAGGGAAGATGTTACATTTGGCGCTACAGGAGCCATGTTATAGGTTGTTATGTCGATTGCTTCAAATATAGCCCTTTGGCCCTGCTTTGCTAAATATGGCCCTTTAATCCTTGGTGCCACGGACTCGATACATTGTGGAATTTGGCTCTGAGCATAATGTTGTCCTGAAGACCTTGTCATAATAACGAAATAAAAGATAAATAATGTCCTGTGATGCCATCCAATAGAGATTCTCTGGGTGATAGAGAGCTGCAGAAAAAAAAAAAATAATAATTCCAGCACTGAGTAATCCCTACATCAGTCAATTAATCACAAACCTGCCCATGAATGAACACAGGCAT
Source organism: Pelodytes ibericus (assembly GCA_036172795.1). Taxonomy (NCBI): domain Eukaryota; kingdom Metazoa; phylum Chordata; class Amphibia; order Anura; family Pelodytidae; genus Pelodytes; species Pelodytes ibericus. Next base: position 279,216,817 of record CM069857.1, read on the forward strand.
TGTACCAAAATGAACTGCAGAAAGAGGGGAATCGAGCATTGGCATATTACAAAACCATTCTTCATCTGACACACTTCATTCATTAGAGAAGGCTACAAGCCGTCGTACAAAGGCGTCTTGGAGGAATAATATCTTATATGAGGAAGATGGGCATCATGAGCTCACATCCAGAGACCACCAGGAAGACCAGCTCTGCTCATGTTAAGGGGACCGGGTAGAGAATAACATATTATCTACACATTGTGTAAGCAAAATTGCAAATAAATACATAGAAATAACAGAAATGCACTATATGTATTAAATATGTCTGGGGAGTATCCTGCTTCTGACCAGAAGACTCCACAGACACATTGAAAACACATGTTTCTCCTAATTTAGCCATTTGTTTTGCAGTTTTGCTAATACTATCATAGTTGCCAACATCGGTCAAGTTTCCAGAGACACATTTGTTCCACATGCTGCAGAAAGAGCATGCAAAGTGCAGTATGTAGGATGGATATACGCACAGACGCAATCCAATTATTTAATCATGGCCAGTGGTGTATCTTGATTTTGTGCTGCCCTAGGCAGACAAAATCCGGGCACCCCCCTACCCAAGCTGCACACCCACGTTACACACCTAAGACATGCCCCACCACCTCCATTTCATGACCCCACATCACACATAACATTCAGACTCACATCAAGCTCATACTCCCATCACACACACACTCCTACTCCCATCACACACACACTCCTACTCCCATCACACTCAGTCACACACTCCTACTCCCATCACACTCAGTCACACACACTGACTCCCATCACACACACTGTCTCCCATCACACACACTCTGACTCCCATCAGCACTTACCTTTCCCTGGTGGCTAGTGGCAGGCAGCATGGTCCCTCCATGCTGCCTGTTCTGCTCCCCGGCGATTGTGCCAACAGGTCATGTGACCAGGCGCGCGTATGACGTCAGCGCGCCCGTCACGTGACTGTCGGCACTTCCGTGTCACACTGCACGGGGAGCCGAACAGGCAGCACGGAGGTTTCTCTGTGCTGCCTGTTCGGCTCCCCGTGCAGCCTGGCAGGCAGAGCGATGGTGAGGGGGGATCTTCCGATCCCCTCTCACCTCCATTTCTGCCTGCAAGCGCGGTCTTTTTTTTTTTTTTTTAAAGGGCTGGGTTTTTTCATTTTTTTTTTTTTTTTTTAGTGCTGGGGGGCGCCCCCCAAAATTTGCCGCCCTAGGCTTCTGCCTAGGATGCCTCGCGGTAAATACAGCACTGATCATGGCAGGTCCTGTGAGATCTCCACCCTTATTCATTAATTGGATTGTGTCTGTGCGTATATGAATTGTACATACTGCCGGGCTGCACTTTGCATGCTCTTTCTGCAGCATGTGTAACAAATATGTGTCCCTGGAAACATGGCCAATGTTGGCAACTATGCACAATGTATAGATCACACTCAATCCTTTTTTATGCACATGCACATTAAAAACAATGTTCAGGTGATACAGTCCCTTGAAGTTTGAATTTGCCATCTCTGCAATGCTCTTATGATAAAAAGCTTCCCGTGAAAGTATTTCTGTTTAAATGAACTCCATCACCTAAACATTGTTAATGTAAATGTAAAGAACACATTTTTTTTTGGTCGCAAATGATCTGTACACTGTGTAAGTAGAAGTGGAAGCAAATATGTTATTTATCAGAAAAATGTGTTTTAAATGCGTCTGATGTGCTCATGACATCATCTGTGGCTTGACATGCAAATAAACGTCTTTCAGTGGTAAATGTGTAAATGGTATGTCACCACAAGGTGATGTCATAATCAGAAGACACCACAGACTCATTTAAGGCATCATTGTCTCTTAACTCATACTGTTGCTTAGAATGTTTAATTCTATACATCCACAGTATAATAAACGATTGCATTAAGTGCAGATGATTTATAAAACAATTATTTAATGAAGCAATCTAAATAAAGCAACTTATTGAGCCCTCTTTGTTCTGTGTAGCTGAGTCAGGGGAGCGGCCATGTTTAGAATCTTGGATCAGATCTTCCTTTACCGTAGTTCAGTTGAAGGAAGATTTGACCCAAGATTCTAAACAACATGTCTGCCCCCTGATAGAGCTATATGGAGCAAAGAGGCATCAGTTAGATACTTTATTTGTATTTTTTAGTTTAAAATGCCTGCACTTGATGCAATCGTTCAATTAAACAGAACTCCATTTTTTGTTACAGTTGTCCTTTAACTTCTGAATGTCAATTATAGTTGGAATTTAACTCGTTTTGATTAATACTCAGAATCCAGTTTTACCAGCGCTGGTTGTGTTATACGTCACTTGTACGGAGCAGCGCTCCTGCTTCTTGTTGGATATGAGCAGTGTTAGTCATGGTACATTAATCTCTACCCGCGTTGAGCACTGCAATGTCTGCTCTCCAAGCGGCCATATGTGCTTCACATCAGGGCCGTCTTTAACATTGACTGGACCCTGGGCAAACATTTGTTTGGGGCCCCTGGACCCCACCCCTCATCCCCGGCATGCAATCACACCCTCCACCCTAATACCTCCCTACAAAAAAATAAACACACACACTTGCTCTGAGTGTGTGTGTGTATCTATCTATCTATCTATCTATCTATCTATCTATCTATCTATCTATCTATATATATATATATATACACACACACAGATTTATATGAAATATTATATAAACCAGCCATATGCTATATATTATGTAAATATTATATAATTATATATATATTATATATAATATCAGGTTAATTTAATATTTACATAATATAGCTTGGGGGCTGTACAATTGCACACAGAGAGACAAACTAACACACACACATAGACACACAGTCAGACTTACACCGACAACCTTACACAGTCAGATAGACACACTTACACTCACAGACTTACACAGTCAGATATACACACTTACACCCACAGACTTACACAGACAACCTTACACAGTCAGATAGACACACCTACACACACAGACAACCTTAGTCAGATAGACACACTTACACACACAGACTTACACAGACAACCTTACAGTCAGATAGACACACTTACACACCCAGACTTTACACAGTCAGATAGACACACTTACACACACAGACAACCTTACAGTCAGATAGACACACTTACACACACAGACTTTACACAGTCAGATAGACACACTTACACACACAGACTTACAGTCAGATAGACACACTTACTGTCACGGTTATTCTGGGTTTGTGGTTGTTTTCTCTTCAGCCTCTAGTGGCCGCTATTGTGGTGTTCCCATTCTACTCCTGTTGCCAGCTGCCTCGTTATCCTCAGCCCTTCCCTCTTTAAACCTGCAGCTTGTGGCGATCAGTGCCTTTGCATTGCTTTGGTTGCTGCCTGTGATAGTGCCTTGTGCTTGCGTTCCTGAGTACTTTTGTTGATATTTTGTTGCCGAGTCCTGTTAGTTCTGACCACATCTGTTTGCTGCCTGTCCTGGCCTGTTTGCCTGCTGCCAGCCTCGATCCTTGCCTGTTTGATGATTCTCCTGCCTGATCCCTTGGTACCTTTGCCTTGATCCTTCACCTCTGGTCCTGTCTCCTGTTGGTTTGGTTACACTTTGGTGTCATGGACATCCGGTGCTCTAACATGCTCTGTGAGGGGGCGGAGATTTCCCCTTCACGTGACACAGGCAGACACCTCTGTTTCCGTATTTTGGACGCACCTGTACTATGCGATCAGTGCTGATCGCATAGTGCAGGTAGCAGTTAAGGATGTGCATGGGCAGCGGGCCCACCGGGCAGCTGCCTTGGGCCCCCCAGGAGTAAGTGTGCCCAGGGCAGCTGCCCCGTTTGCCCCGCGTTAAAGATGGCCCTGCTTCACACGGAGAGCATTAGACCTCATGGATCTGTTTATCTGTATTTACTGCTTCACATCTCCCATCAGAGCTGGAACTAGCTCTTTTTGTGTAAAAATAGACAATTGCACCCTGCCCAACCCAATATGATTTTATTAGTAATAACATATTTGTATTTATTTGTATTAACCCACCTCCTGTTTACCATTACCTGACTGTATACCCACTGTGCCCATATTGGTCACTGGCAGGATGCGCTGGCTGTAGTGATGTAGTGGAGGGAGCAGGAGGTCTGTGCTCTGGAATCTAGCAGCTCCTTGATAGTGCCTCATTAGTTTCACCTTCCCATTAAGCCAACAAAACATTTGCTAGGAGCACCATTTTTTTCATACAATTTTTTTTGCAACAAGCCCCACCCAGTGGAAATAATCTCCTCCCCTTTTATCAAAATTCCACCTATATTGCACATTTCATATCATCTCTGAGCCACCCAACTCTTTGCCTAATTAAAAAAAAGATGTTCTATTATGTGGAAGAGGTATGCCCCTAATTTATCTGTTTTGGGATATGGGGGGGGGGGGGGGGGGGGCTTGGATATAAACCTGGGTATGCAGATTTATGGCTGACTCTTATAATGTAAAAAGTAAGGCAATGTATGCATTTACACTGGATTGGATTAAAAAGATATTGACACAGTTATTATTTTGATTTATATTTTTCCCTTGTGTGCAAATTGACATCACAGCTGCCAACTTTCAGTTCCCAGAATTTAAATTTCTTAAAGTATGGAGGACATTTGTGAGTCATGAATAAATTTAGAAACGCACTCAAGGCTTGGATTTCCCATGTCTGTATAAGCACCATCCTTGTTTCCCACAGGCATGACCAAAGACCTTTTAGTAATTATGGTAATAGAGAGTCTATCTTAAAGGACAACTATTGGCGAAAAATTGAAGTTATTCTTAATCTTTCAGTTCTGTTTAGTTGAAAGATTGTTGTCATTTTAAATAGAAATGCTTTAATAGAAGAATACAAAGAAAGTACTTTATTAAGCTCTCTTTGTTCAGTATATCTCTATCAGGGATCAGGAGCCCATCTAACCCAAGATTCGAAACAGCATGTCCACCTCCTGAGAAAGCCATGCAGAACAGAGAAGGATCGGGAAGATATTTTATTTGTATTCTTTCAGTTGTCTCCCTTTTTTTATCCCTTAGAAGTGTCCCCCCTTTTCCTCCCAAGTAAACGTGACCTGTATCTTTAGAGATCCACGTGGTTTACTCTCGGCTCTGCCTCAGTTTGGAGGCTGGCTCGCACTTACAGAGCCATCCCGCACACGGCCAATAAGAGTGGGGGATTGCCTCGCTTTTCTGGGGTCTGTTTTCAATTAGAGCCTCTGTAGTGCAGAGAGACCCTTGTTCAAAAAACAGAGTGCACCTTAAGAATTTAAGATCTATTGCTACTCTGAAAATGCGGGTGTCTCTCTCTTTTCACTTGTGATTCTATGTTCGAAGCATTCACAAGCAAAAAAACAAACAACCATTTCACTTGTCCTTTAATTGTGTGCAGCGTTTTACTAAATTGGCCAATCCGCTCTCAGATAAGTAGAAAACAGGGCTTTATTATACCCAACAAACATTAGCACCCTTGACATGTTTCGAGAGCCCTTGACATGTTTCGAGAGCCCTTGGCATGTTTAGAGAGCCCTTGACATGTTTAAAGAGTTTCTGGTCATTAATTTATTGCATTCTAATTCATTCAATTTCTGGGAAATCAGATGACATTTCTTAATAGAAGCAGATCTAATAACATTTCCACAAAAATGTAAATATTAGCCAGAAGTGTATTAAATGCATTAAATTTTACAAAGAAAGATCATTAGGAAACTGGACATGGTTAGAGGAACTGTAAGGATGCAGCAATGTTTGCCATCTTAATAAAAACTAAGTCTAGTTATTTAGCTAGTGAAGGAGATAACTCTTTTATTGTGGTTTTGGTGATTCTTTTATAAGTGTCATATTTCATACACACACACACACAGTGTATTTTATATATATTAATATATATATATATATATATATATATATATATATATATGTGTGTGTGTGTGTGTGTATTTGTGTGGGTGTGTTTGTGTGTGTGTGTATATATATATATATATATATATATATATATATAATCATGTATAAATATCATGTATAAATATGTAGCATTCCCTATTCTAGAGGGGCATGTACCAAAAAAACGCAAATATATTTTCTGTGCAAAACTATTTTTGCGCTTTTCTCCTTTTGTAATCTACTTTTACAGTGTACATTTAACACTCAAATAGTAAATACTAGACATGTGCATTAGTTTACGGACAAATGCATTTTCGGCCGAAAATAGCATTTTCGTCCATTCGTACGAATAACGAAAATGCTAAACCAACGAAAGCCGAATGAACGAATGGTTAATAAACAAAAATCATTCGTCCATTCGTGCCATTGGCATTCTATAAACCGAAATAGAGTCCCCATTCATACGAATTTACCTATTTCAACTCTATTTCGGTTTATAGAAAACCAAAAGCATTACATACATTCCATAAACCGAAAGTCTATAAACCGAAAAGGAGGTTAAAATAAGTCAATTTGTACGAATGAATAAAACAAAACAAAAATAATGAACAAATTTCGTCTGAAACGAATGCAGTAATGAACGAAATTCGTTTTGGATGAAATAAATAATATGTTTGTCCGAATGGACGAAAACAAAACGAACATTTAAGTTTTGCACATTTCTAGTAAATACTGTGAATAAAAGCAGGCAAGCTTGCAAATATTTTTTCTCTTCTTCTGTTATAATCGCAAAATATTAGCGCAACCGGAAAAATGCAGACTACATAAAAATAAAACAAAGAGTCGCAAATTGGGGAAAAAAGAGCAAAATGTGACAGATATTCGCAAATTGCTCATTACTCATGTTTTACCTACTTTTTTTTCCCACTGCACTTGTTTAGTACATAACCCCCATAGTGTCTTAAAACAGGATCAAGAGCAGGGCCTGGAGGGCTGTTCAGCCTGTTGTCACAATAGCTCCATATGTACAGTATCTGATCAACTCAGTGGGGCTCTGGAACACAACACTGCAAGCCAACCCAAGACAGTTATCACAAGTGACAATCAAGTGTAACGTATACCAAGGTGATGCACTGTCCCCGATACTGTTCTGCATTGGGATCTACCGTTCCAGACAGGATCCACGATGCAGACTGTGTAGAGAGGCCTCTGAGACAGTACAACACATAGTGGTATCTCACTGTACAAATGGAGAGTTTGTCCTACTAGAAGAGTTCAGATGGCCATGCATAATGCATAGGTAAAATCTTTACAAACACTCACTGATTTAATAATGATGCATTTTACAGGGCCAGCTCTGTCCTTCTAGCTGGAGAAACTCTCCAGGGTTTGTCCCTGCACAATGTATAGCTAAGTCACCAAGACTAAATGCTCATCTCACTCACCTGCAAGTCACCTAGTAGTGAATAGATGACTTTGTATGCGACTTGAGAATTAACATGCTTGTGCTCTACGTGAAAAAAATGGCTTTATTGTCTACATAGAGTAAGTTTGTGATCAGTTTCCTTCCTAGTTTATGGTCCTCATTTTGTTTTTTCTCATTATTTTTTTTTACCTAAATATATTAACCGGGAACCTATATTTTCCTTTTTAATAACTGTTAGTTAGTATAAGTGGGTCAGCGTTTGTGTTGTTCTAGTTTCGTACAATATTTTTGGGGAAATTTTCAAAATGTTCCTTCTTTTATATGTATTTTTGAACACTAAATAATAGATTATATATATATGTATAAGGTATCCAAAGAAAGCTCTAACTTGTATGGGTGCGTTAAATGACAGAGAGGAAAACTACCTTTAAACAACCACATAGCAAAATGGAAAAACTGGTCATTGGCCCAGGTAAACGATACGGGCAGACATCCTCCAGTGCTGCCCAACCCTTCCGCCTTCTATGAAGCTCATGTGACCTCCCGGCTTATAGAAGGCCATAGAAGTGCAGGGGAGCACCGGCTGTTAGCGCGCATCGTGCAGACATCATCCAGCTGTTAGCGAGGGGGATCCAGGTTCCCTGCAGCTTTGCGGGGGACCCTGGATCCCAGTCTTATAGTCAGACCACTATTTGAGGCCTGCTTACAAGATGGACGTTGAATGTAAGACGAGGGGGCATTTTTGTAAGACGAGGGAGTATTTGCTCTGAAAACAACCTTGTCTTATATTCGAGCTAATATGGTAATAATAGCAAACAGTATTAACTCTTTAAGGACCGGGGATTTTCCTGGGCCAATGCTCAGAGCCAATTTTTCCATTTTGCTATGTGGTTGATTAAACGTAGTTTTCCCTCTCTGTCATTTAACCCACCCATACAAGATATATGTGTTTTTTTTAAAGGACAGTCAGAGCTTTCTTTTTTACTAGTCTGTGGGAACAGGCTTGGAGTTGATGCACAGTTTGGCACCAGTGCCACCACTATCAACCCCTGGTATTATTATATACAGTTTATTTTTACCATTCTTAGTTTTGTTGGTGTGTGTGCTACCGCATTATTACTACTTTTTAGCCCTGATATTGTTTTTTAAACTAGTCCTAACCATAAGAAATGATTGTGTACCTTTTTGGGAGAGTCACTATTTGTACCCATATTCCCCTGCCCCTCTTTCCTCCTCTATACTTTTCTGGAAGTTCTGAATTTTTGGTTTGTATAGCTGTATCACCGAGCTCCAGAGCAGGGTTCTCCGTAGTGTTCTTCAGTGGGGAACCGCAGGCAGCATCATGTATGAGGATGAGTGCCGCCATACATGGGAGGGGGAGGAGGAACATGCGGGGGAGGGGGGACGGGGGGGGCAGACATGGGAGGGTGGAGAGGAAAAAGACATGGGAAGGGGGTGGGGAGAGAAGAGACAGACAAGGGAGAGGAGAGAGGCCAACATAGGAAGGGAAATTCAAGAGACATACAATGGGGGAGGGGGGGGGGTAGGAGACAGGCATAGATGGGAAGGGAGAGGAGTGCAAGTCCTGTGAGTGCAAATCTGGGTGTTGAGTCCTGTGAGTGCACATCTGAGTGCACTCACTGAGTTATGTGAGTGCAAATCTGGGTGCAATGTGGGTGCAGAGAAAGGAATAAAAAACAAGAAATATTTTTTTTTTCAATAACCTTTTTCTTACATGTGTAAACAGTTGAATAATAATATTTTTTTATTTGGCCCGTGAACATGTGCAAAATGTTCAATATGGCCCTTCTACTGAAAAGTCCTGCTCCAGAGCAATACAACTCAGTAAATATATATATATTTTTTTAAATGTTAATAATTTGTGTAAATGGAATACTTAACTCTTGTTTTAAAAGACTTATAATTAATCGCCATTTAACCACAAAGTCACTGAAAATGTTCCGGTACAGCCCCACCCACGCCTTAAGCCACTCCCACACAAAAAAACTGTCCCTCTTTGGACATGCTGAATTCAGTTACTTACTGCTGCAGTATGTGAGCTGTCAGTTTACAAATAATGTGGGATCACTGATGATCAGTATAATCCTAAGCGTGTGAGGTATTCCAAAATCCAGAGCAAAGCAAAATAATATATTTTGGAGTATTTATTTTTAGCTATACTATTTGTACGTAAATTACCACAGCTGTGAAAATGGGGGATTTCTTAAATGTCTTTTTGCCGTTTTTTAAAAATATTTTTTTGCATTCTAAGTGGTGTATTATAAATTCAACAAAAAAATCTTAATCTGGTCCTCTATAAAAAAATTAAAAAAATTACATAATTTATGTGGATTCACTTAGGATTCACTTACTGGGGGTCATGTACTAAACAAGTGTAGTGGGGGAAAAAAGTAGGTAAAACATGAGTAAATGAGCAATTTGCGACTATTTGTAACATTTTCAATTTTTTTCCCCTGATTTGCACCTCTTCCGTTTATTTTTATTTAGCGTACATTTTTCCGGTTGCGCTAATAAATTGTGATTAGATTTGCCCACTTTGAAGAGGTTTGCGAATATTTTGTGAAAAATAATTCTTATTTGCGTGTGAAAATTACACCAGCTTTTAGCAAGTGCTATCAAAAGAGGTAGAAAAAATATTCGCAAAATTGCCCGTTTTTATTCGCAATTTGCTCCAATGTGCTATAGGAGTGTTAAATGTTTATTACATTGCAATAGGAGCAAAGTGCAAAAGTTTTGTACATAAAATAGATTTACGTTTTTTAGTCCCTCTAAGTGAGGGAAATGATACAATTTAAAAAAAAAAAAGAAGAAGATATTTAGTCTCACATAAATGTAGACAACAAAAAAAGGCCTTGTTCAGAAGGGGTTAAAATGGTGTGCGTTTATATTTTGCTTTTGGTATAATGACATCATTCACTGCTGCTAGAACTGTTCCTCCTGGGTTACTGTAGCATGTAGACCCTCTGTCCTAAGCCCTCCTCTTTGTTAAACAATATCTGGCTGGGAAAGTAATTCAAAGAGAACTTTTGATACACAATTAATGAATCACAGTTTGAGAGTGTTAGTGGAATTATGGCAGGGAGTTTAATAAAAATGGCTGCTCTGATCCATGTCTGTGCTGTTACTTTGTAGAAGTTCATTGATACATTGTGGCTGGTCTGTTAAATCTCAGAGAGAGAGAGAAACAAAGAGATATTGTATCTGCATTGTGACTTCCTGTACAAGTTAGTAGGATGGCTTATGTGCAGTTGGGTGAAGTACACTGCACATCCCCTCATTTGACACCAAGAATCCTCAGTCTTCCTGTCCCAACTCACTAACCACAAGAGGTATATGGGAAGGGTGAGCTAATCAGACATTGTGGTGAGAATACATAGACAGCAACATCACAGGGGGAGAAAGGCAGGAAGCAGCTTGTGCTCTGGGCTGGAATGCTAGCCATTGTGGGTCTGACAGCAGCTGGATCAAGTAAAAGATGTCTTTGCCTGGCAGCAGCTGGTTATCCAATGAAGGTTCAAAGCACCTCTTCCTGGTAGGATTTGTTTGTTTTTTTAAACCAGTGTATTATTACTCTTTAAACTTGACTTTATACAGGTTGGATTAACCCCTTCACTGCCAACCCCCTGCACAGAGTTAAACAAGTTTTGAATACCATCCTACAACTTTATTTCCAATCTGTTTTTTGTATGCCATATTTATGTTGTAAATACCAAACAAATTAATGCAATTTTCCATTTGTTTTTCACTAACGACCTGTACAGCACCAACAACTTTTGCAGCACTAAGTCAAGAATTTAAGTTACAAACTAGATGTACAAATATGAATACAGAGGCAGAGGGATTTCTAAGGTAGGGTGAGATCTGCTTACAGGATAGATAATACTTCTTTTCTTTTTTTTTTGCTGCAAGTAGCAAATGATGTGTTGGTATTATAAGGGCCCCTTAAGTTATGTTTAATTGTTGTTTCTTATCAGTCCAACTTGTTATTTTACTCTCTTTGTTCATTAAAATTCAAATTTTAATTCGACTTCTAAGTTAGGACAGGTTTGCTCACTCTCGCTCCATTTTTGCAAGTTCGAGATGTGGTAAGGTGATCTGAAATGGCTGCCCAGCAAGGTATACCGAGGAGGTTGGCTTCAGCCATTGAATTTGACTTTGAGACCAAAGGGTTTACTCAATCAAGAGAGAATTGTAGTGAATTGAGATGGGAATGTTGACCTTAAGGCCAAAGTTACAGCTGAGAAAAGAAATAGTCTCACTGGTGAATGCAAAGAGGTGTATCCCCCACTGGCGGCCCCCGGTGCCTCTGCTGATGTGTGGCCAGCACCGATAAACAGTGAAGGGTAAGTAAAGGGCAGACTGGCACTGTCGGTGGTCGATAATCCAAAAAGGTGAAATTTATTATAATCCAGAGTGTGCAGATAATCACAGCAAAACAGTGGAAATAACGGCAATCAGGTAAATAGTGCAGCTTGACGCGTTTCGCGCTTATAGAGCTTACTCATCAGCTGCCTTAGAGCATCAATTCCCTCCAAGTCTCTCTTTATTAAGTAGACGCTTAAGTCAAATTCAACCTCCTTTCGCCAATCTCGAATTATAAGGATCGACTCAGGTAGCCCCGATTTTCTTTCAGACTCAGTCTGAGCACTTTGGGGATGTGTGCTGCTCAAGGACCACTGAAGTGACCTCAAATGGGTACAAAAATGGGCCAACTCTGGAATTTGGCTGCCGAAATGGTAGGCTGAGCCTACTCTTTTCGGCTGTGTCTCACAGCTGAGAATTAGCCAGTCTGGAGGCTGATAAATGCTTACAGTGTCTAGTTAAGGCCTCGTCTGCTAATTCTGTTTTAAAAAATGACAGAGACAGTCACCGACCAGACTGAGCTGCCTGCTTCCCAGGGAAGCATGGTAGCTGTCAGTCCGAGGATAAACTGGCGTGTACTATCAAACGTACATGTAAGTTTATCCTCACACTAGTGACAACTAACTTTTCACTTGTGCTTCAACATTAGAAACATAAGTGGGAAAAAAACGTCCTTTAATGTTAAATGTCCCTCATATGCTTTAAAGTGTATAAGACTATTTGTCCCTCCACCAATACTCCTACTTAAAAACTTTCTAATATAAGTAGACATCCCAAAATAATGAGAGGCTTGCTAGAACATGACCATGAGAAGGTGCCCATTAACCCTGATACTGATCTTAGATGTGCTGTTGTTCCATAGTAAAATCACTATAGAGCAGTGATGGTTAACCTTGGCACTGTTTGGGAAGTATGCCTCCTGTGTTGCTGAATGAGCATCATGAGAAATGTAGTTCGTAAACATCTGCAGTGCCACGGTTTGCCATCACTGCTACAGCCTAGCACAGACTTTTCTGCCTATTCTAAAATGGTGTGAATTAAAATGTGACATTTCTGACTTCCATACATATGGGTTTTTGTACATTTTTTTTCCAGATTTCCTGGCTTGCTCTCAACACCTGGCTGTTTTACAGAACATTTACAGTCTACTACAGAGGACCTCAGTACTATTACTTACACCAGATGCTAGGGGTAAGTAATCAAAGGGTTAACTTTTGGGATAACCTAAATATAATTGTTCTTATTATTATTACTGATATGTGTTCGCTTCCCCCTTATATGAATACTCTTTAACAGAATGGTGCTTTAAAAATTAAATAATTATAGCCAATAAAAAAAAAGACTATATTAACCTTGCCAAAGTACTGAGGTCTGTGTACTAAGCAATGGAATAATAAAGATCATAAATAGAGTTGAGCGGACACCTGGATGTTCGGGTTCGGCCGAACTTCGGAAAAAAGTCGACCCCGAACTTGACCCCGAACCCCATTGAAGTCAATGGGGACCCGAACTTTTGTCCACTAAAATGCCTCTAAAAAAGTCCTGGAAAGGGCTATAGGGCTGCAAAATGAAGTAAAATGTGGGTGAGTGTCCCCATTCACACGAATAGGTCAATTGACCTATTCGTATGAATGGGGACTCTATTTCGGTTTATAGAAAGCCAATAGCCATGTAATGCTGTTGGCTTTCTATAAACCGAACTAGAGTCCCCATTCATAAGAAATTCTTATGAATGGGGTCTCTAGTTCGGTTTATAGAAAGCCAATAGTATTACATGTATTCCATAAGCCGAAAGTCTATAAACTGAACGACATTCGGTTTATAGACTTTCGGTTTATGGAATACACTAATCATAAAGTGATCTTGGATACTATAAACATCCCTGGATAAAATGGGGATGTGGCTACCAAACTGGTGTGGATCATCATACATGTGCAACAAATTTCTTAAAACAGACTTAATAGGGGTTATTTATAAAGATGGCCAAATATTGGTGCTATCGCAACGTGCCCCTGTGTAAAAAGCAGACTCCTGACAAATTTGGGGAATCTGTGTCCACTGGGCAGTCAAAGGCGCTCAATGCTCTGTCGCAGCCAATATAAAAAAAAAAAAAAATCAGGTGATTAAAATCGCCCAATTATTGACAGAGAGTCTCCGCCAAGCACCGATGAAAGTCCCGCACTGCAAAGTGTCGAGAGTTATAAAAAAAAAAAAAGGAACATTCGCCGTTATACATAGCAAAAAGTGATTGCGTTTTTTTTATATATAAATATATATATATATATATATATATATAAAACCTCCCAACACTTACACCCTACAATGCAGGAGTTTTTTTTAACCCCCATTGTGCTTCCCAAGACTATATAGCCAATGGGTGAAATAACTCAGCACTTGCAGAGTTTCCAACTACGATAATGACCTTGAATCTGGTCTTGTTTTCTACTCTCTAGTCACCAGGTGTACTAAACACACAATTCACAAGCATATCACTTCCACTGGCACCAGAGACCAACAAAAAAATGTACCCAGCAGGAGAGCGGAATTTACACTGGTGCCGATCGTGCCGTAGAGAGTGCTCAGTCCTTGGCACGATCCTGTTCTCTTTTGTTGAAGGGGAAAAGCTGACAAGCTGTGGACAAAGGCTGCTGTTTGCTTAGCTGCTGCTTCTGACTGGGTTTGAATGAAGTGACAGACTGCTGAATCCCACCCCCTGTACTATACCAGCCTGAACCTCAAAGCATTCTGCACCAGGCTTGTGGAATGGGGAAGCAAGGAAGGGGGGAGGAGGGGCTGGGCAAAACGAGCCTCTAAGAAAATAATGAAAGGATGCAGAAGTAAAATAACACTAGGGACTTAATTAAAGATAAATACCTAGACATCAAGGTGGTCAAATAAAGCTATATCAATGCCTAATTTTCCAGTGTGTATAAATAGTCTTTGTTATATCTTGCAGGGTTACCATACTTTACCTTTAAACAATGTAAAAGAGTTTTTAACGGCTTGGGTGTAAGCATACAGAGAAAGCATTAACCCCTAATGCTTGAATGATCAGGTGTGCGTTTTTTTTTTTTTTTTTTGCAATGATCATACATTGAAGCTATAGGTAAATATGGAAAGATGGTGGAAGCACTAGGAGAAAGAATAAAGTGTTTTCATTCTAATAAGGGATTTTAAAAAGTGATAAACAAATGTCAGATACTGACAAAACCTGTCTCAGTATTTCTCTTCATTTTGAATACAATATTTTTTAAATAAAAGATACAGTTTAAAACAATGACCCTTAAAATACATACAATACAATCCCAGCGCTCACACCATCTTTCCTTATTTGCGTATCATTTTTGTCGAGAGAACACATCCCTGGTGATTAGGTAGCTGCTCCAAAAACATTTCTTCTAAGTGTGGTCCATCATCACTATTTCTATAGAAGCTATAAGTGTTCTTCATAAAAGTCAATTCCTGTGACAGTTCTAGAAGTGGTTCAGTGAGCAGGAATAGTCTGCTGGCTTCCACGGTGACTGTTGCAAACCTTCAAAAAACAATATGTCTTTCTGTTAGGGTGACCTCCCTACCCCATTATGGGATCCTATGCATATGATATCCACATCATCTTTGCATTCACTATAGATTGAACAGAGTTTACCAGTTTCAGGAGACAGTTCTCAAATTTAGAGTGTTTTCCCCAGGCCAAATATATCCCTGGATATGTGCCATGGTGCCAGACCATTCTCCCAACCTCAGGTCATCAGAAGGTAATATGAGAAGAAATATAAAATATTCACATCTTGCCATATTTGCCAGTGGTACTGAATTCGTTGGGGCAGTTGCATTTTTTGGGGGGCTGTCCTTTCAAATTTTCTCCTGTTCTAGAAACATAGAAACATAGAATGTGTCGGCAGATAAGAACCATTCGGTCCATCTAGTCTGCCCAATTTTTTTGAATACTTTTATTAGTCCCCCGTTCCCGGTCTTATAGCTAGGATAGCCTTGTGTCTATCCTACGCATGCTTAAACTCCTTCACTGTGTTTACCTCTACCACTTCTGCTGGCATTAATACTGCCCATACACAACCAGTTAGCCTGAAGCTCAATGCCAAGGGGCCTTGTGGCAATGAGTCATTGTGTCACTTCAGGCTCCAACCCCCTTCGGTTCCTGGGACTTTAAAAAAATTGGATAAACTCATAATTTTGTTTTACATTTATTTACTATATGAATGTTAAAACAAATCTCTCTGGATTTTGTTACCAAGCTACCCTTACAGTAAAATCCATATGATGCCATTAGTGTGTCCAAATAACCTGTTAGTTTAAACAGAACCTCTTACAAACTACAGGGCTGCATGGGGTGCGATGAAACCTACAGACTGGTTCACACGTGGCAGATTTTTTTAAATAAGCACAGCTGAATAAAAAGGTAATGTGGATACCCTAATCAGAACAGACACTGAATGAAAGGGTTAAACGTGTAGAGTACAGGTGCATCTCTGCACTGTGGATAATGCTCAAAATGTGCAATGAAAAGGATTACATTAGGCCCCGTACCTTTTACGCTAGTGATTGGCTAGTCATTGAAAGTGATCTACGGAAGCAGTTTGATTGGTCTCCCAGGCATTGTTAAAACCCATCTGTAATCACCAAACATGTCTGCAGATCTGTGTTTCCAACAGAAATTCCAAATGTACAGTGCTATTACCACCGCAAAGGATTCTGGGAGACCATGTGCAAATAAGGTCAACAATGATTAGCTTATGTGCCTCAACATCCACTTGGAGCATCTGAACTCTCTTCGGGACAGCCTTTCAGACATAACCCGGTTAATGCATTACTTTAACAAAAAAAACTGTTTCAAAACATAAATTCATATATGTAAATACCGGAGCCATTATTTCCCATGCTTTTTTCACCATTCAATTGGCAGTTAAACTGATGATACAGTGTTAAACTTATAACAATATGGCTCTGTGTTTATACATGGAGTTGGGTCATGGGACCAGTGGCTCTAAAAATTCCTTCTGCTTAGGAAACTTACATTTCAAATAAAGGTGTGTTATTTCCAGCATCCATACCCTACAATCCAACCCATAACTGTACAACATCTTAACATTCCAAATGTTTCCCATCAAAACTTACTGCACAACATCTTAACATTCCAAATGTTTCCTATCAAAACTTACTGCACAACATCTTAACATTCCAAATGTTTCCCATCAAAACTTACTGTACAACATCTTAACATTCCAAATGTTTTCCATCAAAACTTACTGCACAACATCTTAACATTCCAAATGTTTCCCATCAAAACTTACTGCACAACATCTTAACATTCCAAATGTTTCCTATCAAAACTTACTGCACAACATCTTAACTTTCCAAATGTTTCCCATCAAAACTTACTGCACAACATCTTAACATTCCAAATGTTTCCCATCAAAACTTACTGCACAACATCTTAACATTCCAAATGTTTCCTATCAAAACTTACTGCACAACATCTTAATTTTCCAAATGTTTCCTATCAAAACTTACTGCACAACATCTTAACATTCCAAATGTTTCCTATCAAAACTTACTGCACAACATCTTAACATTCCAAATGTTTCCCATCAAGGTTATATAGTCTCTGGTTGGTATATGTAAGGAAGAGCATACTGGGTATATTGCATGTTTTAATTACTACGTGTGTAAGTTTGTAACCTGAGCTTTAAAGCACTGTGTACAGCCAACTGTTGTTGGAGTTGCTCTTAGGAGAACTTGTATGGGGAAAACGCATGATATTGGGGCAATGCCAAGGTTCACCATCACTCTATTGGGGAACTGGCTTGAGGTAGCTGGCTATAAAAAAAATGGTTGATTTAAACCTGCTTTGTAGATGGTTCCAATGTCAGCCTTCAATCACAGCACAAGATAAAAGTAGTGTGAATAGTGCCTTTTTAGCAAGGGATGTTTACTTGATGCATTCTTCCAGACTACTTCTTCCAACTCTCTCTATATCGGGGATGGCTAATCAGGGCCGGCCTTAGGGGTGTGCGACCTGTGCGAGCGCATAGGGCGCAACATGCCAGGGGGCGCCTGCCCGCCCGTTAAAAAAAAAAAAAGCCGGTAGAGGCACTGGATGGGGGAGATCAAAAGATCCCCCCTCAACAGCCTTCTGCTCGGCATGCTCTGCTGGATCCGGGCAGGGGGCGGAGCTAACTGGCTGAGAGGTGTAGCTCCGCCCCCACCCTGTGAAGCAGAGCAGCGTCTGCTTTACGGGGAGCCACAGGCAGCAAGAGAAAGTGCTGCTCGGCTCCCTATGCTTGCGTTAAGCATGGGGAGCAGAGCAGCACTTTCTCTTGCTGCCCGTGGCTCACCGTAAAGCTGAGCCGGTTAGCTCCACCCCCTCCCTGGATCCACCTTTGCAAGCAATGGTAGGGGATGGGGGGGAGAGAGAGGCAGAACAGGGGTTAGGGGGGAGAGACAGAACAGGGGGAGGGGTGAGAGAGAGAGAGGGAGAGACAGAACAGGGTTAGAGAGAGAGAACAGGGGGAGGGGAGAGAGGGACAGAACAGTGGATGGGGGAGGGACAGAACAGTGGATGGGGGAGAGACAGAACAGGGGAGGGGTGAGAGAGAGAGAGAGAGACAGACAGAACAGGGGCAGGGGGGAGAGACATAACTGGGGGAGAGAGAGATAACAGGGGGAGGGGGAGAGAGACAGAACAGGGGGGGGGACAGAACGGGGGGAGGGGGGAAAGAACAGGGGGAGGGGGGACAGAACAGGGGAAGGGGGAGAGAGACAGAACAGGGGAAGGGGGAGAGAGACAGAACAGGGGAAGGGGGAGAGAGACAAAACAGGGGACGGGGGGAGAGAGACAGAACAGGGGGGGGAGACAGAATGGGGGGGAGACAGAACAGGGGGAGGGGGGAAAGAACAGGGGGAGGGGGGACAGAACAGGGGAAGGGGGAGAGAGACAGAACAGGGGACGGGGGGAGAGAGACAGAACAGGGGACGGGGGGAGAGAGACAGAACAGGGGAGAGAGAGAGAGAGACAGACATGGCAAGGAAGAGGAAAGGGACAAACATGGGAAGGGAGAGAGACACATACATAGGGGGGTGAAAGAGACGGGGGGGGGGGGGGGCGCCACGGGGGAAGCCCGCACAGGGGGCCAGAACACTTAAGGCCGGCCCTGTGGCTAATCTTTGGCACTGTTGTGGACTACATTACCCATGATGCACAGTCAGGCATTGGCCAGCTGCAGGGCCACAGGTTAGACATCTCTGCTCTAGACTGTCAACTTGTAAACAAAACTCTGTCTTATGTTTCTGTCAAGATGATTTGGTGACACTCAGACATCTGCAGTTGTTGTGAACTACATTTTCCCATGAGGCTCATTAAACACTGAAAATCATGGGAAATGTAGTCCACATTTAGTTACAGGGCCAGTGGTTAACCATTGGAATGAAGTAAGAACAGTTCTGCATTGCATGACTTTACTATGTTATTTAATACTTGCTTAGCACTTAGGGTTGCCACCTTTTCTAAAAAAAAATACCAGCCATGCTACTGCCTCCACAGACTTACCACTGGCCTCAAGATAAACATTTTTCTGGCCTGCCGGTAAAATACCAGCCTGCCGGTACAATACCAGCCAGGTGGCAACCCTATTAGAACTTCAATTTTTTTTTTATATATATTTTTGCCTTTACCTGTTCTCTAAGATCTTTGTTTGTCTCACCTGTTCAGTCTGGATTTATGACCCCCTGGCTATAAATGGGAACTGTCTAGTCTGCCCATATTTACATGCTTGGTGCCCCTTGGCGATAGAATGATGCAGAGAGTTTTGTTAATAGTGGGGAATGAATGGATATAATTATAGTAGTTGGCTGTCCCCTTAATACAGCACAGCCAAGGCTCATTGGCATCCTCAGAATGAGGATGTCAAGTTGGACATTAGCACAGAGCCTTATACAGCACACTGCATTTAACCTTTTTAAAGCCAAATAAGTATTGGAGCTGCTAAGTGACCATGTCCTCATACCAGAAATTACCCTATTTACCGTACTTGCCAACATCTTGGAGCATGTTCCCAGCATACACTGGGATGGATCCTAGAGTGTGACATCATCTAGCATTGCACGACCCCATCCTACCCAGTATCTATACTGCATTTAGGCTATGTATTGTCTTGTAGATACATAGTTTAAATGCAATGCTACCTGTGCACTGTCTAAAGCTCTATGCAGTTAAGTTGGCACAGACATGACAGGACTGCCCTGGCAAATTCAGGACTGTTAGCAACTATACATTTAGAATATGGCGGCCAAAATGGATTTATGCATAGCCACTTGCTCCTAAATGGCGATGTCATAATTAATAGATTTTATTAAGAAATTAATAAATTAATTAATGGATGTAGTTTTTACTTCTGGGCTGTAGGGCTATATTATATATATATATACATATATATATATATATATATATATATATATATATATATATATATATATATATATATGGGTCATATATATACTCGGTCATGCAGTAGGGGCAAACTTGAAGTGACTCTGCCTCAGGCACAGAAAAGGCTAGTTACAGCTCTAGTTAAAGTGGATTACTTTTCTCATAGTGCAAAATGGATTCCGCTGTAACGTTAGCGCCAGATGTTAGGTACGTCCCCTGTGGTCGTGGACTACACTTTCCATGATGCTGCGTAAACCAACCTTAATATAATGCAATCGGAAAGTGTAGCTATATCAGTTTCTTTGAGGAAATCTTTAATTGAAATATTATCTTGCAATACGATGAGGGGGGATTTGGAGGCCTTCACAAACGAGCTTCATATAAAACACCCATCAACAGATAAAACGGTCCTAGTTAGGATAGTATAATTATTCTATAGATAGTATAAATAAAAAAACAATGGTGCAACATCCGGTCAAAATGTAAGTAAATATAACTGGAGACACAAGTTCACAAACACATATGGAAAATATGCAAATAAGCAAGAAAGGATCTCACTCCCACAACGCCGACGTAGATTCTGTATTAGATGGTAGGTCAACTCTCTCAACGCGTTTAGCTGGTAGTATCCAGCTTCCTCAGGAGACAAAGTAATAAAGTGTCCAAGTACTTCAGAATTCTTCTACTAGAGTCTAGTATCACACAAGTGGCATCCATGGATAGGGCAACTTTCTTTAAGAAAAGATTTTTAAAAAATGATTCAACGTGATATTTCTCTTTTTCTTTCCTGACCAAATACAATGATGGGGCAGGAGAAATGAGACGAGCCTTTAACCAATGAATTTTGAAACTTGACCCAGTATTGAAAGATGTAATCCCAGATAGGCCCGACGTTATCTTTAGACACTCTGATACCCTAAGACAAACCCTGGCCCCTACAATACCAAACACTGTAACTGTGATGGCTTTCTAGTTCCATAGTAGTTTAGGTTGAAAAAAGACTCGCATCCATCAAGTTCAACCCTTTTCCTCTTCCTTGTTTACCACTGTTGATACAAAATAAGGCAAAAAAAAAAACAACAACAACAGGGAATCGAGACGGGAATTTCAAACTTTAGGTCAAGGTAGCTGAGTTGGAAAAACTCTCCAATGCAACTGAATGGGATATTTTTCCAACTCCAGAACTTTGGCCTTTAGTCTGAAATTCCTGCCTTAATTCCCTGCAATGCTTTATTGTCCCTACCGTAAAGAATCCTTTCCGCTATCATAGACTACATCCCCTTTCTTCATGTCTTAGCCGGTGACCTCTTGCCCTTTGTACCATTCTGTTTATGAAAAGGTCTTTAAAAGGCCCTTTGTATGGGCCCTGTACATATTTATACAACATTATCTTATCCCCTCAAAGATGGAGTTTCTCTCGTGTGTATTAATGTAACTTTTCTACCCTTTCTTCATAACTAATTATTAAACCTGCTAAATTTAGCCTTTTTAAAATTCAGTGTTTTGGTGGGACCCATCCCAATTTTCTCATCTACCGTATTACCATATTTACTTGAATATACCGTATTTGCTCGATTATAAGACAAGGTTTTTTTCAGAGCAAATGCTATGAAAAATCCCCATCGTCTTATAATCGAGGTCTTCTTATAATCTGACCTCAAATTGAGGTCAGATTATAAGACATGGATCCAGGTCCCTAGCAGAGCTGCAGGGGACCTGGATCCCCCTCTCTGACAGCAGGGGAAGTCTGCGCGATGAGCGCAGACTCCCATGCTTCCGCCCGGTACGACCACCGGGGCTTCTGTGAAGAAGCCGGGTACTTCCGCTTTCGTCACAGAAGTCCCGGCCAGCGTGCCGGGCGGCAGCAGGGGAGGTCTGCGCTCATCGCGCAGACTTCCTCTGCTGCCCCGCTAGCCACCAGGGTAAATCGGGCAGCTGGGAGATGTCTGCACGATACGTGCAAACATCCTCCATGCTGCCCGACACGGCAGACTATTATGACAGACCAGCTGTCCGTCATAATAGACTGCCGTGTCGGGCAGCATGGAGGATGTCTGCAAGTATCGTGCAGACATCCCCCGGCTGCCCCCACTAGCCACCAGGGATCGAGGTAAGGGGAAGGGAGGGTGGCAGAGAGACAGGGGGAGGGAGGGAGGGGGGCAGAGAGACAGGGGGAGGGAGGGAGGGGGGCAGAGAGACAGGGGGGACAGAGCAGGAAGGGGGGAGAGACAGAGGAAGGGGGGGAGAGACAGAGGAAGGGGGGACGAGACAGAGGAACAAAGGGAGGGAGGGGGCAGAGAGAAACATGTGGGGGGGAAGAGACAGGCGAGGGGGGAGTGGGGAGTGAGACAAAGCTGGGGGCAAGGGAAAGAGAGAGACAGCATTGGCACATAAAAGGAAATAAACACAAGAAATGCATTTTTTTTATATAATATTTTATTAAAAAAGCAATTTACATGTGAATATATACAAGTTTAACTTTTTTCCTATAGGGTAGTCTTATATTCAGGCTTTTAGTTTTTTTCCTAAAGGAATATCCAAAGTTTGGGGGGTCGTCTTATAATCAGGGTCGTCTTATAATCGAGCAAATACGGTAAATCGAGCCTGATTATAAAAAAATGTATTTCTTGTTTTTATATCTTTTTTTGATAATGCGCCCCCTAACTTGCCAATGTAACCCCAGACTTGCCAGTACATACCCAAACATGTCAGTCTGCACACAGACTTGCTAATCTTACCCTCAAACCTGCCAATCTGATCCCAGGCTTGATATTCCCCCATAATTGCTAACCTGCCCCCATAATTTGGGTTTGAACTGTAGTTGACCAACGGGACAAAGAGGCTTTGATTGATTGAGGCACTAGCCTCAGGTGTACGCAATTGAGGGGTGCAGCAATGATAGCTACCTAACTAGACTGATGCAATAGAGCTATTCAGCAGCACTTACCTTGTCTGCCTGGAGTGGCAAAAAACGCTGCCCCTTTAAAAAAACAAAAGCTGGGCGACAGAGGCGCTGGCTCCCCTCACCAGCCACAAAGCAAGCAGCAAGGTGTCTGTGCGCTGCCCAGGCTGCTACTATGCTGCCTATCACGGTCCCCGCCGCGGTTCTAACACCAGACGTGTCATGTGACACACGCTCAGCTTGCGAGAGGGAGCATGGTAAGTTGTCTGTACACCTGAGCATGCTGCCTGCCACTAGGTAGCTGACTGGGGTAAGTCCTGGGTCTGCAATGTTAGTGATGGGACATTTATTTGGGGTGCTTGGGTAAGTCCTGGGTGTACAAAAAAGGGTGGGGTCACAAAGGGTGGAGCCACAATAGGCACTCAATGTCCCTCTCTGATTGAGTTTCAGGCTCCTCTGTACAGTTACCCGGTGCATGGAGCTCACTTCTCATTTTGCCTTTACTTCTCACTGGCATGATAGAATATATTCTATCATATTTGTTTATCATTCCAATGAGCAGACACATACACACTGTCACACTCACAGGCTGTCTCTCTCTCTCTCTCTCTCTCACACACACACACACAAGCTGTCTTACACACAGACACACATGCAGTCTCACACAGACAAACGTCACATGGGAGGTGGGCAGTAGCAGATTTTTTTTGGAGGGAGGCTTGATGCAGCCAGGACACACAATGGGTGTACTCTGCATGAACGCATCAACTGAGTGTTTTAGTGCACTGTGTACATTGAGGAGGTACGTGTCTGTCACAGCATCATCATGTGATTTGAATTGAAAAAGGAGGGCAGAGGTGCAGGTCAGAGTCAGTAACACTCTTCTACCACACAGGCATTCTGGCAGGTCAGCAAAACATGCAAAGAGAAGATGCACACTGAATATTTCATTAAATATTTCATACAGAGATTGTTTTTTATTGGTGTATATACACTGCCTGGCCACCGTAGCTTTGATTACGGCATGCATTTGCTGTGGCATTGTTTCGATAAGCTTCTGCAATGTCACAAGATTTATTTCCGTCTTTTGTTGCATCAATTTTTCAGTAAGATATTGTAAAGCAAAGCCTTCTCCAGCACATCCCAAAGATTCTCCATGGGGGTCTAGGACACTTCTTCGCCGCATCTTCATCGCTGACAGTTCAGCGCGGCAGTTAGAACGCTGAACTGTCAGCAATGAAGTATAATGCGGCCGTTTCACCGCGGCTGCAGCTATGTAAGAGCTGACAGTTCAGCGCTGAACTGTCAGCTCTTACAAATCTAAAAGTAAAACTAAAATAACCCCCCTAATAAATGATTCCCCCCCAAATAGTAACACTAAACACTAAACCCCAATACTAACTGTAAAATTAACCCCCTAAACCCTAATACTAACCCCCGACCCCTAATACTAAAGTTAACCCCCTAAACCCTAATACTAACCCTAATACTAACCCCCGACCACTAATACTAAAGTTAACCCCCTAAACCCTAATACTAACCCTAATACTAACCCCCGACCCCTAATACTAAAATTAACCCCCTAAACCCTAATACTAACCCTAATACTAACCCTAATACTAACCCCCGACCCCTAATAGTAAAATTAACCCCTAACACTAAACCTAATTCTAACCCCCTAAACCCTAATTCTAAACAAACTAAAATCGGTAAAATACTTACCTTTAACGATGAAATGTCCCGCGATGAAATCTCCAGCGACGATCTGTCTTGTGCTGTAGTGGGCGGTGAAGCGGCTGCGTGGAAGCAGCCGCGATGAAGTGTCCCATCCCCCTCCATGGGGTTAAGATCTGGACTCTGTGGTGACCAATCCATGTGTGAAAATTATGTCTCATGCTCCCTGGACCACTCTTTCACAATCTAAGCCCTATGAATCCTGGCATTGTCATCTTAGAATATTCCTGTGCCATCAGGGAAGAAAGTCAGCTGACCTCATCCTTTTGGCCACATAATGTTGCTGAACCTAGACCTGACCAACTGCAGCAACCCCAGACCTATTTGCTTAGTTAAATCCAGGTGGGGACTTTTTATTTTGGCCAGGAAGTATATATCTATATTAGTAGTTTATCAAATTCATTATCAAAAAAGGAACAAAAAACCCTGAAAAAATAGAAAAATTAGAGAAAGTAAAAAAAAGAGATGACAAGAGCTGCAAAGCATACAAAGCAAACAGATAAAAAAATGAGAAGTAACGAAAATATTAAATAGACAAACGGCAATTAGGCAGTCAGAACTAAGCAAAAAAAAAGAGAAAACTAGAGAAAACAAAAATATGATGAGATAAAAATTACAACATAATATATCAAAAGAATGAAGCAGCAGAAAACAAGCAAATGCAAACAAAAGGGAAATGATATTGAACAATTTGATAACAGCCACAAACAGTTTTGTATATATAAATGTGATTAATCGAGGATACCTTAATGTCGGGATATTTGACAATAAAACTCTCTCTTCAACCACACATTGTGAGTGTTAGCAAAATATAATACTAATGTTCTTAGTTTCTCAGGAACAGAACTGAAAAATGGGACCACAAAAATAACTGGAAAATATGAGTAGATAACGGACACCGATCTCCCCTGCTCACAGGATTGTGTTCAGTAATGGACATGACATGGTAGCTTCTATCATTGAGGATATGTATTTGCCTAGAAATAACTAAAACTTAAAACCAGACTGTGGGGTAAAACAACTTTATTTAAATAGCCATTGCATTTACAATCATATGCACATATATATATACACATTCCACATATATATATATATCCATAATTAATACAATGACTAAACATAAACATAAACATAAAACATTAAACATTCCATATACAGGAAAACCAACCAAGCTTGCAAGAGTATCCTGGTGGCTGCCGAAGTCCATGTTCTGGGCATATCCCAATGCCCCCAATACCTGAGGTTCGAGGTACCACTTTCCCCTCGAACCTCCCACCAGAGTCCCGATTGACTCTCCCCAATCCAAATCTTCCATTAACCCTCCTGGATACCCTGCAAGCTTCCGCAACAAGCCCATCACCCTGGATGGGCTCCCCCCCCCCAAACAAAACTGTGGCCATCTCGATTCCTTCCTGCAGAGCCAGGTTGAAGAAATCCAACCCCAGCTCATTCGGATGTACCCCATCAGACCTAAACAGACCTGGAACAGAGAACATCGTAAACAACATAGTACTATGTACACCGCTCACGCGGAAACAAAATCCATCAAACACAACTTTCCCTCTTTTTTTTTTTTTTTGAACCATAACACGAAATCACTTTTTTTTTTTTTTTTTTGTGAAACACAGAATTGTTTTTTTTTTTTTTTATAACAGTAATCTGTGAGGACGAACATACGATCTGTACCGTCCAGACTCCCAGCGACCAATCTTCTTGACTAAAGCCTCCCCTAGGCCTAGCCGTGAAGCCTCCGTGGCAGCCCCAATCCGAAAGGAATTGGGTGCCGAACTCGTGTGCAGGCACACCCAGGCGTTCCAACGCCATCCTCATTACCCTGAGGAACTGAAACCTCGATAAACCAGAGGAGTCTGCGTGGACCAGGAAGGACTGAGACCCCTGCGCCCGCACTACCAAAAACTCCCTGATGCAGCGTACCGGGCACACCCGTTCGCCCGGTACCTTAAACAATTCCACCATACGGCCCCGCCTAGCCGTATCCATTTTTGAGGACCTGAGCCACACCAGTAGTTTCCCAGGCTCACACACCACATCCGTCGCCCAGATGCCCCCTAACCGGGCCCTGGAAGGACTTACCAGCTCCGATATCCGGAATGCCCCGAAAAAGGCCAAGGAAAAGGCCGCGGTGAACAACAAACACACCGGGCGCCGCGTGTCAGCCTGCTTTTTTCCTTTCCGAAAACCTTTTAACGCTTGCCTTACCAAAAAATTCTTACAAACGTCCACCTCCCCTCGCAATTTAAGCAAAAAGGACAAAGCTGCCACTGCTTTGTCCAATTTGGAAGGGGACGCCCCTTCCGCCGAAAGCTGCACCAAAAACCAAAGCAAAGCACCAAGCAGGGATGCCTCAGAGCAGTGCCTACCCCCCGTAGCCACCAATGCATCCCAGTCTTGCCAGACTCTCGCGTATGCCAACCATGTGGAAGGAGCAAGCGAACCTTTTACCCATCCCGCAAGCACTCCATTCCGATCTTCCACAGTACCAACGGGCACTCCTGCCCAGTCCTGTCCGCTCCCGGAGCTTCTGCTCGAAACCGCTCCCACTGGAATCGAGAAAGAGCATCCACTATAACGTTTAAGTGCCCTGGTACATGTTTTGCACGGAACAAGATATTCAGTTCCATGCAAAGCAGCACAAAACGCCGTAAAAGCCGCACCACAGGGGCCGAAGCTGCTGACAGGTTGTTAGGGCCACTAACAAGGGAAATAGTTCCAGGAACGCCAGGTTCTTCAGGAGTTTGTTGCCCGCCCATGCCTCCGGCCAACGCTCCGCGCACCACTTACCCGCGAAGTATGCGCCAAAACCCACGCTACCCGACGCATCCGTATAAAGCTCCAGCTCATCTGCCTGCACTACTGCGCACTGAAATACCACTTTTCCGTTAAACAGTTCAAGGAAGACCGCAATACCTGCCGTAGCCTGTGACAGCGACCTAATAAACACCCGACCCACCGGAATAATCCGACAGGCGAAGTTCAGGCGCCCTATCAGTGACTGTAACTGCCGTAGGGTAACCTTCTTAGCCCTACCTACCATTCGAACAGCAGTCCGTAGTACCACTAGCTTATCCCTGGGGAGCCTACAGACCCCTGCCACCGAATCTATCTCCAACCCCAGAAAGCTTAAGCACGTAGTAGGACTCTCTGTCTTATCCACCGCCAAGGGAACCCCAAAGCTACGCGCAACCTGCTCCAGCGAGCGCAGCAGCACCAAGCAAGATCTGGAGCCAATGGGGCCCACGCACAAAAAATCGTCCAAGTAGTGCACCATTGAACGATCATTTGCCACTTTCTTAACTACCCATTCGAGAAATGTACTAAATTTCTCGAAATAGGCACAAGAAACTGAACACCCCATAGGCAAACAGAGGTCCACATAGAACCCCTGATCAAACCAGCAGCCCAATAGGTGATGACACTCTGGGTGGATAGGGAGGAGACGAAAAGCAGATTCAATATCCGCTTTAGCCATCAGCGCCCCGGCACCCGCGTCTCTGACCAGGTCCACTGCTCTGTCAAATGATGCGTACGATATGGAGCAAAGCTCCCTATCAATGTCATCATTAACCAACCCTCCCTTAGGATAGGACAAATGATGTATTAGCCGGAATTTACCGGGATCCTTCTTGGGGACCACCCCCAAAGGAGAAACCCGCAAATTCGCCATGGGTGGTTCTGGAAACGGGCCGGCCATCCTGCCCGCCTCCAGTTCCTTCCGTAGCTTGTCCCTCACTACTTCCGGGAACTGAAGCACTGACTTCAAGTTCCGGTGGGAGATACGACCTGGGCCTGGGACAAACGGGATGCGAAACCCAAACCTAAACCCGTCCTCCAAGAAAATTGCGTCTGCTCGCCTACCGTAACGCCTTAGCCACGGCCGCATCGCTGCTCACCGGAGTTCTCCCCTTTAGCCCCTGACTGCCCGGCTGAGCTACCAGACTTGCCGCGCTTAAAGCATCTGGAAGCGCTGTGGGAGCCTCCGCAGACCGAGCACTCGTGCCGGAATTTGCAGGAGGCGCCCCACTTGCACTGGCTGTCATTGAACAGCCAGCACGTGCCACATTTTCCGGTGGCCAGCGTGGAACCTTGGGCTCCACCACCGCCCCCCCCGGGAAAGGGCGATGCCTTTTGAGCCATCATGATCTTTACCCAGAGAGTGATATCAATCTGGTCAAAGCTCATGCCTGGGTTAGCGGCTAGGCGTTGACAAAACTGTTCGTCATACCTCCACCATGCTAAACCCCCATAAATTCGGTACGCCTCCCATATCCCGTCTACATAACAGAAGAGAGAGGAGCACTTCCCTGGGTGCTTTTCACCCAGGACGCTAGCCAGGATGCAAAAGGAGCGCAACCAGTTCCCGAATGTTTTCGGGAGCTTCCTATACCGTTTTTTCCTTTCCTCATCCTCCTTCTTCTTCCTATCCTCTTGTTTTTCGTACTCCTTGAGGTCGATAGGTTCCTCCAAAGGAAGCAAGGAAAGAAGCTCTACGTACTCCCCTTTCCAAATTTTCTCCCTAATCTCAGCTTTCAAATGTACCCCTAGAGGGCCAGAGAATGACGCATACGAAGAATATCGCGCCACCTCGGCCACATTAAGTGCCCCTGTCTCAGTTACCCCCGTATCGTTACCCCCGGAACCCCCTGCCTGCGCAGATTCATAAGAATGTCCCTCCAAGGAGTGGGGAGGATCACCCGACGGTTCCGCCGCAGACCCTGCCGCACAACTAAAACCGCCGCTCGCTGGGGAAGGGAACACGGGAGGGACCCAGGCCGACGCTACCGTGTTGGATACTACTGTGTCCGTCCTACCTGCCCACGAATCTAAGAATGCCCGCAAGCCCCCTAGTAACTCGGACTCGCCATGGCTAACATTAGAAGGGGTTACGGTAAACTCACCGATCGGCCCCCCGGCCGAGCTGCTTTCCAGCTCCGGCTGCCGAGCCTCTCCAGCCGCACATTTTCCGCCGACACCCGTCCTCCTCACGTTGCTTGATTTTTCAATGCCGCGGTGGCCTCCCGGCCTAAGCTCTGCTCCCATCCGCTGGTGCCTAGAAGAAGAAGAACACTGGGAACGTATCGGCGAACAACTTAACCTTTCAGTAGACGGGGGAGGTAACCCCTGACCCTGCGACGCCCGCTGCGCAGTACGCCCTAGCCCTCTGCCCGATTGCCAGCCATGGTCCATGGGTGACGGGGACCTACTATCCGGAGACCGAACCCCCCGCCGAGACCTACAGCCACTGCGAACCTCTTGACGCCTTGTCTGAACCCCCCCGCTCCTACCCGATCCAGGAGATCTGGGGAGGACCCTTGCATGTCTATCCCTACCCCCGACGTGCCCGCCAGACCTTCCCATGCTGAAATCGCCGCCCCTCGTTCCGTCATCCTCACTATCTTCCTCCCCGTCAATTTCTATAGGCGAATCTCCCCGGATCACATGTCGGGGAACCGGGAGGGGAAAATAGCTCTCGGGAGCCCACCCCATATCTATCCTCCCGGGGGGAACGCTCACCCGGCAAGAGGGACCTACTTGTGCCAGCACCTGTGCGTCGACTGGCAACGCTTAGCAGGGGCCTTACCTTGACCTGACCTAGTGCTTAAGCGGCATGGAGGGGAATCTACCACCACCCTGCCCCCCGGATTAATAGGGGACACCGACGATTCTGGGGATGAAAGCCTGGGAGAAGCCTGGAGGAGGTAAGTGGGGCAGGAGGGGCCACACCAGTGCAGGGGCGACAACCAGGGGCGTTTCCCCCCCCCCACCAGATCTGCTCACCTGATGCATTCCCGCTGCAGCCACCGTTCCTGCTCCTCCTCCTGAGCTCCGGATCCGGCCTTCCCGTCTGTCCAGGCCCCCCACCATCGAGGAGGTGCTGGGGCCAACGATCCTAGGCCCCCTGGTCTTCTGGCCGCTGGGCCCGCTCACCGGAGCCTCCGGATGCACGATCGCATCCCTCACAGGCCCCACTTCCGGTGCGGCCTTGCTCCCGGCTGCGGACTTCCGGTTGCGGCCTCCGTTTTCTCCCGTTGCGGCCGCATGGTGGGTGGTTGTCCTCACCGTTCGGGCAGCTCGAGTCCCGGTCCTGGGGGGAAGAATAACGCGGCCCACAGCTCCTGGAACTCCACTGGGCCCAGGGAGGATGTCATCTCCGGGGCTCAGGCGGCGAGGAGGCCTCACCGAACGTGAAGGCCTCCCAGATGCGGTGGCAGCAGGCCCTGCTGTGGATCCAGGTCCTAAAATGGCCCCTAAACTTCCTGTTCCTATCTTTTATACTCTCCCAACTCCTCCCACTAATTCCCACTATAGGCTGACATATCCTCTCAGCACCATGTCATGATTGCCCCTCCCCGACCTTGTCTGGGGGCTACAGTGTAGAGAAATGGTAATTACGAAAAGCAAAACATAAGTTTATCATTCCGCGTGCAGAAAAGCTATATGTATGTTTCTGTAGTGTATGTACTACAGCCGGTCAGCACTGTTCAGCTGACGGCTTCTGTATTGCTGGTATTTAAATAAAACCGGCACCAGCTCGGAGAGGTCAATTACCGGCTGTGCAATGACTCAAACAGAAAAAATGAAGAAGCTCAAAGAAACTGGAATAAAAATGTGCCATTTTCCTTGATTTTCGGCTTCTTTTTGGGTGCACTATCATGGATTTAGGAAGCAGGGGGGCATTCGTTGTCCCAACGTTCCCCATGAGACAGAACATCTGGTCTCAGAGTTTGTAGGAAGCTGTCTCCATCTGTTACATATCCCCCCCAGTCTACTCTATGTGCAAATTAAGAATCGGAAAGGCACCCTTGTTGCTGCTTTCCCACACTTCCCCCAAATGTCTTGGAGCTGTTTGCCTTTCCACAGAATACATTGTTCGAACATACTGCGAGCTATGTTCTTGTCAACTCTTGGGACAAGTTCTAAAAGTGGTCCAGTCACCATGGCAACCTAATGGAACATCCCTGCTGATTACATCACTTTTAGAACTCTGCCCCAGAAATGACCTTGATACATAACCCTTACTGTCCCGGCTGATCAACTTCAAACTATCCTTAACTCAACAATAAATACACAATTATTACTTTTCTGTTTTTAAGGCTCACTATAAATAGTGATTTTTTTTTTTTAGCAGAGGCAACATTTCTTTAATTAATGACTGTGATTAAAAAAAAAAGATCTGAATCAATATTAACCAACTTTCCTTTCTGATTAGTGATTGTACTTGGAATTACTTTTTTCCCCCAAGGGGCAGAATGTCTCAGCAGGAATGTCTCCATTGAGTTAAGGACTAATGCAAATAGCCTAAAACATCCATTTTCCCTCTTTCGTAGATAGCTCATGGGGGCTTTTTTGCTCTATATTGAAATGTTACAAGTTATATTTTGAGATTTTTTATTTTGTGTTTGGATCAGCATTTGAACAATACTGTGAAATCTTAAGTTTAATAACACATCTTATTTACTTATAGAAGATTACATTTTTTTCCAAAGCAACACTCTCTTATTTCATATGAAAGAGGGAATAGATATGTTCAAGGATATTTCTAGATTAAACTTGGTAGTAAAATGAGAAAATGCAAATGTATGGGAGATGATTTGCGACAGTGTATTGTCCTAACGTAACCTTGGCTGGGTATAAGTTATAGTACTTTAATGTCATATGCATAATGGCCAAAATGGAAAATGCTTGCTAGATATATATAGTTCACAGGGACTTTTATAAGAGGATATTAGTTTGGAAGCAAAAGATTATGCAAAACAAAGATTTAAAAGACACAATTTCATGATACTGCGTAAAAATAAATGACATGGAAAGTGCTGAAGCAGACAGTTGTGTAGGATTCACTCTTTGGGATCCTAATTCACTCTTTTCCTGTTTCCCAGATAATTATTCTTGTTATGAGGGTATCACAGAGCTTAATAGCAATAATACTCCCAGTAGTGTATGAGGGTATCCTGAAACTCCACAGCAATAAAATTGGACAGTGATGTGCAGTGTATTAGTTTATCACAGAGCTCCACAGCAATGAAACTCACAGTGATGTGCAGTGTATTAGTTTATCACAGAGCTCCACAGCAATGAAACTCACAGTGATGTGCAGTGTATTAGTTTATCACAGAGCTCCACAGCAATGAAACTCACAGTGATGTGCAGTGTGTTAGTTTATCACAGAGCTCCACAGTAATGAAACTCACAGTGATGTGCAGTGTATTAGTTTATCACAGAGCTCCACAGCAGTGAAACTCACAGTGATGTGCAGTGTATTAGTTTATCACAGAACTCCACAGCAATGAAACTCACAGTGATGTGCAGTGTATTAGTTTATCACAGAACTCCACAGCAATGAAACTCACAGTGATGTGCAGTGTATTAGTTTATCACAGAGTTCCACAGCAATGAATCTCACAGTGATGTGCAGTGTATTAGTTTATCACAGAGCTACACAGCAATGAAACTCACAGTGATGTGCAGTGTGTTAGTTTATCACAGAGCTCCACAGCAATGAAACTCACAGTGATGTGCAGTGTGTTAGTTTATCACAGAGCTCCACAGCAATGAAACTCACAGTTATGTGCAGTGTATTAGTTTATCACAGAGCTCCACAGCAATGAAACTCACAGTGATGTGCAGTGTGTTAGTTTATCACATAGCTCCACAGCAATAAAACCCACAGTGATGTGCAGTGTATTAGTTTATCAAAAAGCTCCACAGAAATGAAACTCACAGTAATGTGCAGTGTATTAGTTTATCACATAGCTCCACAGCAATGAAACTCACAGTAATGTGCAGTGTATTAGTTTATCACAGGGCTCCACAGCAATGAAACTCACAGTGATGTGCAGTTTGTTAGTGTGTATCACAGGGCTCCACTAGGGTTGCCACCTGGCCGGTATTTTACCGGCAGGCCGGTAAAAAATTGGCATCAAGCCAATGTTAAGTCAATGGAGACAGTACCAAGGCCGGTATTTTTTGGAATAAAAGGTGGCAACCCTAGACTCCACAGATATAAAACTCACAGTCATGTGTCATGTATATAAGAGTATTATGGAACTCTGCAGCAATACAACTCTTAGTAATGTGTACCACAGCACTCCACAGTCCCCATAACCAAGCACCAATAGGCTAAAGCCTCCAAACAATGGCAGGGAGGCAGGCTTTTAAATTCTGTAGAGTATAGCAAAACACACTTTATTCTGCAACTTACATGTCCTGTCCTGTTGTGAGACTGAGTGCCCTGCAGAGGCACCAACACTACCACACAGACCATTACATTTTTTTCCTTACAGCTATGCCCCCCCATAAAACCTCTATGCCCTATTGTGGGTAATACATTGAAATATGAATGCAGTAATATATGTGGGTCACCTCCAAAAGATGACATGAAAGTGTGGGATTCTGATGTTACCATTTGAGGGTGGACAGAACCATGCCTACCCATTTAGCCTCCCTGTTGATAGATGTGGGCAGCAATTGTGGTTCCCTAGGCCAAATTAAACTCCTACACCCCTCGCCCATCATGTGTTGCACCCATTAATGCTGTTTTGAAGGCAAAGGGTGGTCACACCAAATATTGATTTAGATTTTTCTTTTGTTCACCCCCTTTGCATTTTGTTTGTTAATTAATAAACAAATAAACTACCCACATTTCTATTTTTGAAAGCATTTTTACTAACTTTTGCACAGTCCTGTATGTGCACTTTAATGTATTTATATTTTAAATAGTTGTATTGTTTCTTATTGTATGTATTTTTCCCTACAGGGTATTATGAATCATATTGATAAATGGAGAACACATTCAATACAATCAGAATAGCAAATAATGTTTTAATCCTACACCCATATATCAGTATCGAGTACAGCTACTGTGTCTAACACATGCTACATTTGTCAGAACTGACAAAATTCTACTTTGATCGATCGTTCGATTTACCGTATAGTAAATTGTTTGGCTGTCGAGAAATTTTAGAGCATTACTCAGCAATATGTATTATAAAAGATGTATCGACTTTAAGTATAAAAATACATCACGTGAATTTGCTTCATCAGTGAAAATAAAATGTATCTTTCAAAGGATTTTCGGGTTTGTGTGAATGGTTTTTAAAGAAGGGAAATGGTTTAGAAGCTGAGGTTATCACCAGAGTTGCACAAGAGTCAAGTTAGTCATAGCGGCAGAATGTGTTCAGTTGGCGATTGATTCACCGGCTATCTCTTATTGGCTCATCAGTGTTCTATTTTGGAATGTAGAGAATGAGTCTGGGACTTCTTAAGTGTATGTTGAATAATACAGTTCCTCTACTGTGGTGAAAGTGCTTAACACATTCTTTATCTAGCAGCTATTATTTTACAATGAGATGGACCACGCTGAGTCTTTGCTCTCTTGAATTAAGCCCACAGAACATATTCTGTAGAATTCTCTTTCAGGGCCAGCTTCAGGCCAATAAACCGCTGTGCTTTGGTTTTACATTCAGTTTAGGAAAGTTGATGGGAGGGGTCTTGGTCTGCAACCCATGCACTGGTGTATCTTGGTCTGCCCTAGGCAGACAAACTTCGGGCACCCACGTTGCACACCCACCACATGCCCCATCACCCCATTACATGCCCCATCACCCACATTGCACACACATTAAATGCCCAATAACCCCATTACATGCCACTATCACGCCATTACATACCCCCTCCATGTCCCTTACATGCCCCCATCACCCTGATTTAATTTGAAGGAGCTAAAGCTTTCTGAACAGTGGGGGAGGGAGAGAAAATGTTTGAAGCACCAGAAGTGTTCTTTAACACCCTCTGGCAAAGTGCCGCCCTCTGGCAAAGTGCCGCTCTAGGCGAGTGCCTTGTTTGCCTTGCGGAAGATACACTACTGAACCCATGTATAAAAAAATAAAATAATTATGGTCTGAATAGAGCATCAAAGGTGACGGACAAATCCATTTCCTCGAAGGCACTATTTTCCACATAAAGTTGTGTATATAAATATTTTTTAAAGGTGCGGTTGCCATTATGCATGTCACCTACAATTGTGCCATTTTTGTACACTTCAATTTCCTGTGTGGAAATTCTTCTACATGAAACAATAGAATATTTGAATTTTAAAAAAATGACCATTATTGATCGCTGTCATTCTCCAGAGAATACCACAAGATTTTAGGTTGGATTTTGGGTAAGGTCAACGCAACTAGCCTGCTATCTTTTCCAAAGTGACTAAAATGAGTACCATTAAAGGGACATTCCAACTCGTTTAACCCTTGCTTCCTTCAAGGTAGCAAGGGTTAAACAATACATGTCCCGGTCTTTGAAACTAAACCCGACATGTATCTTAGTAGATAAGTGCGGGTTTACTATCTCCTATGTCTCTCATGCGAAACACAGCAGTTCCTGGGTGTCGCCCTGCTCTGACAGCCGTATGTGAGGGTCTCTTGCTGCTAGCGGAGAGAGAGAGACCCTCATTTTTGCATGGGATCGGCAGGGGGGGGGGCTAGTTAAGGTCCCCCCTGCTGATCCCATGCAAAACAGAGGGTCTCTCTCTGCGCTAGGGGGTCTCTCTCTGGAAACTCTGGAGACTGAGGGTCTCTCTCTGGAAACATGGCAGCTGTCGGTCAGAGGATAAACTGGCGTTGAAAGGGACCGAGTCTAGCTGAGGGGTCTTCTCAGCAACGTCTCTGCATACACGGCAATGTATCTTTAATGGTTAACTTCTCGTGGTGGGAGTTGTTCTCAACAACACGCGTGGAGAGCCAAAGAAAGCAGACACAAGTTCTTTATCCTTTAACTCTGAGTCTTTATTTATTTAACAGTCATATATATACCCCAAATTAAGGAGGTGGCTACTTCAATCTCATTGGTTATAATGTATGTGCACATATGAATATAGATGCGTATAGGGGTGTGTTAATGGTATGTATGCTAAATAACTGTTACACAACAAAATAGAAATGAGTGGAAAGTACCAGAATAAGAAATGGAAGGTACTGATAATTAAAAAGACATAGTGGTTCCAATCACGGGGTAAGACATAGATAAGAGCATTCTGGTATCATCTTCTGGTAACTTCTCTTTTCCCTAATTAGTAGGATTAATTGGAGATGGCAAGAACCTGAGATTCCAGGCCTCTGCCTCCTTCTCTCCCACAAGTACTCCTAGTATCATCTCCACAGTTAGAACATTCAGATAAGCAAATGAATACATGAGATAATTATATGAGTATGTGTCTTCTAATTAAACTGAAGCTAAAACTTAAAACAGGCACAAAAGCAAAACTAACTTTTACGGTTAACCCTCACAATGCTAGGTTACTCCAGTTAACCCTTGCAATGCTGGGTTACCCCTTCAGGCGTGTACTATCAAAAGTACACACCAGTTCATCCTCATACTAGGGACAATGAACATTTCACTTGTGCTTCTATATATATTGTGCTTCTATATATTTTTTATGAAAAAAAAGCGTTTAGTGTCCCTTTAAGTAAGTTAGAGTAACATGCTCTGGGTATAGCGGGCTTTGAGAGAATATCTCAGTAGCCCCTCTAAATAAAATATCATAATTTTATTGTTCCAAAACCTAGAGAATTCTTTGTTCTAAACACTATTTTTCATAGAACCGTGATATTCGCATTTTTACAATTAATCAACTAATTATTTCTTTCACACCCATTTCGAGTTCTTCTGCAGGAAGGTTGTGCCAGATTTGTATATGTTAACCGTTTTGGCTGTTCGTAGTGTTTGGTTCTAGCAGAGAACCTCCTTATAAAGAGAATCTGAAATATCAGAAAACGATCTTTACGTTGTGTTAGCAGAGTTGCAACAAGTGCGGGAACCGAGAGAAAAATGTGGCAATGATGTCATAAACAGGAGACACAACAATTTAAAACACATCCATCGCTTGATGTGTGCATTTGGTTGCAAATCTGCTAAAATAAAGGGTCTCATGGATAAAAACTCCTGCACCACAACGTGTAGGAAGAGTTATAAAAAGCTGCAATCACCGTTTGCTATGTATAATGGCCCATGCGCCTTTTTATAAAACCCGACACTTTGCAGTGCGAGAGAGGGATCTCTGCCAAATCAGGCGGTTATCACAGTCTGTTTTTCTTATACATTGACAAGGGCGCAGCACAACCAAAATGTAAGTAAGGGGCGGATGCAGCGCAGACTTCCGAAATTTGCTTTAAACATAGGTGCACACGCGGATAGCGTCATTATTTGGCATTATCTGCGTGTGAGCCATGTTTATACACGACCGCCAGTGTGAAGATCCTTTTTTTTTAAATTCTCTACATTTACAGAATAAGCAATGTTCAGGTGGCAGAGTTCCTTTAGATCTCACTCTATATGCAACGACAATGTTCTGCTTCACCGACTGTCCCATATGGAGCATCCTTGTAAGAGAGTATTTATTTTTCATGATAGGTCCATGGTTCGGTCGTGTCTGAGCACGTCAGTTTGACAAATCTACATTCCTTCAATTAATTAAACCTTAGTAGAGGGAAATGAAGATTCCTTCCAGGTTAAAAATTGCTTCTCAGATTCTTCCTGACTGCAGAAGTAGAACATTCTTAAGCAAGAGTCAATTGAGCCGGAACCACCTCCCGCACATCAGAGAAGACGGCTGGGAAAGTTGACGAGCGATTTGCTTTATCTTTATCCGTGAGCTTCTAAGATTTTTATTTTAATAGGTTTCAAGATCGAGAACACAGTGCTCGTTTACAGGCAGGGACAGCTGTCTCGTATTGCTGCTTAACCTTATCCACTTCTCTATCCCTCTTAAATAAAAAATAAATAAAAAAAACATGATTTACAAGAGGGTGAGGAATTGAAATATAAACCTGTTTAATAAATTGGCATGTTGGCACAACCCCTTCTTTGATTACTACGCTTGTAAAAAAAAAGAAAAGAAAACCTTTTGGGCAGGGTTAAATTAAATGTAGTCACCTCAGTACCGTTTTTACTTAATCTTCGAAACTAGACATTGTTATTATTTTCTCATTGGACTATGGGTACAGCAACAATTCAGTGGGTGGAGTTCTGATTGGCTCCTCCTATTTTGTACCCATACACACCCATACCTCAACTATCGGACCACCTGGCCGCGCTTAGGAATTAGCACAATATGTGTATCACTTATCCAAAATGCTTGGGACCAGAAGTATTTAGGATGATGGGTAATTTCGGATAATGGATCATTTCGGATAACTGATCATTTTCACCAATAAAATATATTAAATCCTCTCAGATCTCGTGAAATACAGTAATAGCAATGTAAATACTGTATAGAGCAAATAAATCACTGTTACTGGGATGTAGCTGTGATGTGAGGTCATCGTTGGGAACCTGCCGTTGGCGTGTCAGGCCTGCACACGTGTCATTGTATTACCCTTTTTGAGGTCATGGGGGAATCTGAGCATGCATGGAAAGGCTATATCACAGCTTAAGGGGGCTGGACGCTGTATACACTATTGTGCTCTTGCATTCTGACAGGTATGTGTGGGATTTGCAACTTGTGTTTGGATAACAGATCATTTTGGATAATGGATGTTTGGATAAGGGATGTTTTTATTTTTTGTCTATGGCATCTCCCTATCCTACCTGGTGTCAGCTGGTGCCTCCTAAGATTCTGTCTATCGGACCACTTATGTCTACTTCTTTAGCCAATCCTGATACCTTTTTGACTCCCTTCCTTTCTATATAGGAAGAGGATGGCAGAGATCTTTCAGGGAGGAAAATTAAAATCATAGTCTTTGGCCTTTTTTGCCTGGATTACTCCTTATCACACCCAGTTTCTATAGCTCTGACCCCATTTCCTGTGTATGTCCCACCCATAATATATATATAATTACTATACATTGTGCGCTGCATAGGGTTGTGACCTTCAAAAGGTGAGCTCCATATGTTTATTCCAGGATATACTGATTTTGGCTATATTATTGTTTTGGTTGTTTCTTTTATCTGTGTATTTTTGTTTTGGTTGTTTCTTTTATCTGTGTATTATTGTTTTGGTTATTTCTTTTATCTGTGTATTATTGTTTTGGTTATTTCTTTTATCTGTGTATTATTGTTTTGGTTATTTCTTTTATCTGTGTATTATTGTTTTGGTTCTTTCTTTTATCGGTGTATTATTGTTTTGGTTGTTTCTTTTATCTGTGTATTATTGTTTTGGTTGTTTCTTTTATCTGTGTATTTTTGTTTTGGTTGTTTCTTTTATCTGTGTATTATTGTTTTGGTTATTTCTTTTATCTGTGTATTATTGTTTTGGTTATTTATTTTATCTGTGTATTATTGTTTTGGTTGTTTCTTTTATCTGTGTATTTTTGTTTTGGTTGTTTCTTTTATCTGTGTATTATTGTTTTGGTTATTTCTTATATCTGTGTATTATTGTTTTGGTTATTTCTTTTATCTGTGTATTATTGTTTTGGTTATTTCTTTTATCTGTGTATTATTGTTTTGGTTGTTTTTTTATCTGTGTATTATTGTTTTGGTTATTTCTTTTATCTGTGTATTATTGTTTTGGTTGTTTTTTTATCTGTGTATTATTGTTTTGGTTATTTCTTTTATCTGTGTATTTTTGTTTTGGTTGTTTCTTTTATCTGTGTATTATTGTTTTGGTTATTTCTTATATCTGTGTATTATTGTTTTGGTTATTTCTTTTATCTGTGTATTATTGTTTTGGTTATTTCTTTTATCTGTGTATTATTGTTTTGGTTGTTTCTTTTATCTGTGTATTATTGTTTTGGTTATTTCTTTTATCTGTGTATTATTGTTTTGGTTGTTTCTTTTATCTGTGTATTATTGTTTTGGTTGTTTCTTTTATCTGTGTATTATTGTTTTGGTTATTTCTTTTATCTGTGTATTATTGTTTTGGTTATTTCTTTTATCTGTGTATTATTGTTTTGGTTGTTTCTTTTATCTGTGTATTATTGTTTTGGTTATTTCTTTTATCTGTGTATTATTGTTTTGGTTATTTCTTTTATCTGTGTATTATTGTTTTGGTTGTTTCTTTTATCTGTGTATTTTTGTTTTGGTTGTTTCTTTTATCTGTGTATTATTGTTTTGGTTATTTCTTTTATCTGTGTATTATTGTTTTGGTTATTTATTTTATCTGTGTATTATTGTTTTGGTTGTTTTTTTATCTGTGTATTATTGTTTTGGTTGTTTCTTTTATCGGTGTATTTTTGTTTTGGTTATTTCTTATATCTGTGTATTATTGTTTTGGTTATTTCTTTTATCTGTGTATTATTGTTTTGGTTATTTCTTTTATCTGTGTATTATTGTTTTGGTTGTTTCTTTTATCTGTGTATTTTTGTTTTGGTTGTTTCTTTTATCTGTGTATTATTGTTTTGGTTATTTCTTTTATCTGTGTATTATTGTTTTGGTTGTTTCTTTTATCTGTGTATTATTGTTTTGGTTATTTCTTTTATCTGTGTATTATTGTTTTGGTTGTTTCTTTTATCTGTGTATTATTGTTTTGGTTGTTTCTTTTATCTGTGTATTATTGTTTTGGTTATTTCTTTTATCTGTGTATTATTGTTTTGGTTGTTTCTTTTATCTGTGTATTATTGTTTTGGTTGTTTCTTTTATCTGTGTATTATTGTTTTGGTTATTTCTTTTATCTGTGTATTATTGTTTTGGTTATTTCTTTTATCTGTGTATTATTGTTTTGGTTGTTTCTTTTATCTGTGTATTATTGTTTTGGTTATTTCTTTTATCTGTGTATTATTGTTTTGGTTATTTCTTTTATCTGTGTATTATTGTTTTGGTTGTTTCTTTTATCTGTGTATTTTTGTTTTGGTTGTTTCTTTTATCTGTGTATTATTGTTTTGGTTATTTCTTTTATCTGTGTATTATTGTTTTGGTTGTTTCTTTTATCTGTGTATTTTTGTTTTGGTTATTTCTTATATCTGTGTATTATTGTTTTGGTTATTTCTTTTATCTGTGTATTATTGTTTTGGTTATTTCTTTTATCTGTGTATTATTGTTTTGGTTGTTTCTTTTATCTGTGTATTTTTGTTTTGGTTGTTTCTTTTATCTGTGTATTATTGTTTTGGTTATTTCTTTTATCTGTGTATTATTGTTTTGGTTGTTTCTTTTATCTGTGTATTATTGTTTTGGTTATTTCTTTTATCTGTGTATTATTGTTTTGGTTGTTTCTTTTATCTGTGTATTATTGTTTTGGTTGTTTCTTTTATCTGTGTATTATTGTTTTGGTTATTTCTTTTATCTGTGTATTATTGTTTTGGTTGTTTCTTTTATCTGTGTATTATTGTTTTGGTTGTTTCTTTTATCTGTGTATTATTGTTTTGGTTATTTCTTTTATCTGTGTATTATTGTTTTGGTTATTTCTTTTATCTGTGTATTATTGTTTTGGTTATTTCTTATATCTGTGTATTATTGTTTTGGTTATTTCTTTTATCTGTGTATTATTGTTTTGGTTATTTCTTTTATCTGTGTATTATTGTTTTGGTTGTTTCTTTTATCTGTGTATTTTTGTTTTGGTTGTTTCTTTTATCTGTGTATTATTGTTTTGGTTATTTCTTTTATCTGTGTATTATTGTTTTGGTTGTTTCTTTTATCTGTGTATTATTGTTTTGGTTATTTCTTTTATCTGTGTATTATTGTTTTGGTTGTTTCTTTTATCTGTGTATTATTGTTTTGGTTGTTTCTTTTATCTGTGTATTATTGTTTTGGTTATTTCTTTTATCTGTGTATTATTGTTTTGGTTGTTTCTTTTATCTGTGTATTATTGTTTTGGTTGTTTCTTTTATCTGTGTATTATTGTTTTGGTTGTTTCTTTTATCTGTGTATTATTGTTTTGGTTATTTCTTTTATCTGTGTATTATTGTTTTGGTTGTTTCTTTTATCTGTGTATTATTGTTTTGGTTATTTCTTTTATCTGTGTATTATTGTTTTGGTTATTTCTTTTATCTGTGTATTATTGTTTTGGTTGTTTCTTTTATCTGTGTATTTTTGTTTTGGTTGTTTCTTTTATCTGTGTATTATTGTTTTGGTTATTTCTTTTATCTGTGTATTATTGTTTTGGTTATTTCTTTTATCTGTGTATTATTGTTTTGGTTATTTCTTTTATCTGTGTATTATTGTTTTGGTTGTTTTTTTATCTGTGTATTATTGTTTTGGTTATTTCTTATATCTGTGTATTATTGATGTAAATGAATCATACCCTGATGCTTGCTCTGTTTGTTCAGTTAGGATTGTGTATTAGCAGAGCCTCCGCTTCCGTTCTTAACCTCAACACCAGTCTGGTTCTCCTGCCAATGTGCCGAATCCTACTGGCCTGGATTCGCGGATCTAAAAAGGTAAATTAAAATACTGGCACTTTAATTTGTGCCTGCTTGCAACTGTTTTATTCTGAAGTAGGTAGCATCTTTATAGTTGGGGGGGGGGGGGGGGTCTTTAAATATATTGGAATAAAGAGTACTGATCATAAGCTCACCACAAAGGAATGTACGCACTGTTTTGTGTATTAAATGGGCAGCTACTTTTTACATTTTTTTTGTTTTTGTGAAGCACCCTAGTTTTACAATTGACAATTCTCTTGGGGTTTTACAATTTCACAGCGGCCTCTAAATTCAGTTATGCCCGTGAGAAGGAGTACACAGGAGGCAGAGTGCTGCTGCAGCAGTGGCCATGCTCCTTTCTGAGAAAGTGCTATCATTAGCCTTTACACTGGAATCAGCCTCTCTCTGTTGAACTCAGCTGTTTGAAGGGTTTGGAATGCAGCCAGTTTTGTGTCCTGTGATGTAACACAAGCTGGATGGTGAGGGGATTTGGGGAGATAGGTAGAACTGTTGCTACAGCAACATCATTAACACTGTTACACTTATAACATTACATAATTGCAGTGATGTAAATTGTAGAAAGTTACAGCCAGGGTAAGGCTACTTGTTATTACTAAAGTATATACCGTATTTGCTCGATTATAAGACAAGGTTTTTTTCAGAAAGCAGACATCCTCCGCTGCCCCGCTAGCCACCAGGGAGAATCGGGCAGCTGGGGGATGTCTGCACGACAAGGGAGGGGAGAGACAGAGACAAGGGGAGTGAGGGGGGAGACAAAGGGAGGGGGAGAGACAGAGACAAGGGGAGCGAGAGGGGATACAAAGGGAGGGGGAGAGAGAGACAACACTAAGGGGGGGGGGGAGAGAGAGATAAAGCTGGGGGCAAGGGAAAGAGAGAGGCAGCATTGGCACATAAAAGGAAATAAAAACAAGAAATGCATTTTTTGATATCATAATTTTTTATTAAAAAAGCAATTTACATGTGATCAA
Source organism: Pelodytes ibericus (assembly GCA_036172795.1). NCBI lineage: Eukaryota > Metazoa > Chordata > Amphibia > Anura > Pelodytidae > Pelodytes > Pelodytes ibericus. The sequence goes on from CM069857.1 coordinate 279,260,897, forward strand.
TACAAGTTGAACTTTTTTCCTATAGGGTAGTCTTATATTCAGGCTTTTAGTTTTTTTCCTAATAGAATATCCAAAGTTTGGGGGGTCGTCTTATAATCAGGGTCGTCTTATATTCAAGCAAATACAGTATATATATTTTTTTACCAGTAACTTAGGTGTAAAAAAAAAAAAACTAAAAAATGAAGTCCACTGAGCTGAACCCTTTCACTCCTTCTTCCTTTTACTGCGGAGCCTTTGATGTAAATAATGTATTTTTTCAGGTTATAAAACGCAAAACCAGGAGGCTTCTGGACAAAAATAAAACATTCCATGCTGCCTGCGGAATTGCAGTTTGTGTTTTTTCAGGTAGGATATTGACTGCAACATGTAGCATTTTATTCATTGGATCCGAGAAAAATAAAAGGTTTCCTCTGGGCGCGTCCATCTTATGTGATCCACAAATACATCTGATTGTAATGCATTAACAGGCCCGGACTGGGACAAAAAATAGGCCCGGGCATTTAAGACTGAGCAGCCCATTTTTATTTTTATATGCCAGGATATTGCCCCCAATATGCCATGTAATATGCCAGTATATTGCCCCCAATATGCCATGTAATATGCCAGGATATTGCCCCCAATATGCCAGGATATTGCCCCCAATATGCCATGTTATATGCCAGGATATTGCCCCCAATAAACCATGTTATATGCCAGGATATTGCCCCCAATATGCCATGTTATATGCCAGGATATTGCCCCCAATAAACCATGTTATATGCCAGGATATTGCCCCCAATATGCCAGGATATTGCCCCCAATATGCCATGTTATTTGCCAGGATATTGCCCATATATTATGCTCGTTATGCCACCCACCTCCCCCCCTTCCCCAGACCCCAGTACTTACCTCTTTGCTGCTCTGTCCCCCGGTGCTCTGAAGCTGATTGGCTGTGAGGGAAGCGTTGTGAGCTTCCCTCCAGCCGCGCGGTCAATAAAGTTTGTTTGAAAAAAAAGTTCCAACACACTTTATTGACCGCGCGACCGGAGGGAAGCTCACAACGCTTCCCTCACAGCCACGCAGCTTCAGAGCACCGGGGGACAGAGCAGGAACGAGGTAAGTTTTTTTTTTTTTTTTTTGCTCTGCTGGGATCTTCCCTGCCGGCCTCGGCCCATGGCCACCGCGACCCACCGGGCATTTGCCCGGTGTGCCCGATGGCCAGTCCGGGCCTGTGCATTAATCACCCCTTAAATATGTATTGATCTCCTAAAAACGTGGCCACATGAATACTATCTGATGAACTGATTGATGCTTCACCCTGGCCTTTAGGATTTATTCCAGTTTTAGTGTGCATCAGGGCTGAGCTAGGTGGGATCCTAAATGCTGAGATTAGGGTGGTCCGCTAAACATTCATACCAATGGACCCCAACGTTTTGTTTTCTGTAGGGCATTTCTTTCTAAATAGATCTGGTGTAAATTTTGGTGTTATGCTAGCACCATCCTACAGTGTTTTGTGGTCATATGCATGTATTATATAGGTAATGGAGTACACGTGTTACACTTGCCAAAAAGTCAATATAGGAAACAAACAAAAACACTATTTTTGTTTTTTTGCCCCATAACTCGCAAAAAAAAATACTGAAAAATATTGAAACATGCATATTTCTGAACTCGGGACAAAACATTTAGAAACTATTTAGACGGGGTTCACTGGTTCAGCAAATTCTCTCAGCAAAACAATCATTTCTAAATTGGAAACTAATTGCTTGAATAAAAAGTCCATTATTTCTAATATCTTGTCTGATACAGGGTCCATAGTAGAAAGAAAATTCAAACAGCACATCTCAATGTGGCCATTTATTTAGGCTATAATATATTTCTTTAAAGGGACTCTGTCAACTTTAACATTGCTCATACTTTGAATATGGAGAATTACAAATGCTGAAATTGATCTACTGAATAAACATTGTTAGCAGGATTGCAAGCAAATGCCGAAAATGTTTATTTAAATGTGTCTGTGGTGTCTACTGTTTATGAAAACACCTTGTGACTATGCAAATTACAAATGCCCCATTGAAAATCACTTATTTTGCATATCATGTCACAGGTGATGTCATCAACATGTGACACCACAGACATTTATCTGTGGGCATTTGCATGAAATTCTACTAGCACAATGCATTGCAGAGATGTATTATTCTCCACATAGACAATACAAGCCATACTAAGACTGAGTCCCTTTAACTTCACTCCCACTTCAATATTTTTTTTAAAATCCCACTCTGTACTCTGTGCTGTATTTTTTTTTTAAATATTTTAAATCCCACCCTGTACTTTCAAATTTTGGTAAATGTATTTGATTTCCCTAGTGCTACATTAATAGATTAGCCCCAGCAAAAATTCACAAAGGACCAATCTACAGTGCATAGGGTTGCCACCTTTTCTTCAAAAAAATACCGGCCTTGGTACTGTCTCCATAGACTTAACATTGGCCTGATGGTAAAATACCAGCCAGGTGGCAACCCTAACAGTGCAATAAAATAAAAATACACATTATTTTTTTTTATTTTTGCGTTTTTAGAGTAGTCCTTTACCCTCTGCCTAAGTATATCAATGCAAAGATGATCCAGTCAAGGTTTCACACACTTAGCCGATTGCTCTTTTTTTTGGGAAGCATTCTAAAATAAGTGATGCAGTGTGAACCTGCAGAGAAGTCACGGGAACCTTCCCTTATCAACTTCCACACTTTCCTTACTGTATGTATTGCTCCGCTGATTATGTTAGTCAGCAAACACAATGAGGTTGAGGCAAGAAAGAGTGGCTGTGGGGGGAATTCTAAACAGCAAAATATCCGTTGCCATGGGAACAGCCAAAAGTGAGATATATACGCGAATAAAGAATTTTTTTTTTGTATTTTTTTTTTTTTTTACTATAGTAGTAGCATAGTAACAGCAAAGAACCATTATCTCATATCTGATTTGGACCTGATTGGGACTTTCTTTTTATTTTTTTTTTCAAAATATTTTTTATTTCAAATTTGTAACACATATCTTAAATTATATCTTTTATATTTTATCTTATAATTTCAGATTAATATTAATACATTACATATTTAAATATATCAACAATATTATACAATATCAGTAATACTATACATTTTTTAACAAGATTTTAAATATAGTTATTAACAATAAAATATTATCATATATTATGATTAATAATAATAAATATAATGATACAATACAATATAGATATAATAACAACAATACATACATTTCTATACCAATCATATGTGTTTCAATTTTATATTTCCCATCCCTTCCCCTATTGACTAATTTTTTAATATTTCTATTATCAATTTATTTTTATCTAATATCTTTATTTAAGTCGTTCTACTCTATATATTTACATTTAGTTGTATTAATTATTTGGATATCTTATTTACTTTTGTTGAAGAAAAACAAAACAAAGAAAGGCCTTGAACACATATTGATGGGACTATTCTGATAACAGGGCCCGCGCTAGTGTTCAATTTATTAAACGAGGTCTATGTGCATATGGAAGGTTATGTTTGCCCGTCGTGTATTGGTTTGGGGTTGAAGGGATAGGTGTATCCAAGGAAAGCCGGTCAGATAGAAGGAACATTTTTAAAGGGTCTTCTAAATACAGAGAAACTTGCAGGGAATTGAGACAGGAATTTCATTTGGAAAGAATTCACCAAAGCAGCTGAAGGGGGGAACTTGACAAGTCTGTGAAGAATATTATTAAATGATCCAGTAGATGTCCGCCATGAACAATAATGGTGCATAACAATGGTAAGAGAGGTTTCCCCAGACACGGTTACAAAACATTGACATGTAAGCGTGGTCTCTTTAAGGGAGCCGTGTCACCTAGCTGATGTTCCGTATATCATACATGTTGTTTAATCTATGTGAAATACACTTATTTTTACTTAAAAGCAAACTGAAGCTCTCCAGTAGTTTTACATTGAAAATAATTTCACAGGGGCCTCGGAATTCAGGGACTTCGGTGAATTGAGTGATACAGGAGGTGGGCTGGCTTACTCTGAAGCAGTTTGCATGCTTACCTCTAAGAAAGTTCCGTTATTAGCTGTTACTGTGGAATCAACCTCTCCCTATAGAATTCAGCTGCTTGGGTTTCACACAGAATGCTGTGATGTAACACAAGATAAAGGGCTTGTGTCAGGGCCTTTACCAGGTCAAGTAGGAGTTTCCGTGCAGGGATAGAGGAGGTGTCTGGTTGCATGTTATATATGGTGCAGGATGAGAACAGATATAGAAACAAATAGATAGGGATTGGAATAAGGACTGAAGCAGAGACAAAAGGGAGACGAGGCAAAGAACTGCAGAATAGGAAAGGGGTTGAGTAGGAACTGCAGAATAAACAAAGAGCTATAGCAGGGACTATAGACAAAGCAGAGGTAGGTGTAGAGAGATACACGGGGTGAGGCATTAGGGTGACTAAGCAGGAACACCTGAGAGAGGGTGACTAAGCAGGAACACCTGAGAGAGGGTAACTAAGCAGGAACACCTGAGAGAGGGTGACTAAGCAGGAACACCTGAGAGAGGGTAACTAAGCAGGAACACCTGAGAGAGGGTGACTAAGCAGGAATACTTGAGGTAGGGTGACTAAGCAGGAACACCTGAGAGAGGGTGACTAAGCAGGAACACCTGAGAGAGGGTGACTAAGCAGGAACACCTGAGAGAGGGTGACTAAGCAGGAACACCTGAGGGAGGGTAACTAAGCAGGAACACCTGAGGGAGGGTGACTAAGCAGGAACACCTGAGAGAGGGTGACTAAGCAGGAACACCTGAGAGAGGGTAACTAAGCAGGAACACCTGAGAGAGGGTGACTAAGCAGGAATACTTGAGGTAGGGTGACTAAGCAGGAACACCTGAGAGAGGGTGACTAAGCAGGAACACCTGAGAGAGGGTGACTAAGCAGGAACACCTGAGAGAGGGTAACTAAGCAGGAACACCTGAGGGAGGGTGACTAAGCAGGAACACCTGAGGGAGGGCGACTAAGCAGGAACACCTGAGAGAGGGCGACTAAGCAGGAACACCTGAGGGAGGGTGACTAAGCAGGAACACCTGAGGGAGGGGGCGACTAAGCAGGAACACCTGAGAGAGGGCGACTAAGCAGGAACACCTGAGAGAGGGTGACTAAGCAGGAACACCTGAGAGAGGGTGACTAAGCAGGAACACCTGAGAGAGGGTGACTAAGCAGGAACACCTGGGAGAGGGTGACTAAGCAGGAACACCATGAGAGTGGGTAACTAAGCAGGAACACCTGAGAGAGGGTGACTAAGCAGGAACACCTGAGGGAGGGTGACTAAGCAGGAACACCTGAGGGAGGGTGACTAAGCAGGAAAACCATGAGAGAGGGTAACTAAGCAGAAACACCCGAGAGAGGGTGACTAAGCAGGATCACCCAAGAGAGGGTGACTAAACAGGAGTGAATTTAAGGGAGCAACTTAGTTGAATAAATATTGCTGTAGTCCAAGGGTCTCAGGAGATGCTGACGATGCCCACCTGACACCAAACAGAGGGGAGGAAATACAGCAAACAAAGGTAGGGTGACCTCTAGAGGAGGAAGGAGGAATATAGGCACAGAAATTAGGACTTTTAAATGCATGAGTAAGGAGGTCAGAGTATTACACTGACAGCTTGGTATGATATGCATGACTGTTTTTCTTTCATCAGCAATAATCCTATTACACTGTATATACACATGGGTCTAGTCAATAAAGAGAGAACTGCAGGGAATTGAGACGGGAATTTCAAATTTAAGGCATTAGTAGTCGAGTTGGAAAACTTCTCTAATGCAGCTTAAAGGGAGAATTTTTCCAACTCTGCTACTTTGGCCTTACATTTGAAATTCCCATCTGAGTACCCTGTAGTTCTCTTTTTATTGAGCAAACCCTATAACTTTGGGCAAACGCATTGAATCTCTTCACACAGGACTAGTTCATTCTTGACTGAAGCATATTTAATGCATTGACTGAAGAATGGAGTAGTAACATGGCAATGTGAACGGAGGAAGGCCAGGGATTGGTATGTAAAAGTAATGAAGAGCATCTTGGATGTTGTCATTTATGGCACTTCTCATATTTTTAGTTTTCAGCTCACATAGAATAGAAAGAAGAATTAGAATGAAGGCTTAGTTTACTGAAATAGAACCAAAGTGAATGGAATAAGCCATATACATGTATGGGGAGGTATTGCATATTTGCAAGGTTTGCTTAAATATTGTGATATAAATTGCCCTCCTTACTACCGGGAATGTAATAAAGCAGATCTGTCGCTCCGAAATGTGTGGATGTTTTCTTGTTTGGTGGATTGATATTTTTACATTTTCCATAAAATGTGCATTAAGCAAAGTCTGCATCCTTTCAGCAGGACAGTCCTGATAGGGGACTGCAGGAGAGACCGTAGACATCTGCACACATGCAGTCATGCTCTTGGTCAACCTTCCGAGCCCCTCCCCCCCTCACCAGTGGCATCCTGCATTGCTGGGAGCAGAAGTTGGGAAGGATGGCAAGACTCAATTAATTGTCCCCAATGTACTAGTACTGCCATCACCTTCTCTTTCTGTCTTTTCACTCACGTATCTGTACTCCACTCCCTCGAAATTTTAAGCTTGATAGCGGGCATCTCTTTACCTTATGTATCTTGGGCGTAAAAACCCAAAAGCAGAATATAGACTATATAAAAGCAGAATATAGACTATTTGGTACAGTCCTAACCTCAACATCTGAGGAAAGGGATTTAGGAGTAATAATTTCAGAGGACTTGAAGGTAGGTAGGCAATGCAATAGAGCAGCAGGAAATGCTAGCAGAATGCTTGGTTGCATAGGGAGAGGTATTAGCAGTAGGAAGAGGGAAGTGCTCATGCTATTGTACAGAGCACTGGTGAGACCTCACTTGGAGTATTGTACGCAGCACTGGAGACCGTATCTCCAGAAGGATATTGATACTTTGGAGAGAGTTCAGAGAAGGGCTACTAAACTGGTTCATGGGTTGAAGGATAAAACTTACCAGGAAAGGTTAAAGCATCTTAACATGTATAGCTTGGAGGAAAGACGTAACAGGGGGGATATGATAGAAACATTTAAATACATAAAGGGAATCAACACAGTAAAGGAAGAGAGTATATTTAAAAGAAGAAAAACTACCACAACTAGAGGACATAGTCTTAAATTAGAGGGGCAACGATTTTAAAGTAATATCAGAAAGTATTACTTTACTGAGAGGGTAGTGGATGTATGGAATAGCCTGCCAGCAGAAGTGGTAGAGGTAAACACAGTCAAGGATTTTAAGCATGTGTGGGAAGACCGGGAACGGCGTACTAATAAAAGTACTCAAAAAAAATTGGGCAGACTAGATGGACCGAATGGTTCTTATCTGCCGACACATTCTATGTTTCTATGTATCTGTCTGTCTCTGTTCTAAGATAGCTTAGATTTCCCTTTTATGCTCTGTACTAAGTATGACACAAATTGTTGTCTCTCTCTCTCTCTCTCTCTCTCTCTCTCTCTCTCTCTCTCTTTCTCTCTCTCTCTCTCTCTCTCTCTCTCTCTCTCTCTCTCTCTCTATATATAAATATGTATGTAGCTTTAAGAGTTTGTAATCTGTTATTGTGCAGATCCCTGTGGATTGTATTACTTATAATAAATGCTAGTTCAGGGGAGTGCTTCTTGGCTTTGGTTTATATTTTGGAAGATGTGATCAGCCTTTGGGTTTAGCACTAGTGTTGAGCGAACCCGGAATGCACTATTCGGGTTCGTACCGGACATTACGGTGTCCGTGCCACGAACCCAAACCCGGACATTTCACTGTATGTCCGTGATGGAGTTCGAGGTTCGACGATTTAATGGCGCATGTTGAAAAGCTGCAGGGCAGCCAATCATTATTATTCAAACTACAGTGATTATTCAAATTACAGTGATTATTTTAGTGGGTGTATACTACATATTTGTACCCTGCCCTGAGCCCAGTGCCACAGAGAGTGCAGTGCACTTGCAACTGCATGTGTGCCAGGCACATGACTTTAATCCTGTTCCGTTAGACCAGTGGGCAACATCTAGGCATTTTTAAATACTGCAATTTGTTGGTGTTAAATAGTACATTTGCGTCCTGCGGTGTACTCCGTATCTGAGAGTAAAATAGAACCGTCAAATACTGGGCTTACAGCACACTTTGAAAAATTCGAATTGTTTTGGGTGCTAAATAGTACATTTGCATCTTGCGGTGTACTCCGTATCTGAGAGTCAAATAGAACCGTCAAATACTGTGCTTACAGCGCACTTTGAAAAATTCTGGCTACCTCCTCCTCCTCCAGCGCCGCTTCCACCTACACCGCCATGGTCACCGCCTCCTCAACATATGGGTCACTTAGTATAAACTGAAAGAGAATACCCTGCACTCCAACCCTCTCTCAAATGGATAATTCTGTTGATCCTCCTGGCAGCCATGCTTTAGATTTAGGTTCTTCCAAAGCTAATATCAAAGATTCCATCTAGTGCTATTTTATAGCTCAGCTGTATTTGTAATGTGTATGTATTTTATGTTATTTTAAGTTATTTCCCTATCCACATTTGCTTGGAGATCACTTGTCCTACTCTTACCCACATCCACATTTTAATTCCTTTTGTAGCCCTCTAGCCCTTTCCATGACTTTTTTAGACTGATTTTAGTGGCCAAAAGTCTGTGTCCCCATTGACTTGAATGGGGTCCATGTTTGAGGTCAAGTCCGGGGTCAAGTTCGAGCACGGACCCGGACTTTTTCCAAAGTTCGCTCGAACTTCTCGAACCCGAACATCCAGGTGTCTGCTCAACTCTATTTAGCACCCCTCCCCATCACAAGTGCTCCATAAATGGATTTCAGAGGAATCTTTACATTGTAGGAGTGTCTCTATATATGTAAAGGCCTTTAGTCCCTGGAAAGCAATCAAATCAAAGATTTTGTGACTAATTTGTTATCTTAGAAACTATAGCTTGTGGTGTGATACTATTTAAACCCCATTTAGGTGCAGATACGAGTAAACACACTCACAAACATTGAAGATAAAATAGCCTTGATTTAAAGGTGATCACAAGGGGTCTAGGACACTTCTTTGCGGCTGCTTCACCACTGACTTTTCAGCTCGTCAGTTTGAGCGCTGAACTGTCAGCACATACAAAAGTACATCCCCCAATGAATTAACCCCCCTTAGAAATGAACGCCCCCTAAAAGTGACCCCCCCGAACCCTAAAACTAAAATTATGCCCCCGAATCCTAATACTAAAATTACCCCCCCGAACCCTAATACTTAAATTACCCCCCCAAACCCTAATAATAAAATTAACCCTAATATTAATGCTAACCCCCAAACCATAATACCTAACCTCCCTAACCCTAATAACTAACCCCCGAACCCTAATACTAAAATTAATCCCTATTAAACATTAAACATTAAAAATACTCACCTTCAGCGATCCCGCGATGAACTGTCCCGCGATGACCTCTCACGGGATGAACTGGCCATGGTGTGAGAGGGGAGGGTGAAATAGCTGTGTTAATACAGCCGTGAGGAACTGTCCCGCGATGACCTCTCACGGGATGAACTGGCCCTGGTGTGAGAGGGGAGGGTGAAATAGCTGTGTTAATACAGCCGTGATGAACTGTCCCATCCCCATCACAAGTGCTTGATCAGAGATCGTTTAATGCTAGAAGATACAAAAATACAAATAGGGCAGTTTTGATTGAACAAATAAAAAGCTCCACTGTTAGGAGACTTACAGCAGGTAACTCAGCATTTAAAACCATAATTGTTTTTTTTTTTCATGGACAAACAATCAAGTCTTTTATAAGTGTTCCAAGTTTGTCACAGATATTTTCTTCATATGATTTGTTTATTGAGGATTTATTGATGCCTGTGTTTTGTGTTCTAGCCGTACATGTTGGGGCCCACATTTGTAATGCAGTAAACTTTTCCACAAACTACAACAGTGATTTTGTTGACTTGAATGTCGCCCACTACAAAAATGAGGTGAGAAACTTGTTTTCATTATTTTCAAATTATTGCTTTTGGCTAGATAAACATAATAAAATATAAAACACAAGTGATAAATAAAACAGGACAGCATAATTGAAATTGATATAGTAATGATCACACTGGAACTTGTCAGAATGAATTAGAGAAATAAGGTTATCGTGTTTGCACTCAATTTAAATTTAGATGTATACACAGTATATAGAGAACAGAAGGGGTGTCATTCAGTGTTAATAAAGGGGCATCCTACAGTTTAGTACACTCAGGAGAGATGGATGGATGGAAAAATAGATAGATAGGCAGATAGATAGATAGATAGATAGATAGATAGATAGATAGATAGATAGATAGATAGATAGGCAGATAGGCAGATAGATAGATAGATAGATAGATAGATAGATAGATAGATAGATAGATAGATAGATAGATAGGTAGATAGATAGATAGATAGATAGATAGATAGATATATAGATAGATAGATAGATAGATAGGCAGATAGATAGATTGATAGATAGATAGATAGATAGATAGATAGATAGATAGATAGATAGATAGATAGATAGATAGATAGATAGATAGGCAGATAAATAGGCAGATAGATAGGCAGATAGATAGATAGGCAGATAGATAGATAGGTATGTAGATAGATAGATAGATAGATAGATAGATAGATAGATAGATAGATAGATAGATAGATAGATAGACAGATAGGCAGATAGATAGATAGATAGATAGGTAGATAGATAGATAGATAGATAGATAGATAGATAGATAGATAGATAGGCAGATAGATAGATAGGCAGATAGATAGATAGTTTGGAGAACGATATACAGATAAACAGGCAGACTGGCATGTAGAGAGAGATATAGATAGACGGACAGGCGCGATGAGAGAGATATACAGATAGACGGAAAGACAGATACACAGTCACACAGGGAGAGGTACAGATAGACATAAAGCAAACATTTTAGAGCTGGGGTGTCTGGGATTGGTTCAAAGACTACTCTACTGCATAAAACTGTGCTGCATTATAGTCTTTCGTCAAGTCCTTCTATGAATTGAGAATTAGGGTGAAGGTTCAGTCTGCGTAGCTGTCTGCATTCTCCAGATTAGCTGGCCATGTCCAAAACTAGTTACAAAGGTTACAAATCGGTTGAAATATCCTCAGATCCATATTATTGCTCTTGATATGAAGAGATAAAACGGTGCCGTTCCATTGATGGATGGCTGCTGGTAGCCCTGTATGAACTAAGGTCGAGTAAACTGCAGCTGGTTTTAGACGGTCTGGTGGACGTATTTATTCTCTTGTACACTTTCCCATTGCATGTATTCCATGACCCACAACTCCTCACCTGGATAATTGTTAATAATATGTGAGTCCCCATTGCAGGGCTAGTAGTACTCAATATATATATATATATATACATAACATTCCTAACCTGCTTCCATTAGTACACATGTGGAGTGACTTGCAGCTTCGATGTGCTAGGAGATACTTTAGGGTTCTTTGAACTCCACTTATCTTTTATAGTTTTATACCAGTACTCCATATACATAATATTTTTAATTTCAGACTTGCCAAAAATAATTTGGCATTTTGTTCAAGAATATAATTGATTTTGTTATTATATGTATGCTTGGTATGGCATATATAGTGCTTTGCAAAAGTATTCACCCCCCTTTACTTTTTACCTATTTTGTTACATTACAGCCTTAAGGTCAATGTTTTATTAATCTGATTTTTATGTGATGGATCAGAACACAATAGTCTAAGTTGGTGAAGTGAAATGAGAAAAATATATACAAAAAACTATTTTTTAGAAATAGAAAACAGAAAATTGGCATGTGCGTATGTATGCACCCCCTTTTTTATGAAGCCCATAAAAAGCTCTGGTGCAACCAATTACCTTCAGAAGTCACATAATTGGTGAAATGATGTCCACCTGTGTGCAATCTAAGTGTCACATGATCTGTCATTACATATACACACATTTTTTGAAAGGCCCCAACACCTAAGCAAGAGGCACCACTAACCAAACACTGCCATGAAGACCAAGGAACTCTCCAAACAAGTAAGGGACAATGTTGTTGAGAAGTACAAGTCAGGGTTAGATTATAAAAAAATATCCAAATCTTTGATGATCCCCAGGAGCACCATTGAATCTATCATAACCAAATGGAAAGAACATGGCACAACAGCAAACCTGCCAAAAGATGGCCGCCCACCAAAACTGACGGACCTGGCAAGGAGGGCATTAATCAGAGAGGCAGCACAGAGACCCCGGAGGAGCTTCAGAGTTCCACAGCAGAGACTGGAGTATCTGTATATTGAACGACAATAAGCAGTACGCTCCATAGAGTTGGGCTTTATGGCAAAGTGGCCAGAAGAAAGTCATTAGTTTCAGCAAAAAACAAAATGGCACGTTTTGAGTTTGCGAAAAAAGGCATGTGGGAGACTCCAAAAATGTATGGAGGAAGGTGTCTGGTCTGATGAGACTAAAATTGAACTTTTTGGCCATCAAAGAAAACGCTATGTCTGGTGCACACCCAACACATCACATCACCCAAAGAACATCATCCCCACTGTGAAACATGGCGGTGGCAGCATCATGCTGTGGGGATGTTTTTCGGCAGCCGGGACTGGGAAACTGGTCAGATTTGAGGGAAAGATGGATGGTGCTAAATACAGGGATATTCTTGAGCAAAACCTGTACCACTCTGTGCGTGATTTGAGGCTAGGACGGAGGTTCACCTTCCAGCAGGACAATTAACCCAAACACACTGCTAAAGCAACACTTGAGTGGTTTAAGGGGAACATGTAAATGTGTTGGAATGGCCTAGTCAATGCCCAGACCTCAATCCAATAGAAAATCTGTGGTCAGACTTAAAGATAGCTGTTCACAAGCGCAAACCACCCAACTTGAAGGAGCTGGAGCAGTTTTGCAAGGAGGAATGGGCAAAAATCCCAGTGGTAAGATGTGGCAAGCTCATAGAGACTTATCCAAAGCGACTTGGAGCTGTGATTGCCGCAAAAGGTGGCTCTACAAAGTATTAATTTTAGGGGGGTGAATAGTTATGCACATTTTCTGTTATTTTTTCCTATTTGTTGTTTGCTTCACAATAAAGAAAAAAAAAATCATCTTCAAAGTTGTGGGCATGTTCTGTAAATGAAATTATGCAAATCCTCAAACAATCCATGTTAATTCCACAACCTGGAGGCAACAAAACACGAAAAAAGCCAATGGGGGTAAATACTTTTGGAAGGCACTGTACCATGTAAAGATCGGACTTCCACTTGATGTATTGACCTTCACACTTAAGATTTAGTGTAAGCGTTGACTGGGCAAGAAATACTTCATGTGTTGTGAATGTTCTCTGTGTTTTCTATCACAACGTTAAACGTAAAGTCAAGTTCTAGGTCTCATTGGGGTCTAGTCAGTCAAGTTTTAAAATAGCTTGAGGAGGTCAACTTTCACTTTGAGTCAAATTCGACCCCTCCAACTCTAGCTCATCGAGCAATTCACTAAAGTAATCTCTGGGTCCAAGTTGACCCCTGTTTGCTACCTTTTGTCAAAGTAAAATCCGACCATTGAATTCCATGCAAACCATAAAAAAAATGGTTGTTCCCTAACAATCTCGGAGGTTGAGTTGGGAGGTCGAATTTGACTTAGAAAAAAAAAATCACTTCTCTCAACTTGCCTACACTAACTTTGGCCTGTCCCATTATTTCTTATAATAAAATAACGTTTAGTGTTCCTTTAAATAGTCCCCAACCAATATTTCAAGTTTTAACCTTTTCAAGTAGTACTCATAACATAACATTCCTAAACTGCTTCTACTAGTACACATGTGGAGTGACTTGCAGCTTTGATTTGCTAGGAGATACTTTACGGTTCTTTGAACTCCACTTAGCTTTTATACTTTTATACCAATACTCCATATAGTGTTCCCTTAAATAGTCCCCAACCAATATTTCAAGTTTTAACCTTTACAGTAGGTGGAGACTATAATAGGCATGGTGAATTGGGAAAATGGAACTTGTTGAAATAAGCCCTGTTAGTGACCTCACTAAACATTAAAAATGAGCTGTAAAGGGATTCGATCACCTGCACATTCTTTATAGTGTTAAAGCCGAGTTTGATCAATACCTGAGTTAGCAAGCAAGTGCACAAGAGAATATTGTGTTTTAAATATGTCTGTGAAGTTTAAAGCATCACCTCATGGCTTGGTATGTAAAATACGCCATAAAAAAAAAAAATTAATTGCCTATAAAACCACAAGGTGATGTCATGAAAAGGAAGCAATGAAGACACATTTAAACATCTGCAAAGAAGGCGTACATACTGTTTACACAGTACAAACAATGTGTAGTTGATGAGGTCCCTTTAAGAACAAATATGGGTTTACACATACTGTCTTGTACCGTATTGTGTTGTACACGTTGTTGTTATATTTATATTATTGACATGAGAAGAAAATACTAAAAAAGTTAAATAATAATAAAAAAAGAACAAATATAGATTTTTTTTTTAAGAACCATCATTATTCCTTATAATATCACTTAAATTTGACTTGAAGATGGGCTGCTGCTTGGATTGCAAATCATGTCTACAGAAGACTGTAAATCACATATTCTTATATTGTCTTCTAAAATATTACCGTAATTCATTGCGAATTTTCTTATGTCAAGTGAAGGACGCGTCACACAGACAGACTGGATCGCTTTCCCCCATGACTGGCTGTGAGTTAATTCCGCCATTCCTCTTGTGCTCGTTAATAAAAGCTTTGAGCAGACATTTAAGATCGGATGAAAGGAAAAAAATCTAGATTGCAGATGCATGTGTGAACAACCCTTTCTTTGACATTGTTTTATCAAACGACAAAAGATGCAGGAATCAATTCAGATAACTTGAAAGTAAACTGAGTGATCACTTGCAGCCTCTAGAATGTTATAATAATAATATGATAATTATATTTAGGCTCATTATTTATTTATTTATCTATTTTTAGATTTGTTTCCTAAAACATTTGTCATTTTATTAACTTAATGTTCTTTTATTTTGTATTTTATTCCAGGATCCAAGAAAAATTATCTTCACTTCTGGTAAGTTGAAATATTAGCTTTCCTATATAGGCTACGGATATACCGAGCCTTGAAAAAAAGCGCAGAGTTTTGGCGCGAAACGCGTAGGCGTTTAGACACACCGGTTAGGAGAGCACTGTATTGCACGAAGGGCTGTTTTTCTACTTTGGATTAAACTAATTTCACAGCACATACTGTGTCTGGAATCTTTATTTTACTTTCTCCATTCAAGCCACCAGCGATTGTTCCTCAAGATTTTTCCCCCTTTGTTCGACCCGACAGAAGCGCTGGCTGGGTGTGTTGGCGGTTTTGGAGCAGTGGGAGGTTACAGTTTTTTAAGCCGCATGGTGTGTTTCAAACTTTTGTTTACGGATAGACCGTGTCTGTAGCCAAAGCTTGATAGAAGGTAGGTTAGTTATCAGTGCTCTTTTTACATTGATTCCTTACCAAATCAAAACATTCTTCAGTCCCCATAGGCCCTAGGGGAGAATTAGTTAGATGTGGAACCTTGGAGGACCTTTCAGCAATTTCATTTTCCTAATATGCATCAGTGCAGGCCACTGGCAACGCATTTTGCATTAACCTAAGCAGAAGGTATTGCTCATTTTTCCTGTAGAGTAAAAGAGCTAGTGAATGCCAAGGTGGAAAATTCTCCCAAGGATGATCAGATCTTCGGGTCTACTCTTCGTTTAAGCCCATAAATCGTTATTACACAACAGAAATAACACATTGACTCAGACCATTTGAGGTATCGGGAAAAATGAATGAGGCTTATTCTTAACCTGCTTCCCCTAGTTCACATGCGGAGTGACTTCCATTTTTCGACTTGCTAGGAGATACTTTAGGGTTCTTTGAACACCCTTTGACTTATCTTCTTATAGTTTTACACCGAACCTTCTTAGGCATTTCTATATCATTACAGGGTCACAGGTCATGGAGCTAGCTCTAGGAGGAATATGGTTCATAAGAGCAACTCATGAGACCAGCCCCAAGACTCTGACAGTATATTGCGAATCACAATATGGCTGGTCTAATTATAGGCAACAGATAGAAAAACACTGTGGCTTTCAGAATCATGTGTGTATAATACATTTTCACATGATTTTGAAAGCCGCAGTGTTTTTCAATTTGTGGCCTATAATTAGACTGAACCTACTTTGCCATATTGTGATTTTCATAGATTACCTTGATGGAGCTTTGAGAGAAATCTGGCATTAAAAGCTCAGAACCAAAATGGTGGCCTTAAACGCCCCATCATATTCTATCTGAGATGTCGGACACAGAAAAAAAATAACCCGGAAATATCAAAAAGAATCTAAAATCCCACCGAAAAAAATGTAAAAATTTTGCTTAGAGGCCCAGAGATGTTCCCTCCTTTTCTTCAAATAAGGGAAGAAAGGGCATGATCAAATCTGATGTAGGCAGGACCAGACAGGAACTTCATGCCATGCCCACCTTCCATAGATGAAGGGTTTCTTCTGTAGACCCAACAGATGCATATTCCAAAGTTCCTTGCCATGGTTTTACACCTGTTTATTGAGCTATTCTGTAGCTTTGAGCATTTCATGGCAGAATCCCTCAATATATTCCTATATATTCAGAAACCCCACCGTATAACATAATATAAAATACCCTACTTATGCCATACGTTAGCACTAACTGCTTGCACTATACACAGAACCTCTCTCCTGGAGAAGTGAATACGTGCATCAGTTTGCAATAATGTTTTTGATTTCCTTCCAAGCACTGATACAGGCGAGGGGCATTCCTAGTGCTCTCTCCGTGGGGTGAATTAATGCATAGACTCTGACATGTTTTCAAACCTTCATCAAACAGACAAAAAAAGAGTATCTCTGAGAAGGAAAAAAAAATCCCTGCGTGCTGTGTATCATCTCACGGCTTGCTGCAGTGAATATGTCACATCGGTTTCTCATTAACCGTTTATTACTAGCTCTGATACCCTTAACTTCCTTCTCTAGCACAGGCGGCATGTCAGAAACCAACCACCTGGTATAAGGGCCCAGTGCAAACATTCGTTATTATATGGGAAGGGCAGCACAGAACATATTTAATTATTTAAAGGGACTCTGTCACCTAAACACTGCTCATACAGTAAATGTAGAAAATAAGACATTATATTATGGGGTATCAATTTTAGTAATTGGAATAGGTATTAAACGGAGCCCAGAGACGGCCCCCGCTTCACTTAAACTGCCCAAAACTGAGATTAGGCTAATGCACATTTGGGATACATGTCTTTGTTATCACAGATGATAACTGCGAGAGGGAAGAATACATTTTAAAAAATCAGATTGTATACCAGCTTACTATGGAAAAGAGGTTCATATGCATGAATAAGAAAGCTATGATTCTTGGTTTTGTGTATTCATAAGAACTGGCAATAGTGTGCTGGCCCCTTTAACCCCTTTCCGACATAGGACGTATCAGGTACATCTTGCCCAAAAGGCAGCTCTCATTGGTCGCTGCCGATGCTTTAGGTATTTGCTTACAGTTTTACTAACACAAAGTTTAGATCACTTTCAGTTATGTACATTCTCATTAAAAACAATGTTTAGGTGATACAGCCCCTTAAGATGACTTGTTTATGTATGTAAACTTGCATACTTGTTTATTTATTCCTACATATGAGAATATTTCTGTTGCGCCACTCAAAATGACAATATGGATTATGTAAAGTAATCCCGTCCAGAAGTCAGTGTTATTTGAATAAAATCTCTTAGTACATATGCCGCTATATAGCAAGGTTAGAATTCAGAGTGAAAGGAATTACTGCGGTAGAAAATAACAAAAAGTCAGACGTTAGTTGAAGAATTGAGTTGTTAGGGATTTTTTTTTAAAGGTCTGGAGACTTTATTTCCCCATAGTTGGCTTGTGCACTTGGTAAACTACATTTCCTATAATGCACCTGACCTCCTTTTTCTAATTGGCTGCTCATTTTTGCATTTAAAAAAAAACAATATTTCTAGCTTCTTGTGCTGAAGTGACAATAGAGGAGGTTGTCAAATCACTGCACTTGCACAGTTTTTTCAGAACCAGCTTGATCAAAATCTAATATTAAAAGTATCTTTACATTGCTGAATTTCTATTTCAAAACAGAAACACATGTTTACATGTAATTAAAGTATTAATAGATAGTCTTCATATATTTTCTATTAGTGTTGGTTTTCACTTTTTTATTTTATATTTATTTTCGGTGCATTTTATTTTATTTTTACTCGGTTGCTTTTGCTCACCACTCATGTGAGCATTTCTATTTCTGCCAAATAGCCTTATAATTTGAGGGTTCCACTCCCAGGTGGTCCAGTGAGGACCATGGAACCCTTGTTGGAGGTGGAGGTGTCTGAACGTGTTACTCTTCACAGTCCAATTCACCAAAACGCCTTGCGATAGGATGGGATTAAACCAAAGACTGATTGGTGGGCCCCAGAGCCATACCTTTCTTCTCCAAGTGGAGATTCACACACTTATTGACAAAACCATTTGGAAACACCGACAACAAACCAGTAGACACAATAATGCAACACTTAATCCAGTCGGTAGTGTTATTACTTAACCTGGAATTGACATGACTAACATACGACAGAAGCTGGTAACTGATTTAACCATCCAAAAGATCCTTGGCTGCCAAGAGGTAGTGATTTTACCAAAAAGGATATATATGGCACTGAAAACATAATTTGGGAGTTACAAATTACATAGGCAGGAGTTTGCTCTCTCCCCTTTCAATGTGACCTGTTATCATGTCTATTGCATTTGGATGGTGATATCACTTGAGCACTGATTTCGCAGCCTTTCATGGTCAAATCTTCTGTGGACTAGGGCTGAGGCACTAGGGCTCCACCAGCCACAACCGTGGTCCACTTACTTTTATGAGTTTCCATCTAGTGTTACTACAACCCAGGATCTTCCTAGGAGCCGATGGTTGGTCTCATGGTTGGTTATTTAGACCATGCGAAACTATATCTATAAAGGAAAGCTACAATGTTATCTTTATCCCCAACTTGCTCATAGTTTGCATGTGAGATACTGGAGAACCTATAACGAAAGCACTGTGGTAGAATGGAAGAAAGTCCTTATTATCATATTGCTATATCCTAGCAACAGGGAGCCAGGATTTATATCCAGATGTTATTTAAATACTGCAACCGCAAGAAGAAAAAAAAAAAAGGCTGAGTTTTCCCAAGGTCACTGTACAATCTGTATTTGACAGGACAATAATCCTACCACTTCGGCAACCTAAGTAGACCTGGGTCTGCAAGCGCATTGCACAGAACTGGATAATCTGATTCCTTTAGATGTAGGGCAGGATATACAGCTCAGCAAAAAAAAAAAAGCTTTTAGACAGTATTTAGTTAAAGGAGGGACTGGGTGTTTAAAAAAAAGGCCTTTTCTCTTGAGAATATAGCGTATTTAACCCTATGTGTGCCAAAGCGAAGTGGGGCAAGGCTCACGGAACGGGCATTTAAAGGAATAACTGGCGCAACTTATTGGCCTTCACTGGTCATTCTACATACTGGCCCAGAGTATATATGTCTATATTATGCATAGACAAGCATGAATGTATAATATAGTCCATGGTGACAATCATGGAGAATGGTGGTATAGGTTCCTCCCCACAGCGAACCTGTTACGTATGTAACAAAACAATTTCTTTTAGTAATATTTTGAAACTTTTTGGCAGTTAAGTATGCGATACACAGTGCTTACACAAAATGCCTTACAAAGGGACTAAACCCACCTTAACACTCTTAATCGGGCAGAAGCCCACTTCAGTCTGATTAAAAAGGCTTTTGAACGATGCTTTTAGGGGTTATGCAAAGACTGGGGGAAAGGATAACAAATGAACACACAATGAACACACAAATGAACACACAAATGAATCTATGCACCTTGCATAAGGCAGTTTTAATCAGGCAGGGTTATTCTGAAACTGCTGCATATGGTCCCTCTTTATACTTGTAAAGTGAGACACTACGGGTATGTTTTGCTCTACGTGAATGTATTAACTATAAGAATTCTAGTTAACAGCTAATTACATCTATAAACATAATATAGCAAGTTCACATACCTCCCAACATTGACCCCCGGTCAATCAGGACACCAAGGGGGCGGAGTTTGGCAAGGGAGCGTGATATCGGGGGCAGGAGTCTGTCATCCATTTTTGATCCTGCCTTCTGAAGCCAGGATTGCTACTGCGCATGTGCACAATGCTGCGTGTGCCCAGTGAGCGTTCTCTGGTGTCTGGGAAACCGGAGAATCCGAACAGGTCCACGGGATTGCGGTCCTGAGTCCTGCTGTCCATCTCAGCTCTACCTCTATGAAAAACGGGACAGGGGTAGAGTGCGGCGGGACATACATCCTCAAAGTGGGACAGTTTGGTGGTATGAGTTAAGTTCTGTGGATGGATCACATTTTGGCCCAGGTGGGGGTGGAGCAAAAACAATTTAATGGCCCACAGTGCAATTTCACAAGCCCACCCACTATCACCAGACACAAATACACAGACAAAACAGACATGATGATTTATAGACATTAAACATCATTGGACAGAAAGAATGAAAGTGCTATGCCCATTGAGCCAGGATAGAGAGCAGCCTGGGGGGAGGGGGAGTAGAGTCATTTGAACTGCTTCCCCACTTGCAATTCATCCCTACGTCAAGTGCAATATCAATGAGTGATATTTATTACTACCAGGATAAAATAGTGCCTTATATCACTAAAAGAACCTTATGCACTAAGAACTGGGTGCTGCATTTATCAAGGTAGAGCTATGTACTAAATGAAGAGCAACTGATGGTTTCATGTGATTCTATGTTTAAAATGTGAAATGTAACTTTGCATGGGAGCTGCTCCAGTATTGTATGAAATGGTTTGGGATATTAATCCCAGTAAGCAGAAGATACTGCAGTATTCTGGTCTATGAATGCACGTTGGAACTGCAGGAATTACAATAACCTTGTTCTTTCTTTGTTTGTCTTTAGTTCCTGGATTAACTGGTATCCTAATGGTCTTGATATTATGTCTAATGTGCACTGCATCTACTGCTTCTATAAGGTAATAATAAGCTGGCATGTCTCTGGTTGTCTGGTAGCTCATAGTCAGTTAGCCTCTGTGTACTTTGGTGATTATAAGGAACTGTACTGACAGCCATCGGGAGAAACACATTGATGATGTGAAAAGAACAGTGGAGGAAGTCTATTCAGCATAATGATACACTCCAATCTGCCTCAACACAGGAAATAGCTGGTAGTTAGGCCTTAGGGCCATGAATTCTGACTGTTCCTTGGGTGAAGCCATAGTCTGGTCTGGGGTTGCACCAGGGCTACATCCTATCGTCAGCGGTGGGATTCGTTCTGGCAATTGCTGGACTGACTCAGCCCTTAATTCTTCTGAAGTAGCTATAATAAGTACCATTAAACTGAGTAATAGGAAAATCCCCTGGATTCTGGGCAAAAATAACATCCACCAGGCGTATCTCAATATACCCTTCCTGATTTATATACTTTATTATTATATTATTACAGGCAGGGGAAACATATATTTGCTCCATCACTGATATGCTGCATCATGCCCTGCCTATGATAAATACACATGCTGATAATGATTTTTCTTGCCAGATTAGTGTAATATAATTATTTGTTGGCCACCTTCAATAAACTGTTTAATTAATAGGATTTTTTTTTCTTCACGTAAACATTTTAGATTGCATTTGGGCAATTATGTTTTGTAAAATAATGTGATTAAAGCAGATTGCATGATTGATCTAACAACTGTACACTAATGTAAGAGTTCCTAATTACATTAGAACACTCTATACAAATTACATCTTAATGGGACCTTCAATATATATATATATAGTCTCAGTGAGAAATTAGCATTCTTGTTTCCTCTATTATTAATGTCTGTTAGCTTAAATAAACCAAATTATATTAAAACTTTCTGCTTTTCTTGCTCTATAAGAACGAGATGCTGGCAGTCTTTCTCACTCATTTATTGTTTAGTTGTTTGCCACCTTAAAGTTTTGGGGTGGAAGAAGGAGTTAGGGTTGCCCCCTTTTCCTCCAAAAAGTTCCGACCATGCCATCGCATCCATAGACTTAACATTAACCTCACGCCAATATTTTACCAGTCTGCTGTGGCCACTCTCGACATTGGACAGACCTAGTCCGTCAGGCGGTTAAATGAGCGGTGCGTGCGATGTAGGTTCGCAAACACTGCTCAGATGGCGATGCTCTAATGAGTCATTAAGCATCACAAAATTTGGAAGTGATTCATTTTTAATTCTGTTGCTCTGATGCTGTTGCTAGACTGCCCCTATAGGCAGTCAGCAATATTGCAATGAAAAAAAGGAAGATTTAGGGTTAGGGATAGGAATAATGGTTAGGGTTACAGTAAAATTAGGGTTAGCATAAGGGTTATGATAACAATTAAATTTAGAAACTATTCAGACTTTTTAGCATTTGTAATTCTGTAAATGATTTTACAGGTTTAAGTTAGAAAAAGTGGGTTTTTTTTATTCTTTTTGTAGAATTATAAGTATAAGATATGATAAAAATAACGGTATCTAAAGAAAGCTCTTCATATGGCGATAAAAACAATATATAATATGTATGGGTACAGTGAATGATAAAGAAGAAAATTACAGCTAAACACAAACACCCCAGAAATGTCGCCAAGGGAAAGATAAGGTCAAAAGGTCATGTCACTAAGGTGTTAATACAATCCAAATGCATTTTCTATGGTGGCAAGGTTTACAACTCCATACCTCCCCGCTATTCCTATTTAAGAGGGACAGTCCCTGTTTTGTACCCAAATCCTCTGTCTTTCTTTCCTCACTCTATTGCCCCTATTTTTCTAAGATCTCAGAATTTGTGGTGTGTTAAACTTAATTACAGAACTTCAGAGCAATAAAACTCACAATAAAGCTGTACATGTCTTTTTATATTCATTGGTGTAAATAAAATACTTCATACTTGTTCTAAATGGCTCATACACATGAATAGATACCAATTGGCCATAAAGTTGCTGAAAATATGTTGATAAAGTCCCACCCATAGCCACATCTTCAGCCACTCCCACAACATTAAGTGCCCCTCTTTGTACTATTGAAATGTTGGGAGGTATGCAACTCCATCAATGGGGTATATTCACTAAAAGGTGAGTTGCAGGTGAGTTGAGGTGAGATGAACATGTCATCTCACTCTTTTAACTTAACATTGTGCAGGGACAAACCTGGTGAGTTTTCCCCGCTCACCACATCTCACCTCAACTCACCTGCAACTCACCTTTTAGTGAATAGCCCTCGATGTAAGAATTCTACATGGTTTGGTGGCACATATGAATAATAAAAGTTGTGTGTTATTTTAATATAACTGGTGTGTTTTTTAAAAAGAGGGCCTAAAACACTATACATCATTTCTAATCACATAACAATTATTTCTTAGTATAAAACTCCAAAGATATTAATAAAAGAAATACAGTTTATATAATGCATTCTAAAGACACGAGTGCCCTTCTATCCCAAAACTTTTTTTTATTAAAGGGATTTTACCACCTAAATATTGCTTGTATTGCGATTGTACAAAGGGGAAAAAAAGATCTAGAAGTGGTATTAGCAGAATCACATGCAAATGCACACATTAATACACAACTGGGTTTTAAGACATGTCTCCTGTTAATGACATCATCTTGTAGCCCAATGTGCAAATGATTTACTTTCACTGGGAAACAAGGTGATGTCATACACAGGAGACACGTTAAAAAACCCCATCTTTCTCTTAAAGGAACATTAAACCTTGTTTAACCATTGTTTCCTTGAAGGAAGTAAGGGTTAAACAAAACATGTAAAGAAGCGATATCACAGAAGAAAAAAAGAGGCATGTACTATCAAAAGTACATGCCAGTTTATCCTCACACTAGGAACAACTAACAATAATGTTTAGTGTGCCTTAAAAGGGACTGTCTAGTGCCCAAAATGCATCTCAAATTTTGAAGGGACAGTCTAGTCCCAAAACTCACTTTGGTGCAAGAGGAAGATCACTGCTTGTATAGTGCACAGGCTTTTTTCCAGTGATTTGATGCAGGCATTCTGCATAAATCCCATTTTTAATATTTGACTCAAGCCCTACCCCTTTGATTACTCTGCATGTTTACCGCAGGTGCAGCAGCACTGATTGTATAGATACGGAGGATATAAACTTGTTTCCTTTAGTCACTTCCTGTGCTCCTCGAATTGAATAAACTGTGTGGACTTGAAGTGACCTTGTTCTTGTCCACAGTAGAATCTCTTAACAGTGCAACACATTGTCTGATGGCATCACTAGAGAGACATGAAATTAAATTTGAATGAAATTATTGTCATTGGTTCCTGCAGCAAAAAAAAAAAGGAAATTACTTTCACTCAGCTAGTGTGGGCAGTTCTGGTGACTTGCAAACTGCTGTAATTTCACAATTTCATCTAGCTGTATTTAAAATTCATTTTTTATATTCACAGTATCAACAATGTTCTGGTGTTTGAGTCCTTTTAATTATAAATAAAAAAGAGAGTTACCTATAGAAAGCACAATGTCAGTGAATACAGAGTTATCTGGTTGGATGCTACAAAACTTCAGGAGTTGCTCTCTACTTTCCTTTAAGAATATTTTAAAAAGGGAACTTTGATAAATGACTTGCTTTTAAACACAGCTTACTGTGAAGACCATGATAAATGTGTTTCCAACGTTTCCATATACTTGAACAGATTAATAGCATGCTCTGCGTATAACAAAGCATTAAGTGTGCGTGGTAATTATTACATTGTCATTGCAGAGCTTCTAACTATGACATCTTCCTGTACACCCACAACCTGTTCTTCATCTTCTATGTACTGCTGCTAATTCATGCTTCCGGGTAAGTCTCAATAAATCCAACTTTACAGTCACTCCTTTTAACCTGTTAATTATTTGCATCTGCTTTAACCCCTTCGTGACGTTAGGACGTACTATGCCGTCCTGATTTTAAGTGCCTAAAAGTCGTTAGGACGGCATAGTACGTCCTTTGTTAAACAACTCATCGCGGCTCCCCGTGATGAGCTGTCAGATCCTGCTGTAGGCACTTGCAGCGGGATCCCACCTGTCAGATGAGGCCACTTTGCTCAAAATGAGCACCGGCTACATTTCTCTAAATCGCACCGAAGTTCGGGCACGCCTACGTAACGTCACACGTGACGTCCGGAGGTCTCGTGATTTTTTGGCAGGGACCCACAGGGTCTATTAAGACCCTGATCGGTTCTCTGCCGTAGTGTTCCTGTCTACCGATCACCTTGTGATCTGTGGCCAGGAACGAATCGTGACGTTTTGGTGCTTGCGTCGTTTGGGACACAAGCACCATGCGTCACAAAGGGGTTAAACTTATTAAAAAAAAAATGTATATAGGTAAGCCCTGTGTGGGTCTTTGGGGTCCAAAGACTAACATTGTGATCTAAGCGGCTGTGCAGTGTTAGTCCCAAGATCTCCTAATACTTCCATTTTATTGCTGAAGTTATAGTGAGATCCAGCACCCCCCCGATGGAGCAATCAGAGCCCTGCATCACCAGCAAAATCCCATTATAGCAGATAGCACTGTAACAGGGTTTAACTGTATAGACTTTCCCAAGCACCCTTGAGTGCATAGTTGCCATAGTCCATGATCATGTCCCACGACATGGTGAGTGAAGATCAAAAGGGGGAAGGGGTTACATTGCAGCATTTCCTGATGCCACAAGGTGGAGCTCATTTATTTGCATACAGGGTATGTATGTGACGGACGTAGAGGAATGCGTTGGCGCATATGGACGTTCTATCCCATTATTGCCATTACAGCACATTGTGCCCCATCGATGCACTCCGCTGCAGATTTCACTGCAAGGAACTGTAGCGGGAGCTTGTCTGTCAGATTAGGCCAGCCTAAATGTTCTGAACGCAGTTACATCTAGTTGAAAACCAGGGTCTATATAGATCCTGATCTGGTCTCTGGTTCTCTGTCCCTGGGATCGGAACATTTTTTTTTTGTCTTTTGGAACAAACCTTACCTGTTAGGCATTAAAGGGTTAACCACAATGCTGATTGCGGATAAATAGTAGTGGCACCATGGCGGTATCATATTTGGCAACCTTGTGAGTGTCATTACTGATGGTGAAAGGGATTTTGGGGTTAATACTCCATTAAAAAAAATAAAATGTTAAGAATTTTAATTTACAGAAAAACAGTATTTATTTTGTTAGCATGCTTACGACATTATTTTAACTAAATACATCCAGTTATTACTCTGTTCTATTTTTCCACGCTCGTTTTTTCTTCTTCTTTCGTGTCTCTTTTATGGTACATTATAATTATACTGTTTAGATTATGCATCATACACTGGAAATACAGAATGCTTCGGTGGTAAGGCAGGATTTTGGCAAATTTTAAAACGTAAACATCCCAGAAATAAATACTTTGTAATTTAAAGTGAAATGTCCTAACATAATATATAACAACATTCATTTTTTTATTTTTTTTTATAAATGATAATGACAAACCAAAAATGTTTTATTTAAAGCAAACTTTTTTTTGAATGGTCTCTGGCTCTCTGAAACCATGTGTACTTTTATTGTTGATTATTTAGGTATTATACATTTTAGTATTATTATCATTGTTGTTATTGTAAAGGACAATAGATAACGCTATTCTGCTTTAAAGGGCACATCAGGTTTAGACTTTTTAAATAGAAATGCTTTAATGAAAGAATGCAAATAAATGAGCACTCTCCGCTTGGATATTACTGTCAGAGGGCGGACATCTTGGGTCTGATGACTCAGCTCTTCATTCATCTGACCCAAGATTCTAAATAACATGTCCGCCCCCTGATAGAGCTGTATGGAGCAGGGAGGGTTCAACAAAGTATTTTATTTGTATTCTTTCAAGAAAGCATTTCTATTTAAAAGAGTGACACATGTTGCACTCTTCAAAAATAACATTTTTTGCAGTTTTTTTTTAAATAACCAAAAGTGATCCTGTTCCACAGTTTTTAGGGTGTTGTAGTTCAATAGACGTAGGGACTACAGTTGGGTAATAGAGTGCAGAGTCTGAGGTCTTTCTTGTGTCTTCTGTTTCGCCTATTTAATATTTCTTACTTTCGATACGCTTTAACAGTAATATGATCTTGGTACGAGACATCTACCGGAATGCTTACATTGGATAGAAAGCTCTTTGTCCTCAATGTTCAAAAGTATTAATTAGAAGATACTTTATGTTTCTTTTTATACTGAAGTGGTACATCATCTACACTTGCCGAGTGTACAGTGAGATATAATCTCAGACACTCCAAATCTCAAAAATGTGTTCCTTAATCACCCAATGTAACCAACAAGTTCTCTTGAAAGTAAGTTCATTTGCACTTCAAGTTCACTGATGCTAGCTCTTATCCCATCTCATTCGTTTTCTAGAGGTGTGCTAAAATATCAGAGTAATTTAGAAGAACATCCTCCCGGCTGCCTGCCTCTAAACAGAACCGTGAAGTATTACGTTCCACTCAGTGGCGGTAGAGGAGTATTTACTCCGGAGGCTTGGGGGCCATTTTTTGAACAGAAGGATCTGTCAATTAGGAATCAATCTGAGAAAATATGTATCAAACAGCCGACATTCCAACCACATTTCCCTGAGGTAGGTCCATTTTTTTTTCTCTTAACACATTTATTTATTAAAAAAAAATATGTATAAAATAATCACAAGAAGCAGGTTACAATGTTCTAAAAGGGTAAGTTTAATATTATTTATGTATTATTCATTTTTAGTAGTATTGGTTTTTTTTTTTTTTTTTATTATTCTAAATGGTCTGAAGCCACTTTTTAAAGAGCCACAAAACTTCATGAAAAGAAGCATGTTCAAAAAATGAGTGTCCTTTCTTTAGAGATAAACACAAGATTGCTCTCAGCTCTGCCTCAGCTCAGAGACAGAGCGAATTGGGTTGGTGCCACAACTAATCAGAGCGGAGGTTCACCCTGTGAGTCTGATAGAGGTCTGTTGGTTGTGGGGATCTCTCTCTGCTAGTGCTAGTTAAGGTCTCTTCTGTTGATCCCATGTAAAAAAAAATGAATGTGCCTATATCTGCATTAGCTCAGACCAGCCTGCCTGCTTCATAAAGAAGCTTTAGTGGCTGCTTATAGGATAAGTACGTCCTCCTAGTAGGGCCATTAAACGTTTCACTTGTGTTTCTAGTGAAAGTTTTAGTGTCCCTTTAATAATCAGATATAATCCTGCTCCCCAGTCAGTAGGTTCTAGTTCAGTATAAGTTGGGACTATAATTTGATATTAGAATAAAGAGTCTCATGGCTTCTGCCTTTTTAGCTGAAAAGGGGTATGACACCAAAAAGAGGACCAGAAAGACCTTTTGGGACTGACTCACATGGTCAGATTCCCGTCCTACAAGTTCAGTCTTACTCCCGCACAAGAGGCCTTCCTCATCTAGGCCAGATCCGGATGCAGAGAATATGTATATCCAAGTGTCCAAATAAACCGTCATAATCTCCATTCACAAATGAACACATCCACAGGTGCCACAAAAGAACAAATCCACGGGTGCCTCAAACTAGCATATCCACGGGTGCCACAAACTGGGGTCAATGGGGTATATTCGATGCAAGGTCTTGTTACTAGTGGGGTACCTCAGGGATCTGTACTTGGACCCATTCTCTTTAATATTTTTATTAGCGATATTGCAGAAGGTCTTGTTGGCAAAGTATGTCTTTTTGCTGATGATACAAAGATTTGTAGCAGGGTTGATATTCATGGAGGGATAAGCCAAATGGCAAATGATTTAGCTAAACTCGAAAAATGGTCAGAGCAGTGGCAACTGACATTTAATGTGGACAAGAGCAAGATTATGCACCTTGGGCGTAAAAACCCAAAAGCAGAATATAGACTATTTGGTACAGTCCTAACCTCAACATCTGAGGAAAGGGATTTAGGAGTAATAATTTCAGAGGACTTGAAGGTAGGTAGGCAATGCAATAGAGCAGCAGGAAATGCTAGCAGAATGCTTGGTTGCATAGGGAGAGGTATTAGCAGTAGGAAGAGGGAAGTGCTCATGCCATTGTACAGAGCACTGGTGAGACCTCACTTGGAGTATTGTACGCAGTACTGGAGACCGTATCTCCAGAAGGATATTGATACTTTGGAGAAAGTTCAGAGAAGGGCTACTAAACTGGTTCATGGGTTGAAGGATAAAACTTACCAGGAAAGGTTAAAGCATCTTAACATGTATAGCTTGGAGGAAAGACGTAACAGGGGGGATATGATAGAAACATTTAAATACATAAAGGGAATCAACACAGTAAAAGAAGAGAGTGTATTTAAAAGAAGAAAAACTACCACAACTAGAGGACATAGTCTTAAATTAGAGGGGCAACGATTTAAAAGTAATATCAGGAAGTATTACTTTATTGAGAGGGTAGTGGATGTATGGAATAGCCTGCCAGCAGAAGTGGTAGAGGTAAACACAGTCAAGGATTTTAAGCATGCGTGGGATAGACACAAGGCTATCCTAGCTATAAGACCGGGAACGGAGGACTAATAAAAGTACTTAAAAAAAAATTGGGCAGACTAGATGGACCGAATGGTTCTTATCTGCCGACACATTCTATGTTTCTATGTAAACTAGCACATTCATGGGTGCCACAAAAGAGCACATCCACGGGTGCCACAAACTAACATATCAACGGGTGCCACAAACTAGCACATTCATGGGTGCCACAAAAGAGCACATCCACGGGTGCCACAAACTAGCACATCCCCGGGTGCCACAAAAGAGCACATCCCCGGGTGCCACAAAAGAGCACATCCACGGTCGCCACAAAAGAGCACATCCACGGGTGCCACAAAAGAGCACATCAACGGGTGCCACAAACTAGCACATTCATGGGTGCCACAAACTAGCATATCCACGGGTGCCACAAACTAGCACATTCATGGGTGCCACAAAAGAGCACATCCACGGGTGCCACAAACTAGCACATCCACGGGTGCCACAAAAGAACACAGCCACGGGTGCCACAAAAGAGCACATCCACAGGTGCCACAAAAGAGCACATCCACAGGTGCCACAAAAGAGCACATCCACAAGTGCCACAAACTAGCATATCCATGGGTGCCACAAAAGAGCACATCCACGGGTGCCACAAACTAGCACACCCACTGGTGCCACGAAAGAACACATCCACAGGTGCCAATAATGCTCAGGGTATCTGGCCACACCTTGCCATGCAGAGTAAACACTCTGCGGCTCTGTAGTGTTCAAATACATATTATTTTGTTTATTAGTATTTCACAATAGCCCCATTCAAGCCTATTTATATTTATGATTAAGCATTGTTAAGACATAAAACTTGTGGCGTGAAATGTTCTACTTGAGTGGCGGTAACATGAAAAGGTAAAGGGGAGCGGAAGACACCAACATAATTCATGGTGGGCATTTACTGGACATTGTGATGGTCCATTTATTGACTGATCGTTCTATGGACCTTGACAAGGACTTTGGTACGGACACTTGGCCTAACATTGGTAAAGGTTCTCTGTGATCCTTGGCAGATGGCAGCCCATACAGATGACTGAAGGCCTTTAAGAAATACACTTACAATCACTGCAAGTCCGATATTAAAACCAATCCTTTTACCCGGACACAATTAATCAATACAGAGTAGAATTCTGAGTTGCTGTCTTCAAACACTAACAACGTCATCAAAACAGGTGAAGTCTATCTGCATCCCGTGAGTGGATCTGCATCATAAAGTTTCTTCTTTGAAAGTAATTATACTTTCACTTCATTTTTTCTATCAACAAAATGTGCTAACCAGACATTTCCAGCTAGTTTAGGGGATTCTCCGAACGCACAGAGCTGCAATTCCTAAATGACACTCTACAAATCAACAGAATGAGTCCATCAGATTCACACTAGGCTGATTTTTAAACAACGCATTTTATTTACATTGAATCGCTCAATAGATTTAGCTTTGAAAAGCTTCAATCTGGAAGGAAATCCACAGAATTGCCAAGTACCAGAGGCTAGCGGCACCCAACGTGTTGGAGCCATGCCTGGTTAGACATGAATATATGTCTTTAAGACTATAAAAGTTACATTGCTCACAGCCATAGCCTGGGAACCTTTGCTTGTGTCTACTCAAATTATTCAGGGATATAGTGTCTGCAGTTGGGTATGTTCAATATCGATTAGCTGTAAAGATCTCCAGCTTGCCTGAACTGAATTTCGTCCATTGACTCATTAGTTTTGCACAAAATTCAGTCATTCATTTTGTTTCAGGAGTTCCATTCGGGCTTGGAATTGTGCTGAACTTCATTTCATAATAAGTTAAACAAGGTTCGGTTAGGGAATTCAGAATTCAGATGTGTATTGATGTAAGCGTGTATTAGTGAGTGTGTTTGTGTATATTAGTGTGAGCATGTATTAGTGAATGTGTTTTAGTATGAGCTTGTATTAGTGTGTTTGTGTGTATTAGTGTGAGCGGATAGTAGTGAGTGTTATGTGTGAGAGTATGTTTGTGTGTATTTGTGAGTGTTTATGTGAGTGTGTGTGTGTTAGGGAGTGTTATGTGTGAGAGTGTGTTTGTGTGTATTAGTGAGTGTTGTGTGAGAGTGTGTGTGTGTGCATTAGGGATTCTTATGTGTGAGAGTGTGTTTGTGTATATTAGTGAGTGTTTGTGTGAGAGTGAGTTTGTGTGTATTAGTGAGTGTTATGTGTGAGAGTGTGTTTGTGTGTACTAGTGAGTGTTGTGTGTGAGAGTGTGTGTGTGTGCAATAGGGATTCTTATGTGTGAGAGTGTGTTTGTGTATATTAGGGAGTGTGTTTGTGTATAATAGGGAGTGTTATGTGTGAGAGGGTGTTTGTGTGTATTACGGAATGTTATATGTGAGAATGTGTTTGTGTATATTAGGGAGCGTTATGTGTGAGAGTGTGTTTGTGTGTATTATGGAGTGTTATGTGTGAGAGTGTGTTTGTGTATATTAGGGAGCGTTATGTGTGAGAGTGTGTTTGTGTGTATTATGGAGTGTTATGTGTGAGAGGGTGTTTGTGTATATTATGGAGTGTTATGTGTGAGAGGGTGTTTGTGCATATTACGGAGTGTTATATGTGAGAATGTGTTTGTGTGTATTATGGAGTGCTATGTGTGAGAGTGTGTTTGTGTATATTATGGAGTGTTTGTTATGTGTGAGAGGGTGTTTGTGTGTATTATGGAGTGTTATGTGTGAGAGTGTGTTTGTGTGTATTATGGAGTGTTACGTGTGAGAGGGTGTTTGTGTGTATTAGGAAGTTTTATGTGTTTGGTTAGTTTAGGTTAGTATCAAAATGCAGACAGCATCCGAATGACCGAATTACATTTTCAGTCATTTGCAAAATGGACAAATAGACAAAGGAGCCAATTTTCATCCGAAAACGAATTTGTTGAAAACGAATGCCCAAGTCTATCCAACTCTTAGTGAAATAATAAAGCAGATTTTGGTCATGTGTAAAGCTCATTTTTCCTTCCAGGGTATTTCAACAAATTAAATATATAATATCAATAATAGTAATAACAAAAAAAACAAATATTGTTAGGTTTACATGAACTCACTGACAATTACCATTAAAGAAGAGCATTAGAGGATCTTTCCAACTTTCCATATAAAGAAAGACTTTGCAGTTTAGTGGATCCAAAAGTCCTATAATATCTCCATCACCATATTATAGCCGGTATAATACAATAATATTAGAGATCAGGAACCAGACAGAAAGTAAGATGCAAAACACCTTTATTAATAATAAATAGAAAATGGTAAATCCAGGAGGTTAGGAACTAAGCAGGGAGTCAAACGAAGCGAAGTCAGGAGAACGGAGTTCAGCGTAGTCAAGTACAAAGCCAGGAGTCAGGAACCAGAAAGGGCTGGATAATAGCAACCAGCTGAGTAACCTTGGCAACAGTAGATGAAAGGAGCTGGTTGGTAGCAACAGCTGAAACTCTCACAGTGAAGGGGAAAAAAAGTTTTCTTTTAAAACGTCAGGGAAACCTTGACATTTTTACACCAAATGCTATGTCCTTTAAGATGCAGGGTACCTCAGGAGAAATTCACTGATATAAAAAAGCTTTGAATAGCTAAAACATGAAGGTACAAGCCCAGGAGTTACTGCCTTGTTTTTCATCTATGTATTGTACTACATGTTCTAATATGGTGCTATTGTATTGTATATTTATGTGTTTTTGCAGATATTGTATATTTATTCAGTTCGTAATATGAATATTAACATTTTGCATTAAGTTCCGTGTGCCTTTGCTTTAAAATTGAACCATAACCAGATTTGTAATGGTGAATCTATAGGGTCTACTCAATAAAGAGAGAACTGCAGGGAATTGAGATGGGAATTTCAAACTTTAGGCCAAAGTAGCGTAGTTGGGAAAATTCCCCAGTGCAGCTGAATAGCAGCATTTTTCCAACTCGGCTACTTTGGCCTAAAGTTTGAAATGCTAGTCTCAATTCCCCGAAAATTCTCTCTTTATGGAGTTGACCCTTGTACATCGCGGTGTTTCACTTAATGCCTATGTTGACAAGGCTACCACTCAGCAAATTGCTTTCTATTTTCTGTAGACTTGGCTGTGGATTTCGGGGCCATTGTGTCTATACTGTGCGGAGAGGCTGTACAGATACATTAGGAGCAGTAAACCCGTCACCATAACATCCGTAATACGACATCCCTGTGATGTCATAGAGATACGAATGATGAAAGAGAACTTTAAAGCCAAACCAGGACAAGTGAGTAAGACCTGAGCAAACTCTTCCTCTGTTGATTAAATTATTATTGTTGTGGTATATAACACAATATTCCTTGATGATGATGTATTTTTAATTTTAGTACATCGTTCTGCAGTGTCCTAGAGTGTCCTCTCTGGAAAACCACCCATTTACCTTAACAATGGTGAGTGCATTTACTTTATAATTGTCTGTGTGTGTGCGTTGCTTGTTAGCTGACACATTTCCCTATGTATTATTTTTCTAAACATTCCAGATCCCTCTTTTTTAATTGGCTGGAGACAGAGATGGGGATGGCAGATAATAACCAGTTGACCCCTCTAGTAGGTCAACTAGTGCATATGAGGAATCCTTCACTATTCGGATCGGACATAATTTGACCACACAATATGCCACATTTCAGGTTCGACTTGGCTATTTGGGCGGTTTGGAAACCGAAGTATAAGATGCCTTTGGATCTGAACCCCCCCCCCCCCCCCCCCAACAGTACTGAGGTTGAGAGTTAACCATATGGCGCTGTCCCTTGGGAGGATTTTTATTTATTTTATTAGTTTTCAACTTTTAATTCAATTCGCCTTTGCAAAGGAATAGAATTAAAATTGCCAAAATGTGGCAATCTTCCGCAAATCCGAATTGTATTAGGAGTGGTTGTCGCATATTGGTTAGCCAAAATTGTGTGCTTTTAGTAGAGAAAAAGTCCCAAACTGAAGACGTTTGATGCTTGGGTTAGTAAACAGCGCACACTGCCAATTTGGAGACAAATTCATATATATTATGTAGCTATATATATCAGGGATTTGTTTGATTCGGCTATAATACTGGATTCAAATTGGATCAAATCCATCAATATTGTGTGTAAGCTTATGTATAAAGAGCAGTTTTGGTGCCACTTTCTAAAAATGGAATCACCATGATAACCACTAGAATGTTCCTACTTCATTAGAATTAGAATGCTGCCCTTTAGAACATTGACCTTTATTCTTAACCCCATTGTGTTGAATGCATCCAACTTTATTATAAACAATACAAGTAAAAATGTTAGTGTACACAGGAAGGATAGTTGACAAAAAAACAGCTTATGGATTTGGGGTTTCTGTCTCTTAATATGAATTTGTAAATGTATTTACTTATTTGTTCTTCATGCACATCTATGGGTGCCATATTCAGATCCAAGGCATTCTTTAAAACCCTTTCAATATTAGACTTCAATACCTCACCTGGAAGATTATTCCAGCTATCTACTACTCTTTCAGTAAAATATTTCCTCACATTTTACCTTTCTTCATGCACATCTATGGGTGCCATATTCAGATCCAAGGCATTCTTTAAAACCCATTCAATATTAGACTTCATTACCTCACCTGGAAGATTATTCCAGCTATCTACTACTCTTTCAGTAAAATATTTCCTCACATTTTACCTCAGACTCTTACCCTCTAAGTTGAAATGGTTCCCTCTTAATTTAATTTATAAGCAAATTTCAATACCCTTTGATTTCTCAGTTTCTGGGAATAGTCTAGCTTTTGCTGAAACACAAATACAAGTGCAACATCTCCCAGATGAAATACTAAGCTTTGAGGAGGTTTATATTAAATTAAAACCTCTGTAATTCTTTTGGACGTTCCTCGCACAGATACTTTTTTCCCCCCCCCACTGGGCTCACAGCTAAATATGTATCATGTTCACATTTAATTAAATTGGAGAAATGATACTTAGCAACAAATATACTTGCGATTAAATGGAACATCCCATTGGCAGTGAATCTGTTCAGTTTGTAAAATCTAGATATTGTTTTCTCATTATCTGGAAATGTATCTGCACCATCTCTCCACCACACTGACACATTATATCACCTGGACGTGAAGCCAAAACACTCAGAGGTTTACCTGCAACATTTTTAATATTTGACTCAAGCCCTCCCCAGTGATTACGTTGCATGTTTACTACAGGTGCAGCAGCACTGATTATATAGACACTGAGGATATAACGTTTTGTTTCATATAGTCATTTACTAGTGTGGGCAGTCCTGGTTTCTTGCAAACTGCTGTAATTTCACAATTTCTTCTAGCTGTATTTTATATTTTAAGCAATGCAAAATATAAAACATTCATTTTAAAGTACTTTGAAAGCACATTAATATGCATTAATATTTGGAAGATGCATTTGGTCACCAGACAGTCCCTTTGATATCTTTTGAACACCGTAGCTTAGGAGCAATTGTGTGGATTAGGTTTAGTCCCTCTACATTGGGATTTAGGTGAGCATGCAACTTGACTAAATGTACACCATATAAGGGGCATCGAGTATGACCTGACTGATATACCATATTTGCTCGAATATAAGACAAGGTTTTTTTCAGAGCAAATGCTCGGCAAAAGAACCCTCATCTTACATTCGCGGTCATCTTATAAACTGACCTCAAATCGAGGTCAGACTATAAGACTGGGATCCATGTCCCTCGCCGAGGACCTGGATACCCCTCTCAGGAAGCCAGGGGAGGAGACATCCTGCCACCCGGCACGACCACCGGGGCTTCTATGATGAAGCCGGGTCCTTCCGGCTTCAACATAAAAGTCCCGGCGGAAGTGCCGGGCAGCAGTGGGGGATGTCTGCACGTATCGTGCAGACATCCTCTGGCTGCCCATGCTAGCCACCAGGGACATTCGGGCAGCAGGGGGATGTCTGCACGAT
The DNA here is from genome assembly GCA_036172795.1 of Pelodytes ibericus. Taxonomy (NCBI): domain Eukaryota; kingdom Metazoa; phylum Chordata; class Amphibia; order Anura; family Pelodytidae; genus Pelodytes; species Pelodytes ibericus. The sequence goes on from CM069857.1 coordinate 279,297,516, forward strand.
TGTGCAGACATCCTCCATGCCGCCTGACACTTCCGTCTATTATGACGGACCGGCTGTCCTTCATAATAGATGGAAGTGTCGGGCAGCATGGAGGATGTCTGCACGTATCGTGCAGTCATCCTCCTGCTGCCCCTACTAGCCACCAGGGAGAGACGAGGTAAGAGGGGGGGGGGGGGCAGAGATAAACAGGGGGGGGAGACAAGGGGAGGGAGGGAGGGGGGACAGAGACAAGGGGAGGGAGGGGGGAAAGAGACAGAGACAAAGGGAGGGAGGGGGGACAGAGACAAGGGGAGGAAGACAAAGAGAGACACAAAGGGAGGGGGAGAGAGAGACACACAAAGGGAGGGAGAGAGACACAAAGGGAGGGGAGAGAGAGTGAAAGGGAGGATGGGGGAGAGAGATAACGCTGGGGGGAGAGACAGACAACACTAAGGGGGGGAAGGAGACAACGCTGGCGGAAGGGGAAAGAGAGAGGCAGCATTGGCACATAAAAGGAAATAAAAACAAGAAATGCATTTTTTGATATCATAATTTTTTATTAAAAAGCACTTTACATGTGAATATATACAAGTTGAACTTTTTTCCTATAGGGTAGTCTTATATTCATGCTTTTAGTTTTTTTCCTAAAGCAATATCCAAAGTTTGGGGGGGGTCGTCTTATAATCAGGGTTGTCTTATAATCGAGCAAATACGGTACTTTATCCTCTCCATCAATATATTTCATCCTGTTGCCATTCTAGTAGAAGAGATCTGAAAAAGTGAGCTGAGCGAATTTAGACACAATGCCCAAGATCGTTCACATTGCCCGCCTGCAAACAAGGCTAATAATACTAATAATATCCAAATTCCCACCAAAGGGGCAACGCATCAGATAGGTAATAAATCCCACTGTTATAACAGCATAGTTATGTCAAATGTTACTTTTTTGAGGAAGCAACGCAATCAAATTCCGCCCAAAGAATCCTTTCATTTTCTTCTTTTAATTAAAACTGTTTTATATTATATATTAAATTATAGTTCCACCACCTAATGCAACAGGAATGTGCAGTGTGTTATAATAGCTAATGAGGACAGTAGTCTATCCATTTTTAATCTTGGAAAGCATGATATATCCAGGTGCATTTTTCTAGGTCACTGCTTGCTGTGGGGTGATAGAGATGGCTTTCGGCTATTCAACATTAGAATGATGCTCGTTATTTATGTATTATGATTCCACCCCACCCCCGTGTTTTACCCAAACTCATAATTGAGCCATTAAAGAGCAGCAGTGAGTTATTTAATACGTTCCGAGAAAGCGAACCTACAGTGTTAATTATCTGTAACCTAATAGAACAATGACATTTATTGTCACTGGGAGATATGGGAAATTGGAATTCTGTTGGGTAGATTCTTTACAGGGCCGAACATATTTTATGCAAAAACTAAGCCAGTGATTTATTGGTGCATGGAATATGATGGGGGTCTGGATTAATTTCTGGAAGCTAGAATTGATAAATGGTGCGATGATAAGACTTTTCATAGACTCTCTGCAACTAAAACTTTTAGGAAACTGGAAGATTAAGTGAACATTTTTTACAATTATATTAAGTACAATAGTATTATATTGTAGCTTTTTTTATTATTTTGTATTCTGGACATGGTCCAAATAACCGACAGATTTATTTTTCTTTACTGTACCCACAAAAATTAGATACTGATTGATGTTTTGTTTTTTTTAAGGCTGAAAAGGGCTTTCTCTAGATACCATTATTTGGATAACATAATACAAGTTATCATGAACAAAATATTAAGATCTGTTTTAAAATGTAAAAATTAAAACACTTTTCCCACATTTAAAATTTTTTTACTCATGCACTACAGCTAATTAAAAATCTCTGCAAAATAGATTCAAGCGTACATCTACCGTTTTGGTTTTTTTTTAAACTTATTTTTGGCAATTATAAGGCAATTAGTACAAGTAGCAGATTTCCAAACCATTATCATTAACCATTACAAACGATCACTAGCACTACACTACAGAGCAGGGATCATAAAAAAAAAGTACCTGGGGAATTTGGGTAGATGTCTACACACTTGTACTAGTTATTCTCTGCTCCATGATTGCTGTATGAATGGGAGAAACTATAGCTGACACAGTTTAACACATGCAATCACTATGATTAGTTGTTACAGCGATTGCATGTGACAAGGGAGGCCTCAGTAAACATGACTGAAAAGCCTCAATACTGAGTCATGTCTTTTAGAGCGTTATAATTATTATAAAACGCTTCTATTGTTTCTCCATGATATACCTGGCAAGTCCATTGTTGGGAAAGACTTAAAGGAGCATCAGTACTCACGCTGAGTTTCAGTTGGCTCCATATTCAGTGTTTGATAACTGGAGCCCATAGAGAACTGAGTAAAATCTGTTTTGACTGTATTTTGTTTGTTTGTTTTTTTACTTTTGTATTCACCATTCCAACTCTCTTCCCAATCAAACTCGGATTTTAGTGAATTGCAATTTTTATTGCTTTTCACTGAAGGGGGTTTGAGATCAATAATGACTTTGGAGAGGTGGGGGAGAGGGAGGTTGAGTTCTCTGTAGTAAATATCGTTAGAAGGGTGACTTGGGTGGCTGATTTTTAAATTGAAAGTTGAGCTCCGAAGTTGACCTTCTTGCACTATTCTCAAATTTTAGTAAATAGACCCCAGTGTCTTGTTAACTGTGTACTAATGGCAGTTATGTTATACTACTGTTATCTGGCTAACTATATAATGGGAGCTATGCTGTACCAATTGTGTCTGAAAAACTATACATACAGATAAAAACTTCCTTAACCATTAAAATGTAAGTATCTTTACACATACTGATGGAAGCTATGATATGTACTATCAGTGTCTTGTTGACTTTATACTATTGGGAGCTATGTTAGTATCTGGCTAACTATATAATGATGGAAAATGTTATATGTACTGTCAGTGTCTTGTTAACTTTATACTAATGGGAGCTATGTAAATATCTGGTTAACTATATAATGATGGAAGCTATGCTATGTACTGTCATTGTCTTGTTAGGTTTATACTAATGGGAGCTATGTTAGTATCTGGCTAACCACAAAATGATGGTAGCTATGCCATGTACTGTCGGTGTCTTGTTAACTTTATACTGATGGGAGCTATGTTAGTATCTGGCTAACTATATAATGATGGAACCTATGCTATGTACTGTCAGTGTCTTGTTAACTGTATACTAATGGGAGCTATGTTAGTGTCTGGCTAACTAAATAATGATGGAGGCTATGCTATGTACTGTCAGTGTCTTTTTAACTTTATACTAATGGGAGCTATGTTAGTATCTGGCTAACTATATAATTATGGAAGCTATGCGATGTACTGTCTGTGTCTTGTTAACTTTATACTAATGGGAGCTATGTTAGTATCTGGCTAACTAAATAATGATGGAAGCTATGCTATGTACTGTTTGTGTCTTGTTAACTTTATACTAATGGGAGCTATGTTAGTATCTGGCTAACTTTATAATGATGGTAGCTATGCTGTGTCACTGTGTGTGTCTGGCAAACAGTATACCCATGAGAGCTACACAGTACCACCAAATCTCACACTATTTACTGATAGGAGCCGATAATCCTCATTTATCCTGATAATCCTTAATTTTCTGGTTATTTGTGTTGATGGAACTTGTACAACGTGTAATGCTGTGTACAGAAATGCTAAATTCCCACAAACGGAAAAGAGCAATGAACCCTCCTAATGCGTTCTCACATTCTTCGCCACAAGTCAAACAGAAGATAATTAGGTCTGTGTGAATGGTTTCTATGAGATCCTGCTGCACAGAAGGTACAATAATTCTAATTGAATTGATTTGAATATTAGGCATACAGCAATAAAATAAAGACTTTGGAGAAAAATGGTTTTGTAATCCAAGATACAAGCGACAAAATGTTTTTGTTTATTTTAATATTACACTTAATGGGTTTGATTGCCAGAGGAGCATGTAGCATAGGACCCAATAAAACCATGTTTATCTATCCATGTTCCGAATGTTCCAATTTACCAAATCCATATAATCTGAATATGAACAAAGAAAATCCCATTTCACTTTATTCATCAAAGAGGCAATTGACAAGGGAATTGCAACATTAAGGTCTGAGTTATTCAGCTGCAATGGAAAATGTTTCCAACTCTGATACTTTGTCTTAAGAAAATTGGAGCTCTACGTTTCTGGCCACTTTGGATCATGTCAGAGTGTTTTTGCCCCCCCAAAAAATCCACCTATTACTGGGGGAAAAAAATGGAACAGCAAAAATGCTGGTCCATTTTTTTTTTCAGTAATAGGGGGATTTTTGGGGGGATAGCCCCTTTTCCATGGGCCAAAATCTCGAGGCATCAAATTGGTTACAGGTATATTTTTTCTTCACATTGTACCCTTTGTGTGCCAGGGAAGTGGACTCAAAGGGTGTTTTTTTGTTTTGTTTGTTTTTTACAGTTTTCAACCTATTTTGTCCACTCTCTACCTGGTTAAGGTAGAGGTAAGGGGTAGGCAGGGTATTTAATAATATTTTTATTTATTTACAGAGCCAATGGTCCTTGGGCTGCCCGTGGCACCATTTGGATTCTTTGTTTTAATTAGATTAGATACCAGAGGCATTTCGCTATCCCCTGGCCCCATGGTTCCATGCATTTTTTTTATTTATTTAGGTTACCTTTTATATATTAAGGGGGCCATCAGACCACCACTGGTCACAGATAACCCATAAGTATATTATTATTGGAGGGCCATAATTATATTGCTGAAGGGGCAACAGACAGCTGCTGGCCCCAAGGGGTTATTCATTTTTACTCATGGGGCCAGCTGCAGTTCGTAATTTGGCTACAAACCCCAATCTGGCCCCATTTTGGACTAGCTCAGAGCTATCGGAGTGACCATTAAGCTATGTTTGCTTGAAATCATATGTAAGCATTATAAATGATAATGATGCAATAGATCTATTTTGTTTTGTCGGTTGTCCTATCGATATACCCAACTTGAGTTAAACTCCGGCTATGCTTGGATAGACTTAGCACACCAGGAAGCTAGTCAAAATACCATTTTGCTCAAATTCTATCTCAAGGTGAAATGAGGCATTCGCCAGAGTGCCAGTGTTCGGGAGCATTGTATCATAGGATCTCCCTTACCTTGCTAAGAGAACAGCTCAAACATATGTAGCATTATAACCAAGTCATCCTGTAGAGCATTAGTTAGGTCATGCACTGCTGTTGGACGAGACATTGGATGAGAAAGCCTGGCTTGCAATCTCCATTTTATTCCATCCCAAAGGTGTTCAAAATGGTTGTGGTCAGGGCTCAGTGTAGGCCATTCAAGTTCTTCCATATCAAACTCATCTAACCATGCCTTTATGAACCTTGCTTTTCGCACTGGAGCACAGTCATGCTGGAATAGAAAAGGATCAATCCCCGACCTGTTCCCACAAAGTTGGAAGCATAGCATTGTCCAAAATGTCTTGTTATAGTGAAGATTAATATTCCCCTTCACTGGGGGCCTAGTCTAACCCTAAAAAACAGCCCCATACGATTATCCCTCCTCCATCAAACTTTACAGTTGGCACAAAGCAATCAGGCAGGTCATTTTCTCCTGGTATCCATCAAATCTAGACTCGCCCATGAGACCACCAAACAGTCTGCCCACAGAACTCCAGAGTCCACTGAGTGCGTACTTTATACCACTCGATCTGAAGCTTGGCATTGTACTTGGTGATGTGAGGCTTGCATGCAGCTGCTCAGCCATAGAAAACTCATTCCATGACTCTCCCGCTGCACTGTTTTTGTGCTGATATTAACGCCAGTGGAAGTTTGGAATATTCAGTTATGGAATCAGCCGAGGATAGACTACTTTTACACACCATGCATCTCAGCACTCAGTGAACCCTCTCTGTGACTTTACGTGGTCTTCCGCTTTGTGGCTGAGTTGTTGCTGTTCCCAAACACTTCCACTTTCAAATAATGTCCCTTACAGTTGCCGTGGCAATGGATCTGATTGGAACACCTGAATTCAACAAATCAAGGGGTGTACCCCAATGCTTTTGTCCGTACAATGTGTATTAGTATAGTTTAGTATATAAATTAATATTTATTTAGTCCTAGTTAATACAAGGAGAAATCTGATTGTCATTTGTTATGATTAAGTGCCTAGTGGTGTGAAGCTTTGTATAGCATCTTTTTCTTGCCTCTCTATAATTATGGATTGTTCTGTCATTGTTTGAACTATACAATACATTTTGGATACACTGTACATTAAATATTGAAGAAATTACGCAGGTTTTTTTTTATGCCTGTTTTGGATCAACAAGGAGAATAGGAAAAAAGGTTGAACTTGATGGATGCAGGACTTTTTCCAACCCTAACTATTGCGTAACTACAACTATTTAACAGAGTAGTACTGTGTAGCCATGGGGAAAATAGGAAACAGGAAGAGGTAAAATTATATATTATTAGCCATTTATTGGCTAATTGAGAGTTTGATTGCAAGCTTTAAAGACCAAGATTCTAGGTCCCTTCCGCATTAACGAGGCTAAAACCAAATTCCTAATTACAAAACATAGTTAAAAGCTTTTTTTTTTAAAAATACAATAAAAGCCCAGGATATTAAAGCATGTTATCATTTTAACTCTACTTGTTTACTATGTAAGTGAATATAAAGACTGTGATTAATATGATTTGCTAGCACAGACATCTGCCGTTAGATGCTTGGCCAATTTGCATAATCAAACATGCACTAATTGCAAGAGACCTTGATGTAAATGCTTCTTATTGTTCATTCTGGCCATGTTTCCTTTTAGAAATGCAATAAGCTGTGGGCCTTAAAACCCAGGTTTTTTTTTTGTTATTTTTAGTGTGACTTTCGCTGCATAAAGAAAAACTACAGCTTCAACTAAATAATGTTTTTTTACCTTTAAAGGACAACTGGAGCAAAACAAAATACTATGTTTAATTCAAAGATTGTATCAAGTGTAGATGATTTACAAAGAAATTCTCGAACCAAAGAATACAAAAACAGGTCCTTATTGACTCTTCTTTACTCCATTTAGTTCTCTCAGGGGGCAGACATATTGTTTAGAATCTTGGGTCAGATCTTCACTTACCTTGGTTCAGATGAAGAAAGAGCTGACCCATCTGGCAAAAGATTCTAAACAAAATGTCTGCCTCCTGGGAGAGCAATTAGGAGCAAAAGGGCTCAATGAGGTACTTTATTTGTATTCTTTCATTAAAGCATTTCTATATAAAAAGCCTACACTTGATGCCATCTTTCAGTTAAACAGAACTTATATATATAAAGATTAAAAAAAACAATCTCTGCATTCTGTGAGACGAACAGCAAGCGAATGCATGGATCAAGAGAAAAAGGTGTTTTAAATGTGTCTGTGCTGTCTGCTGTTTATGATATCGCTTTGTGGTTTGATATGCACATTTTACATTTAAAAATCTATATTTATCAATTAACAAGGTGATGTCATAAAAAGGAGACCTCATTTAAAATACACGTATGTCGTATTGAATTGTTTGCTGGCAATTCTATTAACATAATCTATAGTTTGATTTCCTTGTTTGTTTGTTTTTCTTGTTTGCCTTCAAAGTACAAGGGGGCACTCTTAGACCCCGGAGATGGCACTCTGTACTATATCCTATAAGCAATTATGGATGACCCAGTAAATGTTCTGATCCAAGCCTGACATTAGCGGATATTAGTCACTTTGGTGCACAGAAATTAAAGTAAGGGACGGAGTGTAGGAGCCAATGATATTGATGGGCAGAAAATTGCCTGATATAATAGGACACTTTGAGAGCTTCATCTTGACCTCCTGCAGACGATTGCAGATAAATGTTCGCCATCACTGGTTTAGGTCATTGAGTATCTTCAAGGCTTATAACATGATCGCCTACTCAATAAAGAGAATTGCAGGGATTTAAGACGGGAGTTTCAATTTAGGGTCAAGGTAGCTGAGTTGAAAAAAATGATCTCATTCAGTTGCATTGGAGACTTTTTCTAACTCTGGCCTAAAGTTCTAATCTCAGCTCCCTGCGAATCCCTGCAATTCTCTCTTTATTGATTAGACCCTAAGGTAAAAATGGGAGCTATATTTCACAGAAGATATTATATTACCCAGCAGGGCAGAGGCTTAGGTCTGAAATGCAAAATTAATATTTCATAGAAAGGGTGGTACATGCTTGGAATAGCATCCGAAAGAATAGATGGGTAGAGGTTAATAGAATATATTAATTTAAACATGCATGGGATGGATCAACTTAATTTGGACAGAGTAGATCAGTGATGGCTAACCTTGGCACTATAGATGCTTGGAACTACAAATTTCATGATGCTTAGTCACTCATTAGGATGACTGAGCATTATGGGGCATAACATTTCCAGTGCCAAAGTTAGCCATCACTGGACTAGATATTCGTAATGGTTCTTATCTGCTGTCCAATCCCAAGTTCCTGTATGTGAGCCAGCATTATAAATAGTTACCATAATTACAGGTAACTATATATAGTACTAGGATATTCATTTGGAATGTATTTTCCACATGCCATTCTGTTTATTTGTGATTAAGCAGGGATTGTAGTCTGTTATCAGGATCCTGACAAAAGATATGTAATAATTAGTGTTGAGCGAACCCGAACCGCACTGTTCGGGTTCGTACCGGACATTACAGTGTCCGTGCCACAAACCCGAACCCGGACATTTCACTGTATGTCCGTGTTGGAGTTCGATGTTCGGCTATAAACCGAAAGTCTTTAAACTGAAAGTCATTCGGTTTATAGACTTTCGGTTTATAGAATACATGTAATGCTTTTGCTATTCTATAAACCGAAATAGAGTCCCCATTAATAAGAATAGGTCAAATAGAGACGTCAAATACTGTGCTTACAGCGCACTTTGAAAAATTCGAATAGTTTTGGGTGCTAAATAGTACATTTGCGTCTTGCGGTGCACTTCATATCTGAGAATCAAATAGAACCATCAAAGTATTTTTAATTTGTATGTATTTTATGTTATTTTAAGTTATTTCCCTATCCACATGTGCTTGCAGGGCACTTGTCCTACTCTTACCCACATTTTAATTCCTTTTGCAGCCCTCTAGCCATTTCCATGACTTTTTTAGAGGCATTTTAGTGGCCAAAAGTCCGTGTCCCCATTGACTTCAATGGGGTTCGGGGTCAAGTTTGAGCACTGACCCGGACTTTTTTTCGAAGTTCGGTTGAACCCGAACATCCAGTTGTCCGCTCAACTCTATTCTTCACCCAATCTGTAATTTCTGTGGAAAAAGCTGGCCTTCTGGCTTGTTTGGTGTGTGTAGATCTATGTTCGATAATGCCTCTGCTACCCACTGAATTTCAGGTGGAGGGGTTTTTCCATCACATATATCCCACCATTAATGAAATGGTTGTTCATTGTGCTCCAAGCCTCAAGCAGTAAGCCAGTAAACCAACATCATGCTGACGAGTTCCATTAAGGTCCACGGGTGGTTATCTGGCTTCTGCACCTCTGTCCGGGGCAGTGTTTAAAGGCTTGTCTTGTACCACGTTCATATGCTCCAAGGGGTCCATGTTTATAATGCATTAAGAGAGGAATGGTGAATCATCAGTCATTGTTGACTGGATTTGCATGTGACTACCCAGAATCCCTTGCAGTGGTGGCAGCACAGTGAATGTGTGTGATTTCTGTGGTAAAAGCAGGACTTCTGGCATGTTTGGTGTGTGAGGATTCATGTTTGATCATGCCACTGTTACCTATAAAATGATTATTTTTCATTACTAATTGTATTTAATTTGAATTTCAGTGCCCCACGGAAACAAAGGCAACCTTTGCAATTCACATGAAAGTAGTGGGAGACTGGACAGGTATGTCACTCATTTGTGGCCTTATGTATACAAGTTCATTCTGCGGCAAACGGGGAAATTCATAAAAATAAAAGAAAATCAAATGTGGGGCAATGTTCTAAAACCTAACAAATTAGCAAGTTCTGAGACTATTCTGTTGGTTTCCATGGTGATTGCTCCGCTTTTAAAACTTGACCCCCCCACGTTGTGCACTTTTAGATCATCGAAGGTTAGATAAAAATGTCAAATCAGCAGAGGTATTTTATTGGCATCTATGGTGGCTTTTGGAGTTTTAGGATTCTTCCCCAACAATTCGCCTTTATAAAATTCACCTCTGTGATCTTATTAAAATTAGGATTTTTTTTTTCTCATGGTAATAGGAAAATCTCCACATTTGTCTCTGGCTATGAGCTATACATTCACATTTAAAATGTACACTCCAGAGGTTAATGTGTTCAGTACAAAAATAGAAAAATGATTGCATATAGGATACCAGGCATGTAAGCTACTAGAGATTGACCTATAATTTACTGTACCCTACTAATGGAGGCTAAGGGTAGACCCCTGCACACTAACTATCATTGGTATCTGTGCTTTTGTGTGCCTCTGTACCATGCTTAATAATATTGCCGTATTTTGCCCTTAAAGGGCCATATATGAGGTTCTGTGTTATTTGTTATATTTTATTTCTCTTATGTGTAATAATTAGTTATAATGATAAGTTACTGTATGTTGAATTTACACAGAAGTTGACTTCTGCCTTATTAAAAACTATTTTTTTTTTTTTTTGGTGAGAAGAGTTTCTTATATACTGCCAAAATCTATGTTCCAGGAAAAGGTCCCTTGAGTCCATTATTTTTTCATCTTGTTGTTTTTTTTAAATTTTCTTTGTCATTTGTTCACAGAATATTTGGCTTTGTATTTAAGAACTTTTTTCTTTCAGAGCTCACATTTTAAAACCTAGTGAATCTCCCATTAACCTTTTACAGAGCTAAGGTACCTATAACTTAGAAACATAGAATGTGTCGGCAGATAAGAACCATTCGGTCCATCTAGTCCGCCCAGAAATGGTGGGTGATATTCACGAAAATGGCAGTTGTAAGCGAGATGAGGTGAGTTGAACACATCTTACCAGTTTAGCTATACATTGTGCAGGGACGAACTTGGTGACTTTCCCCCACTAAGCAAACCCACCAATCTATAGCTAAATTGGTGAGATGAAATGTTCATTTCACCTAAAATCACCTACAACTCACCTTTTACTGAATAGCCCCCAATATCTCTTTGCTGAAGACACTGAATAAAAAAACCATGTTTTGACACCTAGGTAGTACCAGAGATAGTCACATGAACAGTCACATAGCCAGAGAGATAGAGAAAGTCACATAGACAGACAGAGAAAGTCACATAGACGGATTGGGACAGTCACAGGGATAGTCACATAGACAGATAGAGACAGTCACATAGACAGATAGAGACAGTCACAGAGATAATCATAAGGACAGTCACATAGACAGAGACAGTCACATAGACAGACTGAGAAAGTCACATAGACAGATAGAGACAGTCACAGAGACAGATAGAGACAGTCACAGAGATAGTCACAAGGACAGTCACAGAGACAGTCACATAGACAGATAGAGAAAGTGACATAGACAGTCACAGACAGACATAGACATTCAAACTCAAGGCAGCAGTTTTTTATTTTTATTTTTCTAAAGGAAAAAAAAAGGTGCGTGATTCAGTGTCCTCCCTTCATTCTGCATAACCTCATTGCAGGGGAGGGAGGTCACTTCCATTTCAGCTTGGTCTACCAAGCACACTCCATATTCCAATCCCATCCTGCTGAGTGCCAGATCACCACGTGACACCCAGCACCCTGGCTTTGAAACGCGATGAGGGACGGGGTGGGGTAGTGTGTGCACTGAAGAAAAAAAAAACATCGGTTCCAGTGATGATGGTCGCCATGTAGAATATGCCAATATCCCCAGGCGCCAGGTCTCATTTCCTGATCGCCATAGCGAGCCTGCGCCCTTGATTTTGTCAAGCCCTGTCTTACGGCGTTCAAGAATTGCAGGGAATCATGGTAGATGTAGTTCAGCAAACAGTGTGAGACCCATAGTTGGACACCTGGGTCCTCAAATGTTCATGTAAAAGAAAAATGTAGTCAAACTGAACGTGATACTTATAAAATCCAATACCAAAACAATTGAATGCTCCTGAATTGTTCTATGGATTTTACAGACATGTGTAGTGCGTTGTAACACTTACCTTCTAGGGTGAAGGTGCTAGATCGTTTATTCTGAGAGACAGTAATTAAGGATTGTTATTCAATCTACTAAAAGTGTCTCAGGGTTATTTAATCATTCTTATGAGATAATGACTTTCAAAATAATATATGCAAGAGATAATGTTAATTCTAATTAAGTTAACCCTATCTCTAATCAACACATAGATTAAATTATTCTGTCAGTGCCAAGAGATTTTTTTTTTTTTTCTTTTTGTGTGGAATAATTAGACTTTGACGTTAATTGTATATGCAAGGTTTGAATAAACCCCCCTATTTTCTAATCAATTTCCATTTTCCGTCCAACTAATATTCACTGCCTGGCAACGCTTATTATGTCTTTTATCTTTATATATGTGTTTTGTTGTAATGAGAGAAATGCAAATATAAGATGGACAATTTTGATTTGCTGGATATTTGACGACAATGTCATAAAACTGTGTTAGAATTAATAACAAAAGTATAGGATAGAATCCATTTGAGGCAGTTATAGTCATCTTTAGTTACCAGCAAAGAATTCAGTGGATGTCATAACATTCTGTCTGGATCATATCTTGTGATTAAATGAATAGATAGTAATATTTTTGTTGGCTTCTCTTTTTAAAAGTTTTTTTAATCATTGGCCAATCCATAATCCAGAAATAATGTTATTGAATGCTATTCAATAAACAGCGAACTGTAATTAATTGAAATGGGAAAGGTAAAATAAAGGCAATAATGATTGTGTTGGGAAAAAAATCTTCAATTTGCCTTTGGTAAGGCCTGATTTCTGCACATATTCCACACAGCTCACTGTTTACTGCATACCTAGTATTGGGCAATATACCTACATTCCCTGGAAACGTTAGCAGACCTGTTTTTCCCCCCACATATACCACCAGTAGAAGGTGACAGCAGCACTAGGGATTCTGGGTTGTGACATGCACATAAAATCAGCAACGGCTCTGTCTATCTATAGTAGATGACAATGCCATTCATACAGGTACAGACGTGTGAAGCAATGCATTGGTGACAATGCCCAAACATGTACCGGCTGCCTTTAAAAGGGCGCTATTGTGGCATTACACCACAATTATCACTATCACTGCTTTACTGGATGCTTCATGAGTGAGTTTATCCAGGAAAGAAGAAAAAAAACAAATGGCTGCCACGATTAAAGTGCCGGGTTTAAAGTGACAGCCCAGTGACAATTGTCAATCATGCCCCCTCACCCTATGCAAATCGGGTGAGGGAACACCCAGAAAAAGTACCGTCTTAGCCTGCAATAACTTAGTCCATTGCTATCCTACCCCAAATTTGAAGGATATATTGAGTTGATCAACCATTATTTTTTGCATTTATTGTTGTGATCAATAGAGGGGAGGAGTGGAGATCCAAAGCATTATAAAAAAAACACTCAAACTGTTACCACAGTGCTCTAGAGCTTTGGTTCCTGTTTGTCCTTGGACTTCAGTTTCCTGTAATCTTATTTTTGCTGTGCTACAGTCTTTCTATTGGATTTACCATTATCTGACCTTTGGCTTGTCTCCTGGATTACCCTGTTTGCCTGAACCCTGACTTGGACTATCTACTATTCTTGACCACTGCCTGCCCTGATCTATTGGACTGTTCCTGACTCCAATTTTGGATTAACCTTTTATTATTTTGTGGCACTCTCGTGCTCCTATCCTTACCAGGGTGTTCTTCCTATTTACATCTGTGGACCCCCTGGTACGGGTTACTGGCAAGAGACAGCATCCCCTGCTCTATGCTCCAAAAACCTCACACTTGACAATACACTGGAGCCAGAAATGGAGCTTGCAGGGATGGTTGATTCTATCACAACTTTTACCCAACAGCTAACCATGCTATCTCACACGGTCCAAGGTTTGCAGGACAGTCAAGTGGCCTTACAAGCACAATTACAAGACTTACAAACAGTTCCGGTACCTCATCCGGTTTTGTGTCAACCATCTCCAGTACTTTAACCAGGACTTCTTATTGATGGTGCTGCTGCCCCAGAACCATAGGTTAAATTACATGCTTGCTTTGCTGGTGACCGCAGTCTGTACGGACCTTTCATCACCTCCTGTGAATTATTGTTTGCATTTAAACCCAGAACAAATGACACAGACTGTGTGAAAGTTTGTACTGCCATGTCTCTGCTCACAGGAGCACCTATTTCCTGGGCGCATCATCTGTTGTATGATAACAATCCGGTGCTTGATTCCTGGGATGATTTTTGCCATGCTATGGGTACATTATATGATGACCCTAATAAGAGAGCTACTGCTGAAGCTACCATGAGATCTCTCAGACAAGGTCGTCGTACTGTTGAGGATTTTGTATCTGATTTTCGGAGGGTAGCTGCGGAGACAGAATGGAACCAACCTGCCTTGCTTGATCAATACCGCTTAGGTCTCTCTGACTCACTCAAGGATGAGTTGGCTCGGATTTGTATTCCTGACTCACTGGATGATCTGATTCTTCTAGTAACACAAGTTGATCGAGACTCTGGGAGAGACGGATCGAACGTACTGCCCCAGCCAACCATCCATTTCGTTCAGTCTCTACATCACGCCTTCCTATACATGGCTTATCTAAGCCTGTACCCACCACTGAAGAACCCATGCAATTGGGCACAACCTGTAGCTCTCTTACTGAAACCGAAAAAAAAACAGAAGAATGGTGAATCTATGTCTGTATTGCAGTAATTCCAATTATCAAGTCGGTCTTTGTCCTGAGTTGGCTGCTAGAGGTAAGCCTGTTTGTGTACAGTACTCGCTTCTCTTGGGTGGAATGGCTTCTCATTTATCTATCCTTGTCTCCCTACAGTGGACACATAGCAAGATACCACAAGATGCCATTATTGATTCCGGCGCTAGTGATTTTTTTATGGACATTAAAACAGCCCAGACTTTGTGCATACCTACACGGCCTAAGAAACAACCTCTTACCATCTTTCTTGTCGATGGCAGTGACATCAGTTCAGGACCTATCACCACAGAGACTATACCCATCACTGTATGCATCGGAAAGAAACCTAAAGAAATACTTTGTTTCAGTCTGGGTCACTCTCCCTTGTTCCCTTTGATACTGGGACTTCCTTGGCTTAAGCGTCATAACCCCAACATTGATTGGTCTACAGTATTGACCACTTTTTTTTTGAAATACCAACACCATATCGTACTTTCAGTAAAGTTTTCAACAAACAGGAAGCTAATAAATTACCACAACATCAATTTGATTGTCCAATAGACCTGCTTCCTGGGGCACCAATACCACTTCTCTGCATATTTCCCGAATAAAAAACCCTAAAGATCTACATAGAGGAGAACTTAAAAAATGGCTTCATCAGGCCTTCTTCTTCCCCTGCTGGGGCTGGAATATTTTTTGTTGGAAAAAGGGTGGTGGTCTCTGTCCATGTGTGGATTACAGAGAACTTAACAAAGTCACAATAAAGAATAAGTACACCCTACCTTCTATTCCAGAATTAATGGATCATCTCAGAGAAGAACAGATATACACCAGATTGGTTTTATGAGGCGCCTACCAATTGGTGCAGGTTAAGGAGGGGCATGAGTGGAAAACAGCCTTCGAATCCCAATATGTTCATTATGAGTATCAAGGCATGCCATTCGGACTCTGCAATGCCCCTGCTACATTTATTCCTTAATGACGTGTTCAGGGATATGTTGGATATGTTTGTCATTGTATATCATGATGACATTATGATATACTCACCTTCACTGGACACTCATCGCCAACACATGACCCATGTTCTCTCTCTTCTCCAACAACATGGATTATATGCTAAATTAAAAAACTGTAAATTTAAGACTACATTTGTCGAGTTCCTTGGATATGTGTTAACCCCCCAGAAGTATCAAGATGGATCCGAAAAAGGTATCGGCCATATTGGAATGGTCCATCCCCACTTCAGGCAAAACCACACAAATTTTCGTAGGCGCCTCCAACTTTTATAAAAAAATGTATCAGTGGCTTCTCCAGACCCATTGCTCCTATCATCCAACTCACTAAGAAAAATGTTCCTTTTGTTAAAACACACACCAGTCAGAATACAAGTGCATCAGTGTCGGGCCCCCTTACGCTGAGATATAGCCTTTCCATGCATGCTCAGATTCCCCCACGCCTACAAAGGGTAATACAATGACACATGTGCAGGCCTGACACGCCAGCGGCAGGTTCCCAACGATGACCTCACATCACAGCTACATCCCAGTAACAGTGATTTATCTGCTCTATACAGCATTTACATTGATATTACTGTATGTCATGAGAGCTGAGAGGCTTAAATATATATCTTATTGGTGAAAATGATCCATTACCCGATATTATACTTTATGCTACATTTTTCTAGTCCCAAGCATTTTGGATAAGGGATGTTAAACCTGTATTTGTAAATCAAAAGTGTGAAACATGTATTCAGTGCCAGCCATGGGACATCTTTCAATGTTTAAAAAAGCAGATTTTTATTTTATTAAATAAGTACATTTAGTATTGAATCGGTGCTTTGCATGCTAAGCTTTGCTGTTTAGTAAACTATGATTACGTTATGTTGAGATGTATAGGACTTACTTGTGCCATTTAAAGGATTTTTCGAGAATTCCTCATAAACTTCAGCCATCATAAATATTTTGGGTACCAGCAATACCACAAATCAAAACAAATACCACTGTGGTTTGTCCTCTAGTTGATCTCTCCGTGTTTATTGCAGTGTTTTAATTGACGTTGCTGTGGTTATTTTCCTCTTAGTTATATCATGCATTTCATAGGACATTAGAGAATCCATCCATGCATTGTTTATGTGAAGTTTCTAAAAACCAAAAAAACAGAGCAACTTTTCTAGGCTTGTTTTGCTTCCTGTCTCAATGAAAATCATTTGTAATTTAACATTTGTTATATTGTATAGGACATATATTTTCTCTGCTGTAGACAAGTCCAACTTTCTTTTAAAAGTTAAAGATTATTTTTCTTTAGTTAATTTATTGTACCTGGTTTCTGGCCTGGCCGTTTGGATCTTACTCATCCCTTCCCGGCTTCCGGGGTCGTGTCTGTTTTGACATTTCAGGTTTCTTTTGGGTTCGCTGGGTCTCTAAGAATATAGGATCTCTGGGTGAGAGAGATCCTACAGAGGTCTATCCTGTCTACGTGGTGTTGTACAACTGGATCCCAAGAATTATTTGGCTGGTTCAAGCATTCTTTAACACTTCTGGGGTCCTCTGTTCTCCGGAGGAAGATTCTAATGGTGTCTGTCTCTCCAGCGTAACTAACTTTACAAGGCAGGGTGGATTTTACTTTTTTTCGGAAGCAGAGTGCCGTGAAGCTAGCTGCAGGGTGGTTACCTCTCCCCCCTCTCTCTTTAGAGAAAGGGGAAATAGAGACTTGTTTAGTCAACCTCAGCCAAGAAGACTGAGTATTTGTAGCTATGAAGCAAAAACTAATCTGGTCAAAACTGGCATGGAGTGTAGGCTATAGGACAAGGTCTGGATACACAGTATTCTGGGAACAAGGGGTAGACACCTGCATTGTTCATGGTGGATATCTAATGGACTTTGTTATGTACTATGGAACTTCACAGAACTTGCCACAGACACTAAGCCTATCCCTGTATTATTTACAAAATGCATAACTGTGCATTCATTTGTCAATAAGACATCAGCTGAAGGAACATGGTATGTTGGGGTCTGTGATATCTACCTAGGTGGACCAGTGGATTATTAAAGGGACAGTGTCCGCAAAAAATATTTTTATATAAGTACTACAGCATACTGAGGAAATTAAGATGCAAATCTGTCTTCTCATTTCCCTTAACACTTTCTATCTCTTACCAATGGCAAATAAAGTGCAGAAGAGTTATTGTTGTTGCTATAGTAACAGCACTGACTCCTTATTGGTTGTCACTGAATTTAGAAGGCCCGCTGAAATTATTTTCCAATGTGATACTGCAGGAGAACTTGTACGTATCTGAATGTGAAAAATAATTACAACATACTGATAATAAGCTAGGTGGAACTGCCCCTCTGATGGTGTACCTTTAGAAGTCCCCCCGTGGTAAAATAATGAATGCATCCTGATGCTAAGACTTTTAACGACATATCAATGACTTCCTTTTAATGTATTTTATTTTCTGCAATGCTAACCTTCATGCACAGGTTATCAGCCTGCTGCAGTTTCTCCTCCAGTGTCTCATTCTTTGATGTTCTAAATTGAGGTTTCCATCACATGCATGGGCATTAGGACTTGCCATGCCTCGCTATAGAGCATTTACATGGATGTTCAGTATGCACACCAGCAGAAATTTCAGGGCCCCTTACTGAAAAAAGTAAGCCCCCCTCCATATTTGTCTTGCCCCCATACCCTCCCAAAGTCATTTTATCCAGGTCTTTTGTAAATCATGCCAATGATTTAAATACACCCCAGGACATGTCCCATCACCTGTATTGCACATCCAGGATTTGCTGCTGCCCCATTACCCGCATTGCATATCCAAGACTTAGTATGCCACAGCCAGTGTTTGTTTGCCCATCAAAATGCCACTGATAATTTGTCCATTAATATGCCACTGATAATTTGTCCATTAATATGCCACTGATAATTTGTCCATTAATAGCCCACTGATAATTTGTCCATTAATATGCCACTGATAATTTGTCCATTAATATGCCACTGATAATTTGTCCATTAATATGCCACTGATAATTTGTTCATTAATATGCCACTGATAATTTGTCCATTAATATGCCACTGATAATTTGCTCATTAATATGTCACTAATAATTTGACCATTAATAGCCAATGATAATTTGTCCATTAATATGCCGCTTATAATTTGCTCATTAAAATGCCACAGCCAATTTTCCCAATAAAAAAAAATCATGCTCTCCTCCCTCCTTTCCCAGTACTTATCTGGATGCTGCTAGTCCCGGCTGTCTCCTCCGCAGTGTCTCCTACACACACACTGCGTGCAGGAAGCAGGAAATACAGCCACTGGATATGAGTTGCTGTCCTTTCCGGGGGGCTGTAACAGAAATCCGGGTCCGCACCGGCTGGATGCGGACTGCAGGCTGCTGCCTGATCATGACTGTCTCCATGTGAGACTGTCACACAAGCAGCGAGCCCATGTTGCAGCCAGTGGGGGCCAACAGGGCAGCTGCTCTGGGTCCCCAGGAATGAATGGGCCCTGGGCAGCTGCCTTCTTTGTTTTAATTTATTGTTTTTTAAAGGGCTGGGGCCCGCTGGGCCCGTGACAGGGGCTTCGCCCCCTCACCCCCTTGTGGTGGTCCTGCACACCATGTTTGTGCATGACATTATCATGTCACAACCTAGAACATTTAGCACTCGGTCAGATTCTGCATTTTACAACCCCCCACAATTTAAAAAAACACCCACAAATTTGCCCCTAGACTTGCCAATTATGCCCCCCACACTTGCCAATTTGCCCCTCTGACTTGCCAATCCTGCCCCCCAGACTTACCAATTTACATAGTTACATAGTTGCATGCGCCCATCAAGTTCAACCCTTTTCCTATCCCACGTTAATCCCACAGTCTGTTGATGGTCCTGCCATTAAATTGGAACTCTATACGTATCAATTTTAATACCAAAGACTTTTGAGCAGAACTGTCCCTGAAAATGAAAATAAACATTTAATAAATAGAATAAATAATAATAATAATGAAATTGTACAATGAAGGATTTGAAATGTGTTTTATACATATCATTTAAAATAACAAAAAAATAAACAACTTGCATAATTCATTATGGGCACATAATCTAGGATCCGAGACCAAAACAGGTATCGTCTTTTTTGCATTTTCTGGGTATCAATTTATTGAGTATTTTTTTAGTTTATATTACATATATGCCCTTTTAGAATACTATTTTTTTTCCCGCTTATCCAATTTTGTACAATAATTTTCTATTCATTTAAAATAAAAAAATAAATAGTATTTATTTTAGAAAGTATTTTGTTAAAACAAATCTGAATAAGACATTAATATATGTCTGGTTATAGTGACCACTGCTAAAATATTTCTCTTCAGTGGATGTGGGCTCGACTGTAAATAGGAAGTGAGAAGGTTTTCCCAGAGTTTTGGATTCATGTCTTGTAGATTATATTCTGTGAACTGAAAGAATAGATCAGTTTCTCCATCCTCCTCCTGGGACAGTGTCTGTCATCTATAGTGAAATGTTCCAGAAGATATTGTAGCGGGGCATGAACTGAATCCATCATTTTTCTTACAGAAATATTTTTTCGATTTAGTCCCAGACACATTTTCTCAAAGACTGAATTTAAAGTTTGAGGTGAAAAAAATAGAATGAAACAGTCACACTATAGCTCAATTTCCTATACGGCTGATTCTTATCAGTAGCTCGGCATGTACAAGAAGCTTGTCGTAGGACCATCGATTCCTCTGTGCGGATTATGTTAAATAGAATATAGCATAAGGAAATGGCATATATTTTCGATGTAAAGCCTTAAAATCACCTTATGAAACACAAATCTACACAAAACTTGTCCTTTCCACAAAAATCCTAAATTCGCAGTGCTACCCCCACTTCAAGGGATTATGGGTAGGCATATCCAAATTAGGTTAATAATGATCAACTTTTTGCCTCTATATCCAATTTATACATGGACCACTTGGAACAAATGCCTTTAAACATAATCCAGGACAAAGGCACAGAAAAACCTCAACTGTTTCATCCTTAATGGGTTACTGGATAATATTAAGTAAAAGGGACTTTCCCACCCTATATATAACTTCCTAGAGTTCCCTTACAGGACTTTATTGTCCTACCTTAAGTTGATTTGAGGTCTCTACTTAACAACCATAAATATTTGATGTTGACTATAGGGACTTTCTATTGCAGTTTATTTTTGTGGGCTGGATTCTAATTTTATTTTTGATATATACTGGCATATCCATGGGGTGGTGTTAGTGCTGTGCTTTGGGGATATCTGTGGGAAAAACAAGTCTGTTGACTTGTTGGTCAGACTAGGTGGACCGAATGGTTCTTATCTGACGACACATTCTATTTTTCTATGGTGAGCAGATAAGTTCAACAATTCTTTAGTGTGCTTTAGAATGGAGTGTTGTCTTAAGCCCACCACAATGATGTAGTGCATCCATATCTGGAATAGGGAAGAAATTTGGGGTGTATAGGTCTGCCCTCAACATAGCCGAACTCCAAAATATTATCAGCACAAGGGGAAGCCTCCTTCCATTCAGACTGAGGTCACCCACTTCTAGTCAAACAGTAGTCCTCCTTCCATCAAAGGAAGAGGAAGGATGTTCTCTCCAAGCCAGCAAAATGACAAGATATCAAAATATTCCTATTTTTATACATTGCATACATATTTGTTTATCAAGGTTTTACAAGGAATGCATTGAGATACACATTTCTGCATTTAAAACAATACATACATATGTATACAAGTTTTTTGTGGAGAGTGCAAACAGTGGTATGTATTTACAAAACACGTTTCCTGACTTACATGCTTGCATGTAAAACCAGCCTATAAAATGACATCAAGTTGTAGTTTTAGGATAGAGGAAACTAGCACAACACTACAAATGTATATGTAATAGACATGTGCATTCGTTTTCAGACGAATGCATTTTCGTCCGAAAATAGCATTTTCGGCCATTTGTCCGAAAAACGAATAACGAAAATGCTAAGCTAACGAAAGCCGAATGAACGAATGGTTAATAAACGAAAATCATTCGTTCATGCGTCCATTCGTAGTTCTATTGCATTCTATAAGCCGAAATAGAGTCGGTTTTTAGAATACAATAGCATAGTACACTTACATTCCATAAACCGACATAATGAACGACTTTCGGTTTATGGAATGCATGTAAGTCTATTGGCATTTTATAAACCGAAAGTTCGGTTTATAGAATAGCAATAGGATTACGTGTATTACATAAGCCGACAGCCTATAGACCGAACATTCGGTTTATAGGCTGTCGGCATTTCACTACACAGAGACAAAGTCTCCATTCATAATTTTATGAATGGAGACTTTGTCTCCGTGTAGTGAAATGCCGACAGCCTATAAACCGAACGTTCGGTTTATAGACTTTTGGCTTATGGAATACATGTAATCCTATTGCTATTCTATAAACCGAACGTTCGGTTTATAGACTTTCGGCTTATAAAAAACATGTAGTACTATTGCCTTTCTATGAACCGAATTTCTTATGAATGGGGCTCTCGTTCGGTTAATACAAAGCCAATAGTATTACACGTATTCTATAAAACGAACAAATAAAACGAAACGAAACGAAAATAATGAACGAATTTCGTCTGAAACGAATGCAGTAATGAACGAAATTCGTTTTAGACGAAATAAATAACCTTTTCGTCCCAATGGACGAAAACGAAACGAAAATTTTAGTTTTGCACATCCTAATATGTAAATAAGCTATGATACAACACAAATACCTGCACAAATAAGGTTTTTTTTTTTTTGTTTTGCATTGTCCAATTAGATTATATTTATATGTAACGAAAAGGTTTAAGGTATTCGTGCTCACAAATTAATTAGAAGTTTATTTTAAGAATAATAGGAACAGCTAGGAATGTCCCGCGGTATTGATTCCTGGATTGCCAGCGCCTCCGCAAACCCGGGGGCAGTGGGAAATCAATGCGGTTTATTTTTCTCAGAGCATGTAAAGTAAATTTGTGTAGGCAGAATAAAGCAATACAGACTGTGCTAGCCACACTAAAAAGGTCAGTACATTGGAGTTTCAGTTTAAACAGAATGAATGTATAATAATAGAGAAAATAATTAATTGCGCTCCAAATTGTTCACGTCCACAAATATAAATATGTCTTGGTTTTTTTAAACAATTTCTTTAAATATTGATTACTAGTGTTTGTAACTATTTTATGCCAAAAAAAAACATTTAAAAAAAATCCACAGAAAGTTAATTTATAGAGGTGTCAAACAGGGAAGAGTAGCTGAAGGTGTTGCTATAGGCGGGGCAATATGAGAATGTTTTAGTGACATTATGGCCAAGCTATATAATTTACAATAATAATTAAATATTACGTTGACAAAACATTAACATAGTAACATAGTAATTTAGGTTAAAACAAGACACAAGTCCATCAAGTTCAACCCATGATCCAAAAAAAAAAAAAAACCCCTAAGGAAGCTTTTTCGAATTTTGCCTCCTAGGGGGAAAAATTCCTTCTTGACTACAAAGGGCAATTAGATTTCTCCTTGGATCATTAAGCTCTATTATTTATGCTTATTCTATTATTAATAGCCCTGTATGTTCTGTTTTTCTAAAAAAAAAACAAAAAAAAAAAAACATCCAGACCATTTTTAAATGTATCTAATGTGATTGATAGCACCACCTCTCTTGGCAGTGAGTTCCATAACTTTATTGTCCTTACCGTAAAGAATCCCTTCCTATGAATACATTTATGGGTCTACTCAATATGTACGGATTCGTTCCGAAACGGATTCAGATTGGGCATAATTTTGAGCAGTTTGGCAACCAAAGCATCAGAGGCCTTCGAATCAGGATATGTTCCCCTTAAAAAACATACCATTTTGACTACCCAATATACTTGCCCTGGCCTCCATACAATACCTACCGCTGGTTCTGCTATATAAAGACTGAGCTGCTCTCCTTATAGTGATTTAATTATTCCCTGTATAGTGACTGTACTTCTATATAGACACTGAGCAGCTCCCCATATCTTTACAGACTGAACTTCTGTAAAGACATGAGTTAAATACTGTTTTATACTGTCACTATTTGTTTAGTCTGTTTTAGTGGATGGGCTTGGCATACACAGGCTTGCTTGAGTTAGTTTCCTTTCTGTTATAGCTTTTGGTGAACCGATAAAACAATAACAAAAAAAAGACAGGGAAAGGAAGGGAACTAAATATCTTTGCCTCGTCATATTTGCCAACTGTCCCGTTTTTTGCCGGGACAATCCCGTCAATTGGGAGCAGGTCCCAGTGAATTCACCATGCCGGGACTGTCCCGGCAAATGAACAGGAGTGGCACGTGAAGAAAAAAAGAAAGTTCTCCCGGACCATTAAAAAAAAAAAAAACCCGCTTCCTTGCGCGACCTCTGCAGCAGCAATAGAACAGGAGAGATTTGGGAGAGAGAGGCAGCACGAGGGAGGACTGGCACCATTAAGCACAGACAGATAGTAAATTGACATACGCTGGTGACCCTGTTAGAGAGAGCAGGTGGAAACATGGACTGCCTTTTCCCCTTGTATTTCCTTAGGTACACAGAGTTTTATATATAAATATATTAAAACTGTATTATTAAAACGTATGTTTCTAAGGAAATACAAGGGAAAAATGCAGTCCATGTTTCCACTTTATAAGCACTCATACACTGGGTTTTCTTCTGTATGTATATATAGTGTATATATAGTGTGTGTATATGTATATGTATATATATATATATATATATATATATATATATATACACACACACATATATATATAATATATATATATATACACACACACACACATATATATATAATATATATATATATATACACACACACATATATATATAATATATATATATATACACACACACACACACACACACATATATATAATATATATATATATATACACACACATATATATATAATATATATATATATACACACACACACATATATATATAATATATATATATATATACACACACACATATATATATAATATATATATATATACACACACACACATATATATATAATATATATATATATACACACACACACATATATATATAATATATATATATATATACACACACACACATATATATATAATATATATATATATATACACACACACATATATATATAATATATATATATATACACACACACACATATATATATAATATATATATATATACACACACACACATATATATATAATATATATATATATATACACACACACATATATATATAATATATATATATATACACACACACACATATATATATAATATATATATATATACACACACACACATATATATATAATATATATATATATACACACACACACATATATATAATATATATATATCTATACACACACAGAAGGAAAACAAAGAAAAACAGTGTATAAGTGCGTATATAGTGCAATAAATAATTAGTAAAATAACACTGGCAAATTAATGGTAAAATTGGCTGTGGCATATTATTGGGCAAGTTGGCTTTGACATATTAATGGTAAAATTAACACTGGCATATTTATGGGCAAATTGGCTGGTACATATTAATAGGCAGACAAAGACATATTGATGGGAAAAATAACACTGGAATATTAATGGGCAAATTGGTTGTGGCATAATATTTGGCAAGCTGGCTGTGGCATATTAATGGGCAAACTAACAGTGGCATATTGATGGGCAAACTGGCCCATTTAATTGACAAATGGCATATTTAATAAGGCAAATTGGCTGTTGCAAATGTTAATGGCAATGTGACTGTGGCATGTTCTGTACGGCAAAATAACATGTGCTATGGAGGAAATTTACACTGTGGCTTGTTCTGCAGGGGCAGTTCTGTGGGGCAAATTGACACTGTGGCATGCCAAATCATCTGGGTGCAATATGAGTGCATGGCAAGCGCTGTGGGTACTGTATGGGGCTGTGTTAAGTCCTTTAGTTGCAATGTTTGTGCAGAGGAAGGGCAATACTTGTGTGTGCAATCTTAGTGCTCTGGCTAGACTTTTAGGTGTAAGCTTACTGTGACAAGCCACATGGGTGCAAGGTGGTGCTGTGGCAAGCCACATGGGTACAAGGTGGTGCTGTGGCAAGCCACATTGGTACAAGTGGTGCTGTGGCAAGTCACATGGGTGTAAGGTGGTGCTGTGGGTGCAATGCAAGGAATTTAGCGGCAATAATGAAAGATGGGCAGGAGGAATGGAGTAAGGGGGCAGAGGAAGGATATTAAAAACAAGGAATGCATTTTTTTTTATATCATTTTATTTTATCATAACTATATCTTCTCACTCACCGTCTGTGACTGGCACAGCATGTTTTAATGGGGGTACACATAAGGAACAAATATGAAGCTCTATGTGCTTTTATATCTGTTCAACTTATGAACTGCATGTTTCCATATTCTGAACAAAACAATAATGGTGCAGTGCTGTGGGTCTGGTATAATGATGGTTTAACATGAGGAGAGAGGTTTTTCTCAAAATAGGCCCTGTTTGGTGGGAATTTAGTGATATCATCTGCACTATAATAACTAGGCGGCTTTACATTATGCTAATTATGTGGGTTGGACAGTGGGCGGAGTTTTGGGGCAGTGGGTGTGGAACATTTTTTATAACAGCTATCAAAAATGTTCCACACCCACTGCCCCAAAACTCCGCCCACTGCCCAACCCACATAATTAGTATAATGTAAAGCCGCCTAGTTATTATAGTGCAGATGATATCACTAAATTCCCACCAAACAGGGCCTATTTTGAGAAAAAGTGTCCCTGGATATTTTTTTCGAATGTTGGCAACTATGCCTTGTAGATGTGTGGGAACTTGCTAGTGCAGCACAGATGACATCACTAGGGAAACAGGAAATCCCATTTAAATGAATAGGGATCATTCTTATTGGTTGCTGCTGCTGAAAAAAAAAACTTCTTTACCAGAGTCAGTGAGAGCTGGGCATTTCTACATATTCAAAAAAAAGCTTGCAAATGTTTTATATTTTAAGCAGTACAATCTGTAAAATATGCATTATAAAGTATTTTGAAAGTAATTTATAATGCATACACATTTCGACAATGCACTTTGGGCACCAGTCCCTTTAAGAAGTTTTTAGCACCAAGTGTCCCTGATTTAGGAGGGGAGAGTTCCCCTCCTAAATTTGATCTAAGTTTGACCTAACTCCATCTGTCCATATTTCCTCCTTTGTTGTCCATAGTTCCTACTTTCGCCCTAAATCTCACTGTCCCTTTTTCATCCTCTGCTGTCCCTAGTTTCTAGGCAATCCAATCCAATTAAAATGCAGTAAATGTCTTTATATAATAGTTTTTGTACATACAATGAATAATTCTAATTTTAAATGGTTCGCCGAATTACATAAACGACTCTCAACTGGCCATAAAGTAACCTAAAAAATTCCCCGCCCATATCATCCCTTCAGCCACTACCTGCAAACTACTGCCCTTCTTCAGTAATCTGAACGGTTGGGAGATAAGGACTCCTGTCACTAGTAATGCACATTGTTGTTCATCGTTAGTTATATTACCATAAGGAAAATATTCTCTCGTTAACATATCAAGGTTTTCCAAGCAAGCCATCATGATTCACTGTAAACAGGAAACAGCCCGTATGTACAAAAGTAAAAAAAAGTCTTTTCACTGCAGATATATTTTTTAAAATAAAGCAAACACAGACAAGGATTAGTATTCATCAAGGTTTTATAACTGCAATTTTTTTACCTTTGGTTTATATTTTCCTTGTTATTGTAATGTCAGTGAGAAATAGTTATCAAAGGAGTATTTTAGGTTTTCTATGACTTATTTCGCTCCAGTTCATCAAGTGTAATATGGAAAATACTTAATTTTTTAAAACGTATTTCTATGTTTCACCATTTATTAAAGCACTTATCTTGTTCGAGTTCTCCATTTCGCAAACCATGGCACAGCATAGAGTCTGTTGATCAGCTTGCTTCTCCAATGACCTCTCAGTGTGTCAGCTTGCAGATCTTTGAAACCGTTACATATTACTTTCCAAATACATTTTTTTTTTACGGCGGACAGAACAATCTTCAGCATTATAATGAGGTTCGCAGTGGGGCACATCACGTAAGCCAGAAAGGCCTGTTTTATTAATCTTGAGAAAAAACTAAAAAGCATAAAGATCATGGTATTTTCTCAAAGATCATTGATATATTTTTAGTAATGAAAAAACAAATAGTGAATAGGGGGATCTCTTAAATGATCGCAGCAAACCACTCAGGCAGGCTACACCAACAAGACCACTAGTGGTATACAGTAAGTGTGCACCAAAATAACTTTTACAACTTATCTGTTAAACTTGTGGGATCAAATACATATATAGGATACAGTAAAAACATGGATACAAATATAGTGCAGTATTTCCTTGGACTAATGCCCATAGATGTTATCTCCCACACCTATACATCTCCGGGCTCTAGGATTAACGGCTCAAACATCCCTCCCCCAGCAGAGTTAATGAATGGATGTCTTCCCAACCAAACTTGTATGGGAGTAACGGAGCAGGAGGAGTCGGAGAATAGGGAAGAAATACCAAACATTAGGTTACCATAAAAAGCAGTTATAATAAATTTTTTTTTTTAATGCAACAGAGCTTACACTAAAGCATTTATTCTCAGCAGATGATGGATGCCTAATGAAACCTAAGCCCAGGCAAACAGAGTCAGCCAATCAGATGCCTCCTTTTGCTTTTTGAAATCCCAGCCTGCCCAGGATAGCCCATAATGAGTACCATTAAATTGCAACATCCGCAGGATTTTACATTTCCTGGTTATACACATTGTTATTATTATCATCATATTTCTGGTCAATGACATTGGATTCCATCATGGAATGTGGATACGTTGGCGATGACAGTAAGACTCCTTATGTATACCAAACAAAAAGACAATAGATCATATAGTACAAGAAAATTGGTAATAACATAAGATGTATGGTAAGTAATATAAATAACTGGTTTAATACAGAAGATCACACTTTTTCATTTAACGACATGTTCCCTTTTCTAAAACATTTAGTAATTGGAACCTTTCAGCTTGCGCGGATCATGGAGCTCTCTACCGTGTGTCTTGAATACCAAACTAAATCACGAAGCCATATAATCTAGTCGGATCTGGGAATTGCTGTCACATACATCAAACTTGTGTCAAACCGAGAGGCGATACAAGTATTTTTATTCCTGAGAAATGACACTTTTGACAGGTGGCGGAGGACGGATGATTTTTTTAGTGGTTCCTTTCAACGGACATCGAAGGCTAAAGTTTTAAGTCTGGATTTAATCGTAGGACAGAGCCGCACACTTTAGGTGTTCAAATTACGTAATTGTGGTTAAGGCGGTAGTTAAAGATCCATGTAATATATATTTAAAAGAAGAAGAAAAAAAAAGGATTTTTTTTTTGTACTCTTCGTGAGTGAAAAGAGCATCTTTTTAGTAGTGATTACAAGTTCATGGACGGGGGTTATGCAGTGGTGTATCTTGGTTTTGCGCTTCCTTAGGCAGACACAATTTGGGCACCACCCCCCTACCCACGATGCACAGCCACGACATGACCCATAACCCATGTTGCACACCAAGGACATGCCCCATCACCCCATTTACATGCCTCCATCACCCCATTACATACACATTGCCAATATTCCCCAGCCAATTTGCCCAATAATATGCCAGTATTATTTGCCATTAATAAGTCACAACCAATTTGCCCAATAATATGCCAGTATTTGCCATTTAATATGCCCCTGCCAATTTGCCCAATATTATGCAAGTATTATTTGCCATTTAATATGCCCCAGCCAATTTGCCCAATAATATGCCAGTATTTGCCATTTAATATGCCCCTGCCAATTTGCCCAATATTATGCAAGTATTATTTGCCATTTAATATGCCCCTGCCAATTTGCCCAATAATATGCCAGTATTTGCCATTTAACAATAATATTCCCCTGCCAATTTTTCCAATAATATGCCAGTATTTTCCATTTAATATGCCCCTGCCAATTTGCCCAATAATATGCCAGTAGTTGCCATTTAATATGCCCCTCCCAATTTTCCCAATAATATGCCAATATTATTTGCCAATAATATTCCCCAGCCAATTTGCCCAATAATATGCCAGTGTTATTCTGCCGTTTAATATGCCCCAGCCAATTTGCCCAATATTAAGCCAGTATTATTTACCATTCCAAATTGCCCTGCCAATTTGCCCAATACTAGGCCAGTGTTATTTGCTATAATAAGCCCCAGCTAATTTGACCAATAATATGCCAGTGTTATTTGCCATTTAGTATGCCCCAGGCAATTTGCCCCATAACATGCCACTATTATTTGCCATTTAATATGCCCCAGCGAATTTGCCCAATATTAAGCCAGTGTTATTTGCTATTAATAAGCCCCTGCCAATATTCCCAAATGCCCCCATCTCCCCAGCACTTTTTTTTTTTTTTTAAAGGGGAGGATTCTTTTTTTTATAGTATTTTTTTATAAATGTTTCCTCTCCTCAGTGCTGGGGGGCACTGCCACCCCCAAAAATTTGCCATCCCTGGGCATCCGCCTAGGATTCCTCACGGTAAATACAGCACTGGGGTTATGTATAAAATCTCCTGCAATCGCTGTTTATTATGTATAAGTGCAGATTAGCCTTTTATATATACATGCCGACCCATTTGAGTGCAGGGGAAGAACCGCTGCCAAGCACAGTTTTGTAGCAGGTCCCTCAACGCTAATTAGCAACTGAAACATGTCTAATTGCTTATATAAGTGTCCAACCGCCGCAGTGAGCACCGTAGAAACCCGTAAATTTGCGATTGGTGGAGCCAACACAGACCCCCCCCACACGTAGACGCACACGTGTGCCGTGCTAGCATTCGCCACTGTGTGTGCATCTTCTTTAAACAAAAAAATTCTATGTTTCATTTTTCTGGGTTTTTTTCCCCATACATTTTAACCATGTATTTAATATAAAATCAGTTACATTTTTAGCTATACCTTAGCTTCTTAATGTTACATATACTGTATGCCTGCAAAGCGACCTATAAAAGAAGTATTGTCCGTTTGCAATACTGTGAAATGTCTAACCATATGTCTGTAAATAAAATATGTCAGTATTCTGTTGTTACCCAGGTCCAAATGCATAGAATTAGTTTAATTAAAGTGTGTGTTAACCTTGTTCCTTCTTTTGATCATTTTTACGGCAGCTAACAGATTAAAGCCATCTGTGCAATCGATATAGTTTAACTTCAATGGGAAGTATGTCTCATCCATTATTACATTACTTTATTATTACATTACATTAACATTTATTTATATAGCGCCAACAATTTACACAGTGCTTGGTAATTTGGCAATCTAGATAAACAGAGACAGACTGATACATGAGGTAGAGAGCCCTGCTCACAAGCTTGCCATCTAGAGGGAGTGAGGGACAGGAGAATAAAGAGGACAAAGGGGTAAGTGGTAGTAGTAAGAGTATTTGGGGACAATGAGAGCTAGGTGGGTTTATCCAGAGATTAGTTCATGTGCCTTCTAGTTGGATGAGTATAAGCGTCCTTATTCCTGACATTATATAAAAGCTTTATTTGCCTCTGATATCAGATTGGATTGCTAGATCGACTGAAATTCTGCTAGCAGTGGGGTATGGTAGCACCAAAAAGAGAGGGGGGTCTTAACGCTAAAACCATGTTCTGTTTTGAAATGATAGGCCCAAATTTTGTAATTCCCTTGTTTGTTTGTTTTTAAGAAATTTTATTGAGTGTGAAATTGTATACGTTTTTTTATTTTCTGTTTGTTTTGTTTTATTTTTGTGCATCATTTTCGCCCCCATTTTCTTTTGCTTACTAACTTAACCGGTGCGTATTCCATTTTCCTTTTAACAGAAAGATTTTGTAATTTGCTGGAATCTGATTGCAGTCAAAGAACAGAAATCCTCCCAATAGTCCAGCAAAGGAAAAGTCCAAAGTAAGTGTATGATTTTGAGTGAGAGACTAAAAAAATATGTCTAATATCCTACTACTTGCATAGATCATGGGTGCCTTGAATAATATTTAAATCTTGCTGAGTTGTTCCCGAAATAAACAAGTTATTGATCTGCAATTCACAATTTCATTATTTATCAAGAGCAATTGTATTTGATTATGCACGTTAGCGATGTATCACTGGCCTTCGCTTTATAAAGTATTTTGTATTAGACTTGGGCGTCACTGTTGACGCATTCGTCTTCGGTTGAAATTCATCCATTATTTAAGTTTTGCGAATTTCGTTCGGACTATCGGAATTGCGAGGAAGTTCATTTCAGAATAAAGTTAGGTTACGGATTTCGGACGGAAATGTGTCCGAAAAGGAATGCCCAAGTCTACTAAGGGGTTAGGTGTATTAGTGAGTGTTATGTGCGAGAGTGTGTTTGTGTGTATTGGTGTGACGGCGTATTCGTGAGTATTATGTTTGGTGCAAACGGCATCCAAAAGTGCACATGAACGAATTACATTTTTGTTCATTGAACATTCGGTCTTTCGTTCAGTTTAATATTTTGAATTCAGACAATAGGACAAAAGAGACGATTTTAATCTAAAAACAAATTTGCCCGAAAACGAATATCAAGTCTAATTTGTAGTATGCTTGATTGGCATAGTTCAATGGAGTCACTCCAGACACAAAGTTATAAAAAAAAGATGGACCTTACAAGGCCTAAGACCTGCTACGAGATCACAAAAACCTGTGAAAATTTACTCCATGAAGTCCATCTCATATTCAGACAAATAGTTCCCTTGGCCACCTCAAACTCTAGAGGATTGTGTATGTGTTTTATGTATTTGTTTGGACAGGTTTATGTGTGTTCAAATGAGTCAATGGGGAATCGCATTGGTTTTCAGAAGATTAGCATCTGATAAACATATGGTTTGTCCAAACTGCTGCACAGTTTATTACAATATAATATAATAAAAAATGACAATATAAAATAACAAATTTACAAAATATATAAAAAAAATACAATATAATATAATTACAAATAATAATGAATAATGGTATCGTATAAACTAGTCACAGTCTATGCCAGTGGTGTCCAAACTTTTTTCAAAGAGGGCCAGACTTGATGAAGTGAACATGCGTGAGGGCCGACCATTTTGCCTGACAGTTAAAATTAAGTACAAATGAACTATTTTATGCAAACTTTATTGCAAACGATTTGAATGACAATTCTAAACAGTAGTAAAATCACTCTGCCTTTCATATCTGAAGGCCAGATGAAAAAAAAACAACACAGGATGCTGAAATATACGTCATACGCGCGCCCGTTCACGTGACCTGTCGGCACAATCGCCGGGAAGCCGAACAGGCAGCATGGAGGGACAATTATGCCATTCAGAAGCCCAGGAATATTATGCCAGTCAGATGCCCAGTAATATTATTCCATTCAGATGCCCAGTAATATTATGCCATTCAGAGCCCAGTAATATTGTGCCATTCAGATGCCCAGGAATATTATGCCAGTCAGATGCCCAGGAATATTATGCCATTCAGATGCCCAGGAATATTATGCCATTCAGATGCCCAGGAATATTATGCCAGTCAGATGCCCAGGAATATTATGACAGTCAGATGCCCAGGAATATTATGCCAGTCAGATTCCCAGGAATATTATGCCAGTCAGAGCCCAGTAATATTATGCCAGTCAGATGCCCAGGAATATTATGACAGTCAGATGCCCAGGAATATTATGCCAGTCAGATTCCCAGGAATATTATGCCACTCGGAGCCCAGTAATATTATGCCAGTCAGAGCCCAGTAATATTATGCCAGTCAGATTCCCAGGAATATTATGCCAGTCAGATGCCCAGGAACATTATGCCAGTCAGAGCCCAGTAATATTATGCCAGTCAGATGCCCAGGAATAGTGTGCCAGTCAGATGCCCAGGAATATTATGCCAGTCAGAGCCCAGTAATATTATGCCTCTCAGATGCCCAGTAATATTATGCCTCTCAGATGCCCAGTAATATTATGCCAGTCAGATGCCCAGTAATATTATGCCTCTCAGATGCCCAGTAATATTATGCCTCTCAGATGCCCAGTAATATTATGCCAGTCAGATGCCCAGTAATATTATGCCAGTCAGATGCCCAGTAATATTATGCCTCTCAGATGCCCAGTAATATTATGCCAGTCAGATGCCCAGTAATATTATGCCTCTCAGATGCCCAGTAATATTATGTCTCTCAGATGCCCAGTAATATTATGCCTCTCAGATGCCCAGTAATATTATGCCTCTCAGATGCCCAGGAATATTATGCCATTCAGATGCCCAGTAATATTATGCCTCTCAGATGCCCAGTAATATTATGTCTCTCAGATGCCCAGTAATATTATGCCTCTCAGATGCCCAGTAATATTATGCCTCTCAGATGCCCAGGAATATTATGCCATTCAGATGCCCAGTAATATTATGCCTCTCAGATGCCCAGTAATATTATGCCTCTCAGATGCCCAGTAATATTATGCCAGTCAGATGCCCAGTAATATTATGCCTCTCAGATGCCCAGTAATATTATGCCAGTCAGATGCCCAGTAATATTATGCCTCTCAGATGCCCAGTAATATTATGCCAGTCAGATGCCCAGTAATATTATGCCTCTCAGATGCCCAGTAATATTATGCCTCTCAGATGCCCAGTAATATTATGCCTCTCAGATGCCCAGTAATATTATGTCTCTCAGATGCCCAGTAATATTATGCCTCTCAGATGCCCAGTAATATTATGCCAGTCAGATGCCCAGTAATATTATGCCTCTCAGATGCCCAGTAATATTATGCCAGTCAGATGCCCAGTAATATTATGCCTCTCAGATGCCCAGTAATATTATGCCTCTCAGATGCCCAGTAATATTATGTCTCTCAGATGCCCAGTAATATTATGTCTCTCAGATGCCCAGTAATATTATGCCTCTCAGATGCCCAGTAATATTATGCCTCTCAGATGCCCAGTAATATTATGCCTCTCAGATGCCCAGGAATATTATGCCATTCAGATGCCCAGTAATATTATGCCTCTCAGATGCCCAGTAATATTATGCCTCTCAGATGCCCAGTAATATTATGCCTCTCAGATGCCCAGTAATATTATGTCTCTCAGATGCCCAGTAATATTATGCCATTCAGATGCCCAGTAATATTATGCCTCTCAGATGCCCAGTAATATTATGTCTCTCAGATGCCAAGTAATATTATGCCTCTCAGATGCCCAGTAATATTATGCCTCTCAGATGCCCAGTAATATTATGCCTCTCAGATGCCCAGTAATATTATGTCTCTCAGATGCCCAGTAATATTATGCCTCTCAGATGCCCAGGAACCACCCTCCTCCCCATCACTTACCTGGTAGCTGCTGCTCCGTGTCCCTGGACAGACACCTCCTCCCTGCAGAGAAAAGCCCGCGAAACGGCCGAAATCTCGCGTCTCGCGAGAATTGGACTTAGAAAAAAAAAAGAGACATTGATCAGCCGTGTCTCTGGGGCCGTATGGAAGTAAAGGATGGGCCGCAACTGGCCCGCGGGCCGGACTTTGGACATGACTGGTCTATGCAAAGCATACAACCATCCCAAATATTAGTAATACTATTACATTAAACTGCTATGAAAAATAATGTTAGCCTGAACTCCAAATGTAAAAAATTAATATTTTAAAACATTTGTAATTTAATAACCACCTTGTCTCAATGTTTGAAGGCCAAGTCTACTTTACCAAAGTATTCAAAAAAGGCATTTTTCAAGTAGACGGGACAAGTAACAGTATATTTCATCATGTTGTATCAGTTTACCGTTGGATAACTCATCCTGTACAATTTAAGTGCGAACCTAAAAGATTGGTAATTTTCTGACTTGAACATTTATGACAATTATGTCAAAATTAATAATTTAAAAAAATAAAAAAATAAAAAAAAGTAATTAATGGATCAGCTGAAAAGCTGCCAGAATGACATATCACAGATAAGAGTGAATATTATTATTTATGACTTCATCCTCCTACAGCATTAAGACAGAATATGAAGAATGGAATGTAGCAACCCAAGATGTTTCTTGTCACATTGTATTCAAGATGAACATTAATATGCGTGTCAGTTTGTAGGAGAGCTCAGAAGAGCAACACAAAAACAGATTGCATTCCAATGTAATAAAAATATAAGCTGCATACTGCCAATGGCTTTATAATTATATAGGTAGTTACCTATGGTCTAAAAAAATAGAAGTGGCAACTCCTATGACAGTATTTTTTTTAAAGTGTATTTATAATGCCCATATATACTTACCCTAAATGTTTTTTTTTTTTTTTAAATAATCACTATAAGTCAACAAGTAAAGTAACAGTATACCAATAATCCACAGGCTTCAAATAAAACGTATCCACGTCCTTATACTGTATATGGCAATAAGAGGTCTTTCATATGAAAGGGGTTTTGCAAACCTTAGAAAGTGGTACAATAAGTTCAGTTCTATGGTGGTTAAAAAATGGTAACCTCTTCTGCCTTTTTTTTTTTTTTTGTAGTGTAGTGTAATTTTTTTTATTAGTTGTACGTGTTTCTCCCATATTGGGGTTTATTCAACAAGATTGTTAACACACTTTTTTTTTTTTTCACTACAGTTTTTTTTTTTTTAATTGTTATAACGAAAAAAATGAATGTGTGATTCAACTCCAACACAGTGCTCCAAATTATTGTGCAATATGGCACTACTTTGGTTCTAAAATAATAAGGGCCTTTTTTTTTACCCCTCACCAATATAGTGGTCCCAAGCCCTCCCACTCCACCAGAAAACTCTTAAGGCCTCGGTTTGTCAAAATGCCCGCACTCATAAAAATCTGCTGCTGTTGATATGGCCCCCAGCCACCCAAGCAATATTTAGGGGCTGTGGGCTGGGCCAAATGCCACCCCTAAAATTCCTGCGGCTGCTGATTTGGCCCCGCACCCACCACTCAGGAGCTGACCAAATGTCTCCACCTCCCAACTAATAACCTTGGGGCTGGGGGATGCTGATACACTATACATTATTGCATGGTTTATCCGTAGTCAGGGAACAAACATACAACCCAGCTGTCCCACTAAAAGTGGTGTTAACACTCAACCTCCCAGCCCCTGCCCACTGACAGAAGTTGGGAGAACGTGAACAATACAGTGTCCGGACGTAGCCAATCAGAGTGACGTTTCTAGTGCAGAGAAAGATGTTATTGTTACATATAATCACTATAAGGGATCAGCCTGCATGTTTCACAGTGAATCGGTTGGCCAGAAAAAAATATGACATGTATCTTACAAAGTACATGATGTCGTAAAAAGACATGTGCATGTCTTAAGAAGTACATCGTGCTTCTATACTAAAAATAGAAAACAATCCAAAAATGTCTTTAAATGGTGTTATAAAACTATACTAGATGGACTATTGAAGGTATCATGAAAAGCCGGCTCTCCGGGGTAAGTAAGGTAAAAACAATATAATTCTTGATTGAAAAAAAATTATATAAAATCTGATCCATAGCAGACATTCAAAAACCTAACGCGTTTCATGGGTAGTAGCACTTAATTCAAGCTAATTGAACGGAAGGTGTATACATTCCTATATACTGATCACTTCATTGTTAATTGATATGCAAGCAGTGCAGCTGAGGGAGGCGGGACTTAAATGTATTTATTTTTGTATTTATAAAGTATTTTATCAGGATGGATACATTGAGCTTTCTTTCGCTTTCAAGTACGTCCTGGCTCAATAAGCATTACATTGTTACAATCGGTACAAAATAATATTACAGAGGCTAAATAATACTAAAATACAAACTAACAAATTTAACACTGAACACAGACGAGAAATATAATCAGGCGTGACAACGGGCGCATTGTGTACTGAGGTGCATTGACAGAGATCTCTTAAGGGATTTTAAATTGGGGGGAAGATTTGATGGTGTCCGTGAGATTACTCCATAATTGCAGCACTTGCGGTAGGAAAATGAGGATCAAGACACGTTCTTTTTGTATTGTGCTACAGTACATGAAGTGCTGGTACTGGATCGGAGTAAAATGTGCAATTCTTCTAACACAGTGTACATAGTAATTTTTAACATAGTAACATAGTAATTTAGGTTGAAAAAAGACACAAGTCCATCAAGTTCAACCCTTCTACCTATCATTACAGCTTTTGATCCAAAAGAAGGCAAAAAACCCCTAAGGAAGCTATTTCGAATTTTGCCTCCTGGGGGAAAAAATTCCTTCTTGACTCCAAGAGGCAATCAGATTTCTCCTTGGATCAATAAGCTCTTTTATTAATGCTTATTCTATTATTAATAGCCCTGTATGTTCTGCTTTCCTAAAAAAACATCCAAATCATTTTTAAATGCATCTATTGTGGTTGCTAGCACTACCTCTCTTGGCAGTGAGTTCCATAACTTTATTGTCCTAACCGCAAAGAATCCCTTCCTTTGCTGTCTATGAAATCTTTGCTCTTCCAGTCTGAGGGGGTGACCTCTTGTTCTTTGTACCTTTCTGTTAATGAACAGGTCACTGGAGAGCTCTTTATATTGGCCCTGCAAATATTTATATAATGTTATCATATCCCCTCTGAGACGCCTTTTTTCTAACGAATATAAATTCAATTTTTTAAGTCTCTCTTCATAACTAAGATCCTCCAAACCCCTTATTAATTTTGTAGCTCTCCTTTGCACTTTTTCTAGTTCCTTAATATCCTTTTTAAGGACTGGTGCCCAGAACTGTACTGCATATTCAAGGTGAGGTCTTACCATTGATTTGTAAAGAGGCAAGATGATATCCTCCTCCCGTGAATCTATACCTCGTTTTATACATGCCAATATCTTATTGGCCCTTGCAGCTGCCGACTGGCATTGGGCACTGTTGCCAAGTTTGTTGTCTATAATTATTCCTAAATCCTTTTCATTAGTAGTTTTTCCCAGGGAAAAACCATTTAACGTATATGTTGCTTTGTTATTATTTTTCCCATAATGCATAACTTTACATTTGTCTATATTGAACCTCATTTGCCACTTTACTGCCCAGTCCCCCACTCTGTCCAAATCTTCCTGTAAAGAAAAAACATCAAGATTAGTCTTTATTGCCTTACCTAATTTAGTGTCGTCCGCAAACACGGAGACATGGCTCTCAGCACAATGTGGCAGATCATTAATAAACAAATTAAAAAGAAGAGGGCCCAAAACAGACCCCTGAGGTACTCCGCTTAATACCCTTGTCCAATTTGAGAATTTTCCATTTACAACAACCCTCTGTGTTCTATCTTTTAGCCAATTTTCAATCCACATACACACATTTGCCCCCAAACCTATTTCTCTCAATTTGTAGAGTAACCTTTTGTGTGGAACTGTATCAAATGCTTTCGCAAAATCCAAATAGATCACATCAACTGCCACACCTAGATCTATATTTTTACTGACTTCTTCATAGAATGTTATTAAGTTTGTTTGACAAGACCTGTCTTTCACAAAACCATGTTGACTTTTACTAATTATATTCTGGTTCAAGATGTATTCTTGAGTGTATACCTTTAGCAATCCTTCAAATAGTTTCCCCACTACAGATGTCAAGCTCACTGGCCTATAATTACCTGGCAGAGATTTTGATCCCTTTTTAAATATTGGAATGACATCCGCCTTTCGCCAGTCTGTTGGCACTGTACCTGAACTGAATGAATCCCTAAAGATCATGAATAGTGGTCTGGCCAGAATTATGCTTAACTCTCTAAGTACCCTTGGGTGTATACCATCTGGTCCTGGGGCCTTGTCTATCTTAACAGAGTGTAATTGCTTAAGCACTTTTTCCTGTGTCAGCCAATCCCATGTTTGCGGCGAATGTCCCATAACTTCCTGTAGCAGGGGCTCGTCCATCTGCTCTTCCTTAGTATAAACAGAAGAAAAAAAAGTATTTAAAATGTCTGCTTTCTCTCTGTCCTCACTTACCAAATTTCCCATTTGGGATAACAAGGGCCCAACATTTTCCCTCTTTAGCTTTTTTCCATTTATATATTTATAAAACATTTTGGGGTTAGTTTTACTCTCCTTGGCAACCCTTTTCTGAATACAGAAATATTTATTTTATTCAAGTCTTCACAGTACACAAAATGTTTAGGTGACAGACTTTCTTTAATTAGGCAACTTTTCCACATTAACAATAATACCCTGAAAAAAATTAAAACCATCAGGAAAAAAGCCACCCTTTTAGCTAAAAGAGCATTATGGGATATGTAGTTCATCAGCAGCTGGAGGCAGTGCGGATGCCTAGGGCGGCTAATTTTGGGGGGCGGCAGTGCCCCCCAGCACTGAAAAATAAAAAAAAAATAAAAAAATCCGGCCCTTTAAAAATAAAAAAAGACTGCGCATGCAGGCAGAGACGGAGGTGAGAGGGGATCGGAAGATCCCCCTCACCATCGCTCTGCCTGCCAGGCTGCATGGGGAGCCGAACAGGCAGCACAGAGCTGCCTGTTCGGCTCCCCGTGCAGTCTGACACGGAAGTGCCGACAGTCACGTGACGGGACGCGCGTATGACGTCAGCGCGCCCGTCACGTGACTGTCGACACTTCCTGTTGGCACAACCGCCGGGGAGCCGAAGAGGCAGCATGGAGGACATGCTGCCTGCTATTAGCCACCAGGGAAAGGTAAGTGCTGGGTAAATGGGGGGGGGGGGGGGGGGGAGGGTTGGACAAATTAGCAGGGGCACATTAAATGGCAAATCACACTGGCATATTATTGGGCAAATTAGCAGGGGCATATTAAATGGCAAATCACACTGGCATATTATTGGGCAAATTGGCTGGGCACATTAAATGGCAAATCACACTGGCATATTATTGGGCAAATTGGCTGGGCACATTAAATGGCAAATAACACTGGCAAATTATTGGGCAAATTGGCAGGGGCACATTAAATGGCAAATAACACTGGCATATTATTGGGCAAATTGGCAGGGGCATATTAATGACAAATAACCCTGGCATATTATTGGGCAAATTGGCTGCGGGATATTAAATGGCAAATAACACTGGCATATTGTTGGGCAAATTGTCAGGGGCATATTAAATGGCAAATAACACTGGCATATTATTGGGCAAATTGGCTGCGGGATATAACATGGCAAATAACACTGGCATATTATTGGGCAAATTAGCAGGGGCATATTAAAAGGTAAATAACACTGGCTTATTATTGGGCAAATTGGCTGGGGCTTATTAATGGCAAATAATACTTGCATATTATTGGGCAAATTGGCTGGGGCATATTAATGGCAAATGATACTGGCATATTATTGGGCAAATTAGCTGGGGAATATTGGCAATGTGTGTGTAATGGGGTGATGGAGGCATGCAAATGGGGTGATGGGGTATGTCCTTGGTGTGCAACGTGGGTTATGGGTCATGTCGTGGGTGTGCATCGTGGGTAGGGGGGGTGCCCAAAATTTGTCTGCCTAGGACAGCACAAAACCAAGATACACCACTGGCTGGAGGGCCGCAATTGTCGGCCCTGGTATGGTCTGCAACTGTCGCTCTCCCTGCCAGAGCCGAGACAGACCCTCATTTTCAAAGGGGATCAACAGAGTGGCCTTAACTTGGTCCAGAGAGAGACCCCCAGCACCATTCAGACCCCAGTTAGAAGAGCAAAGCGAGACCTCACTGTGATTGGCTGTTTGCTTGCTGATAGCATGTGCCAGCCTCCTCAAGAGGCAGAGCCAAGATTCACATGTATCTATAACGATACACATCGGTTTTACTTGGGTGAAGAGGACATAATTCCTAAAGGAATCAAGGGTTAAAAAAAAACTTTTTTAACAGGCCTTTAAAAAAAACTTTATTGCTATTGCTACATTGTTATCGTGTTATCGTCCTAGATAAACATAGTTTTTAAGTGCTTCTTCATTTGTCATGCCAGATAGAAAACAAAATACTTGGAGGCTAAGGAATGATTCTATTGCCTGAGCGATTTGTAAAATCTAATATGAAACTCACCATAATATTAGAATTGCCAGCAGTACACGAGCATCAATTAGCTACTATAACAGGGAAATGGCCTGTGCAATGTGCAGAGTATAATAACCAAGGTAATAAAAGACAAGTAATAATCTGATATTAGAACAGTGCATCTGTGTGATGAGTCTAAATATACATTTTCCAGGCAATATTCCAGAGGTGGAAAAAAAAAATTATGATTCAATAAGAAATGTAATCATTATAGTCTATAACTTACTAGTTCATTATCTCGGAGCTTGCAGGTATTGGTGAAATGATAACTAGTGGGGAAGGGGGGGGGGGGGGGGTGGGGGTTCAAAGGAAGAGGTAAGGCAAATGTTTTATAAATTAGATTCATTTTTTCAATCTACTGAGTGGTTGTAAGGTTGCTAGATTGGATTTGTGTTTCCAGTCACATATAACTTTAACATGCTCCCCTGCAGAATATAGCATGCAATTGTGTTTCCTAGAGGGAACCAATTAATTAAGCAAGGAAGGAATCCTGTTGAGCAACCATAAAGGGGCTCTGTCAACTCTAACATTGCTTATACTTTGACTGGAGAGAATAAAAAAAATGATCTATACATTTTGGTATCAAAATATAATATATTTAAAACATATATTTCACTTATTTTGTGCAATGCCACATCCACTGCAAGGGATTCTGGGCAGGCATATGCAAATCCGGTCAACAACGATCACCTTTTGCCTCTTAAAGGGACAATATCACTTACATAAGACAGAACCAGATAACCTGGGCATTTAAAGCAAACACAAATGATTGAATTAATTGCACATAAAAGGAAAAGTAAAATTAGGTGTTTATCTCCTGGCTCCATTTTGTGAATATTTCCCATGATGTAATATCGTCCAAAATCTTCCAGCCAGTCTCACTTAACAACTGTTGCCAAAGCCTGCATGATGATGTCATAAGATACTCCACTGCTCTCTTACTTGCTCCTGTGTATCATAGTGGGCAGGGCTAGGTGACTGTGTACATTTTTTTTACCTGCCTTGAAAACACAAAGAGAGGAGAATAACCTGATCAAACAGGATAATACCTCCTCCCCTTGTGATGTAATAGTTACATCACCCTCCCATTCAATGCAAGTCTATGGTCAGAATTCAGACTTATAGACTGAATTCTGTGTCCCCAGCCCCAAAGTGAGACATTTGTGCTGTAAAGTGGCCACTATCTTTCACAAAATGGTGGCACCCAGTCACACTTGTTTAGTTACATATTTTATTAAATACAGTCACATAAGAAAAACAACCTTTTATTTTTTGGTGGGAGTGCCCCTTTAATCCATTTTAAACATGCTTCAAGGAGTTCATGTTTATAATGGATTTGCATATCCCTACCCTGAATCCCTTGCAGTGGTGGTAGCACTGTGAATGTGTGATTTCTGTGGGAAAAGCAGGCCTTCTGGCTTGTTTGATGTGTGTAGATTTGTGTTTGATAATGACTCTGCTACCCACTGCATTTCAGGTGGAGGGGTTTTTGCATCACATTTACCCCAATGTTACTTAAATGGTTTGCTCTTCTCTATAATCACAGTGTAAGCAATGTTTAGGTTGCCATATGAACCATGGGTTAGGTGAAGTGTCCTTGGCAAGGTTTCTGATGGTCCATATAACATCATTAAATTGTCCGCCACAGGTCCCAGTGAATGTCCACCATGAGCAATGCTGGT
Organism: Pelodytes ibericus; assembly: GCA_036172795.1. Lineage (NCBI taxonomy): Eukaryota > Metazoa > Chordata > Amphibia > Anura > Pelodytidae > Pelodytes > Pelodytes ibericus. Next base: position 279,341,141 of record CM069857.1, read on the forward strand.
GTCTACCCCTGGTCTGAACACATATAAATCCTAAATACTGAATGGCAGCATGTAAAAGTTATGTGTCCAGGACGAAATGGCCGACTGGAAACAGCAATGTAGTTCCTGAGGGGAATGGTATTTCATTTGTAGCCAAGGATAAGCAAAGTGTCCATACAAGGACACCAGTGTCCATGACAAGGTCTGTGAAGATGCATAGAACATCAATAAATTGTCCATAACAAAGGACAGTAAAGTCCACTATGACCAATGTTGGCGTTTCAGTTTCATAACCAGCCTAATTTGCTTGACAAGTATTTTGGGGGTTTAGTGGCATGCGACCTCGTCACATACCCCACTGGTTGAAACAGTAATGGACAAAAGTTTAAATCTCTCTGGCTTATAATATTTGGTCTTTCACTTTTTGACTGAAGGTCAAAAATTCATGTGTGCACCACGCACTCCACACACTTGCAGACTACTTTGTGTGCATGCCCAACTTTAAACAAAATAGCACCAATCCATGATGAGTATCTCGTGGTCTTGATTCTCATTCTCGGGTGCGTAAATACTGCCCATGTGAAAAAAACACTTCCTTCCAAACCACCCCCCCCCCCCCCCCCCCCCCACCCCCCACCATGGTGTCCTGTGTTGCTGCGGACACAGGTCGAGAGTTATGACTTTATTATAGATAGTTATTGTTGGGCTGGAAGATTACAAGTGATCACATGTGCTTGCCCAATCATTCTTCTCCACGAATGGGTACCTTCTGCCATGAATGTTTCCATACATGTGTGTATGTATAAGGAAGGCATGCCTGAATGAGACCTCTTTTGTGGTTGTAGAAATGTATAGGTCTTGGATTTCAAGCACTGTTACAATTAGAGAAAATCCAAAAAAATATTCATAGACTTTTGGAGCCAGAGAGCATATTTCAGGAGCCAGAGCTAGTTATATTTAAGAATAAATCAGAAAGGGTTCATCAAGTTCTATGTAAAACAATCATATATATTAGAAGCCAGCAGACGGAGGGCTGTGGCCAGGGCCAGCCTTGAGTGTTCCGGCGCCCTGTGCTGGCCACCACTGTGGATCCCCCCCCCCCCTCCTCTCTACCATCATATCTGTCTGTCTCCTCTCCATTCACTTATGTCTCTTTCCCTTCCCATGTTTGTCCCTTTCCTCTTACTTGCCATGTCGGTCTCTCTTCAACCCCCCATTTTATATCTCTCTCCCTTCCCATGTATGTCTCTCCTCTCCCCATACCCCATGTCTGTCTATCTCTCATCCTCTTCAATATCTGTTATCTCTCCTTCCCCTCCCATATCTCTTCCCCTCTCCTTTCTCTCCTCATACTTCTTCCCCTCTCCCCAAATCTCTTACCTCTCTTTGCCCTCCCCATATCTCTTTCCCTCTCCTTCCTCTCCTCATACTTCTTTCCCTCTCCCCATATCTCTTTCCCTCACCTTCCCCTCCCCATATTTATTTCCCTGTCCCCATATCTGCTCTATCTCCCCTTCCACCCCATACCTGTTCTCTCTCCCCCTCCACCCCCTTACCTGTTCTCTCTCACCTTCCTCTGTTCTCTCTCACCCTCCTCCCCATCTCTGTTCTCTCTGACCATTCCCCATCTCTGTTATATCAGCCCCTCCCCCAACTCTGTTCTCTCTACCCCTCCTACCCCATCTCGGTTCTCTCTAGCCCTCCTCCTCCATCTCTGTTCTATCCCCTCCTCCCCATCTGTTCTATCGCCTTCCCCCGATCTCTGTTCTCTCCCCCTCCCTCATCTCTGTTCTCTCCCCCTCCCCATGTCTGTTTTCTCCCCCATTTATGTTCTCTCCCCCCTCCTCTGTTTTCTAACCCTCCAATCTGTCCCCCTCCCCCTTTGTTCTCCCTCCCTCCATTCTTACTTGAAGTGTGGAGGAACCGCGAGCAGCATTAGCTCCGTGTGAGCAGTAAGTGCTGCTCGCGCTCCCCACACGCAGTGATAATGCAGGGCATCATAAAAAGTGCATCATCACTAAGTGCTGGGAGCACGAGCAGCACTTACTGAGCTCCATGTGCGTTTTACACACAGAGCTTATGCAGCCCGCGGCTGGCTCGTGAAGCAGACACATTTCTGCTTTACAGGGTGGGAGCAGACCTTCACCTCTGACCCAGTGAGGTCCACCCCCTCCACTGCGGCCATGCAGACGGCTGGTGAGGGGAGAACTTCGGATCTGCCCAGCCAGTGCCTCTACGGCAAACTTTTTTTTTTTTAAAGTGGGGCCCCCTGGGGTTTTGCTCCCTGTGCGGTTACACAGGTCGCACACTCCAAAGGCTAGTATTGGTCAAGCCTATGATTTCCAAATCAATATTTTACAGAAAACAAGCTAAACAAATTGTGAACAGCTTTCTGAGGAGGTACTGTCTGACAGAGAACATGGTACAGTAGGGGTTCTTTCTTGTTTCAGCCATACCTCACTGATAAATGCCAATATGTATGTCTGGGGAGGTTGCCTGGCCTTTCTGTCCTAGACCAAACATAGGCCAAGGTCACCATAACGTTGTGTAAATGTCCACCATGGACAATGCAGGTGCTGTACGGACAGGACTAGCCTGATGTGTGTTTAGAAAATATTGTCTATATAATAGACAATTGGGAAGGGAAAAAAAGTCTGCTTTCAAGCGAGAACACTCCGTTGGAGCACACTATTTTTCATTCTCAGATGAGAATTCCTCTCAATTCCTCCTGGCAACACATGACCCTCGAAGAGTAGTGCCGGTGCTTAAAGTAACAGAAATCAAAACCTGATTCAGGTTTTTTTTTCTGCTTAAAGGGACAGTGTAGTCCCCAAACTCACTTTGGTGCAAGATGAAGATTACTGCTTGTATAGTGCACAGGCTTTTTTTCCAGTGTGGTCTGATGCAGGCATTCTGCATAAATCACATTTTTTATATTTGACTCAACCCTCCCCAGTGATTACTCTGCATGTTTACTACAGGTGCAGCAGCACTGATTATATAGACACTGAGCATATACAGTTTTCTTTCATTTAGTCACTTCCTGTGCTGTTGGAATATAATTATAGAAACATAGAAACATAGAATGTGTCGGCAGATAAGACCCATTCGGTCCATCTAGTCCGCCCAGAAATGGTGGGTGATATTCACGAAAATGGCAGTTGTAAGCGAGTACTTTTATTAGTCCCCCGTTCCCAGTCTTATAGCTAGAATAGCCTTGTGTCTATCCCACACATGCTTAAAATCCTTGACTGTGTTTACCTCTACCACTTCTGCTGGCAGGCTATTCCATACATCCACTACCCTCTCAGTAAAGTAATACTTCCTGATATTACTTTTAAATCGTTGCCCCTCTAATTTAAGACTATGTCCTCTAGTTGTGGTAGTTTTTCTTCTTTTAAATATACTCTCTTCCTTTGCTGTGTTGATTCCCTTTATGTATTTAAACGTTTATATCATATCCCCCCTGTTACGTCTTTCATGTTAAGATGCTTTAACCTTTCCTGGTAAGTTTTATCCTTCAACCCATGAACCAGTTTAGTAGCCCTTCTCTGAACTCTCTCCAAAGTATCAATATCCTTCTGGAGATACGGTCTCCAGTACTGCATACAATACTCCAAGGGAGGTCTCACCAGTGCTCTGTACAATGGCATGAGCACTTCCCTCTTCCTACTGCTAATACCTCTCCCTATGCAACCAAGCATTCTGCTAGCTTTTCCTGCTGCTCTATCGCATTGCCTACCTACCTTCAAGTCCTCTGAAATTATTACTCCTAAATCCCTTTCCTCAGATGTTGAGGTTAGGACTGTACCAAAAAGTCTATATACTGCTTTTGGGTTTTTACGCCCAAGGTGCATAATCTTGCACTTGTCGACCTTAAATGTCAGTTGCCACTGCTCTGACCATTTTTCTAGTTTAGCTAAATCATTTGCCATTTGGCTTATCCCTCCATGAATATCAACCCTGCTGCAAATCTTTGTATCATCAGCAAAAATACATACTTTGCCAACAAGACCTTCTGCAATATCGCTAATAAAAATATTAAAGAGAATGGGTCCAAGCACAGATCCCTGAGGTACCCCACTAGTAACAAGACCTTGCATCGAATATACCCCATTGACTACAACTCTCTGTTGCCTGTCACTCAGCCATTGTCTAATCCATTCAACAATATTGAAATCCAAACTCAAAGATTTCAGTTTATTGATAAGCCTTCTATGTGCAACAGTGTCAAAAGCCTTACTGAAATCTAGGTAAGCAATGTCTACTGCACCACCCTGATCTATTATTTTAGTCACCCAATCAAAAAAATAAATAAGATTAGTTTGGCATGATCTCCCTGAAGTAAACCCATGCTGTCATTGTGTGGTATGTAATAAACTTGCTTTTGTACACAGTAGGATCTCTTAACAGTGCAACACATTGTCTGATGACATCACTAGAGAGACAGGAAATTCCATCCATTTGAATTAAATTATTCTCATTGGTTCCTGAAGCGAAACAAGGAAATTGACTTTTACTCAGCTAGGCAGTCCTGGTTTCTTGCAAACTGTTGTAATTTCACATCTAGTTGTAAGTAGTTTTTTTTTTTTTTTTTTTTATAATTAAAGCCATGCAAAATGAAAAATATGCATTTTAAAGTACTTTGAAAGCACAAAGCTTTCAACCTTTAAAGTGGGATAGTTGAGGGAATTTTTTGTGTTCACATTTATGCATTTCATGCTGTAGAGTTTTTGTATTGTTTATATATTGTAGAATATTAAACAACAAAGACAAGCATACTGTATAGGAACACTGTCACCTTAACAGTACTTACAGTGAGAATGTGGAGCTAAAATGTTTATTTTTGGAGTTATCTGAATTGCACGGATTAGAAGATACATGTGTCTCTGCTGTGTGGCATATAGATGATATTTTACCGTCCAAATAATATTTAGGTGTCAGAGTCCCTGTAATATTCTTTAGCTATTGAGATAGCAGAGCGCTTGTGACAGCAAGTAATAGTTCAGGTTCATTTAAAAGTCTCAAACTTGATTTTTGCTCAGTTCAGGTCATATATCTGTATTGTTTAGCCCACTAAACTACCCCGAGGCACCAACCCTCAACAGAGAATTTGGACATGTCTCAAATCATTACTGGAGCAGATCAAGGACACAGCTGAAAGGATGAAATGTATGGCAGGGAACTGTGAATGTATATATAAAAATAACAACACGTCAAATGGAAATGACAAAATCACAAACAAAATTCCAGTGTTATTTAGAATGATTAGCTGCTTACTATTAAAGGGACACTCCCACCGAAAAATGAAAAGGGTTTATTTTTTTTTATTTTGCATTGTTGATTTCAAATATGTCTTTTGTTTTTGTTATGTGAGTTTATTTTATAAAATATTTTACTAAACAAGTGTGACTGGGCGCTGCCATTTTGTGAAAGATAGTGTTTTTGGGAGCCCCCCCCCCCCCCAAGAGACCCCTCCCCCACCGGGGAATTTACAGATCTCACTTTGGGGCTGTGGACACAGAATGCAGTCTATAAGTCAGAATTCTGATCATAGACTTGTATTGAATGGGAGGGTAATGTAACTATTACATCACAGGGGGTGAAGTTATGATCCTGTTTGATCAGGTCAATCTCTTCTCTTTGTGTTGGAAGGCAGGTAAAAAAAAATAATAAGTTGTACACAACCACCTAGTTCTGCCCACTATAATACACAGGAGCCAGGGGTGTATCTTATGACATGATCGTGCCATAGTTGTCCACCGTTGTAAAGTGAGACTTGCTGGAAGATTTTGGATAATGTCTCATCATGGGTAAAATTCTGGAGATAAACACCTAATTTTAATTTTACTTTTAAATGCAATTAATTCAAACAGAAGACAAATAACAGTGGCATATGTCTTATATATGCATAGGTAATATAGTTACTGTAAGTGGTAGTGTCCCTTTAACCCCTTCGCGACAATGGACATGTCAGGCATGTCCTGCCGGGAACTCTGTTTCCGACAATGAATGTGCCTGGCACGTCCTGCGGTGAAACAAGCGGTTTTCGTGATCAAAGATCGAGAAAACCACTTTAATGGTGCTGGTCTATTGCCTCGATGTCGAGGCAATAGCCAGCACTGAAATTTTCTATCTGGGGCACACACGATCGTCAACATGGCTGATTGGCAGCATGCTCCGTCAACATGGCTATGCCCTCTTGTGGTCTGAGCTTCGGAAGTGAAAGAAAATTCACTTCCTTCGCTCTGAATATGCTACTTGACTGCCCCTAGAGGCAGCAAGTAACAGTGCAATGTAAAAAAAAAAGAATAAAGATTTAATTAGCTAAAAACTGGTCTTATAGTTAGATTAGGCTATAGGGTTAAAATTAAATAATTTTTAGCATAAGGGATAGGGTTAAAGTTTAATTAAAATGTATTAAGGGATAGCATAAGGGTTAGAGGGTTAGGGTTACATTTAGTGTTAGGGTTAAATTTAGGTTTCGGGTTGGGGTCAAAAGTTCAATATAGGAAAAAAACAAAAAACATTATTTTTGTTTTATGCCCCATAACTCACAAAAAAATACCGAAAAATATTGAAACATGCATATTTCTGAGCTCGGACAACACTTAGAAATTATTTAGACGGGGTCTTTTTTAATGATTGTATTTGTGTAAATTATATTTTAGGTCAAAGTTAGAAAAAGTGTTTTTTTTTTTATTTTTCATCATATTTTATGATTTTTTTTATAGTAAATTATAAGATATGATAAACATAATGGTATCTAATGAAAGGCCTTCTTATGATGATAAAAACAACATACAATTTGTGTGGGTACAGTATGTGAGAAAGAAGAAAATTACAGCTAAACAGAAACACCCCAGAAATGTCAAAACAGCCATTGTCACCAAGGGAAAGTCAAGGTAAAAATGTCTTGTCACTAAGGGGTTAAAGCAAATACATCAACTTTAGTGCTCTTCTATGTGCATTACGTTTGTATGTTATCATTATGCTAGTTTATTTGTAACCAGTGTCACCTGATCCAATGGGCAATCTGGGCATAGGTCCAGGATTCACCATCAAAGGGGGCACATAAGGTAAGTTCAGTTTTCCACCTATAATCCTGATCAATTTTGATAAATGTACAAAAAATGGTTGGGGAAGTACGAGAGTTTAAAAAAAAAAAGGCATATCTCCTATCCATAAAATGATGTCTCGGGACTCATTGCTAACAATTTTACCCATTTCTGTTGTGTCCTGATTGCTCTTAAAAAATTCCGTAAAATAAGATGACCTGATGGAAATGAGACAGGAAAGGAGTTTAATTCTGGGAGGGGGAAAAAAAGCTCTGTATTTAGAAGAAAAAAAAGACACAGATAGTATTTACTTAAGTTACAGTCATTTAGTCATTCAGGACCCCCACTCTGTCTACTTCTTGAAATTCTAAAATGCAGCTGCATCTATAAAAGACTTATCCTAATGACAGCTGTGCTTATGTCATGTGAACAGGCCTGTGTTTGAAATGTATTATTACGGGCAGGACGGGGCACAAATTATACGCAGCTGCAATGAGTGTAAACACTGACTTTGGTATATGCTCTTTTTTTTTCCACGGAACCTTGGCCAAACTTGTTCAATAAAAAAACAAAAAAACAAATGTCAAAGTGGAGGATGATCACCAGACGGTGCAAATCCTGATAGAACATGGGATTTATACCATAGCTACCGTCATTTAACCATTAAGGTCCAATTAGGGTTGCCACCTGGCCAGTATTTTACCGGCAGGCGGGTAAAAAATTGGCTTGATCCCAATGTTAAGTTTATGGTGGTAGTAACATGGCCAGTATATTTTTTTGAAGAAAAGGTGGCAATTCTAGGTCCAATCAGATCAGCACAATATGATCCGTAAAGATGCTTACACATTTCTCCCAACTGCCCCATTCAAGGCTCTGTCCCTATGTCCCGCTGAGCTCTATCTCAATCCCACAGTCCCAATCTCATTCGCTGGAGTTTGGAACACTGCCAGCCAATCAAAAGCCTCCCTGTCCCCAGCCTTCTTCTTGTGGTATTTTCAAACAAGCCAATAGTAGGGCACGGAGACTTATAATTGGCTGACACAGTCAGCTAATCAGAACCTCCTAATCTCATTTGAATTTTATTAGTAAACAGGCTCCCAGCCCCCAGTATTTTAATAGCTGGGGCTCGGGAGCCAAATGGCAGGCTCCTAGCCCGGGTGATATAAACCAAGGGGCTGGGAACCATATGGCATGGATGGGGGGATGGGAGCCAATAACCAGGCTCCCAGCCCCATTAATGCCTTGGCCCCCCATATTTCTGACCAGTGCTGGTAGTATCAGAAACTCCTGGCACCGTTTTAGGGGTCATGGAGTTCCTTCCATGTAATGTATTCCTAGGACAAAAAAAAAATGTTATACATATTATGTCACATACAATAAAACCTAGCTGCTACGTGCAGTGCCTTTCTATATGTAGCCAATTAGTATAATATTAATTATTAGTAGCATGAAATAGAACTGCTTTTAGTGCACTTGGTCCCTTTTCCACTATGTTAGTGTCCCTTTAAACCACATGCTAACATATTTCTTCACTCCCCAAAGGAATTGCTACTGCCTTCCATTTCTGATAAGCAACTTATTATATTTCATCTGTTGGGCTAATTCGGTGTGTGATTACTTAATTTAATCAAGACCCAACTTACTAATCGAATTGACTGCAATGTTTAGTCCTCTGATAGTTATCAATGTAATTCTATTACCAAAGACACAGCAGGAACATTCTACGGATAATGACATTTCTTTCTCAAGAAGATAGTTTATCTTCGGTGTATGTCTTTAATATCATTTTATGTTGGGTTCTTTTTTTTCCAAGAGTATCTTTATTTATTCTTGGACACAGATATCAAACAAAATAATGACTTACAATTGTCAAAGGAGCTGTAAGGTCTTCATCTGTTATCTCTTGCACGGACCATTTTTATTTTGGGAATGGTAGGCCAATTTCTCTGAATGTGTGTCATAAAAAGGGTGATAACACTTCGTTAAGATAGCTGGGCTGAATTTCCTATTAGTGATCGCACATCCCTTCGCTTAAGGACTGCAGAGATTGATAAACAACAAGCTCATCCAGTAGTATAAAATACTTTGTGGATTGTTTTTCTGTTCAGTGGATTCGGGATGACTTACAGCACTGGGAATAGAAAGAATATAACAATTATCTGAACAAGAGCCAGTGCATAGGTTAATGACACAAGGTGATGACATCACCTTGTGGACTGATATGCAAAACTATTTTCAGTGAGGGAATTTTTGATTTACATACGGAGCCCCAAGATTATGTCATAACCAGGAGACTCCACAAACACATTTTTTTCCCCTTCATATACGCATAAAGACACACAAAATTATTTACACGCTGATATTTATCTTAGGCCACCAAATAGTCCGTGTACGAGAGGGGAGTAAAACGCGCAGGGTATTGTAGACCCAAAACATATAGCAAAGTTAATTGAAAAAGAACACTGTAAATTATCTCTGAATTTTGGTTTTCTTAAATTGGCTTCAAAAGTAATTTGTGGGGGAAGCACACACTCAAACCTGGGTTAACAATATTCAATTTATTTTATTCATAAATAATTCAGTGTTAAAAAGTTCACCCACAGAGTAGATACAGAGGTGTAGGAAAAAGTCAGCCTTGCAACCATAAACTATTGCTCACTCAGTGAGTTACTGTGCTTCACTGCAAATTGGTTTTGAGTCTTCCCTGATGATGCTGATGTGCATAGTATGATAAGCACCATTTGAAATGCTCTGTTTAGTACAGATAATTTGCAAATGTCAGCAAAACAAAATTACCTGGTATCTTCCTAATGATTCAGAATTAAATCTGACTTGGTTCCCCTGACTTGAATCTCCTTACTTCTGGGTGACAGGTTCATTTGTATTTAGAAATTCAGGGTGTGACTGTAAATTTATATACATGTTTGTAGAGCTAAAAAAAAAACAGAAACCACTGTGTACTCTAACTTTTTTACTTGTATTGTATATTTCTGTTCATAATTAATGCAAAATATCCCTATGTAAACAATTTGCATGCTGAAGTATTGCTACAAAAAGATTATTTTGATACTCTATCACTAGGCTTGTCGCCTTTTATTCTTTGACAGCATTACATTCATTCTATTGGCTCCAGAGACAATTGTTAATGTTACACAAATCTTTTACATCAATTTTGAGATTTGAATATATTTTACCACAAATTTATTAAAGTAAATTCATTTTCCCTCAATGTTATTTTTTTTTTACAGCCATAACGTGTTAAACTTGGTACCATTTCCAACCCACAGTATTAAAACTGTTAAGTGGATGGGTTTCTGACTGTTCATTTTAACTTCTGTTCGCTACTTTCGGCCTATCTATAAGCCAATGGTATCCTGCCTGGGTATTTAATTACAGAGAGGATAATTATACATGTTTTTGCAGTCGTGAGACATTTAAGTCAAGGGTATTTGAAGGAATCTGAGCCGAGTGCTATAATTACATGAGATTAAGGACACTCTTATTTTGTTTTCTCACTAAATTTACCAGCTCAAAAAAGAATAAAAAAAACATTAATTTGTTATGTTGCAAAGGTATGTTGATATGTGTCTAGTAAATAGGTAAGGGTATCATTCGGTGGCATAGTGGGGAGGGGGGCAGAGGGTAAAGTCTGCTATGGGTGGGACTTTCGGGTGAATGCACGCCTCTGTGGCATCACAAGGTCTGGCATGTTTTCAGCAAGGACATAAGGTCTATTACGAGTCTTATATTAGGGTCTAAAGGTTCTATCACCTTTTGATCATATCCAGGGTCACAAAAATGGAGTTTTGGTGTTTGCGTCTTCTAGGATGAAAGTGCTTTGCATCGTAGTACCGTATTTGCTCGAATATGAGACAAGGTTTTTTTCATAAAGAACAAGAATTAACAGTGTAAGGCGCTACTATAATTTTGTGTCAAATAATTTAGTGAATGCAGCTCACTACTCAGTAGAAAATTACCTCTTATTTCTACAAATAACACAGAATACAAGAGAGGGATAATGAGAGGAGCGCAAAAAAATTAAAATAAAAATTAGTGAAATCTATGGTAAATATATTGTGATAGAGAGGGAAAAAGGTGTTGTTATAGTGAGAGGTCAGACTCAAAAATATTTAAAATATACTTATAGCTTCTAACAAGCTCTTGTTAATTGATTGAAGGTCTCTCCCAATTTCAATTTAGTACATACAAAAAAAGAGACAAAGGAGAAAAATAGTGCTCTCTGTATATGGACAATTATCGAATTGGTGAGGATAGTGGGAGTTGTACTCACAAATTCAAGAGCAGAAACACTGCTCTATGATTAAGCATAAGAGGACGTATCCCAAAGTGTTGAAGGACTTCAGCTTTGCATAGTATATGGAGTCAATGTGCTTGCATGAGTGATTACTCGTAATGTTGACATACACATGGAAGAGAGAGAAACAGTCTCGTAGTGAAGCACAGTAAAAAATATAATTTTAATGAAAGCAGGGAAACAAAGAGGCTTACTTAAAAGCGTTGTGAGTTTAAATCTCTTTAACTCACAAATATCACATAAAAATACAGAGCTGTCCGATGTATATCACCTGGACCGAGGGTTTGAGAGCGTTGGTATATCCAAGCGACAGGCAAAGAAGCTGTACGATTTACCAGCGTAGATGAGTAAAATTGTAACAGAAACAGTATCCGTGAGATGCAGCAGGAACAATGTCCGTAAAATCAATTCGTATGTTTCAACAGAACGACAGGATCGGATAAAAAAGTGGAAGTGTGCGGAGAGGAGGGGCGTGTCACAGACGCGTTTCGCCGGGCGGGGCTTCCTCAAGTGTACACTTTCCTCCTCCCGATGCCTCTCTTAAATCTGGCTCCAAACGGACACACCTCCTCTCTGCAGTTCCACGATTGGCTAGTTCTCATATACAGGTGATAGAAACAGCTGCTACATATTATCGCTTGTGCAAAATTCAGCAAGAAATCTTTAAACACTGAAGGCATGTGTCATTAATGGTGTTCGTCCCGGAATGTTTTATTTTAACTTAGTAGCCGGATAAATGTAAATGGATTCATTTAAAGAATGAACTAATCGGAAAGAGAGAGTTAAACCTGATAGCTCTTGTAGGTTCTTGCAGTTAGTATTGCTTAAATGTATCAGATGTCAAAATGTGGGGTAATCCCAATATCGTATATAGAGAACTCTCCTACTAAGAATGTAACGTATAAAATCCATAACGGTGATGGCTATAACACCAAAAATGACAGATGACTTAAAAAAGTCTGGCAAAACAATTCAGTATTTCTACATCTACCTGTTAATACCCTCTATACATCGATATTAGCAATATATAAAATACAAACAATGTCAATGAATAATAACAGCGATCATAATGGTGGATAGCTATAAACAAATGACAATTAATTTAATATTTGTTATACATAAATAAATATGAAAAAACAATATAAAAATCCATATATCTAAAAAATGTCATAACGACACTGTATTGCACATAGATTTTAAACCTAAGAAAAAAAGGAAAATGTAATTAATATAAGGAAAAGAAAAGAAGAAATATAAGAAGGATATCAGAATAATAAACGGTAATAAGAATAAAAATGATGGATAATGATTATTAAAGTAGATATAATGTCAAAATCTATATAAAATTGAATAAATCAAATTCTATGTTAAGTCCCATGGGCGCTAATGTCTTCAGGGTGTATACCCATTTCATCTCCACCCTTCCAATTGTTTTAATAAAATCTTCTCCTCTCCAATGTTTTTTCAATTGAACTATTCCCATAAAGTGCAATTTGCCTGGATCTGCATTATGATGTGTATTAAAATGGGCAGATACACTGTGGTCCATGTACTTATTACGGATGTTGTTCATGTGCTCACCAATCCTCTTATGGAGAGGACGGGTAGTTCTACCTACATATTGCAAGCCGCAAGGGCAAGTTAAGACGTAAATAACATTATTTGATTTGCATGTGATTTTATTTTAGTAGGGTCATGACGGGCAACAAAATAACACAATTCAGTTCCCGCCATAACTCTAGGCAACATGAAATAAAATCGCTAATCACATGCAAATCAAATAATGTTATTTACGTCTTAACTTGCCCTTGCGGCTTGCAATATGTAGGTAGAACTACCCGTCCTCTCCATAAGAGGATTGGTGAGCACATGAACAACATCCGTAATAAGTACATAGATTTTATTAAAACAATTGGAAGGGTGGAGATGAAATGTGTATACACCCTAAAGACATTAGCGCCCATGGGACTTAACATAGAATTTGATTTATTCAATTTTATATAGATTTTGACATTATATCTACTTTAATAATCATTATCCATCATTTTTATTCTTATTACCATTTATTATTCTGATATCCTTCTTATATTTCTTCTTTTCTTTTCCTTATATTAATTACATTTTTTTCCTTTTTTTCTTAGGTTTAAAATCTATGTGCAATACAGTGTCGTTATGACATTTTTTAGATATATGGATTTTTATATTGTTTTTTCATATTTATTTATGTATAATAAATATTATATTAATTGTCATTTGTTTATAGCTATCCACCATTATGATCGCTGTTATTATTCATTGACATTGTTTGTATTTTATATATTGCTAATATCGATGTATAGAGGGTATTAACAGGTAGATGTAGAAATACTGAATTGTTTTGCCAGACTTTTTTAAGTCATCTGTCATTTTTGGTGTTATAGCCATCACCGTTATGGATTTTATCCGTTACATTCTTATTAGGAGAGTTCTCTATATACGATATTGGGATTACCCCACGTTTTGACATCTGATACATTTAAGCAATACTAACTGCAAGAACCTACAAGAGCTATCAGGTTTAACTCTCTCTTTCCGATTAGTTCATTCTTTAAATGAATCCATTTACATTTATCCGGCTACTAAGTTAAAATAAAACATTCCGGGACGAACACCATTAATGACACATGCCTTCAGTGTTTAAAGATTTCTTGCTGACTTTTGCACAAGCGATAATATGTAGCAGCTGTTTCTATCACCTGTATATGAGAACTAGCCAATCGTGGAACTGCAGAGAGGAGGTGTGTCCGTTTGGAGCCAGATTTAAGAGAGGCATCGGGAGGAGGAAAGTGTACACTTGAGGAAGCCCCGCCCGGCGAAACGCGTCTGTGACACGCCCCTCCTCTCCGCACACTTCCACTTTTTTATCCGATCCTGTCGTTCTGTTGAAACAGACTAATTGATTTTACGGACATTGTTCCTGCTGCATCTCACGGATACTGTTTCTGTTACAATTTTACTCATCTACGCTGGTAAATCGTACAGCTTCTTTGCCTGTCGCTTGGATATACCAACGCTCTCAAACCCTCGGTCCAGGTGATATACATCGGACAGCTCTGTATTTTTATGTGATATTTGTGAGTTAAAGAGATTTAAACTCACAACGCTTTTAAGTAAGCCTCTTTGTTTCCCTGCTTTCATTAAAATTATATTTTTTACTGTGCTTCACTACGAGACTGTTTCTCTATCTTCCATGTGTATGTCAACATTACGAGTAATCACTCATGCAAGCACATTGACTCCATATACTATGCAAAGCTGAAGTCCTTCAACACTTTGGGATACGTCCTCTTATGCTTAATCATAGAGCAGTGTTTCTGCTCTTGAATTTGTGAGTACAACTCCCACTATCCTCACCAATTCGATAATTGTCCATATACAGGAGCACTATTTTTCTCCTTTGTCTCTTTTTTTGTATGTACTAAATTGAAATTGGGAGAGACCTTCAATCAATTAACAAGAGCTTTTTAGAAGCTATAAGTATATTTTAAATATTTTTGAGTCTGACCTCTCACTATAACAACACCTTTTTCACTCTCTATTACAATATATTTACCACAGATTTCACTAATTTTTATTTTTATTTTTTTGCGCTCCTCTCATTATCCCTCTCTTGTATTCAAGGTTTTTTTCATAGCAAATGCTCTGAAAAAGACCCCTCGTCTTATATTCTAGGTCGTTTTATAATCTGACCTCAAATCGATGTCAGATTATAAGACTGGGATCCAGGTCCCCCACAGAGCTGCAAGGGACCTGGATCTACCTCGCTAACAGCTGGTGACATCGTCCCACATCGCGCAGACATCCTCTGCTTCTGCCCGGCACGACCGCCAGGACTTCTATGATGAAGCCGGGTCCTTCCTCTGGCTGCCTCCACTAGCCACCAGGAGATTTGGGCAGCCGGGGGATGTCTGCACGATAGTGCAGACATCCTCCATGCTGCCCGACACTTCCGTCTATTATGAGGGACCGGCTGTCCGTCATAATAGACGGAAGTGTCGGGCAGACATGCCCCTGCTGCCCCCACTAGGCACCAGCGAGAGACAAGGTGAGGTGGAGGGACGGAGGGTGGGAGAGAGAGACAAGGGGAGGGAGGGGGGCAGAGAGAGACAGGGGGAGGGAGGGGGGGCAGATAGAGACAAGGGTAGGGAGGGGGCAGAGAGAGACAGGGGGAGGGAGGAGGTCAGAGAGAGAGAGATTTATTGAGAGGGGCAGCAAACTCAGGGACCGCCCTGGGCTGCCAAAGTTTTAGCTACACCACTGGCTTCATTTAAATGGTTCATCCGAGGGGTCTAGGACAGTTCATTGCGGATGCTTCACCGCTGACAGTTGAGTGGCAGTTTTGACACTTAACTGTCAACGTTGAAGTTCAACGTGGGCGCTTCATCGCGGCAATGTAAGCGCTGACAGTTCAGCGCATAACTGTCAGCGCTTACAAACATACACCCCCCTAATAAATCAACTCCCCCTAAAGTGACCCCGAACCCCCATACTAACCCCCCCAATCCAAACACTAATACTAATACTACCACTGAACCCTAATACCAACATTAACCCCCCAGAACCCCAATACTTACCGCCGTGAACACTAATACTAATGCTATCCTCCCCGAATCCTAATATTAAACGCCCAAACCCTAATACTAATATTAAACCTTATTAAACATTAATAATACTCACCTTCCGCAATGACATGTCCGGCAATGACCTGTTGCGCGATGGTGAAGTGGCTGCATTCATGCAGCCGCGATGAACCATCCCATCCCCCATCCGAGTACTAATACACTGTAGGTCAGGACTGGCGTGATAGGCAGGACCAGTCTGATATGATAATGGGAAGTTCTCCTCTACCGGGCAAAAAACTTGAGCATTGCTTCCCAATAATTACTATTCCATATAACAGATTACTATAACTCTGTCCATCTAAGGTAGAGCTAGATGCTGACTACATATTTTTTTTCTCTATCTAAAACTGGCTGACTCATTATTATGAGTATTTACGATGTCTGACGTCTTTGTTAAACCACAGTCATAAATGTAAAAAAAAAAAAAAAAACATTAAATTATCCATACCTGAGTTCATGTGAAATTCCTGTAAAGAGGGAGCTGCTAGTTGGATTTGCATTCTAATTTGGTGGATTTAAGATGTGAAGGTCACATTCCCTCGAGCCTCACCTTGGTTGCACAGCATACCATACTTACAGTTGCAAGGTCCAATCAAGTAAGTGTTGAAAGTTAGAATATCTCCTCAACCCAGACGCGGTAACTTGCACTAGACCCGATCCACACACCTCCCAAAAAAAATCAATATCAGCTTCCACTTGATAAAAATATAATAATATATCCAGCTGCACCTTAATTAATGAAGTGCCTAATTACATGCCTATTTACTCACATCTAATTTGTGTTTCTGGACATAGGGTTTTCGGCTACTTATGAGTTCGCAGTGTGAAATCGTTAACCTTCTAGCCTTTATACCGTGTCGGGATTTACTCTTTGCTACTGTTTATCGGTCCAAGGACTCCAAGTCGTGTATATTTTAGTTGGACGTTATTTCCTCATTTTTCCAGAGTTGGTTGACTTACTTCTTTTCTGGGACTATTTTCTTTCACAGCAGCCTATAAGTGATAACTCTGGAAAAAGATTTTTTAAAAGGGGCTATTCCGCTTGTTTCATATTACTTATTCTGTGCTTGTCTAGTGAGTGTGTTCATTAAGCTAGCTGTTTATTCCAAGCAAACATTTTCCTACTGTGACAAACTTACTTTCCTGTGTGTGTTTGTCCGGGATCTTTTTGGCAACCGCACAGCCCTCTAGGGTAAGAAAACCAGGTCCAGACAAAGTTCAGTTTCAAAAAGGCCTCTGGCCTGTTTATTTTCTGTTGTTTTAAGCAGTCACAGGATACAAAAAAAACCCAGCAACCTTCTCTTTCCACAAAGCACTTCCCTGTCCTCCCTCTGCTTTAACTGCAGTTATATAGCTGCTCACAGCCCCTACAGGTGAGCTAATTACCTCGTTAGGCAGTGAGCCAGAACTCTTTACAAAACCTGGGCTGGACTCATGCACAACCACTCTGACAGTGGGTGGAGAATCGGCCCACCCTGCTCTTCCGAATACTCCACCCCAGGGACCCAAAATAACAACAGAGAAAAAAGCCTACATTTAAACTTAACTTTCCCTGGGGCTGCATGTGTTTACCCACATGTCAGGATAGTGGCTGTGCAAAAGTCTGGGTGCCAGATATACACCCCTGACCACCATCCCCAACACTCTGTTACATATCCTCCCCCCCAGCTCAGACCTAGTGGGGTGAGCGACCACAGAAAACAAATTTTCTCGCGACAAACTGTCAGCATTTCCATGTTTCGAACCCGGCCTATGTTCAACTGTAAAATAAAAAGGTTGTAAACTGAGGAACCACCTTGTCACCCTGGCATTATTATCTTTGTTTTGACTCATCCAGGTTAAGGGGGCATGGTCTGTGACCAACCTAAATTTCCTACCCAGCAGATAATATTTTAATGAGTCCAAGGCCCATTTTATGGCAAGGCATTCTTTTTCCACTATAGAATAATTTTTCTCAGCGGGAGTCAGCTTCCTACTTAAATAAAACACTGGGTGTTCTTCTCCCTGAATTTCCTGAGACAGAACAGCCCCTAACCCAATCTCTGATGCATCGGTTTGGACAATAAACTCTTTAGTAAAATCCGGGGTTATCAGAACCGGTTGGGTGCACAATGCCTCTTTTAAAGTTACAAACGATTTTTCTGCCTCTAACGACCACTTAACCACTAGTGGCGCTTTTCCTTTTGTGAGATCTGTTAAAGGAGCTGCTAATGTAGCAAAACCAGGAATAAATCGCCTGTAATACCCAATAAGTCCTAGGAAAGTCCTGACTTGCTTTTTGGTGAGGGGGCGTGGCCAACTTTGTATGGCCTCCACTTTTGCTGCTTGGGGCTTAACTAGCCCTCTCCCAATCGAATAACCCAAATATTTTGCCTCTTCCAAACCTATAGTACATTTAGATGGGTTAGCGGTTAAACCAGCTAGGCGGACAGAGTCCAGTACTGCCTGCACTTTGGGAAGATGTGAAGCCCAGTCGGAACTGTGAATGACGATGTCATCTAAGTATGCGGCGGCATAACGGCGGTGAGGCTTCAAAATCCTATCAATTAGTCTTTGAAAAGTGGCAGGGGCCCCATGTAACCCAAATGGTAGCACCTTGTATTGGAATAATCCCCCTGATGTCGAAAAAGCTGTCTTTTCTTTTGCTCTGTCTGTAAGAGGTACTTGCCAATAACCCTTCGTCAGGTCTAAAGTAGTCAGGTACCGAGCCTTACCCAGTCTCTCTATCAGTTCATCAACCCTAGGCATTGGATAAGCATCAAACTTTGACACACTATTTAATTTACGAAAATCATTACAAAATCTTAACGAGCCATCAGGTTTTGGCACCAGTACTATAGGGCTGCTCCACTCGCTTTGTGATTCCTCAATAATATCAAGAGCTAACATTTTCTTAATTTCTGCAGCTACCGCCTCTTTCCGTGCTTCTGGGATTCTGTACGGTTTAAGACTTATCTTCACCCCTGGTTCTGTAACAATATCATGCTTGATAACGTTAGTCCTGCCCGGAACTACAGAAAATACATCTCGGTTTCTACCAATAAAGTCCCTTACTTCCTGTTTCTGGTGGGGGGACAGGGTGTCTGGTATATTTACTTCAAGTTCACTACCAGTCTTATTAGTGACAATTGAAGTAGTTAAGACATCTCTGTCCTTCCAGGGTTTTAGTAAATTTATATGATATAATTGCTCGGGTTTCCTCCTATTGGGTTGTCTCACTTTATAAGTAACTTCCCCAACCTGTTCAATAATCTCATACGGGCCATGCCAAGATGCTAGAAATTTATTTTCTACTGTAGGGACCAAAACAAGTACCCTGTCTCCTGGGTGAAAAACTCTCAGTCTGGCATTTTTATTATAACTGTTTTTCTGGGCCTCTTGGGCTTTCTGCATATGTTCTTTAACTATTGGCATAACAGCTGCCATCCTATCTTGCATTTGAGCTATGTGCTCAATCACACTACGGTATGGATTGGACTCCTGTTCCCAGGTTTCTTTTGCTATATCTAGCAGACCTCTGGGATGATGGGCATATAGAAGCTCAAAAGGAGAGAAGCCCGTAGAAGCTTGTGGCACCTCCCTTATGGAGAACATTAGATAGGGTAGTAAGCAGTCCCAATTCTTACCATCTTTGTCAATTACTTTCCTTAACATACTTTTTAATGTCTTGTTAAACCGTTCTACCAGTCCGTCTGTCTGGGGATGATAAACAGAGGTCCTAAGATGTTTAATTTGAAGTAGTTTGCATAACTCCTTTGTAACTTTAGACATAAATGGTGTACCCTGATCTGTCAAAATTTCTTTTGGTATGCCCACCCGGCTAAACATGAGCATGAGCTCTCTCGCTATTGTCTTTGCAGACATGTTACGTAGGGGTACGGCTTCCGGGTACTTGGTAGCATAATCCAGAATCACCAATATATACTGATGCCCCCTTGCAGACTTTACCAGAGGACCTACCAAGTCCATTGCAATCCTTTCAAAGGGTACTTCTATTATAGGCAATGGTACCAGAGGACTGCGATATGACTTAAAAGGGGCGGTGTGTTGGCATTCAGGACAAGAAGAACAATAATTTGCCACTGAAGCAAATACCCCAGGCCAATAAAACCTCTGTAAGACCCTTTCTTTTGTCTTTTCTATGCCTAAGTGTCCCCCCAGTATATGGCTGTGTGCAAGATTTAGGACTGTATGTCTGAAGGGCTTAGGAACAAGTAGTTGTTTTACAACATCCATCCCCTTTTTCTCTACTCTATATATCAAATCATTCTGTACTTCAAAGTAAGGAAAAGAAGGGGCTCTATCTAGTTGCACTGGATCATCAGTTGAAACCTGGATATTTTTACGGGCCTCTGCAAGAGTGGGGTCTTCCCATTGCGCTTTCCTGAAGTTACCAGGACTGACTTCTAACTCAGGGAAGTTAATGCCTTGATCCTGATCATTATCGGACTCCTGACTATCGTGGCCCGGGTCTTCTCCCACTAAAGCTGGCCTGTGACTTGGGGCTTCAGCCTTCTCTGGTCCTATGCCTAGATCTTCCCATTCTATGTTAGAAAAAGGGAACACATTTTCAGAATCATCATCATTTGCTATACAATCATGAGCTACTTTTCCTGAAGACCCCCACAAGTCTAAAAATTGGGGAAAATCCCTTCCCAACACCACATCATAAGCCAGTTTATCCACTACCCCCACTCTATGATGAACAGTACCAAAAAGGCTTTCAAATTTTAGCAAAACTGTAGGATATTCACGTTTGTCACCATGAACACAGATTATACCAATTTTCTGAAATACTTCCACATCGGCTTCAGGTACAAGGCATTTTGTTATCAATGTCGCCATACTTCCGGAGTCTAATAGAGCTCTAACCTCTTTCCCATTCACCCTTATGGAACATATCTGTGGATTGTGACTACAGTTGGCAATAGCAGATTCCATACAATTCAGCAAACAAGACAATTGTACATCCTGATTAATCATATTGCATTGCATAGGTTCATCAATCCAGGGACAGTCTCTAGCTTTATGTCCAGGTTCATTACACCGGAAACATTTAATATTATCAACTGTCCCCCACCTAGTCCCTTTTCCAGCATTAACATTTCTAGGCAAAAGCATATGGGGTCTCTGAGAATATGTCTCTTGTTCCTCTGTGTCTCTGAAACCTTGAAAAATCTTACCAGGTCCGTCAGCAGCTGGAGTCTTAACTCTCTGCTTAGCCTTTGTGTTGTTGAGCCACTGTCTGTCATCTGCAGCAACATATCTTTCCACCAAACCAATTAATTCATCAGCTGTTTGTGGATCACTCTGACTGACCCATCGACGCAGTGAAGCAGGCAAGCCCCGCAGGAACCTGTCCATCACAAGAAGTTCCATGATATGGCTTGCCGTATTTATTTCTGGCTGAAACCACTTTCTAGCAAGATGTATCAGGTCAAACATCTGGGAGCGGATAGGTTTCTCTTGGTTGAAAGTCCAGGCATGAAACCTTTGGGCACGAACTGCCATAGTCACACCAAGTCGTGCAAGGATCTCAGCTTTCAGTTTGGAGTAGTCCCCTGCCTGTGCTGGTTCCAGGTCATAGAAAGCCTTCTGGGGTTCTCCAATAAGAAAAGGCGCCAGTATGCTTGCCCACTCACTCGCCGGCCACTCTTCTCTCTCAGCTGTCCGCTCAAAAGCTAGCAGATATGCTTCCACATCATCTGTCGGTGTCATCTTCTGCAGGTAACGGCTGGCTCTGATCATTTTAACCTCGGACTGCGTCCCATCCGAGACTCTGGTCAGTCCCTTGGTCAAAGCCTGTATCTCCTTCTGTATCACACTAGTGGCCTGATGTTGCTCCTCTCTGAGCAGGCGGTTTGCCTCAGCTTGGGCGGCCATAACCTGCTGGATCATAGCATCTGTGTTGGCCTTTTGCGTAATTACCAATTGCTGTAGGGCTGTAATATTTTCCTGTTGTGCAGCAGTGGCCTCCTGCTGCACGGCTGTAGCCTTTTGCTGTACAGCTGTAGTTTGCAACAAAACTTTCACAACTTCCTCCATATTTCTCCTGGCTTGTTTGGCTTCCAATTAATACCCACAGGCTTCTTTAGTGCAGTGCCCGCATCCTCCACCATATGTGACAAACTTACTTTCCTGTGTGTGTTTGTCCGGGATCTTTTTGGCAACCGCACAGCCCTCTAGGGTAAGAAAACCAGGTCCAGACAAAGTTCAGTTTCAAAAAGGCCTCTGGCCTGTTTATTTTCTGTTGTTTTAAGCAGTCACAGGATACAAAAAAAACCCAGCAACCTTCTCTTTCCACAAAGCACTTCCCTGTCCTCCCTCTGCTTTAACTGCAGTTATATAGCTGCTCACAGCCCCTACAGGTGAGCTAATTACCTCGTTAGGCAGTGAGCCAGAACTCTTTACAAAACCTGGGCTGGACTCATGCACAACCACTCTGACAGTGGGTGGAGAATCGGCCCACCCTGCTCTTCCGAATACTCCACCCCAGGGACCCAAAATAACAACAGAGAAAAAAGCCTACATTTAAACTTAACTTTCCCTGGGGCTGCATGTGTTTACCCACATGTCAGGATAGTGGCTGTGCAAAAGTCTGGGTGCCAGATATACACCCCTGACCACCATCCCCAACACTCTGTTACACTACACATATAGTGTGTAAATCATTTTGTGTTGTGTTTTAATGTGTTTTAATGTTTTGGCTGTAGTCTTTCAGTTACATCTTTCATGCTGTTTTTATGGGCCACAGGCAGTTTAAAAGACAACTTTCGGCCAAAAAATTGAGTTTTAAATTGAAATGCTTCACTTATAATAACATTTTATATAATAATAATATAATAATAATATTAATAAAGTGGCTTCAGAAGAATTAAGACCAAACCCCCGTCATCGTAGGACCAAACATGCTGTCTCATTAATTGACATGTCCTTTTGTCGTTCAGCCACAGAATCTACATCGATGGTCCTTTTGGAAGTGCGTCTGAAGAAGCCTTACATTACGAGGTCAGCCTTTGTGTTGCCGGAGGCATTGGTATAACTCCATTTGCATCGATACTCAACCAGCTGCTGTATGTATCATTCATGTATCAACATATCTGCTTAACATGTAGAGCATGGAGGAATGGTGAGACTGGGGAGATATGCTAGACACATTTCAATGCATAAACGGAATCGACGTAGTAAAGGAGTACATTTAAAAGAAGAAACGCTAACAGAACAAGAAGATAGGCAAAAGTTTAAAAGTAATATCAGGAAGTGTTACTTTACTGAGAGGGCTTTGGATGCATGGAATAGCCTTCCAGCGGAAGAGGTTAACATGTTAACACAGTGAATGAGTTTAAGTATGCGTGGGATATCTTAGATATAACATGAGGTCAAGTACTAATAAAAGTATTTAGAACACTGGGCAGACTAGATGGGCTGAATGGTTTTTATCTCCAGACACATTCTATGTTTCTATGTTTAATCTGAACTAGTAACCATGTCTTTCACACAATCTTCTTTTTGTTCCTAAGTTGCAATAACTAATCAAATTATTCTGCTCCCAATTTATTGCCCAATTGTGGGTCCCTGGCTCGCTGCCCCAAGTGCGATACTAGCTGTACCGCACTGGCCAATAAAACGTACGTCTGTGGTTGCCATGTTCCTCCTGCAGACTGGGTGACTAAAATAATAGATCAGGGTGGTGCAGTAGACATTGCTTACCTAGATTTCAGTAAGGCTTTTGACACTGTCGCACATAGAAGGCTTATCAATAAACTGAAATCTTTGAGTTTGGAATTCAATATTGTTGAATGGATTAGACAATGGCTGAGTGACAGGCAACAGAGGGTTGTAATCAACGGGGTATATTCGATGCAAGGTCTTGTTACTAGTGGGGTTCCTCAGGGATCTGTACTTGGACCAATTCTCTTTAATGTTTTTATTAGCGATATTGCAGAAGGTCTTGTTGGCAAAGTATGTCTTTTTGCTGATGATACAAAGATTTACAGCAGGGTTGATATTCATGGAGGGATAAGCCAAATGGCAAATGATTTAGCTAAACTAGAAAAATGGTCAGAGCAGTGGCAACTGACATTCAATGTGGACAAGTGCAAGATTATGCACCTTGGGCGTAAAAAACCAAAAGCAGAATATAGACTATTTGGTACAGTCCTAACCTCAAAATCTGAGGAAAGGGATTTAGGAGTAATCATTTCAGAGGACTTGAAGGTAGGTAGGCAATGCAATAGCACAGCAGGAAATGCTAGCAGAATGCTTGGTTGCGTAGGGAGAGGTATTAGCAGTAGGAAGAGGGAAGTGCTCATGCCATTGTACAGAGCACTGGTGAGACCTCACTTGGAGTATTGTACGCAGTACTGGAGACCGTATCTCTAGAAGGATATTGATACTTTGGAGAGAGTTCAGAGAAGGGCTACTAAACTGGTTCATGGGTTGAAGGATAAAACTTACCAGGAAAGGTTAAAGCATCTTAACATGTATAGCTTGGAGGAAAGACGTAACAGGGGGGATATGATAGAAACATTTAAATACATAAAGGGAATCAACACAGTAAAGGAAGAGAGTACATTTAAAAGAAGAAAAACTACCACAACTAGAGGACATAGTCTTAAATTAGAGGGGCAACGATTTAAAAGTAATATCAGGAAGTATTACTTTACTGAGAGGGTAGTGGATATATGGAATAGCCTTCCAGCAGAAGTGGTAGAGGTAAACACAGTCAAGGATTTTAAGCATGCGTGGGATAGACACAAGGCTATCCTAGATATAAGACCAGGAACGGGGGACTAATAAAAGTACTCAAAAAAAATTGGGCAGACTAGATGGACCGAATGGTTCTTATCTGCCGACACATTCTATGTTTCTATGCCAGACAATTTGGATCTGGACTGCACTTATGGGTGGCACCAGTCTGATATGCTAATAGAGAGGTTTCTCCTGTAATGGTGCAAGCAAGCAAGGAAATGGAGATTCCTCTCCCGAATAGGTTACATCCTATAGAGCTGGCTATTTCAGCTTTGTGTCTGTTATCGCTGAGAGGGATCCCACTTCTTTTTTTGTCACCAATTTATTGGCAGGATCTTGCGGACGTTGACATGCTCATCCCTAATGTATATGTATCGTTGCTCAGTTATCACAATGGGATCATAGGACCTTTATTCATACTAAAGAGTTCTTAATTGGCCAACAGGGATCATAGCAGGCCAGTAAAAATCTAAATCAAGAATAAAATGGAAGACTTCACTTATACAACAGCATGTGATAGCCTAAGCCTAAGCCAAGACCCGATGAATGTCCTTGGTAGCTCGTCAAGAGAGAAATCTCACACGATTCATACTACTGGTGGGTTACTAGAAGTTCAGAGACGTTTTTTATGTTGATACTGATTAAAGTTGCTTGGGTCAAAGTGTGGCCTCTAGAGGAGTAAGGAGGCACAAATATTTGACTTTTAAATGCATGAGTCAGGAGGTCAGGTTAGCTGATGATGAAAAATAAAAAAATGAAATTGAGCAAAACAAAAATACATCCTAGGGTTCCCAAACTCATTTTTAGTCAATCAAAACCTGTGAGACATATTTATCCTCTATTCTGTGCAGACGAAGGTTGCCACCCAGCCTGTAGATTACCGTACCAAGTAAAAATGTGGCGTTGATGCCAATGTCAAGTCTATGGAGTTAATAGCTTGCGCAGTATTTTATTTGATGAAAAGGTTGTAACCCTAGTACAGACCTGTAGTTCAGAATCAATATTGGTTGCCTAACAAAGCAAAAATGAACAAATGCCCCGGGTGCAACTCCAGCCTTCCACCTAAAAGTCCAAAAAAAATAACAGGCCCTCATGGGTTTTTAAAAGTGAATTATTGCAGTGAATTTTTTTTTGGACACTTTTGTTTCATTTCAAACTGAAAATTCACACAGGTCTGCTCAGTATGCAAAAAAGACAAATTCACTGTACCATTTAATCTCCACAGTGTCAACGATATTTAAAAATAAGTTACAATCATTTTATGTTTTATTAATAAATATGTAATTATGACATATTAAAACTATTACCATTTGTATTTTTTTTTTACTATATTTATTGCTATAAAATATATATAACATTAATATTATACTTGTATTAATATTATTATACATTTTTTATGTGTTTTTCTAATATTTATTTATTTTTAATATACTTTATTTTAATATATTTTATTAGATTTTTATAATTTTTTTACACTTTTTTTGTTTTTATTTATTTTTTATTTTTATTTAATTAAGTTTGGCTATTTCGGGAATACTCTGGCTATTATCTCAGTAGCCAAAATCCTCCCATTGACTTCTATGGAATAATTTCATCTATTTCTGTAAAAGCCGTGGTCCTCCGGAAAGGATAGGTACATGAACAGAAAGTGTGTCAGCTGTACAAATGAGGCAGATGTCTTCTCAGTGGAAAAAAATATATACAAATCCTTTATTGGTCCTCAAGACAAGTAAAAAACACAGAGCAGGGACATGAAAGACAGAAAGCAGTCTCCCCCAGAAAAAAAAAAATTCCCCCCAGAAAAAAACATTTCCAAAAAGTCTTTACCAGATTCACAAACATTTTTAGATAATTATTGTTCATATAAGGATCACAATATCCTCTGAAGTTGAATGCCATGATTGGTTCAAAGGATTTATTTTTGAAAAGCTGCTTGCCAGCACCATGTGGGCCCCAAACAGCTTCACAACACCATTTACTGTCCCCAAACTATGAGTCAGTGCCATCTTTGCCCCAAACAGCTTGTCAGTGCCATATTGTTCTCTCTCTTCGTGCTATGGGAAGACTGATCCAGGATGCAGGAAGTGGATGTGATGTAATTTCCTGCATGCAGGATGTCAGACACAGCGCTTAGAGAGAGAGCTTTGTATGATCTCTAAATTCCCCACATGCTGTCAGTTGTGAATTACCCACAACTGGCTGCTTTAAAGGGTCAGAAATGCAAATGGTCGCAAGGGTTGCCCGAGCTCCCTAGAGTACCAACCTTGCAAACATGATTGTTACGCCGGTGACAGGGTTACGTCAATTAATGTAATCTGTACTCAGTTTTCTGGTAGTTTTTGTTACTTTTCTATGCTATGACTTCCTCTGTCCTAGACAGCTGGGGAGCTTGCTGAAGTCATTGCTGATCCTGAGACTACTGAGAAGTCTCCTGTCCCTATGAACCACAGATAGGGTTGCCACCTGGCCAGTATTTTACCGGCAGGCTGGTAAAAAAAAGATTGGCATCAGGCCAATGTTAAGTCTATGGAGACTTAACAGGCCGGTGTTTTTTTTAAGAAAAGGTGGCAACTCTAGCCACAGAGAGGCTTACAACAACACTCCGTACACCTCTCTATGGGTTTTTTTTTCTGTCAGGGACTACAAGACCTCCAACCAGACCACCAACTCTCAAAAATGTTTTTATACACAACAGCAACAACTGTTACAAAACTAAGCATGCATAAAATAACATGGCAATTTATTTAAGAGAAATATAGTAATTAATTTCAGTTCAGTGTCTGAATAGCATACAATAGGTAATTAATAACACACGAGCTGATTGATATCCTATATCACTGTCCTCTCATGAACAAAATTGCTATAGATTTAAAATAACCGTGTAATTCAGTTGGTCAGAGCAAAATCATCTTTAATCTATTTTAGTAACAATTGAATGTTTTTTTTCCCCCTCTAAATTAATTGCCTGTTAATGTTTCTTTAAAAGTGAAAGAGCTCCACGGTTAATGGCGTTTAATCTCTGTGTTTTCAACAGAGATGCCTGGAAAGACTACAAGCTGCAGAGACTTTATTTTGTGTGGATCTGCAGGGACATTCACGCTTTCCTCTGGTTTGCGGATCTGCTGTGTCTATTACACAAGAAGGTATTAAATGTCCCAAGTCTGCAGAAGAAAATATGCCTCTCCCCCCCCCCCCCCCCCCATTATTGTTTAGTTGGTACAGACCTAAATGGAATTTCATTGAAACGTTGCTCTTCCACCTCACTCGCTAATTCTATCACATTCTTTTGTACACATCTTTTCATTCTTGACACACTTGTGATTTGCTTGTTCTGTTTCTCTCACAATGTACTGCGCTAGTCCATTACTGTGTGTGAGTACAATAGATTTTCCAAGATGGACTGGTAAGTTGTCACGGACCACACTGGCGCTAAAAGGAAAGTATATATAAGTTTATAACACATGACTGACACAGCCATTGTTTTCTAAATCCATTAATAATTGTGTGGAAAATTGAACCTACAAGGATCATTCCATGAACTTTTTTTCATGCGGAGCAGGGAGTGATAGGGCTGGAAACAGATACCAGGTAATCTTTTGAAGGGGTTTTAATGTATTAAAAAATAATATATGAAAATAATAAATAGTGATGTATGACAGCTAGGGATGAGGATGGACACCAAAGATATTGCTGTTTAAGGGCAACTGTAGCAAAAAGTCACTGTTTAATTGAAAGATTGCATAAAGTGTAGACATTTTATATAGATATGCTTTAATGAAAGAATACATGTAAAGCACCTGATTGAGCTCATCTTTGTTCCGCACAGGTTTAATGGGAGCAGACATCTTGTTTAGAGTCTTTGCTCAGATTTTCCTTCATCTTGTGCTAGATGGAGGAAGATCTGACTCCTCCAACCCGTCAAACCCAAGATGCTAAACAACACTGATAGAGCTATACGGAGAGGTCTGCAGCAAAGGACACAAAACTAATACCTGCGCAAATGTATGAAAAATATTGTTGATGCTGTATAAATATTACAGTCTAAAATTATCCACAATTAAAGTAGTGTGGTACATATAGTCTACTTAATGCAGAGTGCTGTATCCAATATGGTCCAAATAGTCCACAAAGTTCTTGATGCACAAAAAAGGTCTAGTACCTAAAGCCAAACACCACCCACTGACGTGGCTGAGATGAGGGAAGGGATCAGGACCAAAATAGTGTAACAACGTTAAACAAATGTACTGAATATAGCACAAAGAAAGGCCCACTAACATATAAAAGCTTTTATTAAACCTCAGAGCAAGAGGAACATGATCTCATCAGCCTGGATGACTCAATAGATGATACAGTCAAAAGCGTCACCATGCCTGGCGGTTAGAATGTCCCGTTGCTTGTGTTCTACAATGTGCGCTCAGAACTCCGCCCATGCTAACCATTCTCTCCTAGAATTACCTATAACGATCACTGATCCCTCCTGCCAATAGCAGGGCAGTGTCTTGTTTAGAAGGCATGCTGCATTTGATTATGGGAAATCAAAGGCTTCCTATTTCAATCTTGCTAAATGCCTCGATATCAAGGCATTTCAGCAACACCAGAAGAGCTGTACTGGACGACTTGGATACACTGGCCTAAAGTTTGAAATACCCGTCTCAGTTCTCTGCAATTCTTTCTTTATTGAGCAGACCTTTAAAGCTGGCACCCAGCAGTCATTTACCAGTAGGTCGGTAAAAAATGTCAATAGGCCAATGTTAAGTCTGTGGAGGGCATCCTAAGTCAGACGTTGGGGGGGGGAACAGTACCAATTAAGAAAGTGTGGGTAAAAGGGACTTCTGCTTAGGGTACAAGTAATAAACCCATGGAGAAAAATGTTTTTGTTTTTGTTTTGTTTAGAACTGAAGAAAATCAAAGCATTAAAACGTCCACTACAAGAGCGTCACAAAATCCACAGGCCCAACAGACACTAAATTTGCTCCAGGAACCTGAGTTTTTGTTAAACGAGCCATTGGTGGGTCCTTTCCACGGGTCTGGGACACTTGTTCGCCGCATCTTCATTGCTGACAGTTCAGCGCGGTAGTTAGAACGCTGAACTGTCAGCAATGGCTATGTAAGAGCTGACAGTTCAGCGCTGAACTGTCAGCTCTTACAAATGTAAAAGTAAAACGAAAATAACCCCCCCTAATAAATGATTCCCAAATCCCAATACTAAAAAAAACCACTTTTCTAAAAATAACCCCTTTTCTAAAAATAACCCCAATACTAAAATAAACCCCCGAACCCTAATACTAACGCCCTAAACCCTAATACTAACCCCCGACCCCTAATACTAAACCGCTAAACCCTAATACTAACCCCTGACCCCTAATACTAACCCCCTAAACCCTAATACTAAAATTAACCCCCTAAACCTTAATATTAACCCCTGACCCCTAATACTAACCCCCTAAACCCTAATACTAAAATTAACCCGAACCCTAATACTAAAATTAACCCCCTAAACCCTAATTCTAACCACCCTTAAACGAAAATAGCTAAAATACTTACCTTTAGCGATGAAATGTCCCGCGATGAAATCTCCACCGACGATCTGTCTTGTGCTGCAGAGTCGGCGGTGAAGCGGCTGCGCGGAAGCAGCCGCAATGTAGAGCCTTAGTTATAGTATCATTTCTCAGCTCATTTATATCAGCACTCCTTATGCAGTGAACACTGACAAACAATAACAAGCAGAGCATACAAAGCGTAAAACCTAGACATAGATATAAACACCAATTTAGTGCACTGTGAACCATATACACATTAAAAACATGTTTTTATCTTAATGTGTGTCTTTGCTTGGAGTGGAGGATTTGTATAAAAACTCTTGTGCTACAAAGTGTCAGAGTTTGATAAAATAGTGGAATCGCCGTTTGACATGTATAACGGCAATTGCGCGTTTTTTATAACTCCTGTCACTTTGCGGTGCAGTAAAGGGAAATTGGGTTTGGCGAAGGTTTCCCCCAACACACATTTATTTATACATTGGGTGCGCCAGCGCAACGATTGTTGACACAACCTAAATCTATGAATCCAGCGACTCCCATGAATTTGCTTTATACATTGGCGCACAGACCGATTACGCCTACCTTTGATTCAATCTGCGCCATGTTTATACATGCCCCCAATGTATAGATCATTTTCAATCATTTTTTTTATGGTCTACATTCACAGTACAAATAATGTTTAGGCACATCACCCTCGGTGCGGCATTAGGCAGTCCTGACCCTCCATGCCCCTTGTCCGCAAGGACACATCCAATGAGAGCAGCCAATGAGAGCAGCCAATGCAACATCGAGCACGCAACAATTTATGGGGCCCTAAAACTTCTAAAAGTTGAAAGATGTATCCATTGCTTTTTATCAAGTTTCCATCAACCCTAACCAACTTAGAAAAATAATCATGGAAGGTGTTATTACCGAATGCAATAGAACATAGCTTGAGATCATTGTAAAGTAAGCATTTATAAAAAGCACAAAAATCAAGAATTTCCAGACACCAGAATCCAAGATGCAACAAAATAAATGGACTCAAGTTGAAATAAATTGATGCATAGATTTTGTGGAGCTTGAGGATAAACCTAAGCCTACTCCTCTCTGACACTAGCCATTTCAGGATTGTGAGATTGGTGTAAAGTATAAATTTAAATAGTCACTACACTAGTCAGGGGGGGTCTAGGACACTTCTGCGCCGCATTTTCATCGCTGACAGTTCAGCGCGGCAGTTAGAACGCTGAACTGTCAGCAATGAAGTATAACGCTGCCGTTTCACCGCGGCTGCAGCTATGTAAGAGCTGACAGTTCAGCACTGAACTGTCAGCTCTTACAAATCTAAAAGTAAAACTATAATAACCCCCCCCTAATAAATGATTCCCCCCCAATAGTAACACTAAACCCTAATACTAACCCTAATACTATTCCCCGACCCCTAATACTAAAGTTAACCCCCTAAACCCTAATACTAACCCTAATACTATTCACCGACCCCTAATAATAAAATTAACCCCCTAAACTCTAATACTAACCCCCGACCCCTAATAGTAAAATTAACCCCTAACACTAAACCTAATTCTAACCCCCTAAACCCTAATTCTAAACAAACTAAAATCGGTAAAATACTTACCTTTAGCGATGAAATGTCCCACGATGAAATCTCCAGCGACGATATGTCTTGTGCTGTAGAGTCGGCGGTGAAGCGGCTGCGCGGAAGCAGCCGCGATGAAGAGTCTCATCCCCGTCAGGGGAGGGCTGGCAAGGGAGGCAGAGTGGCAACTGCTCTTTAATCTCACTCAATAGCTAACACTTTTATTAAACTTTGTTATGCAATTGTCCTGTCTGTCTGACAATCTCTGTACCTTATCTGCCTTGCATGTCTATGTGTTTCTATCTCTGATGATATATGAAGTGGCACCAAATTATACTGTTTTTTACCCCTGGGCCAACAGCTGCCAGCCCTCCGCTGACACTATTGCTTCTATTTTAAAAGTATGGTGATGGTGGTCTTGGTATGGGCATATAATACTTTTTCAGGATGCATGAGAGTGATATGGATTTTTTAAAATGGAATCCTCACCTATTCATCTATATCAATAACATTTAAAAACAAGCATATGTATCTCCCTAGCTGACAGAGATAGTTGGTTCTCTACAGACCCCATCAGATGCAAGTGCCAAGCAACCACTTTGATTGGCTGAAAAACACAGACTTTTATTCAATGACAGGTAGAGACAAACATGATCTTATCTTTAATTGAAAGAGTGCATCAAGTGTAATCATTTTAAAGAGAAATGCGTTAACCCCTCATCCACAGAGGATGTGCCAGTTACATCACAGAAATCAATGCAGTTAGTAACAGAGGATGTGCCTGGTAGGCCCTACATTGGAATGAGCTTAGAAATCGACCAACTATTCAGATGCACATGAGAATTTTTCCAACTCGGCTACTTTGGCCAAAAGTTTGAAAGTCCCGTCTCAATTCCCTGCAGTTCGCTCATGATTGAGTAGATCCTTTAGTAACCAAAAGTAAACCAAGAGAGATCATCACTCTCATTTTTAGATTCAAATTTAGCTTAAATGGTACCCGTTGAACCAGATCAATGGGACAAAACTGTTTGAATATCCGTTGAACAATATCAATGGGACAATGCCGCTTAAATACACGTTGAACCATATCAATGGGACAATACCGCTTAAATACACGTTGAACCATATCAGTGGGACAATACCGCTTAAATACACGTTGAACCATATCAGTGGGACAATGCCGCTTAAATACACGTTGAACCATATCAGTGGGACAATGCCGCTTAAATACACGTTGAACCATATCAGTGGGACAATGCCGCTTAAATACACGTTGAACCATATCAATGGGACAATACCGCTTAAATACACGTTGAACCATATCAATGGGACAATACCGCTTAAATACACGTTGAACCATATCAGTGGGACAATACCGCTTAAATACACGTTGAACCATATCAGTGGGACAATGCCGCTTAAATACACGTTGATCCATATCAGTGGGACAATGCCGCTTAAATACACGTTGAACCATATCAGTGGGACAATGCCGCTTAAATACACGTTGAACCATATCAATGGGACAATACCGCTTAAATACACGTTGAACCATATTAATGGGACAATACCGCTTAAATACACGTTGAACCATATAAATGGGACAATACCGCTTAAATACTCATTGAACCATATTAATGGGACAATACCGCTTAAATTCACGTTGATCCATATCAATGGGGCAATACCGCTTACATACTCGTTGAACCATATAAATGGGACAATACCGCTTAAATACACGTTAAACCATATCAATGGGACAATACCGCTTAAATACACGTTGAACCATATCAGTGGGGCAATACCGCTTACATACTCGTTGAACCATATTAATGGGAAAATACCGCTTAAATACACATTGATTTAACTTTCATGGTTTACACTTGATTACGAAGTGCTTTTCTACATTAACTGTGACATTCTTTGGCAACTGGCTAATAAGGGATTATAATTCCAGTTAAATCACTTGTGTACGGAGAGGGGAATTCCAAAATGTAAATGAGCGTGTTAAGAAATGATTGCGCAGTAAAACATTACATTACACGTTTGCATTGATATTAATTGAATTATATCATCTATTTTTATTCGATTGAAGCGAAAGGATAAGATGAACCTTTTTTTGTGATCCATGGGAAATGCATTGTATTTTTATGCTAATGTATTTTTCATAAGCTTCAAAATCTCTCGGTTTGAGAGTACATCTTTATTATTTAATGCTCCCAACAAATCAACATTCCACGCTTTCTTTGGATTCTAGGGAAAGGTAACGATGTAGGTACGGATGACAAATAGGCAGATAAAGTGATTTTTTTTCTGGATCAAGATTTCTACCACAGAATAAACAAAAGTAGAAAGGACTAAAAAAAAAAAAAAAAAAAAGCAGATGTTTAATATTTTATGCCGTTTCTAAATGATTAGAAAATGAAGATTTCCGTGGTTTTCCTAATCTTTAGCTAAAGCTTTTACATTAGAAATTAATTCCTCTTGTGTGGACGCATTTAAGTGATGAAAGCATGTATTTCCTCAAAATTCTAATGATGATTCTAATAATACACTATGCTTCTTTTTTCTTTCTTTTTCTTTTTTTTTTTATACATTTTGACAGCTTTGGCAAGAAAATCGACCTGACTATTTAAATATCCAACTTTATCTGAGTCAGACAGATGGAATACAGGTACGGTGTTAAATGTGAAACTGATTTTAAATTGTATATATCTATAAATAATATCAATGCAAAAAAAAACAAGAAAACAAAACAAATCCTCCATCATTCCTGCCTCAAATAAAATAATTTGTGGTCTGGAAATGAGTTGAAATTAAGATAGGCATGGTGAAAAATGAGTGGAACATGGTGGCTAGCTGTGGCAGAATTATTATGTGTGTGTTAATGACAAATACAGCCATGCCTGGTCCTCTAAAGATAGCAACGAGTGCCCCCCTTTTCATATATTTCTGTTTATGTTCTTAAAATAAACAAAAACCCTAGCTTCCCCTTCAATTTCCACTATTCTACCTTGATTTCCTCAAATAAGTAGCAAGTGTCTAATTAAGGGTTGAATACCCAACTCATTTCGCAGGTAATATGATGCGGTCAGGTTGGCATTTTTACATTTAAAACAGGAGAGGTGGGTTAACTATAAAGCATAGCCAGAGCAGAAATGAATGTAAACATATCTAGCTATACATGAGGGGCAAAAGACACATTTACATGTATTTGCATCTGCACTGGTATATATTTTTTTCATGCCTATGATGTGACAGAGTCTGTGACACTAGTTAACCACAAATCATACATTGTATAGCTGTAGAGACTTCCCCTTTACAATGACCTTCCTGGGCAGTGAAGGTCGTAGACCAGTGTTAAACTTCAGTCGTCCCACTGCTGTTGGACTATATCTCCCATAGGGACATGGTTTGACACCAGTCAACATTACACAAATATAAATCTATGTAATGTCCATGAAATGATCAGACGGAAGCATCAACGCAAACTGTAAGTAATACAAATCCATTTAAATAAGTATAAGGTATCCATATGGTAACATGTTACACCATAAACACGTGTCTGATTTGTTTGTCTTGCTCACGCTTTCTTTATTCTTCAATTCAGCATCTATACAAACCTATATGGCAATCAATTTTGATTACCAAGTCATACGTTGGTTCTCATGGGCAATGCTGAGTATTTCATGGGAACTAATATGTAAAATAGCCTTATGGAGGATTCAAATAGGCTTTCAGAATTAATAAAAGGAATGGAACAATTGAATTAGGAAGAACAGTGGTTGTCTGGAGGGTGTCTAAGAGGAAATGGGATTACCATGTCCAAGTTTATTCAATGTAAGGAGATCTGGTTATGGTAGGTGCTAAGTAATTAATATAGGACATTTATTAAATAGGAATGTAAAGGCTCATAACAGATAAACCCCATGTTACAAGCAACATTAAAACCTATTTTATTAATTTCCATTGGGTAGCAGAGAAATCAATAAACTCATACCTGCAAGCACCAGACACAGTTATAAGCATTATTTTAAAACCTATATAATTTAGTTAAAGGACAAGGCCCAGTTTTTTTTCCTTTTTTTTTTTTTTTTAGCACATCTCCTGTATTGTTTATCCCAAGGTCATCTCCTCAAAAGGGAATCCCAAGAGATCACTTTCAGCCACAAGCCGTTAGCAAACACACCACGCGATACATAGTCCGTCTGGATAAAAGCGCAATCTCACGCAATGTCTTACTACGCTTGAGACGTCCGACTATCTTGGGTCAGAGAATGAAGATGGCTGCTCTTGCTGTAGATGCAGGCGCTAATAAAATTTTAAAAAACGCGTTGTCCTTTAACTACAATCATCGCGCAGACATCCTCCGCTGCCCCGCTAGCCACCAGGGAGAATCGGGCAGCTGGGGGATGTCTGCATAATAGACAGAGGTGTCAGGCAGCATGGAGGATGTCTGCACGTATCGTGCTGACATCCCCCGGCGGCCCCCACTAGCCACCAGGGAGCGAATTACAGGTGAGGGGAGGGGGCAGAGAGACAGGGGAGGGGGAAGAGACAGAGACAGGGGGGGGGGGGAGAGACAAGGGGAGGGATTGGGGCACAGAGTAACAAGGGTGGGGGGCAGAAACAAGGGGAGGGGGCAGAGAGAAACAAGGGGGGAAGAGACAGAGGTGAGGTGGGAGTCAAAGGGAGGGGGAGAGAGACAACACTAAGGGGGGGAGAGAGACAAAGCTGGGGGCAAGGGAAAGAGAGAGGCAACATTGGCACATAAAAGGAAATAAAAACAAGAACTGCATTTTTTGATATAATTTTTTATTAAAAAAGCAATTTACATGTGAATATATACAAGTTGAACTTTTTTCCTATAGGGTAGTCTTATATTCAGGCTTTAAGTTTTTTTCCTAAAGGAATATCCAAAGTTTGGGGGGTCGTTTTATAATCAGGGTCGTCTTATAATCAAGCAAATACGGTATTCCCACTGATATTGTAAATCCCTTTTATAATGTCTATACTGCTTAGCACAGTACTGGAGCACAGGACATTTCATCCAGTAATAGATGTTATATATAATCAACGTCTGAAAAAAAAAGGCCTTATGTAAATAAAGCTGATCTCCCATGCTTATCTGACTTTTGATAACGGCTTATCAAAATGGAACATAGTCTTTTCTCTACCTGCGGCACGAGCCGTCTATTAATAGAGAAACATTTATATTACCGGTAGGCCTCATGTTGTGCCAGAGCTCTGCGAAGATGGTAACATGCATTCAGCCGTGTTTTCAGGACACGCTATTATCAGAGCTATTACACGTCTCCTAATCCCCCCATCCCCCCCTTGTTCACAAACCTTTATGGACCCAAACTGTGCCATTTCTTGCAGAAAATAATTGGCGAAAGATACCAGGCTTTGAACTCCAGGCTCGTTATCGGACGCCCCCGCTGGAAGCCATTGTTTGATGAGATAGCCAAATCTAACAGACAGTAAGTACCATCCTTAGGTATTCTACTGTGATAAGGAGGGACGGGGGAAAACTACACTGAATCTTAACCAGTCTAATAGCAATTTGTTTTGCTGGTTCACAAAGCTTTATCTAATAAGCCAGAAGCTCCAGCCTGTGATGTCAAATATAATTCTCTGGCTAATGTGTTCTGGCTGGTACGAGAACAAAAGAAGT
Source organism: Pelodytes ibericus (assembly GCA_036172795.1). Taxonomy (NCBI): domain Eukaryota; kingdom Metazoa; phylum Chordata; class Amphibia; order Anura; family Pelodytidae; genus Pelodytes; species Pelodytes ibericus. The sequence continues at coordinate 279,378,698 of CM069857.1, forward strand.
CACAAACTCTCTTTTCAATGTGTGCGGCTGAAGGGGGGGGTCTTTTCTTAAAAGGAGCTGGATTAAAATTAGAAATGTCTCAACCTAATGAAAATGGATTGAGTATTTGATGTTAAGACTTGGCTCTGTTACTTCTTATACTGTTTTTAAGATGTTTAAATAGTCACCATTTAGCTGCCTCCTTCCCCGGGGCAGGGATTTTCCAATAATAACTGCATTAGAATAGTTCCCAACAGTCCCGGATTTTTACAGGACTGTCCTCTGCTGCTTCCCAGGACCTGATCCCTGCATGCCAGCAGTGTATGTAATAATGGTGTACCCTATAAAAATGTCCTGGGAATGTTTCTTTGATTTCCCCCTTTCCAGGAACACCAGAGATAATACTAAAAAAAAAAAAAAAGCATAATATCCATGAGGCGGAAACAAAAATCTTGCAGGTGTGCTTTTCTTTCTGGGGTCTTCCATGGTTGAGCAGGCCCTTTAAATCGACCATGTTACCTGCTCCCCTACCAAAGCCACATCTCCAAGCTGTCCCAGTTTGGGTTGTCAGGTTATCATTAAAGAAAGTGATGAAGAATCTATATGACTCCCGGCATATTATATGATAATGTATCCAAGGCACCGCATGTACTATAATGTAAAGCTGTGAGTACGCCTGTTAGCACTAAAACTATGTATACATACATAATGCATGAGATACTGGTAAGAAACGAGAATGAAAAGAAAAGCACATAATAACATTGGACAATACAACAATAATAAAAAATAAAAACACTTGACTCTACACATTCGAAATGCACAGTTGTCATAGTAATTTACAGATATTTTACTCCTGAGGAATGCTTTGGACAAAAAAGCTTTGAAAGAACTGACGAGGGACTTTGTTTCCGGGAATTACTACAAGTGACATTTTTTATAATTTCAAAATAAACTTTAAAGTGCACCAGTAAATTATATTATCTTTATATAACTGTAGCAAAAAAAAAATAGTGTTTACTTGAAAGTTTTCATCAAGTGTAGGTGGTTTGCATAGAAATGCTTTATTGAAAGAATATAAATAATGTACAATATTGAGCCCTCTTTGCTCTGTTTAGCTCTAACAGGGGGCGGACATGTTGTTTAGAATCTTGGGTCACCAACATGAATGAAGAACTGCCCTAAGATTCTACACAAAATGTCCACTCCCTATTAGAGCTATACAGCGCAAAGAGGGCTCAATAAGGTACATTATTTATATTTTTCATTAAAACATTTCTATTTAAAATTTCTACACTTGATGCAATCTTTCAATTAAACAGTACTTATGTTTTTCTACAGTTGTCCTCTAAAGGGACGGTATGCCCTAAACATGGTTTTTATCATGAATGTAGAGAATAAAACATTATTGAAAATGTTAAAATCTATAAGTTGTGTTAGCAAAACTGGAATCAAATGCCTAAATTAGGAGAAATTAAATTAAATTAGTTTTAAATGTGTCTGTGGAGTCTCCTGTTTATGACATCATCTGTGGCTTGGTATGCAAATAAACTGGTTTGATTTACATAGCCTCTGGCCTCTCCCACAAGTTTTTATTTTTTGGTATTCACTTATATGGAAAGTGATATACATCTGTCAAGAAACAACTAAGCCAGGAACCAAAGTAATTATGCTGTTTGCTTAAATGACAACTGTGGACAAAATTGTAAGTGCTGTATTATGTTTAATTGAAAGATTTTATTAAGAATAGATGCTTTAAATAGAAACTCTTACATGGAAGAATATACATATTGAGACCTCTTTTCTCTGTATAGCACTAATTTTGGGTGAGACTTGTCAGATCTTCCTTTATCTGGCCCAAGTTGATGGAAGATCTGACCCAGCATGTCTGCATAGTGATTGAGCAGTATAGAGCAAATACGACTCAATAAAGTACTTTATTGGTATTCTTTCATTAAATAATTTCTACACTTGGTGAAATATCTCAATAAAACATTATTCTTTTGTCTACAGTCGTCCTTTAAGTAATCTTATCAGATTGGGCTGGGCTGTTGCTAACCCCAACCTATTATGCCTACTATAAAAATATAACATTGGATACATATATATTATAGGATCACGGATAAAAATGTAGTCACATTTATATATATATTGCAGATGTAGCAGCTATGCTCAGTCTTCTCTGATACGCAACTTCCATTGACACAGAATAATGGTTAGCAGGGATACCTTAGATACATAAACTCTTGAACAACTTACAGCATAAACTGTATGTTACACATAACCAAAATATAATAAAGACTGTGATCCTGTAATGCAAATAGCACATTCCTCTAAGGTATAAACATGTGCAGTCTTGCAGTAAAACATAAATGCAGGTACTTTATTCTGAAATCCACTCAGGAGGCAGCATCAGAAACAATATCAAAGAAATATACAGACAAAATCCTAGCTCGTCTGAGCTCTTACTAACATCCAGGTCCCTATCTATCAAGGGTTAAACTTAAACAAAACACAGGTTTCACCAACCTTGTTTTACTTTCTCTTTTCTGCACTCCAGTGCCAGTCACAAACCAGCCGGCTGCTTCCAGCCCTCAAAAGAGGAAACAAATTTTCCTTTCTGCAACTGATTACTCGCAGCTGAGCAATGGGTTGGAGACAGTCTGAATTCCTGGCCTGGACCTTATTTCTCTCAGTTACCTGTAAACTGAGAAGTGGAGCACCGGCCCACCCTACTCTCCGAATGCTCCATCCCAGGGGCCCATATCTAAACACTAATTTTTATTGCATAAAACACATACTCCCCCTGGGGTTAAATGTCATATGCCTCTCTGAAAAATTTAGCAGAAATATAAACTCCCTCACAAACAACAAAATTAACTTCATCACAAGACAAATATAAATCGTTTTTCTTAAATAAGTAAATGCTTTTTGAGTTTTCCTTCTACGTAGCTGACCACGTTTTTGACCCAGTAGTGACCCAATAGTGACTTTGATTATCTGAGCAGTTCTCAAATCCATGCTATCCAGAGACCACCGTAAGGATCTTGAATAGGCACGAAAGTCGATTAATGTGGCCGATTATTGTGCCGACATTTTGGAAGCATTTATACATGCATGAAGGTTTGAAACTTGGCCACTGAATTTAGAGGCCCATTGAAATTATTTTCAATGTAAAACTACAGGGGAACTCTACATTGTTTTAAACTAAAAAAAAAGTACATACAGAAAATAAGCTATGGGGTAACTGCCCCTATAAGTCCTGCTAGGAGATAAGTCCTATACAAGTCTAATACCCATTTATTTTTTGAGTCATTTTTGATAACTATAATGTGTTTTATTTTCCTTTTTCACGTTCCCTAAAGGAAATCTGTTGGTGTATTCTGTTGCGGACCAAAAGGGATCTCCAACGATCTTCATAGACTCTGCAACCGTCCAAATTCCTATGGGACAAGGTTTGAATATAACAAAGAATCTTTCAGCTAACTGGAAAGAACACACAATCAACCTTAGCGCAATTTACCAAGTACCAGAACAAATACAAACATGACCAATTTAAATACTTTGTGAAACCAGACTGACAATAAAATGGGTACCTATGCCCAGTTTTTTCCACTGCAAATGAAAGTGACATATGTATACATCCAGCAGATTATATTTAAAGGTTAGCACTGTCTGTTCTTACATTTGTGTATCTTTTATTTATATATTGTATTACAAATGATAGGTAAGTATTTTATACATGTATGACAAGGTATCATTTTCTATGACCGAAGATGAATTTTTTTTACTGAACTCTAAAACACTATCAGTTACTACTACACACATATGATATATAATAATATCAAAGAGATGGTGATCAAGTTAACTAGGACAAAAGGAGAATTTTCTGAGCCATAAGTGTCTACATATAACTTACATAATGAGGTAGTATATTGGCATACTGCCATAATATTTGGCATTATAGTCAACTGATGGGAGAAACCATCTAACCACTCAATACACCTTCTACACAATCAATACTACTTCTACACAATCATTACACCTTTTACACCATCAATACACCTTCTACCCAATCAATACATTTTGTCCTTCATTTTAAACACCCCTTGTTAAGAAATTAGCCAATCATTACACCAATGGTAACTGGATTACTCTCTTGATCAATCACTGTTAATCTGATTTATCCAAAACTGTTTTCAGATTTACTTTGAAATGTTCAAATAGATATATAAATTTTCATTTCTTTCTTGGCTTTCCATTGGATTTTTTTGCTGTGTTATGTTTTTTTTTTTTTTTTATAATGTTACTATCTTTTATAAGAGTATTCTTAGAATCTTAGAATATATATATGTTAAACCATATTTGTCAAGACAAAACTGGATCATTGTGTTATTGTATTGTTTATTTATACAGCAGGCAACACATTACTCAGCCCCAGGATAGTACTTAAAAGTGTTTACAAAACTATGATTTAGAGACAATCATTAAGAATTTGTAAAAAAAAAAAAAAAACTCAGTTCACAGCTTGATGTCCCAAAGTGGTCATCTTTCCAAATGGCATAATGGGAACTTCTATACCCCAAAACATTGGAAAAATATTTTCTTATGTCTAGAGACACATAACCAAAACAGCACCACTGGGCCTTATTCTAAAGACAATAATGATGTTTTGGAATAACAGAAAAAAAATATGTATAAGTCAATAAAATACATACTAGTACTATGACGATTAAAAGGTCCTGAAGGGAAACAATCTTTACCTCCAAGCTTCACACTCATCAATTGCTCAGTGGCCTAGTACTCTAACTGTAGAAACTGTTCAGTACTTAGAATCCCAGATTCCTTAGCCATCACAATCAGCTTAGCTGTTCATCTTTCTGTGATTGATAAAATGAGTGCCAAGAAGTTGGGTAACAGTAACATCCCTTGGACCTGCTTGAAAAGGCTTTTTCTGTGAAACTATCTTGTTATTATAGATTTATTTTGCATTTGTTATATGCCCCCAGCGTCCAACCAAAACATCCAGGGGATGTGGATATTACCCAAGTTAATGGTGCTTATTTAATCCACCTCAGGAAGATGGGTGTCTGAGTGGACCCTGCAGGGAATTGAACCTGCAGCTGTGTGGATTGAACAAACACCTGGCTCACTGAGCCATTTCACGAAGGTCTATTTAATTGTCTGTTCTCTCTATAATAATTATTTTTAAATAACCTGGTAGTCCTATTTCTCCTCACACAGATTCCCATTTACAATTACACGAATCTTTACAATATGTACCTCATTTGTAGTTTGCCAGTATACTGACATCTGTATCCAGTCTCCCATCTCTCCCGAAATAATCTCCTGTAATATTACAGGAGAAATAATCTCCTGTAATAATTACCAAGGATAGGCAAAGTGTCGGTACAAGCCCACCAGCGTCCGTGGCAAGGTCAGTGAAGGTCCTTAGAACATCATTAAATTGTCCGTTGCAGACCCCAGTAACCGTCCACCGTAAGCAATATTGGTTCCTGATAATTCATAAGAGATAACAAAATCAGGTCTATCATTTTTTTTTTTTTTACATCATTCCAAAGAATGTGTTCTTGTTTAAAATAAATAGATTATTATTGCACCCAAGATTAAAAATCCAAGTTCATTTGAAAAAGGCACACCAACAAGAAATATAATAATAATACGTTTAATAAAACTTATGCCCAAGAAAAAAAAACAAAAAAAAAACTAAATATTTTAATTAAATGTAACAAAGGAGAAAACAGTAAAACACTGTGATAACCTTTTGTTACATATACAATTCTATGGGGGCCATTCATTAGAAGATGATTTGCAAGTGAGTGGAGGAGAGATGAACATGTCATAAGCACCAATTTACCCATACATTGGGCAGGGACAAACCTAGTGAGTTAATCTCACCTTTTAGTGAATGGACCTAATATTTTTTTTTGTTCTTGTTTTATCATGCCTTCTCTGTTTTATTACTTGCTCATTTGAGTACAGCATACTACAGATCCCAAATATCTACAGAGGGATTGTATTACTCCGTACCCATTTCATTATATCAGGACTTCTGGTTCCAGAGGAACTTATGCTACAATATTATGGAACATGTCGTCGTTTTCCATTGCGGAGAAAGCAGAGTATTGTGTCCTGTCTTTGTGACTGTAATTTACTTGTTTTATATATTAAATCTTTTTGCTGTTCTCACCTTGGGTTTGCTCTTTTTTTCTGTGTTATGTTTTTGCATTGGTATGTTTTTTAACAGGTATGCTATCAGGAAGTGTAAGTTAATTGGTTCATCTTGAAATCTGTTATACTACGATCTATTTTTTAATGGAGGATGGAGGACGGCTTAAGCATTGATACTCTGATAGGCTAGCGTCAAACATTTTGGGGTGAAGACCAATGATTTATCAAGGGTAAACTCCTTCTCGGTAAGTATTTTATGCTGGTGTGATGTGTTGGTTTCTTAATATGTGGGATTCTAGAAATTTAATGATCTATTGTTGATTATGAACAAGTTAAGAAATTTGTGTATATCTATAATGAAACATTTTATTTAACCCCTTTGTGACAATGGACGTGTCAGGCATGTCCAGCCGGGAACTCCGGGCCGGGAAAGACCGGGAACGGGGGACTAATAAAAATACTCCCAAAAAAATTGGGCAGACTAGATGGACCGAATGGTTCTTACCTGCCGACACATTCTATGTTTCTATGTTTCTATGTTTCTGACAATGGACGTGCCTGACACGTCCTGCGGTGAACGAGCAGTTTTTGTGATCAATGATCGTAAAATCCACTCTGACGGTGCGGCTCTATTGCCTCGATGTCGAGACAATAGCCAGCAACAAAATTCCAGCTCTGGAGCACCCCAGATTGCTCCGGAAATATGGCTGTGCCCTTTTGTGGTCAGAGCTTCGGAAGTGAAAAAAAAATCCACTTCCGACGGTCTGAATATGTTGCATGACTGCCCCTAGAGCAGAGGTGTCCAAGTTATTTCTGCAAAGGGCCACTTCGATAGAAATGTATGTGTGCGTGGGCCGCATTCATGTTTCATTAATTCAGGGAATAATATATATATATATATATACACATATATATATATATATATATATATTATATATAATTCACACAAATGTGCAGCGGTCACATTAACTACACACATGCATACACAATCACACTTACCACACACACACATACACATTTACACAAACAGACACTTCCCACACACTCACATACATACACTTATCGCACACATATACACACTTACCCTCCCCACACACACCACACACACATACACATTTACATACACACACACACATACACATTTATACACACACTCACATGCATACACTTAGTCCACACACTCTTACACATTTACATACATACACTTAGCCCCACACACACATTTATACACACACACTCATGGGGATTACCCATCTCACTGAAATGGTTGCAAGTCATGATCTGGTGACCCAAGACAATGAGGACAATACTGGAGGATTCAGGATAGGGTACCCAAAGCATGACTCTTCTGTGTAAATCAGGACAGTTAGGTTGTATGCTACGGAGCACACTTGTGTGAAGGTAGTGGGGACCTTGTTCCTTTATACACTTTAACACTTTATCCTTCCCAATAAAGGACACAAGACTTAGCTTGGTGAAATAGGCCACAGCGTTTATTAAAAACCAATTCACCAATAATTAACTTTATTAACTTAATATAGAAAATGAAACAATATACAAATCGTCCTTGCCAATAACTAACAATTATTAAACTTGTGGATGCTTCCATTCCCCTCCTGCCCTCATCTTAAGTGCTGACCACTAGCTGACTTTTGGCTCAGTGAGCACGTCCACATCATTTGAGATTAAAGGAGGGGTAAGCCCAAATATAACTTCCTTCCCATTTACTTTGACTTCCAAAACAAAGAGTCATCACTTTCCAATGGGGCTCCCTAGGAGCAACGTGTAAAATCCATCTTAATCAGAGAGGAGTGACGGTTCCTCTTTTGAATACTTTGGGAGTCTGTTTAAATGCACATAGTATGTATCCTGGTTTTCTTCTCTAATGATCCACCAGAAGGAACAACTGATTCATATTTACAGTTTCACTCATTTACCATATAATAAACATGTTTCTGGGTCACTTAGCTATTCACACTGTTATATCTTATCTCTTGAAGAAATGGAATTGAACCAAAATAGCAGTTACCATTTTCAGCATCATACTCTTTTTTTGTTTGTTTGTTTGAAGCTGTGAAACTAATTAATTAATTGATTTTTGAATGCAGTCCCTCTGCTTGGGTCCCAAGTCTTTAGAAACCCCATATGGCATATGGTGTGGCAGCTTTAAAACGTGGTTAGCTACAAATAAAAAAAATAAATAAAAGACAATCGTGGTCAACGCATTTCACTGTCCTTTCATTTGAATTCCATAGTTTGCAAGAATTCTGTAATTCACATTTATTAAATGAATATTGACCAGCTCTACCTTGTTTTGAATTGACACTGTGACCAAGAATAGCAAGTTGATGAAAAATAACTATGACTTCTGGCTCCCAAAGGTTTACCAAACTAGCTCTAATTTATGAAAGCTTTGACCCAATTAAATACATATGTCCTGATGTAACGCCACATTCTTTTTTTACTTGCTGTAGTTAGTTGGTTTCAGATTGAATTCTGAAGCTGGGTCTCTAGGCATTTCATCCTTATTGATCCAACAACTTCCACCTAATTACCAGTAATCAACAACCTCTAAAATCCAGTTCTACCCAATTGACTTTTTCCAGCCTCGTTTTTCCACAAGGCATGGGGTAAGCACATTTTTCTAAATCCCAGCAAATACCCATTCCACAAATAAATTCCCCACCTTCGGCTTCATTATTTATTCTATAACTAGTACTAAAACCTCGGGAGAATTAATTTAGTTGACACAACTTATTGATCACCTGTATTTATATTCAGAGCAGGCTCTCTCCATTCCCAAAGTGTCTCTTCACAACATGTAACATTTCAGCCACTTGTTTAAAGCTCATAGGGAACTGACACATGGAAGTGACCGTAATGCTGTCATATCTTTTATTGGTGCTAAACCATAACTGGAAATGTGCATTGACCCCAAACTCTTTCATATGTATTTTTTAAATTGTACATTCATTACTCCTTCCCCTTGGAATCCTTATTCCTCCCAATTGTCCCTGTTTAGGAGTAGCAAACTCTACGTTGGCACCAAATCCCCATTTTTCTTTTCTGCTTCTCTAGGAAAAACATTGTAGGAAAAAATGCTAAGCCTAAAATACATACCAAATTACATAAATTGCTATCAATTGGTCACAGGAATAAAACACCCTGGTAGTGCCCCTCCCATAGCCACACCTTCAGCTACTCCCTCAAAAAGAACAGGGCCCCCATACGAAATGTTGGAACCAGGAATCAGCACCAACGTTGCTCATGGTTGACATTTACTGTGGTCTATGATCGACAATGTAGTGATGACCTCTCGACCTTCACCAACCTTGCCTCGGACATTGGTCCCATCAATCAGACACTTTGCCTATCCCTGGTTGGGACATACGTTATCTATGTACTGATTTCATGTGGTGACATGTTACTTACATCTGAATAGTCAAGTTGGATTTATATCCAAGTTATACACATTATAGAATGGTGGTTACAAAAAAAAACCGCCACTAGGAAATACCATCAAAACTTGGCACTACCTGCCCTTGTGCACCAATGTAGAACGCTAATTCATCACAAGTTCTGGGGTGCTCTGGTGCTTTTAGCGCAAATTAAAACAATGCATAAAAAGTGCAGAAAATCCACCAAATCCTTTTTTTTTATTATTAGCGGTGCTATTCCCCTGTACAGGATAGTGTTTTATGCCTTTTTTAACCTGAAATGTTTTTATACATATCTGTGTGACTGAGTTTTTCCATCTTGAGTTCTTTTGCCCATTCTAGTCTGCCCAATGTTCTAAATACTTTTATTAGTCCCCAGTTCCCTATCTTATATCTAGGATAGCCTTGTACCTATCCCACGCATACTTAAAATCCTTGACTGTGTTTACCTCTACCACTTCCTCTAGAAGGCTATTCCATACATCCACTACCCTCTTAGTAAAGTAATACGTCCTGATTTTACTTTTAAATTGTTGCCCCTCTAATTTTAGACTATACTTTTGAAAAGCAATTATTAATTCACCAACATTCACTGTTTGGTGAATAAACTGCACACTTGTTTTCTGGAACCTGGAAATGTACTTGCATATATCAGTTTTTTTGGGTTTTTTTGTTTGTTTTTTTAAATAATGAAAAGATCTATATTTTAAAGTTACCATGCTACTGTATATTCATCTGAAATTACCATTTGAATATACTACCGTTTTTTTTTTTTTCCATTATTATTTGTGGAGGTGGCAATCATAGAATTTACAGATAAAGAAAAAGAAATATTGGGAACAGCCAGTTAGAAGCTGGGATTTCATTACTTGATCTGATTAGGTTCCAATATTCCAGAGAGAAGGGAAGCAAAGAACATTGTTTCCCAAAGGAAAGATTACAAAAAGTACAGGCTAATTAGAAATCTTAATTTAATTATTTTTTTTAAAACACTTAAGTGTTTAAAGACACTGAGCATCTTTTTATCCCTTCATTCTTTCTTTCTTTTTCCTTTTATTATGTTTGTAATGTTTGTGTTGTTATTTAACACAAAAACAAGAAATGAAATTTATTTTCTGAATGTCATCAATAAATAAAGACAAAAACAAATAAAAAATGTTGGCACAAACAACCGTAAACACTGAATATGAATAAAGGAAAATATGTGTTGAACAAAATAGTGGCATCCTTTTCATGTTACAGTGAGTTGTAGGATTTTTAACAAATTGAAGCATTGTGAATAGCTGAAAGACACAGCCGTTCTTTAGAAACAAATACTTTATTTTTTATTATTCCAAAGAAAAGTATACAGTATTACAGCAATAAATTTAGACATATATACGATTTTGATCCATGGAGGACTTTTTCAGTAAGTAAATGGGGTTTACTTTCCCTGCAAAACAAAAAGGATTTGGTGAGACTTTGGTCTTACAGTCCCCTGGTTGTTATGTACAGAATGGGAAAAGGTTAAACCACAAGGATATAAAAAAAATGTCTTTGTTTGTTTGTACTTTTTGCCTCACTAACGCTACTTTAAAGTATCTGGATCAAAAAGAAAGACCAGCAGCTGAATAAACCGAATAATGTATGTAAAAATATACATTTTTTTTCTTGTCCAATGAAAAAATTCAGGTGTCAATCATTCAGTCAACTATAACAATTTGGTGGGGGATCTCGATGTACACTGGATATCTTGAATTATTTATAAATGTGGGGCTTTTTTTGCACGAAGGCTGTCTGAAAAACAGTACAGATGTTTGTTTTTATATAAAATAATTGGAAAAGATGATTAGGTAGATTAATCCTTTTTCCCATATGTTTTCCTTATGCATTCAATATTTGCTTGGTATAGTTATAGTATCTAGGTATAGACGGAATGCCCAGGCCTCCTTGTTTAAATGGATATTGTAGCCATGTGTTTGCAATTCTGCTTGGTTTACCGCCATGGATGAAGTGATGAATATCTTTGTTGTGTCTTAAAGTGTCTGATGGGGTGCAGATTGGGAGGACCTGTGTTTTGTTCACTTTGTGGTAAGAGATTCAACTGTACTCGCACAATAGGCTCTGTAGAGCAGGGAGGGGTGTGAGGTGTTCTGTAATAATGATAAGAATGTCATCGGCAAATATACCTAGCTTTGAGGAATGCGCCTGAGAGTATGGGATGCCTTTGATTTCAGGGTTGGATCTGATGGCTTCTGCCAGCGGCTCTAAGGCTAGCACATAAAGTAGAGGGGAAACAGGGCAACCCTGCCTGGCACCATTTGTGATATGAAATGATGGTGGTCTCCATGAATGACCAATGCAAGTGGTCCAATTTTTTGTGTGTTATTCTTTTTCCGTTAATATAGAGGTCTACGGTGAACCCTTTTACATTCAGCATTGTAATTGTTTTTACTTTTTTTTTTTCCTATGATTTTTGCTTCTCATTTACATTGTGATCCATAAATTCTGTGGCCCAAAAAAACTATTGCGTCAACCTCTCAGTAAGCATGTATATGTCTTGCAGTATGTGCAGTAAATGCACTATGAGCATGAGAAGATTTTGCATGATATATTTTTAACTAGCAATGTTTGCCAGTATGTTTTTCTTTTTCTGGTCTGTAGTGGGGTTCTTGTTTGGGTCCAACTAATCTGAGTTCCATCTTGGCCTTATGTGTCCCACTGAAGCAGGGTTTTGATATCCCTCAGGCATCTTCTGGATTTGCCCAGGGTGGTAGATTCTACACATTTGGCATAGTGCTTTACCCATGTAAGTGGGAACTGCAGGGAATTTTAACTTGGGGCCAATATAGCCGTGTTGGGGAAGAAAGGGCTGAGTTGACCATGGCAGGAATCTGTCCTGCCATAAAATATTAAGGATGAACTTAATGTTCCTTGGTAGACTTTGTTTTCTCCTTTTATTGGACACCTGCATTTTAAAAGCAATTCTCGAAATGTATTCCAGGGACCTCGTAAGTATTAAAATTACAAAGTCCGGGCCATGTAGTATATTCCATGAAACGTCACAATGTCATAGAGATGTGGGGCGTAATTCATCAAAAATAGCTGAATAACATAATTGAGAGCAGATCAACAGCTTGAAGCATCTCCAAAGCATGTTAAACGGTAAGAAGAGCAGTGACACCTTAGAATATATTATTCACCGCTGGGAGAATCTGACACTTCTGTTCTACATAATAAAGGGCAAGCATGTAAGAAATTGTGACAAGCGGGTCCATGTTAGCAGAAGACAGCGGGACCATGTAAGAGACTCGACTACCTTTAGATCTTGAAGGTCAACATTTTAATAACTCATTTTAAATCATACAATTACCTTTTTACCAGAGTTGATGATTTTGGAGAACAAAGGGGCAAAAAAGGATGTATCGTGTGACATTTAATGTGAAATGTAAAAAAAAACAAAAAACGTACTCTGGTTAAGAGAGCAGAATAGAATATTAAAATGGGAGGTAGAAGTAATAGGTGATTTTTTTTCAAGTTTATCCTCATGCTGGAAATGATCAAGCATGTGTTATATTATCCGGTTAGAGAGTTCTTTATACTGATTTACCTATTGTGGATGAGAATGTGAATAGGTTTGGGGTGGCTCTAGGGTTTTTAGGAGGCCCTAAGCTTCCACCAGGGCTGCCACCAGGAATTTCAGGGCCCCTTACTGAACACATTTTTGAATACTGAACAATATCTCCCACTCGCCCCACCTACCCTCACAAGCATGTTATCCTGGTCTAGTGTAATATGGAGGGTGGTTGGGAGCAGTTGGTCAATATGCCAGTATTTTGCCACTCAGTATGCCAGTATTTAGCCATTCAATATGCCAGGATTTAGCCATTCAATATGCCAGGATTTTACCCCTCAGTATGCCAGGATTCTGCCCCTCAATATGCCATTATTTTGCCCTCAACATGCCAGGATTCTGCCCCTCAATGTGCCAGGATTTTGCCCCTCAATGGGCCAGGATTTTGCCCCTCAATGTGCCAGCGTTATGCTCGTTTTCCACCCTCCTTCTCCACTACTTACCTCCTTCCTGCTCTGTCTGTCTCCCGGTGCTCTGCAGGTCGCGGCTGTGAGGGAAGCGTTGTGCGCGCCCCTCCAGCCGCGCGGCTTCAATAAAGTTTGTTTTAAAAAAAAAATGCAACCAGAGTAACTCCGGTCGCATTTTTTTTTTCCTAACAAACTTTATTGAAGCCGCGTGGCTGGAGGGGAGCGCACAACGCTGGCTTTTTTTAATCCTGGCATGACGCTCAGGACGCCAGTATGGCCCGTCACCCCGATGGCGGGCCTGGCCCTAAGTGACAAATAAGAAACCCCTCCCCCACTTTCCCTAACAAAAAAGAACTGTTGCTGGCTGCAGAAGACGGTAAATCTGATAGGGGGAATGAGCAAGCAGCTGCTTTGAAGTATGGCAGGGACTACGCAAGTAAGTGGGGGTCCTAAGCACCTGCTTAATTAGTTTGAATGGTAGCACCATAATGAGGGTGAGGTGGCACTAACCTTGAATGCACAAGGTGAGGAGGCATAGATATTGGACATAAAACATAGAAACATCTAGTCTGCCCAATGTTCTAAACACTTTTATTAATCCCTAACCTTATCTTGTGTCTATCCCATGCATGGTTAAACTCCTTCACTGTGTTAACCCCACTGGAAAGCTATTCCATGCATCCACTACCCTCTCTGTACAGAAATACTTCCTAATATTACTTTTAAATATTTGCCCCTTTAAGACTATGTCCTCTAGTTGAGGTAGTTTTTCTTCTTTTAAATATACTTTCTTCCTTTACTGCGTTGATTCCCTTTATGTATTTAAATGTTTCTATCATATCCCCCCTGTTACGTCTTTCCTCCAAGCTATACATGTTAAGATGCTTTAACCTTTCCTGGTAAGTTTTATCCTTCAACCCATGAACCAGTTTAGTAGCCCTTCTCTGAACTCTCTCCAAAGTATCAATATCCTTCTGGAGATACGGTCTCCAGTACTGCGTACAATACTCCAAGTGAGGTCTCACCAGTGCTCTGTGCCCCCCCCCCCCACCCCCCCCCACCCCTGTATATACAGCTAGAGCCCAGAGCACTGGAGTAGGGAATTTTTGAGGAATCAAAATAAAAAATATTTTTGACTGCTCTCTGCTACAAAATTTGCAGAAAATGATTTGGAATTCATCTCTAAAGAAACTGGCATGGTTTAGATACTTCAGTGAATCCCAAAAATAGCAATATTTAAAAACAAATCCAACCCCCTTGTATTTACTCAAATTTGTAATCAATCATCTTCAATGCCGCCATCAGGGCATACCCAGACACTCCCACGCCTATATAAATCAGCATACGCAGTTGGGCTCAAGAATGCGGACACTCACTTTCGCATTATATAAAATAGTTAAGTATTTACATATTGAATAATTCCATATTTCTGGTTAGTAAGTACAGCCTTCCATTGAAAGAGCTTAATTTATTGGGGATAGGACAGTTCATCTCGGCTGCATTAACGCAGTCGCTTCACCGCCCCCTCTTGTGCGATGGCCAGGTTATCGCAGGACATTTCATCGTTACAAGGCGAGTATTACTAATGTTTAATAGGGGTATTAGAGTTCGGGGGTTCATTTTAGTATTAGGGTTTTGGGGGGTAGCATTAGGGTTCATTTTAGTATTAGAGTTCAGGTTAATTTTAGTATTAGGGATTGGGGGTTAATTTTAGTATTAGGGTTTGGGGGGGGTGTACGTTTGTAAGCGCTGAACTGTTGGCACTTACATTGCCGCGATGAAGTGGCCGCGTTCATCTTCACCGCTGACAGTTCAGTGTTCAAACTGCCGCGCTGAACTGTCAGCGGTGAATCAGCCGCGCTGAACTGTCCTAGACGCTTATTTATTGTGGATTAAAGCAAAAAAAATAAAATATAATATTATACTGGTTTCCATTCAACTGATGGTTTAAAGTATTAATCGTGAGTGAATGGGATAAAAAGGTTTCTGGTGTATCAAAGTAGAGTATCACAAACTAAAAAGAATAATGACACCTAGTGTCAAAAATGTAAAAATAATTTGTACCTAGTCTCAATTGTCTATACTTGCAATATTGTAGTTTTATTTATTTTTTTTAAATTGCAATTTTCTGGCACATATATACCCCATTTTGTCAGATGATCTCTTGCACTCTCCCCCTGTGCATGCAATCTAATCTAGCATGCAGGAAGTGGCCTTACATCCATGTCCTGCATGCTGGATCAATCTGTATGAAAAGGAGATAGAGCAGCAGATACAGATTGCACATGTTGCTTGGTGAAGTCTGAGGTGGGGGGTGAAAAGAGAGGGGAGAATAGGGCCCAGGCGAATTTTGCACCAGGAACCCATGGTTTCTAGTTACACCCCTGTTCAGCACCGTCCTCTACTATGGCACGTCATACATGGATAAGACTGGGATACAACAGTTTCCCAAATATCCATCTTTGAGGTACTGCCAGGACCACAGACCTCTCACGCCACCATATTGACAAAGAGCATAAACCATATAGTTTCCCTGATCTACCCCTACAGGGTTGCTATTAAACAGCAAAGTTTAGTAGCTCTCTACAACAACTTACATCTTATGTTTACAGGCTATTTTTTTTTTCTTCCAAAATAGCAGCGGTTTAAGCCATTCATTACCTTTTCACCATTGTTTAAAGAAAGAAAGAAAAAAAAAAAAAACATGTTTGCTATAAAACCACCCTTGATATTTGGTTTTAAAACAGACTAAGTCAGTCTAACCAAGAAAATATAAAAGACCAGGTTTGTAAAATAGGTTTAAAAAAAAAAAAAAAAAAAAAAAAAGGAGAATGCTAAGAGGAATGTGTACATATCTCCCCAACCACTAATGGCAGTGGTAGCATTCAATAATGCATGGAGTTTGTTCACATTCTAAGTATTGTGACATGCAGACACCATTTGGCTGTAAATCTACATACACATCCGTTTCAGCAGCCATCTTTGTTGATTTGGTAGCCATGTTTAGGAGACAGAAGACTTTTCAGGTAAGTAGACGGTTTAATTTTTATACAAATTTTTTTTTCCCATCAATTTAATTCAATGTTTACATCTTCCCAAAAGGGGGGCGTTTAATCTTGCTTTAGTAACATGACCAGTTTGTTTACATCACTTTGTAATATAGGAGAAACTATATTAAAATATCCTAATTTCTGTTCTGGATAGAGGACATCCATTCATACAAGGGGTAAGCATACACACAATACCAACTCTTCCCAGGTAAAAAAAAAAAAAAAAAAAAAAAAATAATAAATCTCATCCAATATTACACCTATAATATGATCAATTACTGGGTGGGAGCATTATACTTTGTGGCAGTATATTTTTAAAATAATAGTGCTATGCACATAATTAATCCTTTCCACTTAACAGACAGTGTTAACCCTGGTTCTCAGTACAACATTTGTACATTAGAGACTTAGTATACATTAGTATACATTCCAACAAGCCATGTTCTATTTAAAAAAAATATAAAGAATTTACAACTGCAGTTATAGATTCGACTGGTAAGTGCTATGATAATCTTCAGCCTCCATGAGAAGAGGTTGTGTCTCTTCGGAATTTACTTTCTTCTTATGCCGGCATGCCAAACTAACCAGTGTGGCAAGTACGGCAGTGACCAAACCTCCCACCACTGCAGCTCCCACCAGCCATTGCCAAATTTGACGTGCTTGCTCCAGATACGGCATAAGGAAGTTTTCACCAGAACCTGAATAAGGGAAAAAAAAAAAAAACACAGGACACAATTCCATAAATTTTTGCAAACAGAGAAGAACACACACATACACACACACACACACACACACACACTAAAGATGCCATGTTTTTTTAATGTGATAGGAATTAAAGTTCTTCCTGCATGTCATCCATACTGGGGTGAATCCAAAATCAGGGATACACCCCTTTCTAACTAATTAAATTAGTGGTGTGTAACAGTTTCATTACATGTATAAACCATTCATTTACATTAAAAAAAAAAAAAAAAAAAAAGCCTGAGGACCAGAATATACGGTATTGAGGAGTTGAAACATTGTGATGTGTTCGTGAACTGTAGTGGAGATTAAGAAAGCACTAGATCAAGACTTGCCATTTTGTATAAAAACTATAACAAAATGCTTTGAGTTATTCTAAAGACCAGCTTACATTTTCACCATTTTAACATTTCCGACCATGCCCAACAGGCTTTCGTGCCAACCGTATCAACCCCAAAACAGGTTAGAGAAAAGTGTAAAACCCATAATGCAATTATTTAATTTTTCACCTTTCTGGTGTGCAGTGGTGAATCTCCTTTGCTTCACCCTCCCGGGCGCCGTATAGGAGAAGCCAGCGCTCATGGGAAATGTAGTTCCCAGAGCGCTGCGACGGAAGGGAGGCACTACACCCGACAGACAGAGCATCTCGGCAGCATCGTGGAGCAGGTAAGTTCACCAGCTTCACTGCTGGAAATGGTCTATATTACCTAGAAAGTTGCTCACATTGAATTTAGGTAATGTAGATCATTTATAGTGCCGGTGCTGCCGAAATGATCTGTTATCCGTAAGTATCCATTATCCGTAATGCTGCCGGTCCCAAGCAAAAGGTGAAGATGGATTAACAGTGGGTCACTTATCAGCTGTTCTGGTTCTGTAATCCTACAAGCAACAGACGTCAGCACGGACGGCTGTGCCAACATTATCTGAATGTCAAATTCCAACCTTACTTGGAGGGTAATATGGACAAAAAAAAAAAAAAAACAGGGAGGACCCTCTAAAAAAAAATGTATTCCAATTCAACAGGTTCATATATTATTACATTATATATACACACTCTAGATCAGCGATTCTCAAACCTGTCCTCAGGACCCCCCACGGTCCAGGATTTAGGGATTATTGTGTTTAAATAAGAATATGTAGAACACCTGGTGTGGCTGCTTAATTACATTGCATTAATGTTTATTTATACAGCGCCACCAATTCTCGAAGCGCTTGGTACAGAGCATAGAAAGGAACTACATACTAATTTAGACAAACTAGTACAGACTGGTACATGAGGTAGAGAACCCTGCTCGTAAGCTTACAGAGGGAATGGGGTGCTTAATGGTTAGGGAACCATACCAGGTGTTCTACATGTTCTTATTTAAACACAACTGGGTAATCCCTAAATCCTGGACCGTTGGGGGGTCCTGAGGACAGGTTTGAGAATCACTGCTCTAGATACAGATTACATGTTCTTCCACAATGCAATTCTTTCAAAAAAAAGGTGTTACACAGGTTCAGCTACAGAATTGCCGTTTTCAAATAAGCAGAATGGAGCAGGATCGATTCCTGCAGGTCAAATCTAGACTGCAGTATTTTGTACCTCTGATAAATATTGGGAGCCATCTCAGCAAAAGAAAAAAAAAAAGTCAATGAAATTTAAGCCATGTTAAAATATATAAATAGGAGCCTATAACACTGTAAAATGAATGGCCCTAGTAAAAGCTAGGCAAGAATAAAATAGCTGTAATTACCTTTATTCTAGTTATGTGCCTGCTACTCTTATCCATCGGACACACATGCAGAATGCATACTAATGAGAAACACAAGTGCCTCATGAATGACTTCTCATCCAAGATCGCATCAAGAACAGGAAGTCACTATCCTAGCGGAAGACTGACATAAAGGGACAGTCTAGTCCCCAAACTCACTCTGGTGCAAGATGAAGATCACTGCTTGTATAGTGCACAGGCTTTGATCCCTGTGTGATGTGATTTATGCAGAATGCCTGAATCAAATTTTTAATATTTGACTCAAGTCCTCCCCAGTGATTACTCTGCATGTTTACTGCAGGTGCAGCAGCACTGATTATATAGACACTGAGGATATAAAATTTTGTTTTATTTGGTCACCTCCTGTCCTCCTCAAATGTAATCTATTGTGTGGCTTTGAGTGACCTTGCTCTTGTACACAGTAGGATCTCTTAACAGTGCAACACATTGTCTGATGACAATCACCAGAGATTCATTTGAATGGCATTATTATCATTGGTTCCTGCAGCAAGAAAAAAATAAATAAAAAGGAAATTACTTTTACTCAGCTAGTGTGGGCAGTTCTTGTTTCTTGCAATCTGCTGTAATTTCACAATTTCTTCTAGCTGTAAGTATTTTATATTTTCAAAGCAATGCAACATGTAAGATGCATTTTAAAGTACTTTGAAAGCACATTAATATGCATTTATATTTGGAAGATGCATTTTGTACACTAGACAGTCCCTTTAAGAGTATTTGCAAGCTAAATTTATTTAAAGGGGATTGTCAATCTAAACAGGATTACAAAATAAAATATATATTAAAACTTGGCGGATTTGCTGTGCTAAGAACATGATTTAATTTACAGCATCCAGAGTAGTTTGAGATAATCTTATGCGCAGGTACAAACTCTAGCATTCCCCGTGTTGAAATTGGTTTTCACACCTGCAGTGGTTTAATCTATGGCAAATTAAACACACCACAAACTGAGAAACACTCATTTGCACATGACAGGAGTAATGTACTCACATGCAGTAAAGATACCCTTGCCAATGCAAATTTAAAGAATAGCTAGAATTGGTCTCAGCGGCTGTAAGTACTTGCGAGGGGGGGGGGTCACCTTGAAAAATGGAAGCCAAGTGTAGGTCAGCGGTTTGGACAGACAGACAAGCAAACATTTTACCTGTTTCTGATAGATAGTCATATTCATATCCCAAATCTCTCGAAGCGGCAAAGAATTCTCCATT
Organism: Pelodytes ibericus; assembly: GCA_036172795.1. Classification (NCBI taxonomy): domain Eukaryota; kingdom Metazoa; phylum Chordata; class Amphibia; order Anura; family Pelodytidae; genus Pelodytes; species Pelodytes ibericus. The sequence goes on from CM069857.1 coordinate 279,399,094, forward strand.
CGTATACAATGGAAGGAATGGCACCATGTAGTATCCACGATTGTGTCCAACTGGTGCATTGGCTTCTGGGTAAATGGTCAATAATGAAGGCTGGTGTCTTTGAAGCCATTGCTCAAATATGCTGTTAACCAAAAACAGAAAAGGGGGGGGGGGGGGGAGTGTAAATATAAAATTAGCCAGAACTGTGGGGGGTTTTATGTTAAAGAACAAAGGGACCACCCAAGTTGGGGAGATTGCAGCTGCCCCATAAACTCGCTTCCTAAACTCCCTAACCAGCTCAATTTTGGTAACTAATAAGAGGAGGTGCTGGACAGGACGTAGTCTCCCGAGCCCCTAGACCATTGTATAGAAGTTGGTGTCTGCACTTTTTTTTTTTTTTTTTAAGAAAAAGTTTTATTTAATATATTATATATAATTATATAAAAGTAAATAATAGACAGACTTAACAAGACAACTTTGTAGATCATGCCAATGAGCAGTAAAATGCATAGAGATGCTTGCCTGGGCTTGGGAGAGTGCCTCACCCGGCTGTTTCCACTGCCTTCTCCTTACTGAGCGCCAGGATGTCACATGACACCTCAGATTCAGAAGTGCGGTGTGGAAGGGGGCGAGAAGGGGGCGGATTCCCTCACACAGTCAGGAAAAAAAAAATAAAAAAAAAAAGCCTGGTGTGAGAGTGGTATGACATTGAAACCAATCTGTTCCATTGCAGGGCCAACTCTGTACAAAAGATAGTTGCAGGGGCAAAATGGGCTATATGTATACAAAATCCCGCCCGGCAAAGTGTTAGGAGAGAGATTATATATATATATATATATATATATATATATATATATATTTATTTTTTATTATTATTTTTTTTAAAAAAGCACAATCTGTTTGATATGTATAATGGTGATTTAGTTTAATTTTTTTTTTTTTTTTAACACACATATGCTGCGCTACACAGCATCTAAAAAGCATAAAAATATTTTGAATCATAGCCCCAAAATCATAAAAAAAAAAAAGCTCATTCAACCACCCACAGACTATATTGAAAAGTTAAAGAAAAAAAAAAAGACTCCGTGTAGACCATAGTAAACCACAAAACGGAATCTCTCACAGAAATCAATAACCCCATCAGTGGCAAATCTGGTGGGAAGATTTATATTTAGTACCCACATTGTTATCCAATGTAAAAATCTGTCAAAATTTGATATTGGGGGTGGGAAGTCACTATTTGCCCTCTTTAGCACCTGTTTATGAACGGGAGGTATTGTTAGTGGTAGTCATTACCAATACCTTAATTTGGGATTGCTCGGGATCATTATTACTTTTCCAGTCGGTATACATTTGACCATCTTGCACCTGATGTACCAATATTACATAGTGACCAAGGACTTTGGTCATGAAAGAATTAAAGAAGCAGCAAACTTTAAAGTTTAAAAGGACCATGAAAAACTTTTAACCCTTGCTTCCTGGGAGGTGAGACTGGTTTGTCACAAGGGTCCATTGAAACCAAAAAAAAAAAAAAAAGTGTCCCTATTCTCCCAAGTAAACCTGATGTCCATCTCTACAGATTGACTCTCAACTGAGAATTTGAAGCAGGAGCCTTGCTCGTCTAATTAGAGTCTGAACTAACCAGAGAGAGACCCTTGTTTTTACTTGGCATTAGCAGTACTTTCCAGTTTATTCTCATATTAGTGACGACTACTTTTTCCCCTTGTGGGGAAAAAAAAAAAAAAAAAAAATTTAAGCTGAAAGGGAAACATTTTTTCCAAGTCAGCTTTTTGGCCTTCAGTTTGGTATTTCTCCCTTCTGTATAAAGTCCAAATAAAAATGGTGGTGGCACATGAGGGTGGAGCAAATCACGAGACCTCGCTTGAAAAAGAGCCGGGAGGAAATCAGACAAAAAATTGGCAGCTATAAAACTTTCAATAATATATTATAAAAGAAATGCACTTTGGAAAAAAAAACCACACACACTTTTCCTAAATATTAATTCGCACATCATTAATACTCACCTGTCAACAAAGGCATGATGCAGTATAAAGATGGGATCATTAGCGGATCCCTGAACTTGAGACATGGATCCATTCAGAAAGACATGCAGTGAATTGTGGAGGTTGCTCCTAGACCGGTTGGCTAAGCCCGTGAATGGGTCAGCAAAACCTAAAAAAATAAATAAAAAAAAATAAAGAAATAAAGAAAAACAAAAAAAAAAAAGGAGATGAAGTAGCATTTAAATAGACAAACTGGAGAATGGATAACATTTATAGACAATTACTCATGCAGCAAAATATTTACAGAAAATGATTATTTTTGTTGCAAATGTTATACAGTCCTTTAAAAAAAAAAAAAAAAAAAAACACATCTCCTGCCATATCTCCTTGCATACTCAGGACATGCCCCAGGACCCACATTTTACTCCTAGGACAAACCCCATCACCCCCATTGTACAATGCATTAAGTCCACAAGCTAATATCGCCACCCACCGGCACCTAACTTTGAGCAAATAAGTTTTATTTAATGCTTCCCATGACTCACCAATAATTAAAAAGTGGTTCAGGTAAACTAAGGTATATGAAGCATTGTTCGGAGTATCATTTACATATATTTCACTGGACTGATTCGGCTATGGCAGACATTGTGATGGTCACCATAAATTCATACAGTACACAAAATATTTTATAAAAAGTCTGTAGAAGTCATCGTCTCATCACCTTCCAAAGTGTTTCGGAAGCTAAAGTTGGCAGACCGATCCATGGGACCAGTATCGTAATCAGTTAGCGAAAGACAAGCTTCAACCTGAGCCGAGGTGGGCAGTCCAGACACTCTGCTCTGGTCTTGCTTCCCTGGATTCCGGATGATGGGCCCTTCGCCGGTTCCGTTGCACAAAGTTCTAAGATTGTTGTATTCTTCAGCCTCACTGCAAACAATCTGAAATAACGTTTTACTTAGAGACAGCCAACAAGGATCACATTTTTCTGTTTTTGCACAAAGGGTCTTTTTTTTGCACAAAGGGCCTTCCTTGGGAGCATTGGATAAAATAAAGACCGATTCACATATACCAAGAGCAGCCCTGAAGTGTTAAAGATGTTCTAAGGAAAACGGCAATGTTGTCATGTCGATTTAGCACCAAACAGCCTAAAAAAAAAAAAACCCCAACAACCATTTTGGCAAGTTCCTGAGGGCATGCAATAATAGGGAGTTTTTATTTTAAAAGGCAGTGCATTTTTAAGTTATGGATACAGGAGAGGGCTAGTTAAAATAGAGGTGGGGGTTTCATACACTGTAAAATGCTATGAGAATGCAAATTAAGGGCAGTCATTTTAACAGCCCCGAAGGGGGCATTTAGGACAAGATGGGTCATAACACTTCCTGTGGGGGTTTCATGCAAAAAGAGGCAGATCAATGGTGACAGCAATCATTATATCAGAGCAGTAATAAAAGGGTGAGGAGAATGAGGCCTCGGGTGCAGATTCATTCTGTCCTACGGTAGTGTGGTTTCCCAAATCACTTTGAAAAGCATGATAAGCACTGTAAAATTACAGGAAGCGATGCTATGCATTATGGGCAAGCAAACTAGCAGCATAAAGGAGATCTCCAGAGCTTACACCCCCTGCTCCCTCCAGTACATTACTAGGGTAAGGACACCCTGTTCGCCCCCCAATAAGTAGAAGGGTTAATAAAAATATTTGTATTCAATTAAAAAATAAACATAGGGAGGTGAAGTGCAATTCCCTACTCCTGCCTCAGGCACAAATAGAGGCAATTGCTATTTTAATGGTACGGAAGATTAAAATGTTTAATCAGGCAACAACCGGCATACTGATCTGCCCCAAGATTACGCCAGCCTTAGACGGTTATACCCTTCACTCCCTCTTATCCTACGTCCCCGCATTCTTTGCAGGGGGAGGCAACAACATTGTCCATGGTGGGCAATGCAACAACATTGTCCATGGTGGGCAATTTAATGATGTATGGACACTTTGCTCGCCATTCCTGGGTTCATGGCAAGTTATGCTTGCCTCCTCCATATTGCTAATTGAGCTTAGTCTAAACGAGGCACAGTTATCTGCAAATGCCCTCCGCACATGCTCCAGTAAGTCTAAACGGAATTGTAAAAATCAGAAAATGCATAGTTGCCAACACTGGCCATGTTTGCAGGGACACATGTTTTCCACATGCTGCAGAAAGAACATGCAAAATGCAGCCCGGCAGTATGTAGGATGGATATACGCACAGACACAATCCAATTAATTAATCAGGGTGGATATCTCATAGAACCTACCATGATTAATTAATTGGATTGTGTCTGTGCGTATATATCCATCCTACATACTGCCGGGCTGCACTTTGCATGCTCTTTCTGCAGCATGTGGAACAAATGTGTGTCCCAGGAAACACGGCCGATGTTGGCAGCTATGCAAATGGAGTAGTTTGTTACTTCAGGGCTGCACTGGGTAGCAAAAGGATTGCAGACCAATCAACGGGCTTTATTCATGAAAGAGGCCAAAGTAGCAGAGTTGGAAAAATAATATATTTCATTTGAATTGGAGAATTTTCCAAACACTGCTACTTTGGCCTTACGTTTGAAATTCCCTCTGATGGATAAAGCCCTAGATTTTTGTCGGCAATCCTGAAAATGGCTGTTCAGAGACCCATACGGAAAAAAAATAATGCAATGTGGTCATCCTATATAGCAGTGATAGATACATTGGCAATTTCTTAAAAATCTAAAACATTTCAATATCGCCAGGCTACAAGCTGAAGCCAGAATGGGGAGTCGGGCCAAAGAGTCCATTGTTTACTCAAATTGTACAGTTAATCTTAAAAATGTTAAACACACAGGAAAACATTTTTTAAAAGTGGTTTGTATTTATTACTCAAATTGTATTTATCATAGGAATTCCATGTCCTGGCAGAACTATCTCCAGGATTAGAGAAGGTTTGTAAGCTACACTGCATTGGATATAGTAAATACATTTTACAGGGCCCTGTTGCATACATCTGCCATATGTGCCTCTATACAATGACAGTGTGAATTAAAACAGGAGTTGAAATCCATTAAATATACACACACACACACACACACACACACACACTATACTTGACAGTTCTAGACAATAGAATCACCATGTCACAGTTTTATTCAGAGAAAGTCAGCAGTACTAGTCAGTAGTAATATTGCTAACCAATGTAGCCCTGAAATATGAATTTTCATAGTGGTCTCAGAACAAAAAGGTCAATGAAAAGATTGGACAAGTAAATACACACACCTGAATTCCCACTCCCAACACATGCAGCAAACATCCACATATCCAAATATAAACTTATTATTATTATTATTAATAATATTAATATTGTTAGACTAGAATAAAATCCGATATCTATAAAAATGTAATGTGCAAGAAGTTAAAAAAAAAAAAAAATCTAAGAAAAAAAAAATAGGCCCAAGATGCTAAACATATAACCCCATTTACCACGCAACACAAATCCTTAAACAAGGAGTCATTGCTAAAATTCAACTATTTATGAATATCAGGCAGCTTAGTGATCACTGATTATCTGATCTCTGAAAGGTATGTGGGGGTCAGGATTAGAAACAAGTTCTAATGGGTTAAACAACACATCCTGCAATTAGAAAACCAAACATACCTGCCAAGAAGAAAAGAAGGAGGCAGGACTCAGGAGGCCAGAGGTGGTGGGGTGGAATCCCCCCATGAATTCATCAGTGCACACCTCACACTCCTGGGCATCTCTCCAGTCCCAGTAAGGGATAGTGAAGTCCTCATCCCCGGTCAGCTTCTGGATCTCATGCTCCCAATGGAGAAGGAAATACCGGTGCCAGGGGACAAAAGCTGGGGCTTCATGGGCAAAATCTATATCCCTCCACACCGTGCCACCATCTATGAAGGCATCCCTGGACGCGTAGTAGTGGAGCCAGACGAAAAGGTCATACACATTGGTGTCTGCAAACAGTGGGCTGGACCCGTTGTTCATCTGGGCATGGGTACCAGTGGCTATGACATAGTCAGGGCTGATGCTGCGCTTGGCCAGGTTCAGGTAGGCGATAAACTTGTTCTTCTCAGAGGTGGTCAAGCTGAAGATCCCCTTCCTGATCATCACTTTCCTGATGGTGCAGTTTGGCCCCGTGTAGCCAAATTTGCACTCCCCGCAGTGGGACCCCATGAAGTTCCCTTGACACTTGCAAGTCCTGTTGTAGAAGACGGTGGGCCAGTTCTCCCGGTCATCAATCCCACTGAAGGGGAACTGAGGTCCCACTGAAGAATTAGACAAGAGGACATCCTCACAGGTCCCCCTTCCCGAGATTTCTCCACACGGAGAACCATCTCCAGGCCAGTCTGGGCAACACTCCTTTCTCAGGAGGACCTCGGCCGAGGTGCAGGCTCGGGGGAACTGGCCATAGCAAGAGTGGAAACCAAAGACAAGACAAACTAGGACTAAAGGGACCATGTTCCCTTCATTCAAGACCTTCTGTGATCTCTCAAACAGCTTGAGAAAGTTTTGTTCTTTTCCTCCCTTCCCACTTATTAATTGGGTCTAAACACGTGTTCTGGCTTATAGTATTTGTCTACCTCACTTCCAAGTGATGGATATGGTATGACCCCACCCCTTCTTAGGTTATAATTGATGGAGGGGGGGGTTGAGTCTTGTGTTCTGAATGGCATTTGACTTCCTCAGATTTTGGCTTCTTAAAAGGTCTGGCTGATTATCTTTCTGTATATTTCTCTAGTTGAACTAAATAATGCTGCCTGATTACACTGCTAGCAAAGCTATATGCTGAATATTGTGTTGTATGTCCATTTAATATACTAAATAAACTGTTGTTTTAGTTTGATTAGATCACCCCAGCTTGGTAGAATGCAAGTATTCAGTGTAAGAGGCAGTGAGAACATGTGATTAAGTCATCCACTTTCTCCAAACACTTCAATAACTAAGAAAAAAAAAAACTCAGTGAATTGATTTTCAGGATTATAAAGCAAATGGTTCTACTTTAACCCTATGCATATTACATTCAAAAAATCAAAGGGCTACTCCTAGCAAAAAAAAGTTAAAAAAAAAAAATCACTTATGTGATTTATTTCAAAAAAAAATAAAGTGGTTTTTAAATTGACCGATTGCATCAAGTTTAGGCATTTTAAATAGAAATGCTTTAAAGAAAAAATAAAAAATAAAATATTTTGAGTTCTTTTTGCTTTCTATAGCTATGTTAGGGGGCAGACATCTTAGGTCAGATGAAATAAGATCTTACCCAAGATTCTAAACAACATGCCTACTCCCTGATAGAACTATACAAGCAAAATATATTCATTAAATTAAAGAATTTATATTTAAAATGCCTACAACTGATGCAATCTTTCATTTAAACATTAATCTTTTGCTGTTGGTTGTGAATCACATTTTCTCAATAGATCTTACCTCCTCTTACTTCTCATTCCATACATTGATATCCATGTCCAGCCATTTTTTTGACAGATACATACAACGTATGCCCCTCTCCGGAATTGATTTATTTATTTATTTAGAAAGTGTTTTACCAGGAAGAATACAATGAGATTTCTCTCATTTTCAAGTATGTCCTGGGGACCCAGTCCAGAATGGAGTGACACATTTAACAGTAGATTCAAAAATAAATACATACATATATTAAACAAGTTGGAAGGAGAACGTACAGGGTAAATCATTATTGATACAAAAAAGGAACATGTACAGTATACGAAAGAGTTTGTAAACTAATAACAGGTACAATCTGTTTTGAGGATTTGGGAGATACTTATTTTCAGGGATCTTAGAGTAGATGATGATTTAGCAGAAACGGGAAGGCTTATTCCACATATGAGGAGCTCTGAAAGAGAACGCACCTCGACCTGCTTCCTTTTTGAAGTGAGGGATCGCTAGTGAAGGGTTGGTGCAGGATCTGAGATTGTGGGATGTGCAGGGAGTGTATAATTCATTCATTCATGCTCAGAGTGGAATCAATTACTTAATTGGGTTTCTATGGCTTCCACTCCTTGATTAATTAGCGGATTCCCTCTGTGGACATTTGCATTCTGAGTTCTGTAGGGCAGTATGTAAATGGTATAGGGTCCACGCAATAAAGAGGGAATTAAGACGGAATATCTGTTTTTAAGGCCAAAGTAGCCGAGTTGTAAAAAACATCCTGTGCAGCTTAATGGCAGGATTCTGCTCCAACTTGACTACTTTGGCCTTAAGTTAGAAATGTCCTCCTCAATTCTCTGCAATTCTCTCTTTATTGAGTAGACCCTTATGTATCCAGCAAAAAAAACGTCCCTGATATGATTTTCTTATTTGTACTGGAAAAAAAAAAAAAGAAAAGAAGTTTGCTGGTCCTGTTCCCTATATGTACGCTCACATTGCAAGTATTTCTGATACTTTTTCTCATTTTTTTTTTATTCTTTTTCGAAATACTTAAAATGTTGCTTTTTTTTTTTTATTTTTTTTTTTACCACCCAGGTTCCAGCCAAATGCAGGGGCACTCGGTGGGTCAGTACGGTTGCAATCCCACGATGTGGGAGTAAATGAAATATAATCTAAAGTCCGAATATTTCCATTTTAATCAACACGGATTTGTTGAACTTTAACCATCATGAAATGCCGCACTGCAGTCAGCTCGATCCTTTAAAGGACAACTGTAGCAATAAGTGAACTTACCTGTCATTGAAAGATTGTATCAAGTGTAATGATTCATAAAGAATTTCTTAAATGAAACAATACAATGCAGTTCTGCTCGCACTGTCCCAAATTTATTTTAGATAAGTTCCACATCATTGAAAGTGTAAAAAAAATAAAATAAATTAAAATAAATTAAGTATAACTGTTTTTAGTGTTGCTTTAGCAACAATCCGGCCTCTCGGTACGTACCCTTCAATGTCACTGAATTTATAGCCCCCCCCCCCCCCCCGTGAAACTATCTTCAATGTAAAACGACTGCAAATTGGTTTGAAATAAAAATAAATGCATTACACATGTTTAAAAACCCTTTCAACATACAGAAGATAAGCTAGTTGGAATTCTGCAATGTACAGATTTTTATTTTTTTTTGTGCTCTGTGTTCACCATTTTATTCCCATTAAGCTACGTTTCTCTAAGTGGCCAGATGAATGGGAAGATGCCGGGATTCATTGTAGTACAGTGTGTGTAACAATGAGGCTTGTGGTAATATTGTTAATAGCGGCTGAAACAAGGCAGTGTTTGTAGCAGGCAGACCCTGGTCATGAGGGCAGGTCCATGCTCCCCTGCCTTCCCTGCATCAGGAGCTCAGCACATGACAAGCACAAGGTCTGCAAATCCTGTGTGCTGCTAGCCCTGGGAATCCCTTCCAGCCCATCACTGACCTGACCTCTCAGCCCTATGCCAAGAATGCTGCATTCACATCATACTTCATCACATTCAATAAAAAACAGCTAGAAATAAAGAAATACTTTCTGTTTAATTGAAATGTAAATAGAAAAGCTTTCATGGAAAAAAAAATACAAAAAAAGACCCTCATTACGCCCTCTGTGCCACATTTTGTTCTGTGTTGCTCTGGCACATTACCCAATTTTTTAGGGACCATTTTATTTTGGGGGGGTGGGGGGGCACCCATGGACAATACAAAATCCTGGGCTAAAATGGTTAGAATAAAGTATGCAGAGCAGTCTATAGGATGCAGAGCATCCCTTTATTATATGTCAGTGTGGTTATTCTAACTTAGCATCAACACAACTGATGTACAAAGAAAAAAAATACACTGCTACAAAGTACCATAAAAACTCTGCCACCCTCCATGTGCTGGAGATTTTCGGACACTTTCAAAGCACATAACATTAGGATGCAAAAGTGTTGGGGTGTATTAAAAAAGGATCAATCAGTGACTTAATCACCATGGAGAAATTGACTGCACAACACTACAAAATCCTTTCACAAAATATGGGACCCCTGGTTAGAGGCCCATATGCCCCAATGGACGGCCGAGTGTTCTCAGTGTGATCTCTGCAATTTAGGAGCGCTCTCTACATGGGACCGCCTAAGGACCGTTCCTGGCCCCTGAGGGGGCGTGGAACAAGGGGAATGGACTGCTGCTACTTCCTGACTTCCTTCCTGCTCTGGCATGTGCCCTGATTCTTTCATTGATTAAATTAGACACTCGGGGACGGGTTTCGGGGGGGGGGGGGGGGGGGGGGGGGGGTGGGTGCTGCCGAGAGAATCCTTACCCCAACTCTCCCACCACCCTCATAGTCCCCCCTCCCTTTTTTTCTTTCTTCTCCTTTCTCTCTTCTTCTCTCCCTTCCCTCTCTTTCTCCCCCCCAATACTAACCCTAATACTAACCCCCGACCCCTAATACTAAAATTAACCCCCTAATACTAACCCCCGACCTGTAATAGTAAAATTAACCCCTAACACTAAACACTAAACCTAATTCTAAATAAACTAAAATCGATAAAATACTTACCTTTAGCGATGAAATGTCCCGCGATGAAATCTCCAGCGACGATCTGTCTTGTGCTGTAGAGTCGGCGGTGAAGCGGCTGTGCGGAAGCAGCCGCGATGAAGTGTCCCATCCCCTCCGAGCGCTATATAGCTTCTAAAATGCATTTCCCATTATGATTCCACCCCCCCCTCTACAATGTTCATTTTTTATTGACTACATTGTTGTAAAAAATCTCTTCTTTCGAAAATAAAGAATATAAAAAAAATAAATCTCCAGGACCTTTTATGTGCCCACCCACCACCCATTTTTGCTAGGCTAGAAAAAAGTAGTAGAATACAATTACCTTATATTTTTAGTTCGAAATATACACAAATGTATATGGTGGTTTCGCTTTAAACCTCTGATTACTAATGTAAACCAATAAATACATGATAATCCAATCTGAAGTAGGGCTTCCACGTGTTTGATTTATACTATATGGTCTACTCAACAAAGAGAGAATTGCAGGCAATTGAGAAGGGAATTTCAAACTTAAGGCCAAAGTAGCCGAGTAGGACAAATTCCCCCATTCTGCTGAATTGGAGACATTTTCCAACTCGGCTACTTTGGTCTAAAGTTTGAAAGTCCTGTCTCTATTTATATCTTTATGCGCACACTACCATCTGCATTTAGGGTTAACAACATCACACTTTCACTCATGGACTGGGAAATAAAAATGCCTATGTCAAGGTTGCATTTATTAAAATGAAGGTTAAATTTGTCTGACAACAGCCCTTGAGCATGCATGATTTATAAGCATCCTGAATAAAACAGCAATGGGATCACTCTGTGTCCATCAAATGCATTGTCTTCATGATGTACCTACTGTATCTGCTCTGTCTCCTCTTAATAAAGCACTTTATAAGGAAGATAGTTTCACAGGCATTCATTTGTGCACATCTACCACCTTATACATGTACACTGAGGAAATGGTATTATTATTTCACAGGGTAATAATGTTTTAATGTTCTGAATAATGCTTTTATTACACAGAGAAATGTTATACGCACTCTGATTTCTTTAAAATAGTTGTTTTGCCTTTGTATTTGATATATCCAAATGAAGAAATAAGTGGCCATTCGGAAAGGGGATACTAATCTGAAATACAGCACAGTGTATCATGCTAATTAATAAATAGTTACAGAAATCGCATATAGTATTCGAATCCTCTGTGGCAAAAGTGAATTTCATGCAAAATGTGGAAGCATTATCAAACACAAATCTACATACACCAAACAAGCCAGAAGGTCTGCTCTTCCCACAGAAATCACACATTGACTGTGCTACCACCACTGCAAGGGATTCTGGGTAGGCATAAACCAATCCAATCAACAATGATCACCTAACTTGGCACGAGGCCTACATAAAAGAAATGTGCTGTTTAGCAACAAAAAAAATCACACAGGATTTTGGTGTAATTGGAAAATATTTGGAAGGTATAAAGCATGAGCACGTTCGATTCCAAATCAGCATGATCAAATTAAACCAATTAAATTAAATTAATTAAAGGCGAATACAAACAACTGCTGTAGCTGTGACAATAAGGTGTCATAATACCTCGAGGGCATATATATATATATATATATATATATATAATGTTTATGAATGTACTGAGTGAAAAGGTGATCATTTATTAATATTTTCTTTATTTTCCTGTTGATGATTGTATTTGCAAACACATTAAAGTGAATAAATATTCATTGAGGTGGATGGTATTAAAACAAATTAAGAATACCAATAATAATTAGATATCCTGGATTGGGGTGTCCATACTGCTTATTCAGGTATGCTTAAATTAAAAAAAAAAAAAAAAAAAACTTCATGGATGAATTCAATAAACTGCAAGCATCAGGCATTAGTAGCTGAGTTGGAAAACTTCTCCAGTCTGCTTCTTTCTGACTCCGCTAGTCTCACACCAAGCAGAAAATAAATGTTTTATTTGGGAGGCTTTGCTTTTAGAAACACTAAAATGTTGGGGGGGGGGGGGGACATTCAGATTGTAATAAATGCATACATTCTTAGAATTCAGTGTCTTGCTTATGTTAGTGATTGCATTTTTTTTTAAAATCCAATAATCTCCATGTATGGAAAATTTCGACTCTCAAAATTATTTTGGCTGCCCTTTTTTAGGCAATTTTTTTATTTTTGTGGCCGATTTTTTTTTTTTTTTATGTATTTTTGTATTTTTTTTTTATTATAATATAATATATATATATATATATATATATATATATCAGTCTTGATAAAGGTCCAGAAGGTGGACCGAAACATCGACTACTTGTGAATTATCGACTTGAGTATCGACTAATAACAATGAAGATGTTTTTCCATCAAGACCCGTGAGTGCGTTTTTGTTTTTGGACTCGTGTATGTATTGTGCTACACAGCACCCGGGCTATCAACACATTATAAAGCAGTTTAGCTGAGTGCACCTCCCTTGGATTTGTGTATATATATATATATTATGTGCGTGTGTATATATATATATAATCAGAATTGCATATATAGCGTTATCTTCCAATATCTCTCAGGAGTTAGCAATATACAATGGCGCATGCTCCGGTCCCACCACTAGTTGGCGCTAATTCTACATGCATCTATTTTATAAATAATCGTCTGAGTGTAGGTGCTCATGAACTGTCCACTCCTATTGCTTAAAAAAAATACATGCTTCAGGGCTGTAGCGCTTACAATGTAGACAAATCCGGAACTGGTATTTTGCCCATCCCTGAAATATGCGGGGTTTTTTTTTTTTTTAATTGTCCCCAAACAATGACAATTTGATGCCCCTTTTTTTTTACAGCATGTTTTACAGCGATTTCTAATACAGCTTTTTCACCTCCAACTTTCCCTGTGCTATTCGTTCACTCGCTCAAAGCATATATGTGTACGTGCAGTGATTATTATCATTAACAAGCACAGTCCCATATATGCTTTAGGCAACTGTGTGAATATCATGTGGCAAGAATAAAAATCCCAAATATCTGAATGCGACTGATAATTACTATGTTGCATGAGATTTTTTTTTTTTACTACTCTTAAGGGGAGAAGAACATAAAAGGCTATTATGTAGAAATCATACCCTAGTGAACAAAGTGACGTTAAATACATCACTGTTATACAGATTAGAAAATAAAATAATAGGGGAAGCAGTCATGATTTTGTTTTGTTATGAGTAACTGACTGGCTTCCCTCTGAACACATATGTATATAGCGCTAGCAGAGAGACAGTCGCCGACCAGACGGCTGCATGCTTCTTATGGAAGCATGGCAGCTGTCGGTCAGAGGATAAACTGGCGTGTACTATCAAAGGTACACGCCAGTTCATCCTCATACTAGGGACAACTAACTTTTTAGTTTAGTGTCCCTTTAAGACAGTCCTTTGATTGTAAACACGGGAACCGAATGGTTTTAAGATGGAGAGAGTTACTGGAGCTAAACCTCGCAGATTATGTCTCTCCTTATCAACAGAGAGGGGCTAACGAATTAAGTATTGACATTGATTTGTATTAAATGGAACTTAGAATGGGCCCAACTAAGTAACATTTCCCACGGTCTTAATTTACAAGAATTCACCTTTAAAGTGCTTAATCTGTGGTATGAACTGGGGGGATTTAATGCACTGTGTGTTGGAGGAGTAAGGAGATAGGTGGATCATTTGTACATATCTCCATATATCATTTGTTAGAACATAAGTAATTTATGCAGTAAAGTGTTCGAGGTCCTGTCGGCCATCACCAATTCAGTTGTGCCTGTTGCTCCTGAGAGAGCTCTTCTCCATTTAAATTTAGAATTTTTTTTTTGCCTTTTAAAATTAAATTTATAGCTATTCAGTTGTTCTTGGGGGTTATAATAATTATTGGCTCATGATAGTCAAGGTGAAGTCATAATCAGGAGACAAACAAATAGAAAGTCAGACTCCACACAACTCTTGACTGTTTATTCCACCAGTAACATTGCAGCTAAACAGTTTTTTTTTCAAGCCACAGAACCACCTTGTAGCACCCACTTGTATCAGTCTGTTCTTGTTTGGCTATCTTAGTATGTCAACCCCCTCTATGCTCTGTACCTAGCACTAAGTAAATTGTTAGTATTATATAAATAAATGTTAATGTAATGTAATAAAGGTCCATATAGCATAGTTACACTGATCAGCTACAACATTAGGACCACTGATTGGTGGCAAGCCGGTGGAAGTAGTCTGATGCTTTGGGCAATGTTCTACTGGGGAACCTTGGTCCTGTCACAATGCAAAAATTGTTCAGGAATGGTTTGGGGGCACAACAACGAGTTCAAGGTGTTGACTTTGTCCAGATCTCAGTCCAATCATCAGTGGGATGTCCTGGAGAAACAAGCCTGATTGATGGAGGCCCCACCTTGCAAATTACAGGACTTAAAGGATCTGCTGCTAACATCTCAGTGCCAGATACCACAGCCCACCTTCAGAGGTCTAGTGGAGTCCATGCCTCGATGGTTCAGGGATGTTTTGGCTTCATAAGGGGACCTACACAATATTAGCCAGGTGGTCATAATGTTATGGCTGATCTATGTATATTGTATAGAGGTGGCAAATCTGCTGGCGCTATATAAATAAATGTTAATGTAATGAAGGTCCTTAGATCATCATTATATTGATTGTCACAAGGGCCATTAAATATCTATCATAT
Organism: Pelodytes ibericus; assembly: GCA_036172795.1. NCBI lineage: Eukaryota > Metazoa > Chordata > Amphibia > Anura > Pelodytidae > Pelodytes > Pelodytes ibericus. Next base: position 279,414,240 of record CM069857.1, read on the forward strand.
AGAAACATAGAATGTGTCGTCAGATAAGAACCATTCGGTCCATCCAGTCTGCCCAATTTTTCTAAATACTTTTATTCGTCCCCCGTTCCCGGTCTTATAGCTAGGATAGCCTTGTGTCTATCCCACGCATGCTTAAACTCCTTCACTGTGTTTACCTCTACCACTTCTGCTGGAATGCTATTCCATACATCCACTACCCTCTCAGTAAAGTAATATTTCCTGATATTACTTTTAAATCGTTGCCCCTCTAAGACTATGTCCTCTAGTTGTGGTAGTTTTTCTTCTTTTAAATATACTCTCTTCCTTTACTGTGTTGGTTCCCTTTATGTATTTAAATGTTTCTATCATATCCCCCCTGTTATGTCTTTCCTCCAAGCTATACATGTTAAGATGCTTTAACCTTTCCTGGTAAGTTTTATCCTTCAAACAAATGAACCAGTTTAGTAGCCCTTCTCTGAACTCTCTCCAAAATATCAATATCCTTCTGGAGATACGGTCTCCAGTACTGCGTACAATACTCCAAGTGAGGTCTCACCAGTGCTCTGTACAATGGCATGAGCACTTCCCTCTTCCTACTGCTAATACCTCTCCCTATGCAACCAAGCATTCTGCTAGCATTTCCTGCTTCTCTATTGCATTGCCTACCTACCTTCAAGTCCTCTGAAATTATTACTCCTAAATCCCTTTCCTCAGATGTTGAGGTTAGGACTGTACCAAATAGTCTATATTCTGCTTTTGGGTTTTTACGCCCAAGGTGCATAATCTTGCACTTGTCCACATTAAATGTCAGTTGCCACTGCTCTGACCATTTTTCTAGTTTAGCTGAATCATTTGCCATTTGGCTTATCCCTCCATGAATATCAACCCTGCTACAAATCTTTGTATCATCAGCAAAAAGACATACTTTTCCAACAAGACCTTCTGTAATATCACTAATAAAAATACTGAAGAGAATGGGTCCAAGTACAGATCCCTGAGGTACCCCACTAGTAACAAGACCTTGCATCGAATATACCCCATTGACTACAACCCTCTGTTGCCTGTCACTCAGCATATGTTGCTACCTCCCCTTTTTCTGTCTATATTATATTACTGTCATCTTCTAAAATGCTCAACTTAATAGGACCTGTCTAATTGTCACCTGTGTTGCGTACTTATCCTTCTACATTAATGTATCCCACCCAGTTCATACACCCTGAAAGGTCCTTAGGCTGCGGAAGACGATTGTGAAGACCACAGATGAGCTTGGGATCTACTAAACCAATGATTATAGAGAACATGCCACAGAAAACGCGACAAGTTAAAAAGTTATGCAGAGAGGAATCGCAAGTATCAAATGCATTGAAAACTATATGAAAAAGGAAAGCAAAAAATGAAAGCTCATTTTTCTCATGAAAAATATCAAAGGCGACAGTCACTTCTCACAAAGTTGCGTTCCAATGGAAACTATTGTAATTACGTACCATAGGATACATTTTTTTAAAAAATATATTTTATTAAAGAGAGATTTTTACAATAACAATAACTTTTACAATGAAAGAGAAAATACCATATATATTATACATAAAAACAGTAAATATCAATGAATCCAGCCCAAATTTAAATCAATGATGAAAGTATTGATCAGGCACTTTATAGTCAGTTTTCATTGTGATAACATATTGGTATGAATTAATTATGAAATTAAATCACAATGTTAATAAATATTAAAAAAAAAAATTAAAATTGGGGGGGGGGGGGGGGGCAAAAAAAAGGGGGGAAGGGGACTGCATCCATCCACAATAGCTTTTTTTCCCCTCTCAAATAAAATTCTAATGACTATAACCAATTCTAGTATACATAACATGACCCAACAATACCTAGTTCTGATAATCGCAATAATAGAATAACAATTATCAATTTTTCAAATACTTTTCTTTATACAAGTAATCAAAACCTATATTCTCTTTTAATCTTTGTTTTAATCATATGATTCATTTTGTGTGTGTATTTATGATTTAGTGAGCACTAGCTTCACTCGGTTTGGTTTCTTTGTGGATTCTTCCCCGATGAATTCAGTAACTCGGGCTCTCTCGCAGTGTAGATAAAAGTGGCGCTACTTAATTAGTAACGAAACACACCAAACAAAGAAAGCTGCTCACAGTACAAGGAGAACGACCAACAATCCTCTTTCAACCAATGTACAGAAAACTGGAGCGCTAAGGTGTATAATATCGAAAATAAAGTAAAATAGAAGACACAGATATACTTACGTAGACTCGTATGTTCTCTTCTCTTGTAGTGTAGCATTACCATATTTCTTTCAAGACCATCTGGAACTCTTGGTCTCCTGGGATTGTTTATCCTGCTCATTTATTTCAACTGTTACAATTAGACAGAAAAAGGAATCTGTCAAGGTATTCTCATTTCTAAGTTCATATCATCCTCTCACTGCTGATATGTTCATTTTAGTACTTTTAATTGCAATTAATTTCAATTTACAAGGCAGAGCCCCCACTAATCATCTGGAGTGCGAGCGAACAAATGCCGTGATTCACTTCCATATGTGGACGTGCACAAATTATCTTGATTGAACGTTCTAAGATAGCCAGCTTGACAAATTTCAAAGGAGATCTGCCTGTTCCTGGACAAGGGAACCTGAGCTGAAATTCTCAGTTGGAAATCCTTGCACTCATCGTAAGAGAGCTCAGGGGTAAACTGCTGGCTCGCCTGCTTCTCTGAGTTGCTCGACTCCAAAAATACTTGCTTAAAAATCTTACACCAAGCTCAGCTGACAAATATTTTTAAGAACCCATTAAAGCACTTATTTTCAGATTCTGACAGTACCGTAGAGATAAGACAGGGTAAGGTCACCAGATATCCCCTTTTCCAATGATGTAACCATACATTTTGCTTCCTTCATTGAAGGTCTACTGGAAGGTCCCAATGCATCTCCTATAGAAATGGACATGAACCTTCACAACCAGCATGGTGGGTTATGCGTCTATCATTAGTCTGCCTGCTGTGGATAATATATATATATATATATATATATAGTTAGCCAGTTCACAAGGGTGTTACAGTATTGCCTCCCCCCCCCCCCCCAATTAAATGGTTTGCCACATACAGATGGGAAACAATGTATCACTCACCACTTTATAGTAAGCCAAACACCAGTATGATATTCCAATGAGTACATAGTTAGCCAGACATAGCCCATCAAAGATCCCAGCAAAAATCCATTATCCAAACTCAGACATGGTATAAATAAATATACAGTCCACCTTTCATCTACTACCAGTCCATCTCAGCCTCCATGAAGATCCATAAAACTACCCATAAAAATGTTTTCATTTGTGCTCTCCAAACCAGTTTCCTCCTGACACTCTGTATCTCCTATTATATATATATATATATATTTTTTTTTTTTCCCAGAAACTAGTCAATTTAAAATGTATATGTTTAGCCAAAACAAAGAAGGAAGCCACACCTGACCAAGAACAGACAGTGCAAAAATAGCCTGCCCAACATGAGGGTACCCACTTGGGAGGGGCACTGCTGTTTTGTTTTGTTTTGTCGGCTCACATGCACCAGTACAAAGGAGACCTCCATATTAGCATATTGGACTGGTGCCACCCATCAGGGCAATCCAGACTCAAAATGCCTGGCAAGCCTCCTCTGCACAAGGAACACAGCCATCACAGACTTCCATTTCAGCCTATCATATACCTTTTCAATGGTGGATGACCTAGTGTCCCCTCTAGGTGCAGTGAGCCAGGGTCCCAAAAAGCTAACAATATTGACACATTTGGAAAATATTCTCCCTCCTCGTTCTATTTCTTCTCTTTTTTGTTTTGTTGGTTGTTTATATGTTGTTAACTTCTTTTTTAAATTACAAATGCATGTTAAACTCTGTATTATTATTGTTATTTTTTTATTTTTTAAAGCAACTAAAACAATTAATCAGTGGGGACAAAGAACAATTATTGTCCAAGACCCGTCATTAATTCCCATTTGACGATACACTTAGCTTTAGAAATAATAACCTAATTTACAAATACTAAAACCATGTTATCATTATGAGACTGTATTTTGCTTAATTAAGAGAAGAGGAAAATGATGATCAGCATGCTTAGAAAGATGGGAAATATGTGCAATTTGTTTTTATTCTTGTAGCTTGACAAACAAATAAACTGTTATTAGTACATTTAATTTTCCTAATGAATGGTGGTGATAGAATAATGTTAGATGTAAACTACTAGGACATTTTGTAGATGTTAGATTTTTTTAAAAAAAATACTGTTTACTTTAATACTAATAGTTATACTTTTAGTTTAATAATCCTCTACTACAAATTCAGAGCAAAAGGTTAAATATAAGGAAAACTAAATCACACAGATAAAGCATGCTCCAAAAAAACCTCACACACAATTTGTAAATAATTTTTAAAAATAAAAAAAGATTAAAGTACAAGTGCTAGGGTGTAAAACCTCACAAGAAGACAAGATGAAATAGAGATAAAGGTGGGACGAGGAGTGTTCTCAAAAAATAAAAATGAACCAAGCAAACATATAGAGTAATACTGTTGGGTAATTCGCTCAAAGGTGAGCTAAACAGTTAATCTTAACGATAAGCAAACTCACCAGGATTGTGCCTACACAATGTATAGCTAAACTGGCTTAGTGGGAGATATTTGCCAGGTTTTTCCCTGCACAATGTATAGTTAAATAGGTGATATGGAATGTTATTCTCAAATCAGTTTGACTGCAACTCACCTTTTAGTTATCCCCTTAACAATGATGTACATGAACGTCAAGCCCCTTTAAGGCCACCGGAAGCGATCAATAATATCCTCCGGTGACCAGATGGTGTTGCCAAGATGCCTCCATTAGGAGGCATCAGGCAACACTGAAAAAGCCACTCCCGACGCACATACAGTCGCTTCTAAAAGTGAAATTATGCGCCGCAAGCGCAGTGCCATACCAGAAATGGATCTTCCGTGTTGTGAATCACCGCTTCTGTTGCTCTGTTGTAGTTACTAGACTGCCCCTAGTGGTAGTTAGCAATATTAAAAGTTAAAAAAAAAAAGCAACAGTTAGGGTTGAGATTTAGGGTTAGTATTACAGGAATAGTTAGGGTGACAGTAAGGGTTATGTTTAAGATTAGTGTTCAGTTGACCATTGGGGTTGGGGTCAAAAGGTCATGGTAGGGGAAAATTGTTAGGGAAAAATGCTACTTTAGATTATTGGCCTTTAAATTGGATACAACAGAAAAACATGTAACATGGCATATTTCTCAACGCAGGACAAATAAGAGAAACTATGTAGATGGGGTCTTTAATTTTTAATTTTTTACAATTTGTAATTGTAAAAAAAAGATTTATCAGGTCAAAGTTAGAAAAAGTTTTGTTTTTTTTAATTTATTTTCTCATCACATTTTATTATTTTATTCTAGTAAGTTATGAGGATCTTAAGAAAGCCCTACCTATGATGATAAAAACAGTTTAGTGTGGGCACATTAAACAATACAAATTTAATTTACAGCTAAAAACAAAATCTAACAAAAAGCATCAGTCCTTAAGGGGTTAATAGCCAACTTAGGTGCTATTTTTAAAAGATGTGCTAAATACCACCTTTTTTTTTCTCTTGATAAATACGGTCCTTAGACTTGAACTCGCTATTAGCTGACACTCACCTGAGCATTCTAGAATGCAGACAGGACTGCACCAATGTAAGTAGGGGAGGCCGGATAACATAGCTAGAAAGCATTAGACATGTGCAAAACTAACATTTTCATTTCGTTTTCGTCCATTCGGACGAAAATTTTATTTATTTCGTCTAAAACGAATTTCGTTCATTACTGCATTCGTTTCACACGCAATTCGTTCATTATTTTCATTTAGTTTCGTATTATTCGTTCGTTTTATAGAATACGTGTAATACTATTGGCATTCTATAAACCGAACGAGAGCCCCATTCATATGAAATTCTTATGAATAGGGCTCTCGTTCGGTTTATAGAAAGCCCCATAAACGAGAGCCCCATTCATAAGAAATTCTTATGAATGGGGACTCCATTCATAAGAATTTCTTATGAATGGAACTCTCGTTCGGTTTAGAGAAAGGCAATACTACTACAAGTTTTCTATAAGCCGAAAGTCTATAAACCGAAGGTCGTTCGGTTTATAGACTTTCGGTTTATAGAATACATAGAATTACATGTAATTCTATGTATTCTATAAACCGAAAGTCTATAAACCGAACGACCTTCGGTTTATAGACTTTCGGCTTATGGAATACATGTAATCTTATTGCTATTCTATAGACCGAACGTTCGGTTTATAGAATAGCAATAGGACTATATGTATTCCATAACTCGAAAGCCTATAAACCGAACGTTCGGTTTATAGACTTTCGGCTTATGGAATACATGTAATACTATGGGCTTTCTATAAACCGAACTAGAGTTCCCATTCATAAAAATTTATGAATGGGGACTCTGTTTCGGTTTATAGAAAGCAAAGAAGTTGAACGAATGAACAAATGGTTTAATATAAACGAAAATCATTCGTCCATTCGTGCTATAGTATTGGCATTACTATAAACCGAAATAGAGTCGGTTAATAGAATGCCAATAGACTTACATGCATTCCATAAACCGAAAGTCGTTCATTATGTCGGTTTATGGAATGTAGTGTACTATGCTATTGTATTCTATAAACCGACTCTATTTCGGCTTATAGAATGCCAATAGTACTACGAATGGACGAATGAACGAATGATTTTCGTTTATTAACCATTCGTTCATTCGGCTTTCGTTAGCTTAGCATTTTCGTTATTCGTTTTTCAAACGAATGAACGAAAATGCTATTTTCGGACGAAAATGCATTCGTCCGAAAACGAATGCACATGTCTAGAAAGCATGCAGTGGAACATACTAAATCGCCAGCTCAAGAATGGGGTTGAAGTTAACCCCTTACATTCCTGAGGGAGCTACACACATCTATGTTTCACGTGGTATTACTATACCATTGTACTATACATGCCTTCAAGGCACACTTGAAAACAATAGAAATCACCATCTTCTGTTCCTTGAAAACATTGTATTACTAAATTTTACTGCAAAACATAACGTCATTGTAATTAAATTATAGGAACTCATTTAATATTTTTTTATACACAATATTTTTGTTTATGGGTTTCAGAGGTATGTTTGTAATACAAAACTATGTTATTAGACCCTATTTACTTCCAGTGCATTTAATATTAACAAACAAAACAGGCAAGCCAATTTAACATAATTGTCTCATAAGTGGATCAGTGATTTATTCCAAATGTGCCTACAAGACAGTATTGTGCATCATATACAGATTAAGGTCAACACGTAACATAAAAATGCTGATTTTTTTCCCTTTTTTTTTTTAATACAGGCCACGAGCAACAGAAAAATGTAATTAAGAAATACAAAGGTATGTTGAGCACTGACTTGAATAGGGCTATTCCAAATGGCCTGTCTAAATCTAGAAGAGGGAATGAAGTCTTGATAGATCACATAATAGGAATGCTCAGTCATGAATGCATTTGTGATTTTCAACTACTAGCAAACCAAGGCCAGATGGCATTCTATTGAAATCAGCATAGCTCAATCACAGCAATAAATCAGCATACAGGTTGCATCAGAATGAAAGGCCCATAACACTTTCTTTTGTGTATATCCTAAAGAGCTATCATCCACCTTGCATTACTAAATGCGATCAATCAATTGCACTATTTTAATATGTTGGGAGGGGGGGGGGGGGTTAGGAAGATTTGTGTGGGTTATGTATATATATATATATATATATATATGTTAGTTAGATATTAATGTTGTTGGCTGTATATAGTTACCTAGATGTTAATGGGGTTAGCTGTGTATAGTTAGATATTAATGTTGTTGGCTGTATATAGTACTATGGATATTAAAGTTGTTGGCTAAATATAGTTACCTAGATGTTAATGGGGTTAGCTGTACATAGTTAGATGTTAATGTTGTTGGCTGTATACAATGCTCTGGATATTAACGTTGTTGGCTATATATAGTTACCTAGATGTTAATGGGGTTAGCTGTATATAGTTAGATGTTAATGTTGTTGGCTGTATACAATGCTCTGGATATTAACGTTGTTGGCTATATATAGTTACCTAGATGTTAATGGGGTTAGCTGTATATAGTTAGATGTTAATGTTGTTGGCTGTATATAATGCTCTGGATATTAACGTTGTTGGCTATGTATAGTTACCTAGATGTTAATGGGGTTAGCTGTATATAGTTAGATGTTAATGTTGTTGGCTGTAAATAGTGACCTAAATGTTAATGGGGTTAGCTGTATATAGTTAGATGTTAATGTTGTTGGCTATGTATAGTGACCTAAATGTTAATGGGGTTAGCTGTATATAGTTAGAGATTAATGTTGTTGGCTGTATATAGTTAGCTAGATATTAAGTGTTCATCATGGAAGACTTTTTTGGTAGACTGAATATCACAGTTGATATATTTATCTATGGATGACTCTGCAGTGACCCAGTATACTTGGTGATAAATACTGAGCATGATGAGAGGGGGTATGCTTCACCTGGGCATCACTCTGTGGACTGGAAGAGTTACAAGAACAGCCATTGACAACAAAGGTCAAGAAATAACTTAAAACGCTGTTCTGTAGGAGCCTTGGTATCCTATTGTGCTGGATTGTGTCATGGTTTAAGACTTATACTTTATTTTATCACCCACTCCAGAGACCATAAGTAACCATGTGTAACCCTGCCTTAGGCCACTATCTCATCATTATATTTGTGACTCCAAATTCCAAGTTTGAAAGTTACAGTCCAGTCCTAAAATGCTCATCTGAGTCTGATTGGAGTCCTATTTATTAGTGCATGACCACACTTTGCTCCTACCTTAGCACAAATAATACATATCATGGAATTCTGTTTAGCACGCAGTCAGATGTTATAGCCCCAGGCTGGCTTTTTTTTTTTTTATAGTGACAGACGTCAGGCTGACTTCTACCTATTCTGCAGATGGTGCTGACAACTATAATCATTACAGTCCTAGCCAGCCCTGCCAGAGCTGGAGGATTAAAATGCTAGTTGCTGTGTATGTGTTTGCTCTTGCATGTATAATTTAACATCATAACATATCTAAGTGTTTACTTGATTTTCCAATTGCAGATTGCAAGGTATTTTCGCTGTGTTATAGGGAACTATATTTCCCCAATTCCCCCACCACTCCTTTGTTTATTTGTTCCCTACCTTGAAATCCCACCCTGTTGCCTTTGCAATCCCTTTGCTCCATCTTCACCAGCCATCCCCCCCCCCCCAAAAAAAAACCCCATTAATCTTAAAACAGCATGCATTGTTTCAAATTCACTTAACTCTTCTTTAACCAGCATGACATCAATAATTACATACAATTAGATAGCATTTGCCTTCATAGGTCTAATACTAAGCATCCAGATGTTTTGCATTTTGGGATTTTCCATGCCATTGTCAGTTCCACAAACCTCTCTCTTTCCAGTTTGTGTCCTGTATCTGTAAAAAATAAACAATAACATCCATGGGGCACTATTTTACCTGTTTTTGCCCACCCCACCCCATTCCCTTAAAGGGACACTGTCACCTAAATATTGAGTATACTGTAAAAATGGCAAATAAAAAAAATATATAAAAAATGATCTATACGTTGCAAGAGAAAAAGATGTTTTACATGTGTCTGTGGTGTCTCCAGTTTATGAAGTACTTATTGTGTATCCACTGGTGATCTCATTAACAAGAGACGTCAACCGATACCCATATTTCCCTTAATTTATTCTGCTGACCGTTCTGATAACACAGTCAGAGCCGGCCCCTCCATGAGGCAGACGGCGGCGACTTTCTAAGAGCTCACCCGCGAGGTAACATAGTAACATAGTAATTTAAGTTGAAAAAAGACACAAGTCCATCAAGTTCAACCCTTCCACCTATCATTCCAGCTATTGATCCAAAAGAAGGCAAAAACCCATAAGGAAGCTATTTCGAATTTTGCCTCCTGGGGGAAAAAAATTCCTTCTTGACTCCAAGAGGCAATCAGATTTCTCCTTGGATCAATAAGCTCTATTATTAATGCTTATTCTATTATTAATAGCCCTGTATGTTCTGCTTTCCTAAAAAAGCATCCAAACCATTTTTAAATGCATCTATTGTGGTTGCTAGCACTACCTCTCTTGGCAGGGAGTTCCATAACTTTATTGTCCTAACCGTAAAGAATCCCTTCCTTTGCTGTCTATGAAATCTTTGCTGGTGAAAAGAAAGTAATGGTTAAACAAACATTATTATGAAAATAGGCTGTGCAATCCCCCAAAACATAATATATGAACTACAACATGACTTTATCAAATATTGAAATGCTCAAACATTTAGGGGACACATTTTAATCATGGGCAGCCAATACTCAGGCCAGTACAGTATTTCATATAATTTTGCATATTGAAAGGTCTTGCGTTAAATGATCACTCCCTGATAAGTTTCATTTAAGTTTGGATTATCATGACTCTGGGCTTTTTATGGGGGGCAGGGAGCGGAGAGGTTCAGGGGGCAAAATTGCCTTCTTCGTCCCATGAAGCACAATGTCTTGGGCCGGACCTGAGCACAATATATATATACATTTTTAGTTGCCCTTGGTGCCACTTCATCAGCCAACCTGATACATAATCAGAGATAGACACACATAGACAATCAAGAAAGATTTGCTGACAGATAAGGTACAGACATTGCTAAGACAAATGGATAGAAAAATTGAGGGTTACTGACTGGGACATTTAAAAATGAAACATTGCACCTTAAGGACTTAACACTGCACCCACAGCACTTGCCATGCACCAATATTGCATCTATAGCACTTAGCTTGCACTCATATTCCACCCACACAATTTGGCATGCCAGAGTGTCAATTTACCCTGCAGAACAAGCCACAGTGTCGCTTCCCCCCAGTACATGTTATTTTGACCCACAGAATATGCCACAGCATCACTTTGCCAATTAAAATAAGCCAATTAAGGTGCCACAGCCATTAAATATGCCACATCTTGCCCATTAATATGCCAGTGGTTTTTTTCCATTAATATACCACAGCCAATTTGCCCATTAATATACCATAGCCATTTTGCCATTAATATGCCAGTTTTATTGTTCAATTATGTCACAGCCAATTTGCCCATTAATATGCCAGTATTATTTTTCCATTATTATGCCAGTATAACTTTTTCCATTAATATGCCGTGTTATTTTGCGATTAGTAAGCCACAACCAAATTGCCCAATAATATGCTAGTATTATTTTGCCATTAATAAGACACAGTCAATTTGGCCAATAATATGCCCATATTATTTTGCTATTAATAAGCCACAGGCGTTTTGCCCAATAATATGCCGTATTATTTTGTCATTTAATAAGCCACAGCCAATTTGCCCAATATGCCAGTATTATTTTGCCATTTAATATGCCACAGCCAATTTTCCCAATAATATGCCAGTATTATTTGGTCATTTATAAGCCACAGCCAATTTGCCCAATAATGTGCCAGTATTATTTGGTCATTTATAAGCCACAGCCAATTTGCCCAATAATATGCCATCCCATTCCCCTTGATCAGCACTCACCTTTTGGCTGCTCTGTGTCCACTGTCGTCTCCTCCTTGCTATCTTCCCTCCTGCACGGAGGAGGGAAATAGTCAATGATATTTATTTTTTAAACTTTTTTTTTTTTTCGGCAGGCTCATGCAGGCGAATGATGCTGCCAAGAAAAAAAAAAAAAAAAAGTTAAGCAGCGTGATTAGGGGAATGCCGGCGCCCCAGGTGTCACCCCCGTTGGCAAGTGCCCAGTTTCCCCATTGGTTAAAGTGGCCTTGGCTGTGAGTACACTCTGGATGCAGCCTAGAAGCTGTGCCACCTTTTTCAGGTGGTTCTTTATGTAAAGGAGCATGTTCTCACTGGAATTGTTGTGCACCTACATCAATTGGTCGCCACTAATTGGCGAATAGTGAGCCAGGCGAATACAAGGGAGCAGCTTCTAAAGTGAAAAAAGCTTCTTAAGTGTGGGAGTTAGAAGCAAAGAAGGAAAGTATATTTTGATTTTTACTGCAAGGGGAGCACTGTTTATTTTGTGTGCATTTTTGATAAAGATTGGTTGAAAAAAAAAAAAAAACTGTTTGGAGGGAAAAGGTTTGCAAGGCTGTTTGCAATCAGTTAATTAACCTTCTCTGGGAGTCTCTTTACTTTGAAGGCCATTTAACTGGAAGGAGCAGGCGAATAGTGAGCCAGGCGAATACAAGGGAGCAGCTTCTAAAGTGAAAAAAGCTTCTTAAGTGTGGGAGTTAGAAGCAAAGAAGGAGAGTATATTTTGATTTTTACTGCAAGGGGAGCACTGTTTATTTTGTGTGCATTTTTGATAAAGATTGGTTGAAAAAAAAAAAAAAAAAAAAACTGTTTGGAGGGAAAAGGTTTGCAAGGCTGTTTGCAATCAGTTAATTAACCTTCTCTGGGAGTCTCTTTACTTTGAAGGCCATTTAACTGGAAGGAGCAGGCGAATAGTGAGCCAGGCGAATACAAGGGAGCAGCTTCTAAAGTGAAAAAAGCTTCTTAAGTGTGGGAGTTAGAAGCAAAGAAGGAAAGTATATTTTGATTTTTACTGCAAGGGGAGCACTGTTTATTTTGTGTGCATTTTTGATAAAGATTGGTTGAAAAAAAAAAAAAACTGTTTGGAGGGAAAAGGTTTGCAAGGCTGTTTGCAATCAGTTAATTAACCTTCTCTGGGAGTCTCTTTACTTTGAAGGCCATTTAACTGGAAGGAGCAGGCGAATAGTGAGCCAGGCGAATACAAGGGAGCAGCTTCTAAAGTGAAAAAAGCTTCTTAAGTGTGGGAGTTAGAAGCAAAGAAGGAGTTAAAAGGAAAGAAGGAGGGTAAAGTATAAATCTTTTATTTTTATTTTATTCTATTTTTAATTTTGTGGTTTACACTAGAGAGCATGTTGGACAATGCCACTAAGTGCATGTCTTGCAGCATGTATGCGGTCTTGGAGCAAGTTCCCCAGGGTCCATACCACTGCTGCAGATGTGAGCAGGTTGCTGCTTTGGAAAATATAATATTAGATCTAAAGAGGCAACTGGCAACACTTAGGGACATAAGCAACATGGAGCGGAGTTTACTGCTCACAGAGCAGGCATTGGCTGGGGCCAGTGTAGAGGAGGGTGATGATGGAGGGGAAGAGGTTTCTAGGGCAGAGAGCTGGGTTAGTTGTGTAAGGGGCAGTAGGGGTCGGAGAGCTAGGGAGGCTTGTTCTGAGCTGGTTCACCCCAACATGTTTGCCAGCTTGTGTGAGGATGCTGGGGGGATTAGCTCAGAAGAGGCATTTCTGGGGCAGGCGGACTCTCCTAGCAGCCAGGTGAGTAGCCTCTCCAGCGCAGTTGGGAGCCAGGACACTAGGAAGGCTAGACAGGTTGTGGTGGTAGGGGATTCTATTATTAGGAAGGTAGATAGGGTAATCTGTCGCCAGGACCCCGAATGCCGAACTGTATGTTGTCTCCCGGGTGCTCGGGTTCGGCATGTTGCGGAACGGGTAGGCAGATTATTGGGAGGGGCTGGGCATGATCCAGCGGTCCTAGTACACATTGGTACTAATGACAAAGTAAATGGTAGGTGGGGGGTCCTTAAAAATGATTTTAGGGAACTAGGAAAGAAGCTAAAGGAAAGGACCTCCAAGGTAATATTCTCGGAAATATTACCAGTACCACGCGCTACGTCAGGGAGACAGCGGGAGCTTAGGGAGATTAATGCGTGGTTACGAAGGTGGTGCAAGCAAGAGGGATTTGGGTTCTTGGAGCACTGGGCAGACTTTGCAGTCGGCTACAGACTCTTTGGACGGGATGGGCTGCACCTCAATGATGAGGGGGCTGCAGTATTAGGGGCGAGGATGGCTATAGGATTAGATGAGCTTTTAAACTAAGCTCTGGGGGGGAGGGTCAAGATCAAAAAGAAGCAATGGTAGCTAGGGTAGATTGGAAGGTGGGTCTAGCTATGGGAGAGGAGGAAAGCAGTGGTGGGGTTAACATAGACCAAAGGGAGGTCCATATAATTAAACCTGCACACATTAAGTGTTTGTCAACTAAACAGAAAATGGGTAGTAATCTCAAATGTCTTTTAGCAAATGCAAGAAGCTTGACAAACAAAATGGGTGAGCTGGAGATACTGGTAAGTGCTGAACAGTATGATTTAATCGGAATCACAGAAACGTGGTGGGATGAGACCCACGACTGGTCAGTTAATTTACAAGGTTACTCACTTTTTAGAAAGGACAGAGTAAATAGAAAAGGGGGAGGGATTTGTCTGTATGTAAATCCTAAATTAAATCCCAGTATTAAAGAAGGTGTACATGATGTAACTGGAACTGATGTGGAGACACTGTGGGTGGAGATTAGCTTAGACGCTAAAAAGAATCGCACATTACTTGTAGGTGTATGCTACAAGCCACCAAATATTAGCATTGATGGAGAAGATCAGCTTTTATTGCAAATTGAAAAGGCTGCAAATATGAATGAAGTTCTAATCATGGGAGATTTTAATTACCCAGATATAGATTGGAAGTGTGGCACAACTAGTTCAGCTAGGGGCAGCAAGTTTCTGGACCTGCTTAATAACAAATTTATGGCACAATTAGTAGACACCCCAACTAGAATGGATGCCTGTCTGGATTTGGTAATAACAAACAATGAGGAGCTTATCTCAAACATCCAAATAAGAGAACACTTGGGGAATAGTGACCATAATATGGTCTCATTTGAGATTAATGCAAAAAAGCAAATTGGTAAATACGCCACCAAAACACTTAATTTTAGAAGGGCTAACTTTGATGGACTAAGGGCATCGATTGAACATTTAGACTGGGAACGATTGTTTTCTGGACTAAACACAGAAGACAAGTGGAATGCCTTTAAGCACACATTACAAAAGTACACATCCCAATATATACCTTTGGGAAACAAATGCAAAAGACAAAAATCAAAACCAATGTGGCTTACAGGTAACGTGAAACAGGAAGTACAAAACAAGAAAATGGCATTCAAACATTATAAAAACACGGGATCAGCATTATCATTTATAGAGTACAAAGAGGCCAACAAAGCCTGCAAAAAGGCAATTAAAATGGCTAAATTGGAAAATGAGAAAAGGGTTGCCAAGGAGAGTAAAACTAACCCCAAAATGTTTTATAAATATATAAATGGAAAAAAGCTAAAGAGGGAAAATGTTGGGCCCTTGTTATCCCAAATGGGAAATTTGGTAAGTGAGGACAGAGAGAAAGCAGACATTTTAAATACTTTTTTTTCTTCTGTTTATACTAAGGAAGAGCAGATGGACGAGCCCCTGCTACAGGAAGTTATGGGACATTCGCCGCAAACATGGGATTGGCTGACACAGGAAAAAGTGCTTAAGCAATTACACTCTGTTAAGATAGACAAGGCCCCAGGACCAGATGGTATACACCCAAGGGTACTTAGAGAGTTAAGCATATTTCTGACCAGGCCACTATTCATGATCTTTAGGGATTCATTCAGTTCAGGTACAGTACCAACAGACTGGCGAAAGGCGGATGTCATTCCAATATTTAAAAAGGGATCAAAATCTCTGCCAGGTAATTATAGGCCAGTGAGCTTGACATCTGTAGTGGGGAAACTATTTGAAGGATTGCTAAAGGTATACACTCAAGAATACATCTTGAACCAGAATATAATTAGTAAAAGTCAACATGGTTTTGTGAAAGACAGGTCTTGTCAAACAAACTTAATAACATTCTATGAAGAAGTCAGTAAAAATATAGATCTAGGTGTGGCAGTTGATGTTATCTATTTGGATTTTGCGAAAGCATTTGATACAGTTCCACACAAAAGGTTACTCTACAAATTGAGAGAAATAGGTTTGGGGGCAAATGTGTGTATGTGGATTGAAAATTGGCTAAAAGATAGAACACAAAGGGTTGTTGTAAATGGAAAATTCTCACATTGGACAAGGGTATTAAGCGGAGTACCTCAGGGGTCTGTTTTGGGCCCTCTTCTTTTTAATTTGTTTATTAATGATCTGCCACATTGTGCTGAGAGCCATGTCTCCGTGTTTGCGGACGACACTAAATTAGGTAAGGCAATAAAGACTAATCTTGATGTTTTTTCTTTACAGGAAGATTTGGACAGAGTGGGGGACTGGGCAGTAAAGTGGCAAATGAGGTTCAATATAGACAAATGTAAAGTTATGCATTATGGGAAAAATAATAACAAAGCAACATATACGTTAAATGGTTTTTCCCTGGGAAAAACTACTAATGAAAAGGATTTAGGAATAATTATAGACAACAAACTTGGCAACAGTGCCCAATGCCAGTCAGCAGCTGCAAGGGCCAATAAGATATTGGCATGTATAAAACGAGGTATAGATTCACGGGAGGAGGATATCATCTTGCCTCTTTACAAATCAATGGTAAGACCTCACCTTGAATATGCAGTACAGTTCTGGGCACCAGTCCTTAAAAAGGATATTAAGGAACTAGAAAAAGTGCAAAGGAGAGCTACAAAATTAATAAGGGGTTTGGAGGATCTTAGTTATGAAGAGAGACTTAAAAAATTGAATTTATATACGTTAGAAAAAAGGCGTCTCAGAGGGGATATGATAACATTATATAAATATTTGCAGGGCCAATATAAAGAGCTCTCCAGTGACCTGTTCATTAACAGAAAGGTACAAAGAACAAGAGGTCACCCCCTCAGACTGGAAGAGCAAAGATTTCATAGACAGCAAAGGAAGGGATTCTTTACGGTTAGGACAATAAAGTTATGGAACTCACTGCCAAGAGAGGTAGTGCTAGCAACCACAATAGATGCATTTAAAAATGGTTTGGATGTTTTTTTAGCAAAGCAGAACATACAGGGCTATTAATAATAGAATAAGCATTAATAAAAGAGCTTATTGATCCAAGGAGAAATCTGATTGCCTCTTGGAGTCAAGAAGGAATTTTTTCCCCCAGGAGGCAAAATTCGAAATAGCTTCCTTAGGGGTTTTTTGCCTTCTTTTGGATCAAAAGCTGTAATGATAGGTAGAAGGGTTGAACTTGATGGACTTGTGTCTTTTTTCAACCTAAATTACTATGTTACTATGTTACTATGTCTCCAACCAGGAGGTATTCATGGATGAGCATGTTGTAAGGGGGGGGGGGGGGGGGGGGGGAGGGAGCAAGTTCTGAGTTCTGAGAGAGAAAAGGTATCTAGAGGTTAATGTCGATGATTGATTTGAAAGGCAAGGTCATGGCCCAAGGTCAGGGCATGCAATAAGATTAATATTGGTGTCACATTTGACAGGCAGGTGCTGTTATAGCGGAAATGGGACCAGTTAGGAAATCTAAGGTCACAATAAGACATGTATTACAATACTGGTGTAGGACATGTCACCTATTGGAGCCATATGATGTTGGTAAGGGTGCACTTGGTGTTTTTACCTGAATTTTTATTAGGTCCACAGCATTGATTAAATTCATAAGGCTGTTTACAGATAACATATTCCCTGGTGTTTCTTGTGTCATTACACATATACCTTGTACGTATCTATAATAATGTTTTAGTTCATATTATTTATTCTTGAAGTCAATGGAACGTTAATGGTTAGAACAGAGAAGCCATCAGCAATGTTGGGGCCACTTATAGAACAAATGGTCTGCGCTCTACCTACTCCCGATGATTCCTGCCCCCACCATACATTTACCCTTATAATTCCCTCTATAACATCACAAGATACACCAGGTAATAAGAGAAAGAAAAAAAAAAACAAAGTACAAGAACAGGCTATAGCTACATAATTGTTCCCACATACTACCAAATAAATAAATCTACATAAAGAGAGTGGCACACTAGTGGAATAAAAACAATATACTTTATTACATCAATACAAATACATAAGTCCCCTCAGCCAGTAATTTCCCAGGTACCTTAAGTCCATTATTTTAGCTATTGACATACAAGTTAATTATTAGTTTTTGATAAGTGCCTTCAAAGTGCTTTTATAACAGTCGAAATAACAGAAACACTATTATACACTAACATTCATCTGACTTTTTGTAACACTGTATTCACTGTATTATACAGTTGTAAGCTAGTACCAAAATAGTAAAAGTGGGACAATCAGCAGGAACTTTCCTTTGATCCATGGCCACTACTCAACTTTTAAAACATGTCCGTACATTCGTGTTTTCTCCTTAATCTGTTCATCCAAAAATACATTGTGCCGGGATTAAAAAAAATGGGTTCTGTTTAATTGAAAGATTGCATCAAGTGTAGGCATTTTAAATAGAAATGCTTGAATGAAAGAACAGAAATAAAGTATATTTTTGCTTGTATTGCACTATGTGGGGACAGTGTTAATTTTGATGGGAAATTTGTATTTAGTTTTAGTTATAGTCTTTTGACTAAAAGGCCATTTTAATTTAGATGTATTTAGTCATCTGAATTGTTTTAGTTTTAGTCTAATTTGAGTAGACTTAATCTCCAGCAGTGAGGGAGGGAACAGGTCTGAAAAGGCTGTTGTACAGTATTAAGTTAACTTGCTAAAGAGATGGGAGGGGAAACACTCACGTGACAGTACCAGGCGAATCAGATGGTAGAGTATTCTCTTCCTCTGCAGTTTGCAGGGCATTGTTCCAGGGCGAACAGGGAGCAGATACATTGGGTCAGATGGACCAGATCTTACTTTGTCTGACCCAAGATTCTAAACAATATGTCTTCCCCCTGAAATATACAAGCAAATAGGGCTCCATAAGGTGCCTTATTTGTATTCTTCCATTAAAGCATTTCTATGAAAAATGTCCACTCTTGATACAGTCTTTCTATTAAACGTAATGTTTTGCCGACAGTAGAGTTGAGCGGACACCTGGATGTTCGGGTTCGGTCTGGTTCGGCCGAACTTCATAAAAAAGGCCGGGTTCGGGGTCGAACTTGACCCCGAACTTGACCCCGAACCCCATTGAAGGCAATGGGGACCCAAACTTTTGGCCACTAAAATGCCTCTAAAAAAGTCCTGGAAAGGGCTAGAGGGCTGCAAAATGAAGTAAAATGTGGGTGAGTGTCCCCATTCATACGAATAGGTCAATTGACCTATTCTTATGAATGGGGACTCTATTTCGGTTATGAATGGGGAAATTCTTATGAATGGGGACTCTAGTTCGGTTTATAGAAAGCCAATAGTATTACATGTATTCCATAAGCCGAAAGTCTATAAACCGAACGACATTCGGTTTATAGACTTTCAGTTTATAGAATACATGTAATGCTATTGCTATTGCTATTCTATAAACCGAAAGTCTATAAACCGAATGTCGTTCGGTTTATAGACTTTCGGCTTATGGAATACATGTAATACTATTGGCTTTCTATAAACCGAAATAGAGTCCCCATTCATAAGAAATGCTTATGAATGGGGACTCTATTTCGGTTTATAGAAAGCCAATAGCATCACATACAATGTAATCGCCGAACTCCAACACGGACATACAGTGAAATGTCCGTGTTCGGGTCCGGGGTCCAAAAACCGTAAAGTTAGGTACGAACCCAAACAGTGCGGTTCGGGTTCGTTCAACACTAGCCGACAGTTGTCCTTTCAGCACCAAAAAAGAGTGTGCTAAGGGGTTAAAATATGGTAAAGATTTTGGTTAACTTAAATTATTTTTGCCTCTCTATTTTTCTAACCATAGCTGATAATATTGGCTTTTGAATTTTTTTTTTTTTTAAAGAACTAGTCAGGTATAATATAAAAAAATATATCAGTCATGTGTTAGAGCTTAGTGCTGACATGAAGCAGATTACACTAGTTGTTGCTGCATAGTATTCAGTTGCCATGGGAACAAATAATGTTTAAATACATTATTTAACATAGAAAAAAAAAGTAGACCTCTTTAAAGGCAATGCTGATCCCTGTTTGACCTACAGTATTAAATGTCATCAACTGGCCCTATGGAGGACCGAATCCATCCTCTGCTTTGTAAGGAATTTATGTAAATCTTTCTTAAAGAGAGCATCCCTGCTCAAAAAAAGAAAAAGTAATTCTGTAATGGGTGAGATTTGGATTATTACTATTTCCCATTTTTGTTTCAACAAAAGGGAATCTGTGTGCTATGGTTTAACCCCTTAAAGGGTAAGAAATGATGACGCTCCTGTGGGGTTCCTTCTTTAGGGAAAGTGTAACAAATAAGACACAGAAAAGTGTATAGAAAAAAAATGGATATACTGATATTGAATGAGGTTAGTGTTAAAAATTGCCCAACAAATAAAACACACAAAACCTGAACTAATGAAAAAGAAATGGGCATCGGAATGGTTGTGTATTTCTTCCTTCTCTACTGGCCTTCATCCTTGAGCAGTCTGTCCATTTCATTGAATTTACCAATACCCCAAAATTCCAGCTTCCCTCTGAGTCTCCTGATCCAGAACACTTTTGCATGCTGCACTCTCCTCACCCAGACTGACTCTACCTTACTAGCTATCTCAGAATCCTTTGAAACTCCCAGAAAGTGGCTCACCTAATCCCTTTTCCAGAGAATTCCATGGAAAAATGCAACCTTACTCAAGGTGTCTGATTAACCTTCAGAGGTGGGCATGGGCGATACACTTGTCACGGGCTGACTTGTACCCCTTTAAAAAAAAAAGCTTGTCAGCAGAGGCAAGTGCTGGGGAGATCAAATGATCTTTCCTCGTGAGCATCTCTTTGGGTGCGCAGGCAGCTTGATGTCTGTGAATTGCCCAGGGTCACAGATATCCTCCCATGATGTCTTGTGTGCTCCCTGTGTGTGCTGGTGCAGATCCCGAGTGTGCAATGGGGGGACTGGGGCACATCCTATGGTGCAAAGTGTGTGTTGGCTGTGTTAAGTCCTGGATGTGCAATGTGGGTGCTACAGCATATTCTTTGGGTGCTCGAGCATGTCCTGTGGATGCAAAGTAAGTGCTGGATGGGGTAAGTCCTGGGTGTGCAAGGTGAGTGCTGGGGCATGTCCTGGGTGTGCAAGGTGGGTGCTGGAGCATGTCCTGGGTGTGCAAGGTGGGTGCTGCAGCATATTCTTTGGGTGCTGGAGCATGTCCTGTGGATGCAAAGTAAGTGCTGGATGGGGTAAGTCCTGGGTGTGCAAGGTGAGTGCTGGGGCATG
The DNA here is from genome assembly GCA_036172795.1 of Pelodytes ibericus. Classification (NCBI taxonomy): domain Eukaryota; kingdom Metazoa; phylum Chordata; class Amphibia; order Anura; family Pelodytidae; genus Pelodytes; species Pelodytes ibericus. The sequence goes on from CM069857.1 coordinate 279,435,452, forward strand.
TCCTGGGTGTGCAAGGTGGTGCTATGGCAAGTGATGTGGTGGCAATAACAAAATCAGTGCAGGAGAAGTGGAGTGGGGCAGGTGAGGGTCCAGACCATTTCTTCTGTAAGGGGAACACCCAATTTAAGATGGTACCCCTGGAGGAGGGATAGCACATGAGAATATAATAATTCCATCTTTGCTGGAGCCTTTGTAATGAATTAGTATGCAAACAACCTTATATTGTGGAACCAGATAGAGCTCTCCAGTACATACATATACACCATTTACCAACAGCAAATATTAACGTTAAAAAGTAGACCCTTCAAATATGAACAACCTAAAAGATATTCACCTTCTGGCACTATATGATAATAGATTACTCTGCATTGCAGCAGTTAATTTACACATAGCTCCACAAAATAATGCTAGAAATACTACACAGCACAAGTTTTTCTCTCCTAATCTAGATTTTTTTTTCTTGCAGTTCTAATGCCACAATATTTTCAAGGTTTTACATTCACAGTGCAAGAAGTGGGAGTTATGTTATGTTATGCGGTAATGGGGGAAGGTTCTAAATCTAGAGCATCTGCCATAGGAACCAATAGAATGTTACTTTTAGAACATTGCCCAGAAATGCATTATACACAGTACATAACCGTGTTGTTTAGGTTACATAGGAAGCTAGAGACTCACTAATGGGTCTATTCACTAAAATCCAGTTTAGTGTCAAGCTGCTCAAGCTGAGAGGGCGAATGTGACTTTGTTTCAAAATAGATTTGGCCTCCGACTCGTGAATTATAACTTAAAATGACTCTGGGTGTCGTAATATAAAGTGTGTGGTTCTAATGGGTGCAGTATGTTTGTGGTTCCTTCCCCCTAATGCATATTGTAGCCAGAGGCTTATAATGAATGAAGGGGCCGTCCCTGGCCACACTAATAATTAGGAGGCCGGGGCCATCTTGTGCTGCCATTCATTGGAATGTGTGGGGAGGTTGTTAATTCGCCTGAACACCAGTGATATTTTTTTTCCCCCTGAAATGAAGGGGAGGCGAGTTTAACCTCACTCCTTGCAATTTCCCATGCCTCGAACAAGCAAAAATGCATAGTGAATAGCATTTATCGACGTCATAATGGTGGAAAATGAGAGAGGTTGAAATGAACTCTTATCGCAAACACCAAACTCAGACTTTATTGTACAGGCCCCTAAAGGTGAGCTGCAGTGAGATTAACCTTCCATCTCACCAGTTTAGCTATACATTGTGCAGGGACAAACGTGGTGAGTTTGCTTAGCTGGGGAATCCCACCGGGTTTGTCCCTGCACAATGTATAACTAAATTGGTGAGATGAAATGCTCATCTCACTGACTTACATATGCATCATGCAGTTACAAACATGGTGAGTTTCTCTTGTAAGAAGAACATAGTTGGCCCTCCATAATGCATTTTTAAAGTGTAACTAACCTCCGACACCCCCCCCCCCCCCCCAACATACACTTTTCAAATATAGATGCACAAGTGAGATAGCCAGTGCACAATGTATATTTAAGTTGGGCAGCTGGTATGGACATCTCATTCCATGTCAGCTGCATCTCACCTTCTAGTAAGTGGCTCCCATAGTACTTTTTCAATTTCAAAGGTTAAAGCCACACTCTGGACTAGTTTTACTGGCATGTTATTAGATATTAGTGTAAAAGTTGGAGATGACATTTCTCCTCCACCTGAACACGCATGTGTCTATGACGGTTGTCTGGGGGAATAGTACTAATATTGGTATTATATTAATCCATGTCTATGTATAAGGCAGAGTCCCGACAGATTCCACCATGGGCCACAGTCCCAAATTCCTGGTTTGCGCCAAGTAACTAAGAACCTTCCGCTAAAGCTTTTTGGGATGTATGGAAAAGGCCTTTAATTTAATCTTATGCATCTCTATGGATCCGCGTGACTGGCTCACAAGGGGAGGCTTAAAAGTAGGCCATAGGACCTGATGGGGTACAGGAAAGGGGTGATTCAGATCCAGCATGTATTGAGGGTTTTTTTTAAATATAATCTATAATAAAAATAACAAAATGGACGTTAGACCGTGGCAAAGTTCACAGGACTTACCGTACGTGAAAATTAGAGACTATTCTGTATGTCTCCATTCCCATTAAATATATTGATAAATAAAAATATAAGGAAAATAATGTAAGTTGTTGAATGTTTATTTTTTCATTTATATATTTAATAGTAATGTCCCAAGGGTAAAAAACAAAAAACAAAAAAAAAAAACCATATATATACATGTGTGTGTGTTTTGCACAAGCGTTGGCTGCTTTTCCAGAAGTCTGAATAGGGAGGTTAATAATAGGACTTATAGTCACAAGTAGCAAGCCATCTATTGCTTTACTCTTCTAGCCTTTAAGCTGAGAGGTCCAGCTGGCAGAAGCATCTGGTACATGGAAAGGAGACACTGAAATGTGAGGGAGGATGAACAAATCCAATGCTTCTTCATGTGGATGCTTGGTAGAACTGGCAGGAATCAATGCAGGTTGTATTCCCTTCTCTCTCTCCCAACACCCTCCCTCTGTATGATCTCCTTGTTGCTGCTGCTGCTGCTGCTGCTGCTGCAGGCAGCATCACAAGCACAGGGTAAAAAGTGAATTCATCTCTCTGTCCAGGGAAAACACACAGTCAGTGGCTGCAAATCTGCACCAGGATTAAGGGGATGCATCTGACAAATCCCTGCTTCATCTCATAGGAAGATCAGAAAGCTCTGCACTCAGTTTATACAATCCATTCCCCCCTTTCACTTTGACTGTGATTTGAGATGCATCCAATCCCTATATTAAAATGTGCTCATGTAACATGAAAGACTATTTCGATTTAGAGCAGATAACAGTGATTATTGGAGACTGGAGGTGCAATGTATAAAAAAATCTTTCCAGCTCTCAGACTTTTTTTTATTGTGTCAAAGCACATTGCAAAACCCCCTTTCTCTACCCCCAATACATCATTATCCACTCACCCTACCATGAAGCTGTGCATTCATCTGCAGACCTACAGACACACAGGTTAGTGAGGAAAGATTAGAATGGAAATTTGCTTTGGACTGAACAATCTTTTGGTCTTGCCCCAAGAGCTTGCTATCTGCAAGGCATGGATCCCGTCTCTGCTGCTGCTGCTGCTGAGTTGAAAGACTTGGATTTGATTTATGTATGTCTGAGATGAAGACCGAACTGACCTTTGTCTGTCTCCCTATAAGGTAAGTATTTTTTTTTTTTTTTTTTTTTTTTATTCTCTATATGGCTGTACTGCAGCTGGGTAACTCGTATAGTTAAGCTGATTTCTAGGTTTCCTTAAATGTTAAGGAGACGGGGCTTCCTGATCTAATTTGCACCCTCACCTCCTTGTGACCTTGCAGATAGGTGTTTAAGAGTCTTTGATAGCGCCCTCTTCAGCCTTCTTGTCCACATGAATACGCGATGCTTGAATATTGTCATTGATCAGTGATGGCTAACCTCTGGCACTCCAATGCGTGTGCACTACAGTTCCCATGATGCTCAGCCAGCTGGTCTGATGCAGCATAGGTGCCAAAGGCAAGCCATATGCCTCGTGTGCGGATAAGCTGTTAACTCATAACACACCAGATTCATAATGTTTATTATAAGATCCCTTTGATAGTAGAAAGCAGCATGGCTTAGAAAACAGCCAGGTGCAATCTAAAATGTACTGCGAAATGTACTACATCTTCAACAAGTAATCCAGTAGGCGAACCGTTCGGTATGGGGCTCTGGAGCCGAATTTTAACTATGGACCAATTTACACGAACATTCCATTGGTTGCCATGGCGATTGCTCTCCTTATAGAAGGTGGTCCCAGGATGGCTCCTGCTGGTGCATTTCCAATATTAATTTATTTCGTAGATCGAGTGGGGTTACACACAGTGTCACCCTTTCCTTTTCAATAGGTCTGCCGTGTTTATTAATAAATCATGTTAATTAATAAATCTATTGTTCCTCTAATATACCACATATCCGAATATTCACACATATAAGTCAGGTAATATTTATGAGCCTGTTATAGTGTGTCCTAGTTTTGATTGTAAATCACATTTCAACACGTTGGAGTGCAATAAGGGTGAGTTTCAATCTATTAACACATATAATAAATACATAGCAATCCAGGTATTGACTATTTCTATGTAGACGAGTTACATTGTCTTCAGTGATGTTGCTTGTTCCATGTTGTATACAAAGGCACACACACACACACACACACACACACACACACACACACACACACACACACACACACACACACACACACATATATATATATATAAACTATTACTAGTAAATAGACATCTAAACGCTATTTGCAGTGGAGAATCCAACATTATTTTACAGTTATCATTACAGGCAAGTGTGTGAATCATGAATATGTGTGTTTAATGGTTTCATGTACCGTCTCCTATTAAGCACGTCACGTCTTGGCACCATATGCAAACGAGCTGTCATCACCAAGAGTACTTAATTGACATATAATGCCACAAGGTGATGTCATAAAACAACAAAGATACATAGAATACAAATTTGATTTCTTTTTTTCTTTCTTTATATATAAATCTGCTAGCAACATGTGTAATTTTGTGGTGTTTTTTTTTTTTTATGTATATGTTTTGCATTTCAACCGTGAATGCTATTTAAGTGACAGTGTCGCTTTAACAGAAAGTGACTTTCACATCTATTTGCAAAAGGAAATTTGTTGGGGGGGTATAAATAACCAAACACGACATGGTTATGTATTAATGGATTCTCCCCATGTTGTTTTCAGTCGTGACTACAATCTAGGTTTATACACAATAGACAAGTGGATCCCTTCTATTCAGCTCCCAGATTCTGGATTGGATCAAGAAAAACAAACGAATGTGACTATTGTTGAATAAAATAGTCTCTGTATTCTTTACAAACCAGTATCTGCAGCAGAGAATAATACACACATTAATATTCATCCTTCAATACATTTTAGGGCATGGTGACTTTAGACTCTCTTCTTTGGCCTCCGGACTACCAGTCCTATGATCCAGATAATGGACATGTAGATAAGCAGCAGTAATGTGATTGGGTCCACACTTTTCCTTTAATCTGTGCATCATGAAATGAATTGATATGTATAGGTATTTCCTTTGGTCATTCTTAACTTGTCCCTTAAATCATTATATAGTTGGCCCCTGGGTTCTGGCATTGGCTAAAGTCACATAAATCATCCACATGGCCAAATAGGAAAAGTCGAGGGGGGGGGGGGGGGGTCCTTGATCCTGATGAATACATATTCATTAGGTATTGAATGGTTGCGCATCGTGGTCTAAAATCATTGTTTATTATGATGCCCAATGCACGTGTAATAATATACAGAACAAAGTGGACCCTAGACAATCCCCCCCCCCCTTCCCCACCCCCCATATACACCACCCCACTGCTCCATCTCACACTCAGCGCGTGTCACCAGCTGGTAAGGGGTTAACCCTTCCTTTGATAGAGCCTTGCATAGCCTCTCCTGGAAGGGAAAGGGTTAGTAATAGACACAGAGGCAGTGGTGGGATGTGTATACTGGATCATCTAGAAGCGGCAGCTCAAGCGTGAGATATTGGAGCACTTGTCAGAGAGGATGATCTGATATTTCACCAGGGACCTGTGTAGACACAATACATATAGGAAAGACAGAAAAAGCACACAACCTAGACTCTCGTTGGAAGGAGCAAAGATCCCCCCGTGGATCCAGCACTGAAAGGATGAAAGCAGGTAGCCCTGGTGGCGTTTGACTTGCTTTGGTGGAGATCATTGCCCATGAGCACGTTCTCTGGTCCTACCCCCCCCCCCCCCCCCCCAAACCCATCTAACTAATAGCCTATATCTGATCATCAGATCTGACTAGTGTTGGGGACAGCAACGTGCCTAAGGAATCTTCTATCCTGGGATCAACCAGACCTTGGTCCTTCCAGGGAGATTCAGAAACCTGGTCTTCCCCCTACATGGATCTGCAGAATTGTGTCTGGCGTGGGAAGCATGCATTGATCTGGCTGAACAGCTTGTCCTTTCTGCAAGGTACTGAATGCCCTATTTAATTGTGGTTAATTTGATGTATCCTATGTGGAGGGCTCCATACCTTGATATTCTATGTATGTGCAGCTATGGCTTGGATGCGGATACACTGCATTCCCTCATAATACTGTAAAGAGAGTAATATTAAATCTATTGACCCTTTCCACTTCACATAATAAACCTAATCTGGGTCCAGATCTCTATTGTTATCCTGTTGTAAAACAACACATTTTGATCTCTATGTGTTAAGGTTTTTTGGGAGTTCAGTGGATCACTGTGGATCACTTTAGGCTGTGTACCTATTAGTGTCTGTTGTGAATATGCCCATTGCTTATGACTAGTTTATCCATCAATATGATCTGAGCAGACAGTGAACATAGTGTTTCAGGACCATGGAAAGCTACCTCTGTTTAAGTTTTTCTGGTTGGGCAACCAATTTCTCATGTCCCTTACCTACCGCCTGACAATCCAATGTCTCTTTCTAGCAGTCAATAATAATGCCAATAAATTGCTATTCAGTGTATATTTATAAGGGATGCTGAATCTATTTAATGATAACCTTAGAATATAAAATGCCTTAGGGTTATTAACTGATATTAGGATCAGACCTATGTCTTTTATTACTTCTACCTTTCCCCCTGGCATTATCTTGTCACTGACCATAGATTAGTCTATTGGCAGTAATGACACAAAATAAATGTAAAATTAATTTCCAATCCCTCCATTTATAAATTTAAATATCTAAATACACCAAGGTCACATTGTTTGTGATTGTGTAGTGTCTTGAAAATAGCCCGTCTCGTTTGTTTTATTGTTTTGTTTGTGCATTTGTGTTTTTTTAATTTTTTCTAATACATTTTTTTTTCTGGGTTTGGAAAACACATTATTGGTTAATTCCTAAAGCTACAGTAAAAAAAAAAAAAAAAAGATTTTCGTAAGTGGTAACTATGGACTGACTCGTCAACGGAGTCATTTTTTGCTGGAGGATATTGGACTACCATGACATATTATTTTTATCACTGTTGATTGGATACCATAAACAACAGGTATTAGAAGAAATAAAAAACCTTGTGAGTTTATTGGCTTTTCTTTAATGCTACAGTACTATGGAAAGAAAACTGCAAGAACATTACAGCGTAATTAACCCCTTAAGGATCGCTGCCTTTCCTGGCAAGCATCTGAACCGGGTTCTTAAAGAGGCTATGTCAACAGAGATTGCCCTGCATATTGACCATCCACGTCTACGAAGAACCTTATGGTCTTTTTTTTAATGAATAGGACAATCCAAGAAAGAATAGGGGCTTTTAAAAAACACAGTAAGGCATGGATCATCGTTTACCCTTATGGGGCTAAAGGGTGAATAAACAGGAGATCTTCATGTTGATACATAAGAAATTGATATTTCCAATATCCAGCATGTTAGCTGGAACAGAGGGGAAAAAATAAGCAGCCTCATCCATTGAATGTGGGTTGATATCATCTTCTTGGTTTCAAAAAATATTTCGACCACACAATGCAGTGGATGAGCTGTATTAAAATACAATCCGATTCTAACATGCTGGGATATTGTAAAGACGAACATCACCTTTTAAGAGATGGATGGATAAATCACTGTCTCTTCATTCATTGTGTTATACATGATGATCTTGTCCCACAATTTACTAGAGAAAGGGATTCCCTGCTCTTCAAGGGATAGTAAACTGATGGGCATCTCAGAGGATTTAATATGGATTATAGGTGTAATGGTCGACATAACCTGAATTCTGAGGGTTAGCACCTTTCATGGTACTAAATATGGTAGACTACTGCCAAATCATTGCAATCTGGAAATTCCTTTAATAGAGAAAGTGTTGCTTTTTTTGTAGACTACAGATATAAAATGTTTTCTCATAGATCAACATGCAGTTTGAGGACATTCTAACTAGTAAGTGTGGGGACTAAGCCAAAATAGGATTATATCATCAATCTAGATTTAGCTGTGATTACACGCCAGTGAATCCAATATGTCTGTCAATGCTGTAATTTCCCCATGGAAACAGAATACATTTTTTTTTTTTTTTTTTTTTTACATTTTTACAAAATCAGCTCCTTTTCCATTGTATTTTGAGCAGGTTCACCCGACACCTACCAAATAGCAAGAAGACTAAAACTAGTATCGGAAAATTAATGTTTTTTGTGGACAATGATGTCGATCAACCATGGGACAAAGATCTAAAAAAAATGGAGCAATTACCATAGTAATTAATGTGGTAGTTTTAAAACTTAAAAAATTCTCCAATGCAGAATATTTCCAACTCAGCTACCTTGAAACTCCCATCTCAATTCCATACAATTCTCTCTTTATTGAGTAAACTCTTATAAATAACATTACATTACCATTTATTTATAGAGCGTCAACAATTTACGTAGCGCTAGGTACAGATCATAGAAGGGAACTACATACTAAGTTAGACAAACTAGAACCAGACTGGTACATGAGGTAGAGAACCCTGCTGGCAAGCTTACTAGCTTTACTGGCCAGCTCGCCCAGGATTTTGATTCTTTTAGCTGCTCCCCGCTTTCAGTAACTCTCTCGTATACGATTGGATGTTTGTGCTCGTTTGTCCATCTTATAGTTCACAATCATTGTTCAGCAAGTCTCATCTCTGTTTGCTTAGCAGGTTCCTTGCTCAGTCTTGTAGCAGATTGCAGTTGTTGTTCTGCAAGTCACATTCCTACTCAGAACTTAATTAACTCATAACTCGGGAAAGAAACAATGCAAAGAAAACAGAGTAGTTGCATTGAGCTAGAAATGCCACCCTTTGAAACCTGTAACATAAGATCTTCAGTATAGAAATCTAATTTGCTATTAAAAAATTGATTATGACATCACTGGTGACCCATCAGTTTATGTGGTGTCTAATCACCTTAATTAACACATAACTCGGGACAGGTGTTGACCCAGAAATTACAGCATGAATAAGCTATGCGAATTTCATGATTCCAGAGTTCAGCGTTCAAGAGTTTTTCTTACTTCAGACAAACAAACAGACATTTTTGTTTTACAGTTAAGATCCTCATTGCATCCACTCTATAGTACTAAGTACCTTCTTCCTTATATTGCTTGTAGACTATAATTCCATTAACAATAGAAATTATAAACCAATATTAATATATTTAGCCGTTGTTGGAATTTTTTTCTTCTTGCTGCTTGTGCTGTAATTGGTTATTTTGATTATATCTGTTAATTTACTAAGAGTTCTCTATATTTAAATCATAACAGATAATCAAAAGTATTAATACTTTTATATACACAATGTAAGACTGAGCACACCATGTTATATTGTGGTTTTGATTCAATTGATACCAAAATTATATATATACCTTAAACAGAGTAATAAAAGCAGCTTTATTAATTTGACTGAGGAGATTTAGTTTTAGGTACATGGTATAGCCTTCCAGTGGACACTTCAGGAACACTAGCGATGTACATTAGGTTATCCCGATTAAAAAATGTGTATATATACATTTATCATTGAAGATTTTCATTAAACCTGCAAGGTGAAACGCGTGGGATTTTTTTTCTCTTCTAAAGACTTATGGAATGACTGATGTTTCTAATACATTTTTGAGATAAAGATTTGTCTTTTTATACTGACCATTTACAATTATTGAATTGTGAGATGGCACTGGGTTTTCCATTTTCACTTTTTATTTTTTTTTGTCAACTTTTAAGATAGATGGCAATGCCATTTTCAAACTGCCTTCAGCCTTGCTGGATATGTTGTCGGGTTATTGTAAGATTCATTGGTGAGTCATCTCCATTGTTCAAGTGACATAACTGCCTTATCATTAAATAACGAATAGAGCCAAAGCTTGCCTTCAAAACAGCTTCAATCCTTGAAACACTTTCATACAAGTCCTGAACGGTGCTTAGTGGGATATTGCACCATCCCTCAAGAATATACTGGTGTATGAGTGGAGGTAGAGATCTACTTTGCAATCAATGATGATCTGGTTTGGAAAAGGTCATGAGTGGCTTCCTCCATTAACGTCATGGGTGAGACATTTCGCTTCACACTGGTACTCATGCAATCACTGTAGAATTTGCTTAGGGTGCATGAGGTCTAATTATCCTCTAATTTAGAAACAAGACACTTTATGTTGAATCTATCAACATCCATGCAGAGCAATAAGGCCTTACGAAATGAGGTGGCTGCCTGTACCAGTACAGACCTCCCACCATATTGTAACAGCTGGTAGCGGATATTGTTAGTTAGAAGCTATCCTTTCGCATTCTCTAAATGTGAATAAGTCAGGGCATCAGAAATTGAGTTCAAGAAACGCACTGTTCGGTGGAAGCAGGCTCCACTTGTTGGCCAATATATCCTCTCGTGAATGAAGGGCTGGTAGGTGCTCCAAGATCCTGATTAAGCGGAAATGGTCAGAGAAAATGAACGATTGGCACTCGACACTCCATACAATGATAAAGTGCTTTTAATAAGTATAGATCCGACAAAGGGACACATAGTGTGCAGGGAAAGAGACCCCGCCTTACCCGCTACGGGCAGTGCTATGCTTAATCATAGGTGTATTTTTTTTCTTCTTCAAAGTTTTTGGGAATGGGTCACAGTGACACTGCATCGGTTCTATGTTAGATGTGGGGCTTTTGCACTTTTTACTTGTTCCCTCTGCCCATGCAATCTGAGTGTATTTTGGTTTTCTGACGGATATATTCAATTTTGCCGGCTCTGTGAGCCTTGTGCCTGCAATTTCGTCTGTTTCACTGTTAGAGCGATGTTAGTTGCCTCATGTTGCTTTGAAAACTCCCATATCATAGTGCTAATTGCCAGACTATTTATAGATGACATATATGTAATTGGCAAGGAACGTAAAATGCCAAACCTTTTCACCTGTTTTTGTTATTGTCATTTCATTACTTCTAATTCAGAACCTTTTTCAGGTCGTCTTCCTGTTAATGTATTTAGCCCTTGATTGTGTAATTATGTCTTATGAAAGGAGCATGTTTGGTATAAAAGTATTTTTGCTTATTACTTTGGTGGTGGTCACTTAGTGCACCAACCATTCCATTTTTTTGGTCTATTTATTTTGTATTATTTTAAATGGATAACATATTAACTATTTAGAAAGGGCTTACATTTTTATTACAATCTTACCCAGTATTACAGTTTAATAGAATTTGCAGTTTCTGACCAGGCAGGGGCGTGTAGATGTTTGAGAGGTTGACATACCTTGTGGCATCTGACACTATTTAATGTATAATTAATTAGTCTAGTCTCACTAGGCATTATGTTGTTACACACCTCTCAGACTGAACAGATCACAATGTAAACTAGAAATTATACCCTCAAAGCATTTTCAACTGAGGATAATGCATTCTATACTTGTAAAAGTATCACCTTTTGAAATATTTAATTAAACCTGCTTATTATTTCCTGTTCATATAGCTCAATTGCAGAATACCTGACAGGGAAGCCTGTTCAGACATCAGGGTTGCAGGGTCAAATTCTGCAAGGGACAACTCAGCTCTTCATCCTTCCCAGGTCAGTAAGTGAGTACCATCAACTGACTAATAATAACAGCTATTATTCACCTGCTGTTTCAGTTGATTCCAAGAGCATGCTCTAAAAATCACTTTGAGTCTCAGTGGGAGAAAGGTGATATATAAATACTAGTTATTATTATATACCAGCAAGAAGGAACTAATATTAAAAAAGTGTTGTTTTTTTTAAAGAATTTCATCATATTTTATGATTTTTTTTTTGTAGTAAATTATAAGATATGATGAACATAATGGTATCTAAGGAAAGCCCTTTTTATGATGATAAAAACAACATATAATTTGTGTGGGTACAGTATATGAGAGAGAAGAAAATTACAGCTGAACACAAACACCCCAAAAATGTCAAAACAGCCATTGTCACCAAGGGAAAGTCAAGGTAAGAGTGTCTTGTCACTAAGGGGTTAAATCAACCAGAACAAAAAATGATGGCTGCATCTGAAGATGATCTATTTAAGGACAGGCAAGGTTTGATATTTCATTTTTTTTTTTCCGGTTAATTTGGCATTCATGCTACATGTGATATCACATAAGATTCTTAATTTAAGACCATAAAAACACTTTATTAGGGGGTAAATAATCTAAATGTTAAGACAGCGTTCTAACTAATATGTGTATTTAAACAGTTTTTTTTATTCTTAAATTGTACATGAATCAAAATGATATTTATCTGACATTGATGGGAATGAGGCCAGATGAAAAGGAGATATATACCCTCTCTATATGATTTCTCCTATGGCCTCACATATTCACTAAATGCTGGAATCACATTGTCAGGCATTGATGGCTGCACTGGAAAATAAAAGCAAGTGAAATAAATTCTCCATCTCTGCTATTACTGTCTGAAGTGTTGCAGTTTATTTGTCAGTTCAGTTCTAGTGACAACTCCAGTAAGAATCTATAACTCTATAACCAAGCCCATTCAAAAAGTTATTTTGTATGACAGTGTTCTATATGAACTGGGTTATATTTCTACCCCTTTAACAAGTGTCGGACAACTTAAAACATTCAAAAAAGCCCAATCACCATTACATAGTTGCAAACAGTCCTGAATTTGTCAGGACAGTCCCGTTTATTTATTTTTATTGTTCTAACCCATCAAATTCAGGTCTGTCCCAGCATAAATACTGTCTATGTACAGGGGCAGCATTGCATTTAAACACTGTATGTAGGCCAGGCATACACAGTCTACATGAGAGTAGCTCCAGACATCCTGTGCTTGGGGATGGTTGCCTTGAGCTCATTGCTACAGGATCAGACCATGCCAGGGTGACATCACGCACCGACACCTAACTCCTCCCTCTTTAAGCTCCGCCCATATGATTGTGGCACAGGTTGGCAAGTATGCAGTTATACACTAAAACGTTCCACAGGTATACCTCAATCAGAACATTTGGGAGACTTTTCACAATTAGCAGGCAGTTTGTATAACGTTGTAGATAAAGTGGTGGGGGTATTACATAAGCAAAGTAAGCGGCTGCTTAGGGTCACCACTCATATAGGGGGCCCCCTACAGCATATAACTGAGGGGAGGATGATTATTATTGTAGATTAAGGCATGTCATTAACACATAACAATACACATAGATAGTTACAATGAGAATTGTCATTATAAAAAAAGTGTACAGTAAAGCTAGCAATAAGATACATAAAGGATTATTTATACTGGTCACTTTTGGTGTAAAGTTCTAAACGTTGAGCGAAACCAATGGAATGTTTCCCAGGACAGCATAACGCAAAGAATGAGTCGGAGAATCCGTCAGGAATTTTATATATATATATAAAATAAGATAACTCTCCCAATGGATGAACTGAGAATGAATGGATATATGTGAGTTGATCCCACGGAATGTTATTTTATGGATATTTAAATATAAGAAATGTACTATTGATTAAAAAAAAAATAAATAAATAAAAAAGCTGCTTAATAATGTTAATTATGTATGAACATTTGTAATACAAATTTTGTAATAAAAATTGTAACAAATTTTTTTTTTTTTTTTGTAATAAAATTTGTAAAAATAATTAATCGTAAAATGGACCTGACATTCGACTTTAAAGATGACTTTACCTGCTTTTAAAATGTGTTTAATTAGCATGTTTAAAAAAAAAAAAAAAAAAAGATTAGTAAACGATTTGTACCAAACCAGTTTTGCCATTTTTCTCTGGTGCATTTGGGTGTATTGCATCATTACTCCCTTTTATATAGTAGAATGCTGGGAGCATTCAGGCCAGCTATGGAAAGCAGCAAGCAACTTTATTTTGATTCAATGCCAAGGTGACCACCTCAGTACTGAAAGAGAAGTATGAGAAAATATGATTTTACAGAAAGAGTAGTAGATGCTGGGAGTAACCTTGCAGTGGATAATATATATATAGCTCTTATCATCTGTCATTCAAGTTTCTATGAGTCTCACTTTAAATTTTAAAATAGGTTCTGGTGTTTGTATTGCATTGTGCAATAATTACTAAGGTTACATGCAAAGTGATGTACTGTATCTATTTAGATTTGGCAAGGTTGTTTTACTAAATTTCCATAATCCATTACTGTCATAGACGAGAATAACTTTAATTGAACACAAAGATCCCCATTTATCTTTTAATGTACATGATTTAACATATAACACTTAGTGCAGTTCTCTATGTCTTTCTTGAATCCCCTTTTGAGCTATTAAAGGAATGACCTTTGGATTCCATATCCTCCAAATGAATATTGTGCCGATTATAAAAGACTCCAAATTTGATTATTATAGATCTAATTCTAAGCAACCTTTTAGTGTGGTATATAGGCTAGGTATGGTTTTGTTATACAATTATCCCTGTATGGGCTTCTCTGGCTTTACGAGTCATTAATAATGCTGGCCATTCTATGGGGGACATCAAACACATGTCAAATTAATGTGTGTTTTCTTTTATCCCTTTTCCCCCCCCTTAGGGAATGAAAATTCAAGTCGTTTATAAAGATGTCCCAGGATGGTCTGTCGCACACAGTGGTCATCTATTAAGTTA